>OY740805.1:33849269-34554269 GCA_963514005.1 Raja brachyura
TGTTGTGTGGAGAGCAACTGCTGCAAACACACTTTAAATTCTCAGGTAGACAAAAATTCTGTAGAAACCCAGCGGGTGAAGCAGCATCTATGGAGAGAAGGAATAGGTGACTTTTCGGGTCGAGACGCTTCTTCAGACTGATACGTGTGGGTGGGGGGTGAGGGCGGGAAAGAGAAAGGAAGAGGCGGAGACAATAGGCTGTGGGAGAGCTGGGAAGGAGGGAGAAAGCAAGGACTACCTGATATTGCAGTAGCCATTGTTCATACCGCTGGGGTGTAAACTACCCAAGCAAAATATGAGGTGCTGCTCCGCCAATTTGTTGTGGGACTCATGCTGGCCATGGAGGAGGCCCAGGACAGAAAGGCATAGAAATCGCTATCAAAATATGGGGCGGACTGGGGGACACCATTTCTTGGCGGCCGGGTGTGAATGCGCACACTCACACACACGAGGCTTCGGAGGCTCCATCCAGTGCTAAATGCAGCTCAACTACAGCCCTGCCTGGACTGAAGGGACACGAGCCTGGAGTCGTGGAGTTAGCGCTGCTTCTCCGCGCTCGCTGTACACATGGGCCATATTTCCCGCAAGTCTTGGCAGGGCTGTAGGTTGACCTGGCGGGAGAGGCAGAGTTGAGCTGGGTTTAGCGCTGCTTCTTGGCGCTGGCTGTGGGCCTGGGGGTACAGCTCCCATCTTACTCCCGACCTCTCTGGTCACCCCCGGGCGTGGGGGGGTGGGGGGGGGGACAGCGGTGGAGAGCTGGGATAGATCCTGGCTGCTGATGAGGGGCAGGTCTGTGCCGAGAGTGTTTTGGCACATCTCCCTACTCCAATCACCGCTCTGCATTATCGTGTCCCGCCCCCATTGCCTGCTGACTGACGTCACACCCCCACTGTCTCGCGGAAAGCGGAGATTTCACCAGGTTTTAAAATCCGGATTACAAAAAATGGGGGGAAGGGGACTGTCCCCCACCTCTCAAAACGGGAGGGGGGGGGTCGCACCTGACCTCCCCCCTGGATTTCCACCCCTGCAGGACAGAGAGGTCAGATTCAGAATGGGAGGGGGGTTGAAGTGCTGGGACACCGTTAGATCAGGTTGGTTATTGCGAACTGACCGGAGGTGTTGGGCGAAGCGATCGCCAAGCCTGCGCTTGGTCTCACCAGATGTAGAGCAGTTGACACCTGGAACAGCGGATGCAATAAATTAGTTTGGAGGAGGTGCAGGTGAACCTCTGCCTCACCTGGAGAGACTGCTTGTGTCCTTGGATGGAGTCGAGCGGGAGGTAAAGCGACAAGTGTAGCATGTCCTGAGGTTGCAAGGGAAAGTCCAGGGGATGGGGTGGTTTGGGTGGGAAGAGACAAGAGTCGGCAGATTTTAGGACCCGAAACTCAAAGTCGGCGGACTTTAGGACCCGGGGGAGCCCGGAGCTCAGGATCCGCCGCCCGCGGCTGCTGCTGAACCCGCGGGAAGGGAGATTATTTCAATCTTTATATTTTCACAAAAGTAATTTCTGTTCCGTTGCCGGACGCGGTTAACGCGTTGAAATGAACGGATCAACAGATCTGATGTCAGTTGTTGTTTATTTCACTCTTCCCACATTTACATCCCCCTGGTTTTATTTCCGCGCTCACTGGGGTTTTACGATGCGGAATTTAAGGATTAAATGGGAGTCGTTCAGCCACCGGGTTTCTGCCCCACAGCCCCTGAGCTCAGCTCCTGACGCCGGTCCCGGGACCCAAACCTTTTACACATCCGGAGCGGAACCGAAGCACATTCTCAGCCCCTGGTTTTGTTCCCAAAGCCAGAAGAAAGGATTAAGTTTCTCTGTGAATTTATTCCCACTGTAGGTGTGGAGATGGGACTTGGTGGCCGTGCCGTAAAATGAAACAGTCCCGGACTCGTCACTGAGATAAACTCCCACCCTCCTGGGGATGGGACTGACGGGGAGACGGGATGGAGGGGAGGTGAATGCATCAAACCCGTCACTCCACCCCCACCCGATGCTCCAGACTCCAGTCTCTGGGGTCAGTGTGACCGGCCTCTTCCTCTCCACAGACTCTGCGGCGACTCCCAGACTCCAGACCTGACTCCCTGCCACCTCCACGTCCCAGTAATGTCTCCCCGATGTGAATCCCTCCGATCCCAGCACACACGGACTGTCTGTAAACCTCTTCCCGGTGTCAGGGAGACGCCTCCGGGTCCCGGTCCATCTCACCCTCTTCCGATCCTCAGACACCTCAAGCCGCGCATGCGCTGTTTCCACATCCAGGGTGACGGAGACTGGGGGGAGAAGCAGAGTGTCCCCGGGGGTCGAGGGGAGACTCGGGCAGCGCGGCCTCGGGACCGGGGGAGAAGCCGCTCGGCCTCAGGCACAGGCGGGCGGACAACTGGAACCTTGCCCGGGGTTTCACCACAACCACATCCGGTGGACAACAGACTTCTCCCCTGGAATTTTTATCCAGGACGGAGAGGGTGACTTCGTGAGGTATCAGGTGGAGGTGGGGGAGGGGGGATGGGGAGGACGAGTGCGGGGAGTGAGGATGATATGAGATTGTGGTGGTAAAAGACAAATGAAGGGGGGCTAATCAGATATGGAGGCAGATTGGAGCAAGTGGATCTTGAGGTGAGCGGTAATTTGAGGCTGTTAAAGAGGAGGTAGTGTGGGGTGGAGCCACCATGATCACAGTGAAAGGGGGCAGACTTGAGGGGCCAGATGACAGGGTCGCTCCTGTTTTTGTTTGAGTGGAGGGTGAGACAAAGGGGAGTGTGCGTTTGTTAGTAAATTGGAGTGGGTGCAAAGGATTTACAATAATTTCATTAGGTCTGAATTTCATTCGAGTTATCGGGTGAAGTTGGACAGTCATAAGTGATAGGAAAAAATGAGGCCATTCGGCCCAACAACTATGCTCCGCCATTCAATCATGGCTGATCTATCTCTCCCTCCTAATCCCATTCTACAGCCTTCTCCCCATGACCTTGGACACCTGCACTAATCAAGAATCTATCTATCTTCGCCTTAAAAAATATCCACTGACGGCTTCTATATCCTCCTGTGGCACGAATTCCACAGACTCACCACCCTCTGGTTGAAAACATTTCACCTCATCGCCTTCCCAAAAGAACATCCTTTAATTTAGTGCCTATGACCTCCAGTCGTACACATTCCCACTATTGGAAACATCCTCTCCACATCCACATCCACGCCTTTCACCATTATGTACGTTTCAATGAGGTCCCTCCTCATTCTTCTAAACACCAACGAGTTGAGGCCCAATGCCAACAAATGCTCATCGTAGGTTAACCTACTCATTCCTGCAACAGACTACTCAGTCTGGGACATTTTTCATGAGAGCCTGTCAGGGTGACATTATATTGTTTAAGAAGGAACTGCAGATGCTGGAAAATCGAAGGCACACAAAAGTGCTGGAGAAACTCAGCGGGTGCAGCAGCATCTATGGAGCGAAGGAAATAGGCAACGTTTCGGGCCGATACCCTTCTTCAGACCCCTATATTAGCGTGACATTATATATGTGTATAAGATCTATATAAGGTGCTCAGATATGGTGATTAGCCAAAATACTTTACCCAACATCTAAACATAGAGTACATCAGTTGAAGGTGAGAGTGGAAACAATAAAAAGGACCTGAGGAGCAGGTTTTTCCGTCAGTGGGCAGTGTAAATATGGAACGAACTAAGAGAGGAAGTGGTCGAGGCTGGTACAATTACAACATTTTACTGACAGTTGGGTAGATACGTGGATAAGAAAGACTTGGGAGAATATGGGCCAGACTCAGGCAAGTGGGACTAGCTTGGTTGGGCAACTAGGTTGGCATGGTCGAGTCGAGTCAAAGGGCCTGTTGCTATGCTACACAGATCTCTCATTCTGTGACGCTTCCCAGCAGATGGGTGTGGTGTTAGATCAAATATTTAATTTCCCTTCAGTCCAAAATACCATTAATGTTTGCACATAAGTATTACTTAAATATGTCAGAACCAAGAACAATGGAAAAGGTATGAGCTTGCTTGATTGCTTGCTTGCTTGATGTCATCAGATGTTTCTCTGAATGCCGTGTTGAACGAAACAGGGCAATGAAACTTTTCAATCGGCAAAGCTTCATCTACCACCGGCAGTGGTTTGGCTTCATCACGAAACCTGCAAATATTTAACAGCTGGTTATTAACCGAGCATTAGAAATGTTTTGCGCTGTTCCACAAAAACGTTCAACATTTCCCTCAAGAGCATGTCCTACCTTCGCTTGCGCCCAGCTTCCTCCTGGAATAAATAAAACACAAATGTCAGTCGGATCGTCCTCTTCCTGACAGCGGGAATCTCACCAAATTCTACAATCCTCTTATAATTCCCATTTCCCAACTCTTATCGCCGCTGCCATGCAGACAGAAAGCGGATATTGTCGCAGAGATGTAGAACGATGGGGGAAAGCACAAGGAATGTTCATGAGAATGATGCCATAACTGAGAGGATGGAACTTAATGAAAAGACTGGGCAGGTCGTGGGATTTTATCTGGAGAAGATGTCAGGAAGGATCAGATAGAACTTACCATTATCTCTGAAATTCAATGGGCGGGCGGGGGGGACAATATCTCCACTTTGGAGAGAGCAAAAGTCCAAGCTGAAATTTAATGTCGTCTTCAATAAATACAGAAAGGATTACAGTCACGAGAACACGGACCTCACTTGCATTGGAGAGACCTAAGCCAACAGCAGAGATAATTTTGAAAGCAAGCGGGATAAACATGCGAACACTCCTGGAATTCGGAGTATTGTTGCCGGGTGTGGTGAGGAGATGAGAGGGATGTTGAGTGGAGCAGAAAACTTGACTGGATAGTATGAGCCGAATGGCCTGTCGATGATGTAGAATGGGATGTCATTCTATGGTGAACACACGTGGACTAAATAAACAGAGCAATTGTCCTCAAGGTGACCACCCACTGCTGATGGGAACTGGATATAGATGATCAATCTGAAGTGCATGCCACGTTCTAGATTTCAATATTAATCCCCAAAATGTGGTAATGGCTGATCTAGCCCAGGACTGAACTCCTCCTCTTTACCCCATTCCCTTTGATTACAATTCCCCGAATTCTCAAAAAACGTACGGTTAAATATGTTAAACCACTCAGAATCACCGACCATTTTGTGACTGCACTTTCACCGCCAAACTGTAGTGTAACCCCTCACCTTCAGCAACACCACACTATCTTGTTGCTCCATCTGATGCTCCAACTTTAAGAGTTCCTCGTGAATGGAATTTAAATTCCCTTGAATCTCTCCCAGATTTGTCTCCATTGTATTTAGAATCTTCTTCTCTTCCTCTCGGATATCTGCCAGTGCGCGCTGCTCTTCCTCAGTGAGAATCTGGTGTAGTTCAACAAACTGGCATGTGATCTTAGATTGAAGATTGTGCGATTGTTCCTGTGAAATGAAAGGTATATATAAATAACTAAATATTAATCAATATATAATGCCACTGATTGTGTTTCCTCACGACTTTGACGGTGGCATTTCGCCTGTGCATTATTTATTTGCTTTGGCAATTCAATAGTTTGCTTCTGAAATGCTTCTGAAACGTCATGAGGTTCACCTTAGGGCCCATTAATCCACTACCCCCAATACAATTCCCTGCTGCCTATTCCTTTTCATGTGCCCATTCATTCCCATTGATCCGTCCACCACCCACTTTCCCAGGGATTATAACAGTCACCGATTGACCATTGAACCAGCGTGATTGGGGACGTGGAAGGAATCCGACGCGATCACAGGGAGAAGGTGTGAACCACACAAGTTATGCATTCTTTTACTTATATGGATATGAGCCCACTCCGTCAACCCGCGCAGTCAGTAAGATTTTTCATTTTCAAATGTTGGCAGGTATGGGACTTTAATATCGCGGGCCCGGAATGTAACATCGCAGACCCCCTTGCCGGGGGGTCGCCGGAGAAGCGATCCGACCGCTGGCCTGCGGCCTACAACATCTGGAAGCCGCGGTCTGTGGAGTTTCTGGTGGCAGGCGTGGAGCGAACCTTCCGACTGCTGGCCTGTGGCCTACAACATCTGGAAGCTGCGGTCTCCGGTAAGGAGGTGGCCGATTTGGGAGATCCGGGCAGCGGGGTGTGCTCGACCTGTCCCGACCATCCCGACCAGAGGGCTTGAACATCGGGCCATCCGCAGCGGCGACTAAGGAGGGTCAGGGACCCGACCATGGGTGAACAAGGGAGGAGGACAGTCTGAACTGTATTGCCTTCCACCACAGTGAAGAATGCATGGTAAATTAAATTTCATGGCACCTTTGGGTGCAGGTGACAAATAAATTTGAGCTTTGAACTGTAATGGCAGTATAGAATTGGACCATCATTGCCTGTGGCAGATTGTGCTTCCTCAGCTGCCGCAGGAAGTACATCCTCTGTTGGGCCTTTTGGATGTGGAGTCGATGGTGGCCCCCCATTTAATGTCCCTGGCGATGAGGATTCCAAGGAACTTAAAAGACTCCGCAGATGCAACTTTAGGGTTTCGGCCTGTAACGTTGCCTATTTCCGTCGCTCCATAGATGTTGCCTCGCCCGCTGAGTTTCTCCAGCATTTTGGTCTACCACAGATGTGACTGTTGTGTTGTTGATGGTGAGTGGGGTGAGGGAAGGGGGAGCTCTCCTAAAGTCTACAATCAATTCCACTGTCTTAAGAGCATTAAGCTCCAGGCTGTAGTGATGGCACCAGGAAGCCAGCTGTGACACTTCCTGCCTGTAGGCAGATTCATCCCCATCCTGGATCAGTCCAATCAGGGTTGTGTCATCCGCAATAACTTGACAGAGGAATCTGTGGAGGTGCAGTCATTGGGAAAGAGAGGGTAGAGGAGAGGGTAGAGTATGCAGCCTTGTGGTGCTCCTATCGTGAGGTTCTGCAGGTCCGAGATGTGCTTTCCCAGCCTCACCTGCTGCTTCCTGTCTGTCAGGAAGTTGGTGATCCACTGACAGAGTTCAGGCACAGTCAACTGGGAGAGGTTGGTGTGTAGTAGCTCTGGCACAATGGTGTTGAATGCAGAACTAAAATCCACAAAAAAAATCCTTGCATAGATCCCCTATCCGTCTACAGTCCAACGCCTGCAGTTCCTGGTGGCTTGGTTTCCTCGGTGGAGGGTGAGGGAAGCCTCTATGTTGGACTGAGAAGATCCAATATGACTCTCAGTTCCTCTGCACCTGGCTGTACCCGTCTGTGGAGCGACACCACCACCTGCTGGTCACGGCCGGTGCTACAGGGGACAATGGGCTCTCTCAGGCTCTGTCTGTGGAGCGAACCCACCACTTGCTGGTCATGGCCGATGCTGCAGGGGACAGGATCTTGACTGCAGGAGGCATGTCCTCCCATCACCAAACTGTACCCTCCACTATCAGGGACGGCACGGTGGCGCAGTGGTCGAGCTGCTTCCTCACAGCGCCAGAGACCCAGGTTAGATCCTGACTACGGGTGCTGTCTATGCGGAGTTTGTACGTTCTCCCGCCGTGACCTGTGTGGGGTTTTCTCTGAGATCTGTTTCCTCCCACGCTCCAAAGACATGCAGGTTTGTAGACTAATTGGCTTGGCGTTTGTGTAAACAATTCTCGTGTGTGCAGGATAGTGTGTGGATCACTGGTCAGCCATGATAGAATGGCGGAGTAGACTCGATGGTCCAAATGGCCTAATTCTGCTCCGATAACTTATAAAGGGTCACGACCCGCAACGTCACCAATCCATGTTCTCCAGAGATGTTGCCTGACCCGCTGAGTTACTCCAGCATTTTGTGTCTTTGGACTCATGGAGTGATACAGTGTGGAAACAGGCCCATCAGCCCAACTTGCCCACACCGGCCAATATGTCCCAGCTGCACTAGTCCCACCTGCCAGCGTTTGACCCATATCCCTCCAAACCTGTCCTATCCAGGTACCTGTCTAATTGTTTCTTAAACAATGGTATAGTCCCAAACTCAACTACCTCCTCTGGCAGCTTGTTCCACACCCCAACACCCTTTGTGTGAAAAAGTTATGCCTCAGATTCTTTCACTTTTTCCCCTTCACCTTAAATCTCTGCCCTCTGGCCCTCGATTCCCCTATTCTGGGCAAGGGACTCTGTGCATCTACCCAATCTATTCCTCTCATGATTTTATACACCTCTATAAGATCTCCCCTCGTCCGCCTGCACTCCAAGGAATAAGAGACCCAGCCTACTCAACCTCTCCCTATAGCTCACACACTCTAACCCTGGCAACATCCTTGAAAAAAATTATCTGTACCCTTTCCAGCTTGACAACATGTTCCCACTAACACGGTGCCAAGAACTGAACACAATACTCTAAATGCGGCCTCAACAATGTCTTATACAACTGCAACATGACCTCCCAACTTCCATGTGTCCATCTTCAGTGTGAAGCAGCATCTGCAGTTCCTTCCTGCACATTGTGCCCAGTGTGTGTGGGGTGCAGTGTGGGTGGAGGTCACTGTTGTTTCCCCGTTGACCCAGTCTGTGTTTGTCTCCCACAGACCCCGGTGCTGCCTCCCACCATCACTGTGCAGGTGCGGCTCTGGGAACTCAAACGTGACCAGCTACAGTTCACCGAAGGCAAGTTCACCGATCGTCAGCCGTTTGGTGGCTGCACCGGGGAGAGGACGGGGAGAGGGAGGTGACCGGGGGGGTCATGGATGGGGAACGGGGGGCAAGAGGGTGGGGGGCAGTGAGAGGGATGGGGGGGACAGGGAGAGGGATGGGGAGAGAGAGGGATGGGGGGGAGAGAGAGGGGGTCGGGAGGGAGAAGCGGAGGGGGGTGGATGGGGAGAGGGAACTGGATGGTGAGAGGGAGTGGGGAGGAGATGGGGATGGGGACAGAAGGATTGGGCTGAAAGCAGCCTCGAGGCCTCATGGTCAAGTTTAGGGTGATCTCCCCCTGCTCATTGTACCCCTCCTTACTTCCCCACACCCACTTCTTCCCCCCCTCTCTCTCTCCCCCCCCCCCCCCCCTCTCTCTCTCCCCCCCACAGGTGTGCTGTACAACCAGTTCCTGTCGCAGGTGGACTTTGAGTTGCTGCGTGACTATGCGCGGGACCTGGGGGTGCTGGTGTGGGAGAATCCCCCCAAGCGGCTGATGGTGGTCACCCCCACCGGCCACCCCGATGTCAAACGCTTCTGGAAACGGCAGAAACACAACTGACCACCCAGGGAATCGCCCCCCATTCCCGCCCCTTCCCCTCTCCCCCATTCCTGCCCCCCCACCCCCCCCCCCCCAAAGCCCCGACTGGAATAACCCCCCCCCCCCAGCTTCGTCTCCCCCCCCCCGCACATTCAGTCTGAAGAAGGGCCTTGACCCAAATCGTCACCTGCTTACGTTATTGGAGGAGAGTTAGGCCATTCGGCCCATCGAGTCCATCCCACCATTCATGGCTGATCTCTGCCTCCTAATCCCATTTTCCTGCCTTCTACCCATAACCCTTTACACGCGTTAAGGGTGCCTGACCCGCTGAGTTACTCCGGCACTTTGTGTCCTCTCCATGTTCGCCAGAGATGCTGCCTGACCCGCTGAGTTACTCCAGCACTTTGTCTCCATCGCCCACCCATATTCCATAAAGATAGATGCAAAAAGCTGGAGTAACTCAGCGGGACGGGCAGCATCTCTGGAGAGAAGGAATGGGTGACGTTTCGAGTCGAGACCCTTCTTCAGACCTGCCTCTCCTGCTGAGTTACTCCGGCACTCTGTGCCCTGTCCATGTTCCCCAGAGATGCTGCCTGGATCCTCCTCCCCTACCCCCCCAACCAGGTCACGGGGAGGATTGTTGGGGGGGGGGGGTCACTGGGTCAGTCCCAAGCACCCCCTCCCCAAGCAGGGCTGGGCAGCGGGAACTGTCCCACCCTCCCGACCACGCGGGATCCTGGGACCAGCGAAGATTCACCACCGAGAGAAGCGGCCGCTGTTTCTGTGTGTTTTTGCATTTTCTTAATAAAATGTGGACAAAGAGATCTCAGTGCACGTTCCCAACGCCATCCCAGAGAGCAGAGAACACGTTGTTAAATAAAACTTTGTTCACAGAAGTATTCACGTGTACACAACAGCGCACAGCATTCATCACATTCATATTGTGCAGGAAGGAACCGCAGATGCTGGTTAAACCCCAGATAGACACACACAAAATGCTGGAGTAACTCAGTAACTTAGAAACAGGCCCACCGGGTCCGCGCCGACCAGCGATCCCTGCACATGAACACCATCCTACACCCAGTAGGGACAATTTGTACATTCACCAAGCCAATTAACCTACAAACCTGTACGTCTTTGCAATGTGGCAGGAAACCGAGGATCTCTGAGAAAACCTGAGGAAACCCATGCATGTCACCATGGGTGGCTCTGCAGCACATGATGGGGGGAAAAAGAGGGGAAGGGCTATTGTAATAGGGGATTCAATTGTCAGGGGAATAGATAGGCGTTTCTGCGGCCGCAAAAGAGACTCCAGGATGGTATGTTGCCTCCCTGGTGCAAAGGTCAGGGATGTTACTGAACGGCTGCAGAACATTCTGGAGGGGGAGGGTGAACAGCCAGTTGTCGTGGTGCATATTGGCACCAACGATATAGGGAAAAAAAGGGATGAGGTCCTACAAGGTGAATTTAGGGAGCTAGGAGATAGACTAAAAAGTAGGACTTCAAAGGTAATAATCTCTGGATTATTACCAGTACCACGGGCCAGTCAGAGTAGAAATAGGAGGATATTGCAAATGAATACGTGGCTTGAAAAATGGTGCAAGGGGGAGGGATTCAAATTTTTAGGGCACTGGAACCATTTCTGGGGGAGGTGGGACCAGTACAAACAGGACGGTCTGCACCTGGGCTGGAATGGAACCAATGTCCTTGGGGGAGTGTTTGCTAGTGCTGTCGGGGAGGATTTAAACTAATGTGGCAGGGGGATGGGTACAAGAGCAGAGAGGCAGGTGGGTGTAAAACGAGAGTGGAAGCAATAGGGAGCAAGGTGAAAAGTAAAAGTGGCAGGCAGACAAAACCAGGGCAAAAATCAAAAAGGGCCACTTCTCAACAAAATTGTATAAGGGGTAAGAGCGTAGTAAAAACAAGCCTGAAGGCCTTGTGTCTCAATGCAAGGAGTATTCGTAATAAGGTGGATGAGTTGAACGTGCAGATAGCTATTAATGAGTATGATATAGTTGGGATCACGGAGACATGGCTCCAGGGTGACCAAGGCTGGGAGCTGAACATCCAGGGATATTCAATATTCAGGAGGGATAGAGAGAAAGGAAAAGGAGGTGGGGTAGCGTTGCTGGTTAGAGAGGAGATTAACGCAATGGAAAGTAAGGACATTAGCTTGGAGCATGTGGAATCGGTATGGGTAGAGCTGCGAAACACTAAGGGGCAGAAAACGCTAGTGGGAGTTGTGTACAGGCCACCTAACAGTAGTAGTGAAGTTGGGGATGGTATCAAACAGGAAATTAGAAATGCGTGCAACAAAGGCAAAACAGTTATAATGGGTGACTTCAATCTACATATAGATTGGGTGAATCAAATTGGCAGGGGCGCTGAGGAAGAGGATTTTTTGGAAAGTATGAGGGATAGTTACCTAAATCAACATGTAGAGGAACCAACGAGAGAGCAGGCTATTTTAGACTGGGTATTGAGTAATGAGGAAGGGTTAGTTAGCAGTCTTATTGTGCGTGCCCCCTTGGGCAAGAGTGACCATAATATGGTCGAGTTCTTCATTAGGATGGAGAGTGACATTGTTAATTCAGAAACAATGGTTCTGAACTTAAGGAAAGGTAACTTTGAGGGTATGAGACGTGAATTGGCCAAGATTGACTGGCAATCAATTCTAAAAGGGTTGACGGTGGATACGCAATGGAAGACATTTAAAGACTGCATGGATGAACTACAAAAATTGTTCATCCCAATTTGGCAAAAGAATAGATCAGGGAAGGTAGTGCATCCGTGGATAACAAGGGAAATCAGGGATAGTATCAAAGCAAAGGATGATGCGTACAAAGTAGCCAGAAAAAGCCGCATACCAGAGGACTGGGAGAAATTCAGAGACCAGCAGAGAAGGACAAAGGGCTTGATTAGGAAAGGAAAAATAGATTATGAAAGAAAACTGGCAGGGAACATAAAAACTGACTGCAAAAGTTTTTATAGATATGTGAAGAGAAAGAGATTAGTTAAAACAAATGTAGGTCCTTTGCAGTCAGAAACAGGTGAGTTGATCATGGGGAACAAGGATATGGCGGACCAATTGAATAACTACTTTGGTTCCGTCTTCACTAAGGAAGACATAAATAATCTGCCGGAAATAGCAGGGGACCGAAGGTCAAAGGAGTACTTGAGTGAAATCCAGGTTAGTCGGGAAGTGGTGTTGGGTAAATTAAATGGATTAAAGGCCGATAAATCCCCAGGGCCAGATAGGCTGCATCCCAGAGTACTTAAGGAAGTAGCTCCGGAAATAGTGGATGCATTAGTGATAATCTTTCAAAACTCTTTAGATTCTGGAGTAGTTCCTGAGGATTGGCGGGTAGCAAACGTAACCCCTCTTTTTAAGAAGGGGGGGAGAGAGAAAACGGGGAATTACAGACCAGTTAGTCTAACATCGGTAGTGGGGAAACTGCTAGAGTCAGTTATTAAAGATGGGATAGCAGCACATTTGGAAAGTGGTGAAATCATTGGACAAAGTCAGCATGGATTTACGAAAGGTAAATCATGTCTGACGAATCTTGTGGAATTTTTCGAGGATGTAACTAGTAGCGTGGATGGGGGAGAACCAGTGGATGTGCTGTATCTGGACTTCCAGAAGGCTTTCGACAAGGTCCCACATAAGCGATTAGTATATAAACTTAAAGCATATGGCATTGGGGGTTCAGTATTGATGTGGATAGAGAACTGGCTGGCAAACAGGAAGCAAAGAGTAGGAGTTAACGGGTCGTTTTCACAATGGCAGGTAGTGACTAGTGGGGTACCGCAAGGCTCAGTGCTGGGACCCCAGCTATTTACAATATACATAAATGATCTGGATGAGGGAATTGAAGGCAATATCTCCAAGTTTGCGGATGACACTAAGCTGGGGGGCAGTGTTAGCTGTGAGGAGGATGCTAGGAGAATGCAATGTGACTTGGATAGGCTGGGTGAGTGGGCAAATGTTTGGCAGATGCAGTATAATGTGGATAAATGTGAGGTTATCCACTTTGGTGGCAAAAATAGGAAAACCGACTACTATCTAAATGGTGGCCGATTAGGAAAAGGGGAGATGCAGCGCGACCTGGGTGTCATGGTACACCAGTCATTGAAAGTAGGCATGCAGGTACAGCAGGCAGTGAAGAAAGCCAATGGTATGTTAGCTTTCATAGCAAAAGGATTTGAGTATAGGAGCAGGGAGGTTCTACTTCAGTTGTATAGGGTCTTGGTGAGGCCACACCTGGAGTATTGCGTACAGTTCTGGTCTCCAAATCTGAGGAAGGACATTATTGCCATAGAGGGAGTGCAGCGAAGGTTCACCAGACTGATTCCTGGGATGTCAGGACTGTCTTATGAACAAAGACTGCATAGACTTGGTTTATACTCTCTAGAATTTAGGAGATTGAGAGGGGATCTTATAGAAACTTACAAGATTCTTAAGGGGTTGGACAGGCTAGATGCAGGAAGATTGTTCCCGATGTTGGGGAGGTCCAGGACAAGGGGTCACAGCTTAAGGATAAGGGGGAAATCCTTTAGGACCGAGATGAGAAGGAATTTTTTCACACAGAGAGTGGTGTGTCTCTGGAACTCTCTGCCACAGAGGGTAGTTGAGGCCAGTTCATTGGCTATATTTAAGAGGGAGTTAGATGTGGCCCTTGTGGCTAAGGGGATCAGAGGGTATGGAGAGAAGGCAGGTACGGGATACTGAGTTGGATGATCAGCCATGATCATATTGAATGGCGGTGCAGGCTCGAAGGGCCGAATGGCCTACTCCTGCACCTAATTTCTATGTTTCTATGTTTCTATGTCACGGGGAGAACGTATAAACTCCGTACAGACAGCACCTGTAGTCGGGATTGAACCCGGGTCTCCGGCGCTGCATTCGCTGTAAGGCACCAATTCTACCGCTGTGCCACCGTGACCGATTTGTGGAATTCCCTGCCTCAGATGGCAGTGGAGGCCGATTCACTGGATGCGTTCAAAAGAGAGTTAGACAGAACGCTTAGTGCTGGTGGAATCAAGGGATATGGGGAGAAGGCAGGAACGGGGAACTGATTGTGGATGATCAGCCATGATCACATTGAATGGCGGTCCTGGCTCTAAGGGCCGAATGGCTTCCTCCTGCACCTATTGTCTACATATGGATGTATCCCATCTTGTCCTCCTCCCCTAAACCTCTCCTCACCTCTCTTCTCCCCGCCCCTCCTCCCCTCTCTGCTTCGTCGGGGGTGCCGTCGAGTATGGCTGCCCTCCCAGCAGCTGTTAGTCTTTTCACTCTTTTTTAAATTCTTGGTTTGTTAAAAGTGTTTGTTTTTGAGGTATTTTAGTCTTTTTATGTGTGGGGGGGGGGGGGGAAGTGGGACACTATTGTTCTCAGTCCTACCTGGTCGGAGTTGCGGCTTTTCTCCGAGCCGTGTTTTCGCCCCTTCCTTGCGGCCTACCGGCAGTCTGGAGCAGCGTTTCCTGCCGGGACCGGCCGGGACTTCAGTTTCGGCGGCGGCACAGCGCTGGGGCGCCATCGCGGAGCGGGCGATGCCTTACCCGGGTCGCCATGCAGTAAGCTCCGGAGAGCTGTGACTGCTGACTCCGACATCGTGGAGGTGCGGTCTGTGGAGCTTCCAGCCGCGGGCTGGCGGCGCTGAGCTTTAAAAACCGCGGAGCCTGGGATCTCACAACGAGATCGCCAGAGTTGGAGCTTGGACCGGCGCGGCCCGTGGACTTCGGGAGCTGCGAACTCCGGGGAGGAAGCGGCCGCTCCAGTCACTCCGAGCCGCTGAGAGTGTTCACCCGACGTCAGAGCTTCATCATCCGGCGAGAGGGCCTGAAGCATCGGGCTGCCGTAGCGGCGACTGCAGAGGCCTCAATAGGCCCGACTATGGGGGAACTGGGGATGGGACTGGACTTTGCTGCCTTCCCCCACAGTGGGAACCATTGTGGGGAGATGTTTTTATGTTTACTGTTAAATGCTTTAATGTTGTGTCTTATCTTTATTGGTGTGCTGCATTGGCAAGTCACGTTTCACTACACCAATTGGTGTATGTGATAATAAATGTCCTTTATTCCCCACCTTCCTCCCTTCAGCCATCCCCTCCCATCCCCCCCTTCCCTTCCCCATCCCCTCCGTCCCCTTTCCCTTCTCCTCCCCCCCTCTGTTTCCCTTCACTTCTCCCCAAACTACCCGCTCCCGACACGTGACACCAGACCTCCATTCACCCGCCCTGACACGTGACAGCAGAATGACGTAACTCACGGCGCTCCCATTATCCCGCCCTCCGCACGTGACAAGGGCCCCACCCCCAGCCTCACCCCGGCTTCAAAGATTGGCAACTCTTTGAAGCTTTGGTCATGGGGGTGACATAAGTTACAGAAGTGAAGTTCCAGGAAGTTGTCCACAGTGCCATTCAACAAAACAGTTGTGCTTATTTCTAAATCATCCTGTTCAGTGAAAAGGGACAGACAGACAGCAGTGTTTAAACATGTTAATTAATTTAAAAATCTCCTGGGAACCCTTGACTTGGTAATCCAACCTAAGCTTGGACTAACAGTGGGAACTTCACATGTTTCAGTGTCCCATCTGCAAAGTCTACAGCATTCACCTTGTCAAACTCATTCGTGAGGCTGCACTCGAGAATATTATGTTGAAAAGGACACAAAGTGCTGGAGTAACTCAGCGGGTCATAAATGATAGGAGCAGAATTAAGTCATAGGGCCCATTGTCTACTCCGCCATTCAATCGTGGCTGATCTATCTCTCCCTCCTAAGTTCTCTCGATAACCTCTGATACCCGTACTAATCCAGTATTTCTATTTCTGCTTAAAAAATATCCACTGAATTGGCCTCCACCGCCTTCTGTAGCAAAGATATCCACAGACTCACTACCCTGTGACTAAAGAAATTGCCCCTTATCTTCTTAAAACAACATTCTTTAATTCTGAGGCTGTGACCTCCAGATCTAGACTCTCCCACTGGTGGAAACATCCGCTCCAATCTATCCAAGTCTTTCATTATTCAGTACGTTTTGATGAGGTCCCCCCCGCATTCTTCTAAACTCCAGCGAGCACAGGCCCAGTGCAGTCAAACGCTCATCAGGCAGCATCTCTGGAGAACATGGAGATGCGACGTTTTGGGTTGGGACCCTGCAGAATGAATCCGAAACGTCACCTATTGAGGTTCTCCAGCGATGCTGTCTATTCAATTATTCAAATATTCCTTACACCAAGTCTAGCCTTATGCAGCAATTAAGTCATGCAGTGTAGAAACAGGGCCTACAGCCCAACTTGCCCATCTCAACCAACATGCCCCGTCAACGCTGGTTCCACCTGACCCACATTTGGCCCATAACCCTCAACCTTTGCTGTCCATGTACCTGTCCAAGTGGCTTTAAAATTTTAGATATACAGCATCAGGGTTCAATCCTGACTATGGATTCTGTCTGTACAGAGTTTGTACGTTCTCCGTGTGACTGCATGGGTCTCCTCCGGGTGATCTGGTTTCCTCCCACACTCCAAAGACGTGCAGGTTAATGCGAAAAGATAACACTCTTAACTCCTGGATTGAAAGCATCTGTAAATGCTTGTGTCTCAGAACTGTTCCGTAGCTTTAGCATTTTGTACGTGATTAAATTTAATAGAAACACCTCCACAAGTTCCATGGCATGATTTGGCGCAGAATGCATAAAGAACATTGCAATAGTCTTGGCGTGGTTCATTCTGAACCACAAGCCACTGTTCCAATGCACATTATGAGCAGATGGCACTGTGCTAAATATCACAACTCTCCCCACACACAAAGGGCAATTTACAGAGGCCAATGGGATGCAAGCAGAAGCCTCCACGTGGTGCAACCCGGGCAATGCTGACGACAGAAACTGTACCACAGTGACTGACTGAAGTAGCCAATTCTGCAACCACCGACCGTCAACCATCACTGACCGACCGGAAAGACGTGATATAGAAGATGGCTGGACACGAGGAAGAAGACACAGGCCAATTAACCAACAAACCCACATGTCTTTGGGCAAATGTTTGGCAGATGCAGTATAATGTGGATAAATGTGAGGTTATCCACTTTGGTGGCAAAAATATGAAAGCAGACTATTATCTAAATGGTGGCCGATTAGGAAAAGGGGAGTGCAGAGAAGGTTCACCAGACTGATTCCTGGGATGTCAGGACTGTCTTATGAAGAAAGACTGGATAGACTCGGTTTATACTCTCTAGAATATAGGAGATTGAGAGGGGATCTTACAGGAACGTACAAAATTCTTAAGGGGTTGGACAGGCTAGATGCAGGAAGATTGTTCCAGATGTTGGGGAGGTCCAGGACAAGGGGCCACAGCTTAAGGATAAGGGGGAAATCCTTTAGGACCGAGATGAGAAGGACTTTTTTCACACAGAGAGTGGTGGGTCTCTGGAACTCTCTGCCACAGAGGGTAGTTGAGGCCAGTTTATTGGCTATATTTAAGAGGGAGTTCAATGTGGCCCTTGTGGCTGAGGGGATCAGAGGGTATGGAGAGAAGGCAGGTACGGGATACTGAGTTGGATGATCAGCCATGATCATAATGAATGGTGGTGCAGGCTCGAAGGGTCGAATGGCCTACTCCTGCACCTAATTTCTATGTCTTTTGGATGTCGTGGAAACCCGGAGCACCTGGAAGAAACCCATATAGTCATGGGGAGAACGTGCAAACTCCGAACAGACAGCACCCAAGGTAAGGATAGAACCCTGGTCTCCGGCCCTGTGAGACGATGGCTCCACCCGCAACTCCACAGTACCTCAGAAATATTAACCCTTTCCAGGCACTGTAAACTGCCCAACCTGCTGAATGCACACAACGTTATCTGTATTTTGTTGGCAGTTTATGGTCAGACTTACATTTCAATCACCCATTCAACTGGAAAAACTAAAACAAAACACAGATGCTGAAAATCCAAATGGAAACACCATTCATCATCAGTATTAGATCTGAAATGTAAGGTCTGTTTCACCTTGCAGATGCTGCCTGACCTGCTGAGTATTTGGGGCAATTTCTGTTTTTATTCGATATTTTAATCCATGCATTTATTTGGTTTGGGCCGCAGCTGTGGTAACAGGTCACAAAAGTCACTTATTAAATCAGATTCCCGCTGTTTCTGCAATTGTCAAAGTTAATTCTCAAAGTTACAGCTGGTCTGTGGTCGCACCACGTGGCTTTGCTGCCATCTAGTGGCGGAACCAAGAAGTGACGCAGTTAACGCGTTGAAATGAACGGATCGACAGACAGCTCTGATTTCAGTTGCTGTTTATTTCACTCTTGCCACATTTACATTCCCCCTGGGTTTATTTCCGCGCTCACTGGGGTTTCACGACTAGGAATTTGGGGATTAAATGGGAGCCGTTCAGCGCCGACCTGTTGTCCACCGGGTTTCTGCCCCACAGCCCCTGAGCCCCGCTCCTGACGCCGGTCCCGGGACCCGACCCTTTTACACACCCGGAGCGGAACCGGAGCAGATTCTCAGCCAGTTTCCATCCCAAGTCTGGAAGAAAGGATAAAGTTTCTCCGTGAATTTATTCCCAGTGAAGGTGTGGAGATGGGACTTGGTGTCCGCGTCGTAAAATGAAACTGTCCCGAACTCGTAACTGAGATAAACTCCCAGCCTCCCGGGGATGGGACGGGCGGGGACAGGGGATGAAGGGGAGGTGAATGCATCAAACACGTCACCCCACCGCCTGATGCTCCAGACTCCAGTCTCCGGGGTCTGTGGGACTGGTCCCTTCCTCTCCACAGACTCTGCGGCGACTCCCAGACTCCAGTCCCGACTCCCCGCCACCTCCACCTCCCAGTAATGTCTCCCCGATGTGAATCCCTCCGATCCCAGCACACACGGCCAGGCTGTAAACCTCTTCCCGGTGTCAGGGAGACGCCTCCGGGTCCCGGTCAGTCTCACCCTCTTCCGATCCTCAGACACCTCGAGCAGCGCATGCGCTGTTTCCACATCCAGGGTGACGGAGACTGGGGGGAGAAGCAGAGAATCAGAGAGTCCCCGGGGGTCGGGGGGAGACTCGGGCAGCGCGGCCCCGGGACCGGCCTCAGGCACAGGCGGGCGGACAACTGGAACCTTGCCCGGGGTTTCACCACAACCACATCCGGTGGACAACAGACATCTTTCCCGGAGTTTAATCCCGGGATGGAGAGGGAATTTCGTGAGGTGCGGGAGGGTGGACGGGGAGGACGAGTGCGGAGAGTGAGGAGGATTGCCAGATTGAGGTGGGGATGGAGGAATGAAGCGGGCTATTCAGATATGGAGGCAGATCGGAGGAAGGTGATATTGAGATGAGTGGTAATTTGAGGTTGTTAAAGGGGAGGTAGAGGTGTGGGGTGGAGTCGCCATAATCATGGTGAATTGGGGGGGGGGGGGGGAGACATGAGGGGCCAGGTGATCTGCCCCTGTTGTTTTGAGTGGAGGGTGAGTGAGAGGGAGGGGTGGCTTGGACCATGGAAGGGAGCAGAGGTTGAATGATCAGGTGTTAGACAGGATGAATGGAGACTTGTGGTTGTAGGGTCGCTGAAAGAGAGCCGATTCACGGGTGGATATGATGGGTGTGTACAACTAAAAACACACTGATCTCATTGTGAACTAATATATGAACTTCACTGATGGACTTGACAATGTTCCACATATAAGGATGGTCCAGAAAGTGAAGGCAGGTGGGATCCAAGTTGAGCTGGTGAAATGGACCCAAAATTGGTTTGGTGGTTGGAGGTAGAAGGTAGCGGCAGAAGGATGAGTTATCTGCTTGGAGGTCTGTGACTGGTGGAGTGCAGCAGAGATCGGTGCTGCAGCATGGGTATCAAATCAAGAGTGCAGGTTTATCTTGAGAGCAAAGAATTTTAAAGTGAATCTGAGTAGTAAGTTTTCTTTACACTGAGAATTGTTGAAATCAGGAACATGCTATAGAGGAGGCGGTGGTGAGATCTAATCATTATACACGAGGCACTTATCTAGGCGAGGTGCAGAAGAATACTAATATAATGTGGGGAAGTCGATTAGTAAAGCTGGGAAATAGGTGGACATGGACATGATGGGCCAAAGGGCCAGACTCTGTAATGCACAACCATGGCTCTCTGCTCCAAGAGCACTGAATGACTGAGTCACCACACCACCTGTGCAGGGAATTCCAAAGGTTCCTCAGTCTCTGCGTGCAGTTATGTCTCCTTATCTCAGTCCTCCGTGGTGCAGCCCACATCCTTAGAGAGTGCCCGTTCTCCAGACCACTCAGACAGGGGAAACCTCCTCCCTGCATCCAGCCCACTGAACCCTGTAAGAACTTTGTGTTTCACTGAGATCTCCTCCAATGCACCCAAACTCTTAAGTACACAGGCTTAGTCTACTCAATCTCACCCCGCAAAGCAAAATCATTGTCCCAGGAACAAGTATTGGTAATTTTTGCTGCAATTCCTTAGTCTGTCAATTTATCGGTACACAGGAGCATAGGAACACAAGAAAACAGGAGCAGGATTAGGATCCGCTCCTCAGGCTTGCCCCTCCATTCAATGTGATCATGGCTGATCTAAGCTGGCACCAATTCCTCTTCTGTATTAGTTCCCCATAATCTTAAATATTCGATCTAAGCAATATTCTACACATCACCTGAGAGACCACTCTGGAAAGTTGGATCTCATGGAATCCGAGGTGAACTAGGCGATGGAATACAACATTGACCTGAAGGTCGCAGACAGAGGATGTTGGTAGAGGGTTGTTGGTGGGGACAGAGTCCACTGTTGTTCCTTATACACGATTGGGTGTGTATGTAGGTTGCACAGTTAGTCAGATTGGAGATGGAACTAAAATTGGTGACATTGTGGAGAGTGAAGAACATTATCTGAGAGTAAATGGGATCCGTGTGAACTGGGCCAATGGGCTCAGGAACGGCAGGTGGAATTTATTCATGTGAAGGCGAGGTGATGCACTTTGCTGAGACAAACCAGGGCAGGACATACACAGTAAATGGGAAAATTTATAGAACTGAGAGATCTCCGGCTGCAGGTACACAGTGCGATGGAAGATGCAACAGTGACAGGCAGGGTGGTAAAGAATAGGTTTGTCACTCATGCTTTCATAGGTCAGGATATTAAATACAGCGTTTGACACAATAAGATTGTTAGCAAATTAGAGAGGGTGCAAAAGGATTTATGATAGTTTTGTCAGGTCTGAAGGGCTGGGTTATAAGCAGACGTTGGACAGGCAGGAACATTTATCTTTGGAGCCCATCCGGGTGTTTTTAATAGATGAGTATTAGATATATATAAGGTGCATAGATAGGGTGAATAGCCTCAGTATTTCACCCAAAGCAGGAGAGTATGAACATCTGACTCGGTGATGCTTCCCAGCTGATGGGTTTAGTGGTAGATTAAATTTCCCTTCAGTCCACAAGAACATTAATGTTTGCATCTAGGTATTGCTTAAAGATATCAGAAACAAGAATAATGGAAAATGTACAAGCATTACCTTGCTTGAAGTCATCAGATGTTTCTTTGAATACCATGTTGAATGAAACAGGGCAATTAAACTTTTCAATCGGCAAGGCATCATCTACCACCGACAGTGATTTGGCTTCATCATGAACCCTGCAAATATTGAACAGCTGCTTATAAACTGATCATTAGAAATGTTTTAAGGTGTTCCACAAAACACTTACACTGTTTCCGTCAAGACAATGTCCTACCTTCGCTTGCGACCAGCTTCCTCCTGAAACAAATAAAACACAAATCTCAATTGACTGAGATGGACTGTCCTCATCCCGACAGCGGAAATTTCACCAATGCTCTGATAATTCCCATTTCCCAACTCTTATCATCGCGGTCATGCAGAGAGAAAGCTGATATTGTCGCAGAGATGTAGAACGATGGGGGAAAGCACAAGGAATATTCATGAGAATGACACCATAACTGAGAGGATGGAAATTAATGAAAAGACAGGGCAGGTCGTGGGATTTCATCCGGAGAAGTTTTCAGGAATGATGAGAGGGAATTTAATATTATCAGTGGATTTAAATGTGTGGGGATGAAGTAATATCTCAAATCGACAGGGAGACCAATAATCTAAGTTGAAATGTAACGTGGTCTTCAATAAATACCTAAAGGAATGCAGTCATGAGAACATGGACCTCACTTGCATTGGAGGGACTGAAGCCAACAGCAGAGATAAATTTAAATGCAAGCGGTGATAATTGGTCGGTTCTAAGCTTCCGCCCAGCCCTCTAGGCCTCGCACAGACAGAGGCACTCCAGAAGGGTACGTGGTCCTGAGCTCTCTTCCAGAAGATCAGCTCTGAGCCTCGTGACCAGGGACTTCTATATGCCCCGCGAACTCGAGGGCCGAACCACACGGGGGTTGTCTCTTAATCACCCAATTACGAACATCGATTAACCCCATACATAACAGGCATTTCCCCAACCCAATGATACAACAATTCAATACATCGTATTCACAACGGACTTCAAGATGAAGTCAACTTGGAAACATTTACCCTGATGAACAGAACTCTCAGACAAGGCTCAACACCACATCCAATCAACACTTAGCAGAGTCAGACTCTGCAACATCATTTACAAACTATTTCCAATGTATATGTCTGGTTTGCAGCCACCCATTCTATGCATTTAGTACCAAATTGACAGGATTTGCAAGGATTCCCATTCTTTGCTTGCAAATTGTATCTAAGTTCCAGACTTCCTGGCATCTGTCGCAGCCTGTCCCAGTGAGCAAATACAATTTGACCAAATCTCCCAGCAAACCCTGAAACTTAACCCCATTTTGAAGTCCAAATGGTCTGTCTATGGTGTAGAATAGGATGTCACTCTATGGTGAAACAAGGTGGACAAACCAAACAGAGCAAATTCCCTCAAGATGACCACCCACTGCTGATGGGAACCGGATATAGATGATCAATCTGATGTGTGCGTCATGTTCTAGATTACAATGTTAATCCCCACAATGTGGCCATGGCTGATCTAGCCCAGGACTGAACTCCTCATCTTTGCATCATTCCCATCAATTACAATCCCCGATTATTTCCCTCTGGTTTAAAATATGTCTAATGTGTGTAAAGCTCTGAGTCTCTTGGTTGGAGACTCCCAGATATTCACTGCCCTCTGCCCATTCGTGGTCCTTGGGATCAGATATACGATCACCTGTCATTGTTCTAAACTCCACATAATATAAACACCTCTCTACATTCCGGCCAGACTGTCCTGAGATCCCATAGATTCAGCGGGAGGCCAACTAGTTTCTGAACAACAGCTGGACCAGAAGGAACATTTACTCAGTTCCGAATTACTGGGAAATGCAGCATTTATTTCTGAAATGTCACCCACCATTTTGTGACTGCACTATCACTTCACCAAACTGTAGTGTAACCCCTCACCTTCAGAAACACCACACTGTCTTTTTGATCCATCTGTTGCTGCAACTTTAAGAGTTCCTCCTGAATGGATTTTAAATTCTCTTGAATCTTTCCAAGATTTGTCTCCATTGTATTTAGAATCTTCTTCTCTTCCTCCCGGATATCTGCCAGTGTGCGCTGCTCTTTCTCAGTGAGAATCTGGTGCAGTTCAGCATACTGGGATGTGATCTTGGACTGAAGGTTGTGTGATTGTTCCTGTGAAATAAAAGGTGAAGAACAATATATAATGTCACTGATTGTGTTTGCTCACGACTTTAACGGTGACATTTGGCCTGTACACGGTTTATTTGCTTTGGCAATTCAATAGTTTGTCTGAGGTAGACAAAAATGCTGGTGGAACTAAGGAATTGTAAGGGTAAAAAGACCATAATGGGACTAATCTACAGGCCCCCAAACAGTAACCTGGACATAGGGCACAAGGTGAATCACGAGTTAAAGTTGGCATGTAGTAAAAGTAATGCTGTGGTTGTTATGAGAGATTTCAACAAGCAGGTAGATTCGGAAAATCAGGTTGGTACTGGACCCCCCAGAAAGGGACTTTGTGGAGTGCCTTTGTGATGGATTCTTGGAACAGCTTGCATTGGAGCCTACCAGGGAGAAGGCAATTCTGGATTTAGTGTTATGTAATGAACTGGATTTGACACACTAGAGGCAGAAAACATGTTCCCAATGTTGGGGGAGTCCAGAACCAGGGGATACAGTTTAGAAACATAGAAAATAGGTGCAGGAGGCCATTCGGCCCTTCGAGCCAGCGCCACAATTGATTGTGATCATGGCTGATCGTCCGCTATCAATAACCCGTGCCTGCCTTCTTCCCATATCCCTCGACTCCACTAGCCTCTAGAGCTCTATCCAATTCTCTCTTAAATCCATCCAGTGACTTGGCCACCACTGCCCTCTGTGGCAGGGAATTCCATAAATTCACAACTCTCTAGGTGAAAACATTTTGTCTCGCCTCAGTCATAAATGACTTCCCCTTTATTCTAAACTGTGGCCCCTGGTTCTGGACTCTCCCAAAATTGGGAACATTTTTCCTGCATCTAGCTTGTCCAGTCCTTCTATAATTTTATACATTTCTATAAGATCCACCCTCATCCTTCTAAACTCCAGTGAATACAAGCCTAGTCATTTCAATCTTTCCTCATATGACAGTCCCGCCATCGCAGGGATCAATCTCGTGAACCTACGCTGCACTGCCTCAATCACAAGGATGTCCTTCCTCAAATTAGTAGACCAGAACTGTACATATTACTCCAGATGTGGTCTCACCAGAGCCCTATACAACTGCAGAAGAACCTCTTTACTCCTATTCTGAAATCCTCTTGTTACGAAGGCCAACATTCCATTAGCTTTCTTCACTGCCTGCTGTATCTGCACGCCACCCTTCAGTGACCGGTGTACAAGGACACCCAGGTCTCGCTTTACCTCACCCTTACCTAACCTGCCCACTTGTTTTTGCCACCAAAATAAATAACCTCACATTTTTCTATATTACTAGACTAGGTGGGACCCATAGGGTCCCAGCATTACACGGGAGGGCTGGTCACCAACGCAATATTCCATCTCTCCACCAATTCCAATATTGCTCACCAGTGGGGGGGGGGGGGGGGGCTTTGCGTTGCGCTCGTAAGGGTGTTGCGGGCCTAAGGTACTGGTTTCCAGAGGGCTAGAATAGACATTGTGGGCCAAATGGATTCATGGGCTAGAAGCCAACTGTTGCAATGATTTTAAAAGGCGAGGCAAACAATTGGACAACAGTCACATCAAGGGGACTCACTGTGGAGTAGACGTCCATTCAATATTATTCAGAGCTCAGAGAGCCACGACCTCTCACTTCCTGGGTCTGGCAGAAACTGAGTAAGGCACGACACTTCCGGGTTTTATAGACCCCCCCCCCCCCCCCCTCTCCCCAGCGGGGGCAGCAGAGAAAACAGAGAGAATGGGGAATTTAAAAAAAACAATAGTATCCCTCTCATTTTGCATAGATGGGAAAAATACTCTGGGCCAGGAAGGCGGAGGGGGTCTCTGAGCGAGGTGACCAAAAAATGAACGCCATAGGTGGTGACGTTCTCTCGGAAATTGCAGTGGGCCAAAAGCGGTCAAGATCAGACTTTTAGTAATATAGATAGATATATAGATAGATAGTGCATCTGCCACACATCTGTCCACTCACTCAACCTGTCCAGGTCCCCCTGCAACCTCCTAACATCCTCTTCCCTGTTCACACTGCCACCCAGCTTTGTGTCAATCGCAGACTTGAAGTGTTGCTCCTAATTCCCTCTTTCAAATCATTTCTCTTTCAACTGTAGTGTTGCTCCTAATTCCCTCTTTCAAATCATTAATATATATATGGTAAACAGTTGTGGCCCCAGCACTGAGCCTAGCAGCACTCCACTCGCCACTGCCTGCCATTCTGAAAAGGACCCGTTCACTCCTACTCTTTACTTCCAGTCTGCCAAACAATTTTCTATCCATGTCAACACCCTACCCCCAATACCATGTGCTCTAATTTTAGTCACCCGTCTGGGACCTTATCAAAGGCTTTCTGAAAGTCTAGATACACTGCATCCACTGACACCTGTTCATCCATTTTACTTGTCACATCCTCCAAAAATTCCAGAAGATTAGTCAAGCATGATTTCCCTTTCATAAATCCACGTTGACGTGGACTAATCCTTTTACTGCTATCCAAATGCCCCATCATTACCTCTTCAATAATTGACTCCAGCATCTTTCCCACCACCGAAGTCAGGCTAACTGGTCAGTAATTCCCCTTTTTCTCTCTCGCTCCTTTCTTGAAAAGTGGGATAATATTAGCTATACTCCAATCCTTTAAGAATAAGGAGTAAGCCATTTAGTACAGAGATGAGGAAACACCTTTTCTCACAGAGAGTGGTGAGTCTGTGGAATTCTCTCAGTGGAGGCAGGTTCTCTGGATGCTTTCAAGAGAGAACTAGATATGGCTCTTAAAAGTAACGGAGTCAGGGGATATGGGGAGAAGGCAGGAACGGGGTACTGATTGTGGATGATCAGCCATGATCACATTGAATGGTGGTTCTGGCTCGAAGGGCCGAATGGCCTACTCCTGCACCTATTGTCTATAATAGTTTGTCTAAGGTAGACAAAAATGCTGGAGGAACTCAGCGGGTGAGGCTCGAGACTTCTTCAGACTGTTTAAATGCTTCTGAAATGTCGTGATGTAATGTTATAACCCATCAATCCTCTACCCCCAATACAATTCCCTGCTGCCTATTCCTTTTCACGAGACCATTAATTCCCTTTTATCCGTCCACAACTCATTTTCCCAGGGATTATAACAGTCGCCGATTGACCATTGAACCAGCGTGTATTGGGGACGTGGAAGGAATCCGACGCGGTCACAGGGTGAAGGCGAGAACCACACGGGCAGCACCCGAGGTCAGGATCAACACCCTACCCCCAATACCATGTGCTCTAATTTTAGTCACCCGTCTGGGACCTTATCAAAGGCTTTCTGAAAGTCTAGATACACTGCATCCACTGACACCTGTTCATCCATTTTACTTGTCACATCCTCCAAAAATTCCAGAAGATTAGTCAAGCATGATTTCCCTTTCATAAATCCACGTTGACGTGGACTAATCCTTTTACTGCTATCCAAATGCCCCATCATTACCTCTTCAATAATTGACTCCAGCATCTTTCCCACCACCGAAGTCAGGCTAACTGGTCAGTAATTCCCCTTTTTCTCTCTCGCTCCTTTCTTGAAAAGTGGGATAATATTAGCTATACTCCAATCCTTTAAGAATAAGGAGTAAGCCATTTAGTACAGAGATGAGGAAACACCTTTTCTCACAGAGAGTGGTGAGTCTGTGGAATTCTCTCAGTGGAGGCAGGTTCTCTGGATGCTTTCAAGAGAGAACTAGATATGGCTCTTAAAAGTAACGGAGTCAGGGGATATGGGGAGAAGGCAGGAACGGGGTACTGATTGTGGATGATCAGCCATGATCACATTGAATGGTGGTTCTGGCTCGAAGGGCCGAATGGCCTACTCCTGCACCTATTGTCTATAATAGTTTGTCTAAGGTAGACAAAAATGCTGGAGGAACTCAGCGGGTGAGGCTCGAGACTTCTTCAGACTGTTTAAATGCTTCTGAAATGTCGTGATGTAATGTTATAACCCATCAATCCTCTACCCCCAATACAATTCCCTGCTGCCTATTCCTTTTCACGAGACCATTAATTCCCTTTTATCCGTCCACAACTCATTTTCCCAGGGATTATAACAGTCGCCGATTGACCATTGAACCAGCGTGTATTGGGGACGTGGAAGGAATCCGACGCGGTCACAGGGTGAAGGCGAGAACCACACGGGCAGCACCCGAGGTCAGGATCGAACCCGCCCACCAGAACTAGGAGACAGCAACACTACTCGTGTCACTGCGCTGCCCTATTATTACACGCATCACAGGGATCAAATCTACACTAGATCAGGAAATCGAAACTGGAAACCCTCACCATAACTCCAGAAATCTTCTGTTTCTGTTGCTGCTCCATTCGCTGGATCTCTGATTGTTTTTTTGTGAGAGACTGGATGGAAGATTTCGCCTGATCCTGGGATTGTGATTGAAAATCAGAGAATAAAGGTGTTAGATTATAAAGATGGAATTAAACAATGATGCAATCAAAGTCGGTTTGCATTTACCTTGTAGAATTCAGCAGCTTCTGCTATCAGCATGAAGCTGTGAGACTTGTGTTCCCGCCCACCTGCACAAATCACACAGATCCGCTTCTTGTCAGTTTCACAAAACAGCTTCAGTTCTTCCTGATGTTCCTCGCACTGAAGTTTACTTTCCTTCTCCGTCCGATTCAGACTCAGAGTTCGAGCTTTCTCAGACAGTCTCGCCAAGGCCCGACTAACCCTGAGGGTGCGGTCTGTAAACTCCTCTCTACATTCCGGGCAGGAGTTTCTCCCCTCCCTGTCCCAACTCTGTGTGATGCAAGAGCGGCAGAAGTAGTGCCCGCACTCCAGTGACACTGGATCGGTGAAGAAATCCAGGCAGATGGGACAAACTACCTCCTCGGTCAAACTCTCGACCTGATCTTTCGAAGCCATTTTAATCCTCCACTTCCTGGTTCAAAACGCATTCCCATTCGCTGAAACTGCTGACGCCCTGCAGTAATTAATTGGAGCGCCGGAGGCTGGTGCATCGGAACAAGAGGTGAGTGGATAGGGTGAATGCACAGTCTTTTACTGGCTGGACAACAACGGGTGGACGGGTCTCGACCCGAAACGTCGCCTTCGCTCCTTAGATGCTGCTGCACCCGCTGAGTTTCTCCAGCCTTTTGTGTACCAACGTGTGGACGGGCTTTAGGACCCGGGGAAGCCCGGAGCTGTGGACCCGCCGCGGCTGCTGCTCAACCCGCGGTCAATGGGGTTTCGGGCGCGAAACAGCGGCGGAACAATCAATGAAAGGGGCGGGGCCCGGCTGAGGGGAGGCGGAGCTCAGTCCCGTCAATCACAGCCCTGACCAGAAAGCCGATGTCATTTGAAATCAGCTTCGGGTAAATTTCATTCCCTTAAACTAAATAATCAGTGTTTCCTGTCGTGAATTGTTCATTATATTAGGCTGCACAATAACATTCGTTCTACAGCAAACACTGTTATTTTATTTAACACATGTGCAAACTTGAATTCAACTCAATGATTCAATTATTCTCTATATGGAGGTTTCACGGCAGTCGGGTCACGGCCCATGACCCATGTACTGTTGCTGCGCTGCGCCAAGTGGAGTACACGCGATGAACCGCAGGTAAGCACTTGCCATTGTTTCCAGCGTAGCGGGCCCGTTAAAACCCGCCGAAATTGTCATTTTTTGCTCTGTAAATAATTAAGGAAATCGGGATACGCGTGAGAGACATTTAGCCTACATCAGAATTCCAAAAGTGAGGAGAAATGACGGTAGATAGAAGCGAGAGCTGAAGGGACAACAACAGCCAGAGTTCTTGGCGAACATTGGCCTTTTGCTTACTGCATTTCATCAACTAGTGCATTATTTGTGTTTCTTCTTGAGTCCTTTGGCATCTAAAAACTTTCAGAGCTGATAAATCTAGCTGTAACTTTAAAAAATCGCCCATGGTTGTCAAATGGGTTTTTACATACAAAAAG
This sequence comes from Raja brachyura, assembly GCA_963514005.1. Next base: position 33,879,051 of record OY740805.1, read on the forward strand.
AAAACGCCTCTGAAGCAAAATTTACAGCCAGATTTATCACTTCTCAGACTTTTTATATACCAAAGGAATCAAGAAAAAACAGATGCAAATCTGTTCAACAAACGAGCCACACCGACAGCTAACTGAAGATTTATAAATGAAGCACCGCAAATGACTAACCAGGGATTCACCAATGAGCCTCCACAAAGATGCCCGAATTGTAACTATTTCCACAACAAGGGACGAGCGTTCTGTCCAGCGAACGGCAAGAAATGTAATTACTGCAAAAACATGAATCACTTCGCCGTTGTCTGCAGGTCCCGTGGGAACAGAACTTCCAGCTCGGCGTCTAATCTGCACCCGTTGCAACAGGACCAAACATTTCAAGACTCACAGGACCAGCTCGAAGCTGCCCATGAGGACGATCCAATTAGCACATATGAGGGGTCCACTGTGCGTACACTCCTTCACACAGCTGGTAAGCTTTTGGATCCCTCTGTATCGATGTCAATTAACAACAAGCCTGTGAAGGCCAAGCTGGATACTGGGGCCCGCGTGAATGTAATGTCTGTGAATGTCTACAATAAGATAAGAAATAATGAGGGTCTTGTATCCTCTTGGAAGAACTACCTTTAAATGTGTGCTGCGAAACACTACAAGAAATCTGACTGTCTATATCTTAAAATCTGACTATTGGGCATCAACCACTTGTAACCATCCTGAAGAAACCTACACACGCAGCACCTGCACGACTGCAGCGCATGATGATGCAGCTCCAGCGGTTCCACTTCAGAATCGTTTACAAAAAAGGAAAGGACATGCTCGTTGCTGACACACTCTCTCGTGCACCACGTGCATCCAGTGAATGACAGCCCTATGAACGGGATGAGCTTACGGTTCTCAAGATCGACTTCGTTCCCATGGAACGCTTGCACCATCTAGCTGAACACACAGCCGCTGATGCCACTCTTCAGCTACTCTCATCCATAATCAAAAGAGGCTGGCCAGACAGACAATCCAGCACACCACTGGAGGTGCAGCCGTACTTCCTAGTCTGCGACGAGCTGGTAATACAGGACGGTGTCATAGTTAAAGGCCACAAAGTCATGATCCCTTCATCCTTACAAGACGAATACTATAAAGAGGCACACAACGGTCACCCAGGTACAGATGCCACGTTGGCCCACGCACAGAGCATGTTCTACTGACCCAGTATGGCCAAGTACATATACGGGACAGAACAGCCTCCTGTCCCATCTGCAACAGTTTGGCACCACACCAACAGAAACAGCCTCTGCTACAACAACCCCCACCAGCACTGCCTTGGACGTTGCTGGCAGCACACATTTTCAAATGGCATGGTAAACACTACCTAATGCTAGTTGACACCTACTCTAACTGGTTCAAATTCGAATACTGCCCACCATCACATCCAAAATGGTCATTCAAAAGCAACAGAGACACTTTTCCGTATTCGGCGCACCAGTCCGACAGCAAACTGACAACGGAAGACAATTACCAGTCACGCATTCAAACACTTTGCCAACCGATGGAACTTCCACCATGTCACAAGCAGCCCTGAATACCCTCAAAGTAACGGGCTCGCTGAAGGGGCCATCAGGAGCGCAAAATAAGTAATGGAACGCTCCCACCTGGCCACGTCGGATATGTATCTAGACCTTTAAAAACCTCAGAAACATCTCTAGAGATGGGGTCCTAGGCTCACCAGCCCAACGCCTGATGTCTAGGACAACACGACCTCCAATGCCAATTGCCCAGCAGAAGCTGGTGCCACAGGTGTTTAAGGCAGCCGCGGTACAGAAGCACATCCAGGAGAAACACAACATCGAGAAACGATCCTATGACAAGTCCAGGAAACCGCTGAAACCGCTGCTGCAGGGCCACGTCGTCCGTTTGCAGACTACTGTGGGACATTCCCGCCTAGGTTTCGTTGTCGGCCCGTCCAAGGAACCCCGCTCCTACCGTGTCGACATCGATGGTGCCCCGTACAGACGGAGCCGCCAACACTTGCTGCTTGTAAAAGAACCTCGTCTGCCACCAGCCGATCCTTTTGCACCACCCCTGCTGTTCAAACCCTCTGCTGCCGTGGCCAACACTAGTCCTAGCGTGTCCCGTTCTCCGCCTCGACCAGCGACCCCGTCTAACAACAACACTACCTCTCCCGCATGCTCACCCTATCGGTCGCCTAAAGTGTCCCCAGCTGCATTCTCCCTTCCGGGTTCGCTGCCTCCCTCCCCCACTAACCTTTCTGGTACGGAGGGAGAGGGGTTTGGCTGGACGCGTTCGGGTCGTATCAGTAGACTGCCTGACAGGTACGGCGAGTATGTTTAAATTTGCATGTCTTACATGTGCTTAACTATATTCGCTCTTTACGGGGAAGATGTAGATCGGTTATTGCATGTGAACTAATCATACTAGAGTAGCATCATTAACCCCACCTTACTGTATGCTTTATATTTACACCCACTTCGTACATTAAGTTGTCTTGGAAGCGGTAGCGATGAATTAACAGCTAACAACCTGCTGTACCGCTATACTATGTGTTACAATTAAAGATGACTTTAAACTCCAGACTTATGTAACATAATTATTTACAATCAGTATTAGATCTGAAATGTAAGGTCCGTTTCACCTTGCAGATGGCGTCTGACCTGCTGAGTATTTGGGGCAATATCTCCTTTAATTCCACGTTTTCAGCCATGCATTTGGTTTGGGCCGCAGGTGTGGTAACAGGTCACAAAAGTCACTTATTAAATCAGATTCCCGCTGTTTCTGCAATTGTCAAAGTTAATTCTCAAAGTTAAAGCTTGTCTTGTGGTCGCACCACGTGGCTTTGCTGCCATCTAATGGCGGAACCAAGAAGTGACGCAGTTAACGCGTTGAAATGAACGGATCGACAGACAGCTCTGATTTCAGTTGCTGTTTATTTCACTCTTTCCACATTTACATTCCCCCTGGTTTTATTTCCGCGCTCACTGGGGTTTCACGACGCGGAATTTGGCGATTAAATGGGAGCAGTTCAGCGCCGACCTGTTGTCCACCAGGTTTCTGCCCCACAGCCCCTGAGCCCCGCTTCTGACGCCGGTCCCGGGACCCGACCTTTTTACACACCCGGAGCTGAACCGGAGCAGATTCTCAGCCAGTTTCCAACCCGACAAATCAAGTTTACCTTCGAAGTCTCGAAGAAAGGATAAAGCTTCTCCGTGAATTTATTCCCAGTGAAGATGTGGAGATGGGACTTGGTGTCCGCATCGTAAAATGAAACTGTCCCGGACTCATAACTGAGATAAACTCCCACCCTCCCGGGGATGGGATGGCCGGGGAGAGGGGATGGAGGGGAGGTGAGTGCTTCAAACTCGTCACCCCACAGCCTGATGCTCCAGAATCCAGTCACCGGTGTCAGTGCGACACATGCCTTCCTCTCCACAGACTCTGCGGCGACTCCCATACTCCAGCCCTGACTCCCCGCCACCTCCACCTCCCAGTAATGTCTCCCCAATGTGAATCCCTCCGATCCCAGCACACACTCCAAGTTTGTAAACCTCTTCCCGGTGTCAGGGAGACTCCTCCGGGTCCCAGTATTTCTCAACCTCTTCCGATCCTCAGACACATCGAGCCACGGATGCGCTGTTTGCACATCCAGGATGACGGAGACTGAGATGAGTAAGGAATTAAAAGTATTGTATTTGAAGTGTGAAGTATATGAAGTAAAGTAGATGAGCTTGAGGCTCAGTTAGAGGTTTGTAGATATTACATTGTGGGGATTACTGAGACGTGGCTGCAGGAGGATATGGCCTGGGAAATTAATATTCAGTGTTGTACTTCATATAGAAAGAACAGGCAGGTGGGCAGAGGAGAGGGGGTGGTAGCACTGTTGGTGAGGGATGGAATTCAGTCCCTTGCGAGGGAAGACATAGACACTGACGAGGTAGGATCACTGTGGATTGAGTTGAGGAATTGTAAAGGCAAGAAGACACTAATTGGTGTTATCTACAGACCCCCAAATAGTAGCCCGGAGGTAGGTAGGGTGCAAGTTGCAGCAAGAGTTAAAACTGGCATGTAACAAAGGTAATGCCACTGTGGTGATGGGGGATTTCAATATGCAGGTAGACTGGGAAAACCAGGTTGGTTCAGGACCCCAAGAAAGTGAGTTTGTAGAGTGCCTCCGAGATGGATTCTTAGAGCAGTGTGATGTAATGGAGCCGGCCAGAGAAAAGGCAATTCTGGATTTAGTGTTGTCCAATGAACCAGATATGATAAGAGAACTCGAGGTAAAGGAACTGCTTGGAGGTAGTGATCATAATATGATTAGTTTTAATCTGCAATTTGAGAAGGAGAATGTTAAAACGGAAGTGTCAGTGATGCAATTGAGCAAAGTGTACCATGAAGGCATGAGAGGGGAGCTGGCCAAGTTAGACTTGAAAGAAGATCGATAAATGTGAGGTTATCCACTTTGGTGGCAAAAACAAGGGGGCAGATTATTATCTTAATGGGGTTAGGTAAGGGGGAGGTACAGCGAGACTTGGGTGTCCTTGTACATCAGTCACTGCACGTTGGTGTGCAGGTACAGCAGGCAGTGAAGAAAGCTAATGGAATGTTACACAAAAGCTGGAGAAACTCAGCGAGTGCAGCAGCATCTAAGGAGCGAAGAAGACAGGTGACGTTTTCGGTCGAGACCCTTCTTCAGACTGGTCAGCTAATGGAATGTTGGCCTTCATAACAAGAGGATTTCAGTATAGGAGTAAAGAGGTTCTTCTGCAGTTGTATAGGGCTCTAGTGAGACCACATCTGGAGTATTGTGTACAGTTTTGGTCTCCTAATTTGGGGAAGGACATCCTTGTGATTGAGGCAGTGCAGCGTAGGTTCACGAGATTGATCCCTGGGATGGCGGGACTGTCATATGAGGAAAGATTTAAAAGACTAGGCTTGTATTAACTGGAGTTTAGAAGGATGAGGGGGAATCTTATAGAAACATATAACATTATAAAAGGACTGGACAAGCTAGATGCAGCAAAAATGTTCCCAATGTTGGGTGAGTCCAGAACCAGGGGCCAGAGACTTAGAATAAAGGGGAGGTCATTTAAGACTGAGCTGAGAAAAAAACTTTTTTACCCAGAGAGTTGTTAATTTATGGAATTCCCTGCCACAGAGGGCAGTGGAAGCCAAATCACTGGATGGATTTAAGAGAGAGTTGGATAGAGCTCTAGCGGCTAGTGGAGTCAAGGGATATGGGTAGAAGGGTTATTGATAGCAGATGTTGAGCCATGATCATATTGAATGGCGGTGCTACCTTGAAGGGTCGAATGGCCTCCTCCTGCACCTATTTTCTATGTTTCTATGATCCTAGCAGGAATGACGGTGGAACAGAATTGGCAGGAATTTCTGGGCATAATCCGGAAGACGCAGGATCATTTCATTCCAAAAAGGAAGAAAGATTCTAAGGGGAGTGGGAGGCAACAGTGGCTGACAAGGGAAGTTAGGAATAGAATGAATCTTAAATAAAAGATTTATAACACAGCAAAGAGTAGCCGGAAGCCAGAGGATTGGGAAACTTTCACCGGACAACAGAAGGAAACAAAACCGGCAATACGGGCTGAAAAGATGAAGTACGAGGGGAAGTTGGCCAGGAATATAAAGAAGGACAGTAAAAGCTTAATTAGGTATGTTAAGGAAAAAGACTATCAAAGTCAAATGTGGGTCCCTTGAAGGCAGACACGGGGGAAATTATTTTGGGGAACAAGGAAATGGCAGAAGAGTTGAACAGGTACTTTGGATCTGTCTTCACTAAGGAAGACACAAACAATCTCCAAGATGTACTGCAGGACAGAGGATCTAAGGGGACAGAGGAACTGAAAGAAATTTTCATTAGGCCAGAAATAGTATTGGGTAGGCTAATGGGACTGAAGGATAATAAATCCCCTGGGCCTAATGGTCTGCATCCCAGGGTCCTCAGAAATAGTGGACGCATTGGTGATCATTTTCCAATGTTCAATAGATTCAGGATCAGTTCCTGTGGTTTGGAGGATAGCTAATGTTATCCCACTTTTCAAGTTCTGCGGTTGAGGAAGAAACGGAGAGCTTTAAGTCCTTCCTGGTTGGAGATGGAGGTGTCGAGTGACTGAACGACAATTGTAAAGATGAGGGGGTGGGGCTCTGAATGTGGAAGTCATTAAAGTGACGAAGGGTATGTGTGGCATTTCGGACATAGGTTGGTACAGCTTGGGGGGGGGGGAGGGGGGGGAGAGATAGGATGGATTCGAGGTACTTGGAAATCATTTCAGTGGGACAGGAGGAAGCAGAAACAATGGGTCTGCCAGGGCGGTTGTGTTTATGGATTTTGGGGAGAAGATAAAACCGGGCTGTGCGAGGCTGGGAAATGATAAGGTGTCAGGTGTACGGCTTAGATGTCAGAAACAAGAATAATGGAAAAGGTATAAGCTTTACCTTGGTTGAAGTCATCAGATATTTCTTTGAGTGTCGTGTTGAACGAAACAGGGCAATGCAACTTTTCGATCGGCAAGGTTTCATCTACCACCAACAGTGGTTTGGCTTTATTACGAACCCTGGAAATATTTAACAGCTGGTTATAAACTGAGCATTAGAAATGTTTTGAGCTGTTCCACCAAAACTTACAATGTTTCCGTCAAGACAATGTCCTACCTTCGCTTGAGACCAGCTTTCTCCTGAAAGAAATAAAACACAAATCTCAATTGATTGAGATGGACCGTCCTCATCCTGACAGCGGGAATTTCACCAAATTTCTACAACTCTCTGATAATTCCCATTTCCCAACACTAATCTCCACTGTCATGCAGAGAGAAAGCGGATATTGCCGCAGAGATGTAGAACGATGGGGGAAAGCACAAGGAATGTTCATGAGAAATACGCCATAACTGAGAGGATGGAACAATGAAAAGATTGTGCAGGTCGTGGGATTTCATCTGGAGAAAATGTCAGGAATGATGGAAGAATATTATCAGTGGATTTAAATGGGTGGGGGTGAAATAATATCTCAAATGGAAAGGGAGACATATAATCAAAGTTGAAATGTAATGTGGTCTTCATACCGAATACTGAAAAGAATGCAGTCAATTCATTTATTGAAAATATAGAGGACATTGCTAATGAGTTGAATAATTTCTTTGTTAATGTAGGCCCAAATTTGGCAAAGGAAATTAACCTTCCTAGAGATGAAAACATAAATTTTGATTTGGGATTTAACAACAACAATTCAATGTTTCTTGTTGGAGTTTGTGAGTGATGTTAGAAGTAGTCAGAAAGTTTAAGGATAAAAAATCAACTGATGGTAACACCATTGATATGTCACTTATAAAATACATAATTGTATCCTCGAGCCCTTTACCTATATATGCAGCAAATCCTTTCTAAAAGGTGTTTTTCCCAATAAAATGAAAATGGCTAAGGTGGTTCCAATCTATTAAAATGGTGACAAACATATTGTATTAAATTATAGACCTGTGTCTTTGCTACCTCAATTTTCTAAAATACATGAAAAGCTATTTGTGAAGAGGTGTCACACAAAATTGGTTGGGAAATTATTTAAGTAATAGGTTTCAGTATGTAAAAATTATTAATACTGAATCACAGCTTAGAAGAGTAATCTGTGGTGTTCCACAAGGTTCGGTACTGGGACCCAAGTTATTTATACTTTATTTAAATGATATTTGTAAAGTATCCAATACGTTGAAGTTTGTGACATTTGCGGATGATACAAATGTATTTTGTTCAGGGAATGATATAAAAGAACTATTGAAAACAGCAGAAAGAGAATTGATAGTGCTATTTATCCCTAAATGAAAATAAACCAAAATTTATGGTGTTTGGTGGTGACAGGGTTAATCGTAAAATAAAATTGAATTTAAATGGAGTTGAAATTGAAAGAGTATATCAAACAAAATTCCTGGGAGTGATTATATATCATAAACTTTGTTTGAATCCACATATAGAATACTTCAAATGGGAATTATCTAAATCCATTGCTATTCTTTTACAAAACAAAGGATCTGTTGAATAAGAAGTGTTTGTATATATTGTATTGCTCGCTTATAACGCCATATATGTCATATTGTGTTGAAGTTTTGGGAAATGTATATAAAACAAATATAGACTCTATAATTAAACTCCAGAAAAGAGCTATTAGAATAATACATAAAGCTTCTTACCGTGAAACTACAAATCCATTATTCATAAAATCCTTAAAATATTTGGATATTTTGCATGTAAAGACATTAGAAATACTTTTCCGAGTTAGGAGTAAAAGCCTTCCTGTTAGTATTCCAAAAAAAATGTAATTAAGAGAAGGACATTATAATTTAAGAGGGTTGTGTATTTTTGAAACATGTAGTGAGAACCAGTGTAAAATATAGATGTATCTCCGTTTTGGGAGTCATATTATGGAACGGGCTTAGTGATGTTGAAATATTGTAGCTCTCTGTTGAGTTTCAAATAAGCCTTAAAATGTAAAATAATTAAGAATTATATTGTAAAATGATTAAAATATAAAAGTAGTAAGGATAACAATTTAGAGTAAATTTTATCTTTTTTCTTTCGTTTGTAATGCTGATATTCTGTGTTATGGATTCTATAGGAGAGCAAAAATAAGCGTTGTGGCTTCAGCCTATTCCTTTTCTCGGTCATTGATTATGTGAACGTTGTGTGAAATGGATACAGTGTTAGTTCATATTGGCCTGTCTATGATGTAGAATGGGATGTCATTCTATGGTGAAACAAGGTGGACAAAACAAATAGAGCAAATTCCCCGAGGGGAACCAACCACTGCTGATGAGAACCGGATATAGATGATCAATCTGATGTGTGCGCCATGTTCTAGATTTCAATGTTAATCCCCACAATGTGGCCATGGCTGATCTAGCCCAGGACTGAACTCCTCCTCTTTGTCTCATTCCCATCGATTACAATTCCCCGATTTTAAAAAAATGTATCTTCCTCTGGTCTAAAATACCTCTTACATGTAAAACCTCTCAGAGTGTCTTGGTTGGAGACTCCCAGATATTCACTGCCCTCTGCCCATTCGTTGTCCTTGGGATCAGATGTAGGATCACCTGTCATTGTTCTAAACTCCACATAATAATTATAACTCCTCTCTACATTCCGACCAGACGGTCCTAAGATCCCATAGATTCAGCGGGAGGACAATTAGTTTCTGAACAACACAACTGGAACAGAGGGAACATTTACTCAGTTCCGAATTACTGGTAAATGCAGCATTTATTTCTGAAATGTCACCCACCATTTTGTGACTGCACTTTCACTTCACCAAACTGTATTGTAACCCCTCACCTTCAGAAACACCACATTTTCTTTTTGATCCATCTGTTGCTGCAACTTTAAGAGTTCCTCCTGAATGGATTTTAAATTCTTTTGAATCTTTCCAAGATTTATCTCCATTGTATTTAGAATCTTCTTCTCTTCCTCCCGGATATCTGCCAGTGCACGCTGCTCTTTATCAGTGAGAATCTGGTGCAGTTCAGCATACTGGAATGTGATCTTGGACTGAAGGTTGTGTGATTGTTCCTGTGAAATAAAAAGGTGAAGAACAATATATAATGTCACTGATTGTGTTTCCTCGCGACTTTAACGGTGACATTTGGCATGTGAATTTTTTATTTTATTTGGCAATTCAATAGATTGTCTAAGGTGGACAACAATGCTGGAGGAACTCAGCGGGCGAGGCAGCAACTGTTGAGAGAAGTAATCGGTGTCATTTCGGGTTGAGACCCTTCTTCAGACTTCATCGTGAGGGTAATGTTATAACCCATCAATCCTCTACCCCAATACAATTCCCTGCTGCCTATTCCTTTTCATGTGCCCGTTAATTCCCATTTATCAGTCCACCACCCACTTTCCCAGGGATTATAACAGTCACCGATTGACCATTGAACCAACGTATATTGGGGACGTGGCGGGAATCCGATGCGGTCACAGGGAGAAGGCGTGAACCACACGGGCAGCACCTGAGGTCAGGATTGAACCCGGTCACCAGAATTAGGAGACAGCAGCACTACTTGTGTCACGGCGCTGCCCTATTATTACAGGCATCACAGGGATCAAATCTACAAAGAAAATTCAGAAATTCATTTCAGGAAATCAAAACTGGAAAGCCTCACCAGAACTCCAGAAATCTTCTGTTTCTGTTGTTGCTCCATTCGCTGGATCCCTGATTTATCTTTTGTGAGAGACTGGATGGAAGATTTCACCTGATCCTGGGATTGTGTTTGGGAATCAGAGAATAAAAGTGTTAGATTATAAAGATGGAATTAAACAATGATGCAATCAACATCGATTTGCTTTACCTTGTAGATTTCTGCTATCAGCGTGAAGCTGTGAGACTTGTGTTCTCGCCCAGCTGCACAAATCACACAGATCAGCGTCTTGTCAGTGTCACAAAACAGCTTCAGTTCTTCCTCGCACTGAAGTTTACTTTCCTTCTCTGTCCGAGCTTTCTGAGACCGTCTCGCCAAGGCCCGACTGAACCTGAGGTTGCGGTCTGTAGATTCCTCTTTACATTCCGGGCAGGAGTTTCTCCCCTCCCTGTCCCAACTCTGTGTGATCCACATGGCCGTCCGAAGGAGGAAGGGGGGGGGGGGGGGGGGATGCGTTGGGTGCGACCGCACCCCCCTTTTTTCCCAGAGGAAAAAAATGTGCATATATATATATTTGCGACCATCCGCGCCTGCGCAGTGGGGGGAAGCTGGTGATCAAAGACGCAGAAGCGACACAAAATGGCGCCGCCTCTCCGCGCGTGCGCAGTGGGCGGGATCAGACACCGCCTCGATGTTCCGGGCCTAGTTGAGGTGAGTGGGACCGTGAAACATTGCGATGCGTCGCGGGGAGCGGGAACCCGTTTGTTTTATATCGGGGCCGTTAAACTGCCCGCGACGGGTCCGACCCGACCCGACCCGACCCGACCCGCCCCGCGGGATGGTTTGGGGGGAAGAAGTAGTTCCCGTTTCTCCAGGTGTTGCCCGCCCGCCCGGTCCATGGTCTCCATCCGCGGCGTCGGAGCCTCGACAGCGGGTCCCGTCCGCTCCCCGCTGGCGGCCGGTCCGGTCCGGTCCGGTCCGGTCCGGGGAGACCGTTCTCCCGTCGCCGGGCGGGAAGCGGGAAGGACTGAATCTGAACCCAGTCCTGGCAGCGGCCGCGACCCGGCACCAGGCGCTGCTCAGGCCGGGTCCACATCACCCTCCCTCCCTCCCTCCCTCGCGGCGGCGGCGGCGGCGGCGGCGGCGGCGGCGGCGGCGGCTGTAGTGCGGGGTGACGGGGGGTCGGAGTGAATGACGGGCCCCGCACAGCAGCAGCGGCAGCGGCAGCAGCGGCATCAGTGGCGGCGGCGGCTCCACCTCCTCCTCATGCACCCTGCCAGCCCTCACAGCGGCCGCTGACAGCCAGTCCGCCAACGACGGCAACCGCTTTCACAACAACCCCTCCTGCACGGCGAGGCTGGGAGGAGGGAGGGAGGGAGGGAGGGGGCGAGGAAAGAAGGGGGAGGCCCCCTTCCGCCGTCTGAAGCACCTGCACCGCTCGGCCCCGCACCAAGTTCCTGTTGGCTGGGGCGGAGATGGGGAGACGGTGGCGAGGAGTTCCCAACTGCCTCCCCCTTTGGCGGTGGGACTTGGCAGCGGACAGGGATGGCCAAGGCTGCGGGGCGATGATGCCGGTGTTGTCCGAGGAGCGCTGACCTTCCTTCCTCACCACCTCCTCTGTCCCTTCCCCTCTCCCTCTCTCTTGTACGCCCCCCTCCACCCCCCCCCCCCCTTATCCTGGGACCTCTCCTATCCACCCAACACTGATCCCCATTCCCCCCTCTATTCAGTCCTCACTGACATCCCCTGTGCTCTTCTCCCCATCTACCAGCCCCCATCTATTCATCTTGCACTGATCTCCCTATCCACCTCGCATTGATTCTCCTGCCACCTCCACATCCTTCCTCCACTCATCCCCCAGTTCATCCTGTACTGACCCCGTTCCCATCCATCCTGCACTGCTCCCCCCAATTCATTCTGTACTGAACCCCCCATTCATCCTGTACTGACCCACCCCATTCATCCTGTACTGATCCCCTCCAATTCATCCTGTACTGATTCCCCCCATTCCATCCTGTACTGATTCGCCCCCCTCCCATCCATCCCGTATTCCCCCACTGACATCTCCCGCGCTCTCCCCTCACAATTTTACCTACTCCAACCAACACGCACTAATTCCCCTGCCATAAAGATTGATTAATTAAATTGTGAACACGTGAAGCATTAAAACCGCAGTGTTCAATTGTCACTGCCACCGTTGACACGTTATTACAGAATTTATTTTAACGGCAAATCAATGCTCTTAGTATGGAGTATCAGTACTGTAGTTATTTAATGAGCAACATTCACAACTATACGTTGGATTTATCCAGGTTTTACTTCGACAGTCGGACATATACATCACAAATTTTGTCAGGAGATATCTCAGTTGTAATTTTAATGTTAATTTTGAAGTGGGAATGATGGAAACAGCGTTTATCAATCATTTTTTAAAAATCTGGTGCATACAAACTGGGTATCTTCATTGCTGTCCTCAACACATTCATTTTATCTGAATGTCTGGTAATGTGGCTTTTTGACACCTTTAAACATATTGCCAAAAGAGCATTTGCTGCATTTGATGTCCTTTGACCATCTCTTGTCTGATAGTGTAATGTTTAACCTGTCAGATGGTTATAGTCGGTTTTAACGGCTATTATCATAAAATGCCTTTAGAAATGTCCTTGCAACCTGTTTATTTTGTTATTATACCTGTATAAATTATGTGGGAAGCGAGAGTGTTTATGTGCCAATAGCAATAACGACCCATGCTATGGCCATGTCATGATCATTTTCGGTCCTTTCCCAGAAAACATGCTTGCATCAATCTGTAGTGTGCATGGTTAAGCATATATGTTATCATGGTCCAGCATTTATTGACACAGGTTGATCATATGCTGAATAATCCAACCACATTTTTGTTTGGAAGTGGAAAGAAATAATAGAATAAGGGAAGTGGGGGGTGGAGGGGAGAGGGGAGTTCTGCACTCACTGAATCCATCCCTGTGAGAGTTAGAGATGGTGAATGGATCTGGAAGCGGACCAATACATCTGTAAATAAAACTGGACAGACATCTTTTCATTTGAACAATTGATTTTGTTGTATTAATTTTAATATATTAATGTTTAAAATCCATGCATTGAAGGAAGAATATTTTACAGCCCATCTGGGTCCTTAACCGCAACCCTAACTCTAACCGGTCGTCACCCGCAGGACAGCAGACGTCAGCATATGACGGGGCGCACGACATGATGAGACACCCAGATGTCGCCCCTGGATTTTGAACATTCCAAAATCCAGAGGTGACAGGGAGTCACCGCGCGTCACTACATCCGTCACCACGCATCAGGCCACGTCACGGCTCGACAACCTTTTTTCAGGCTGTCGCCAAAAATGTCACCCAAGTGGGACAGGCCTTTCACGCTGCGAAATATGAGGGCAAGGCTTTCGAAGGCGGCGTCGGCGGCAAACGTCTCCCTGGCCAGGTTCCCGATCACCTCAGGCTCGAGTCCGCAGTGCTCGAAGAAACTGTCCAAGCCCGAGCAGGCTCGGGAGAAGCAGCAGCTGATGTCGGAGTGCGAGCGCCATAATCCGCCTTCACCAACCTGCTGCTTGAGCGGCTCCTTGGGGCGACCTGCTGCTGCTTCTCTTGGCGCTGCTGGCGTGGTTACTTGTGCACCCTGGGATGCTGCTGGCGTGGTGACTGGTGCTTCCTGGGATGCTGCTGGAGTGGTTACTTGTGCACCATTTGGGTGCTGCTGGTGTAGTTACTTGTGCACCCTTGGGTGCTGCAGGTGTAGTTACTTGTGCACCCTGGGGTGTTGCTGGCGAGGCTGCTGTTTCTCCCTGGAGTGCTGCTGGTGTGGTTACTTGTGCACCCTGGGGTGTTGCTGGCGAGGCTGCTGTTTCTCCCTGGAGTGCTGCTCGTGTGGTTACATGTGAACCCTGGAGTGCTGCTGGTGTGGTTACTTGTACACCCTGGGGTGCTGCAGCCTCTGTACCCTCTGCTAATTCTCCCCTTCCGACGTTGCTGCTCCCGTTGCCAGCCCCTGCTGCTTGCCACCCCGGCCGCTAGAGCCGGGCAGCAGCCAACGGACCAGGCTGCCAGCTGCCTTGCAACTGCTGGCGCTGCTGGTTGCCGCCGCTCCCAGCACAAACTCACACTTCTGCCGGTACATGACCAGTGAGTCGGGCCTGAGCTGCCTCTTGGAGCTGGAGCGATGCACAATGTCAGGCCGGAGCCCCAGCTGCTCGCTCTGCTGGGGGCTGCTGCAGGCCAGGTAAGTCTTCATGCTGCTGCTGGCCACGCTGCCCCTGCCTTCCTTGGAGGCAGAGCTGCCCAAACCATTGAGCTCCACTTTGCATTCCCTCGCCGTCTGGATCTTCAAGTTCTTGGCCTTGTCGGCAGCCAGTCTCTCCACAGCGCTCTGCCGACCCCGCCTGTCCCCCTCCATTTAACTGCGGAGATAGCAGGGGTCTTTGGACATGAGCCTGAGCGGCAGAGAGATGCTCGCCTCGGGCGGCATATCTGCAGTGGGCGCGATCTCGCTTGACATCTTACTTTGATCCAGCCAACGAGGACAAACACATTTTCACATCCCCAAAGAAGGAAAGACCAGGACTACCATGAGCAATGACAGGCTGTCTGCAATTGCCTTAATCCACATTCACTATGATTTTGCCCATAACTTGGACAAAGCCGTGACTAGGCTTGCACAGTTACATTCTTGGAAAATGGATCTGGAAAACATGGTTTATGGCTAAATGGCAATATATGCAGTGTACACGAGTGTCCGTCGCCTGCATCACTACGCCAGGACTTCCATGAGCCATGACAGGCTGTCTGCACTTGCCTTAATGCACATTCACTATGACCTTGCCCATGACTTGGACAAAGTGGTGAGTAGGTTTGCACGGTTACATCCTCGGAAAAAGGAATTATTTCAAGTTGAGGTTGATATGATGTGAAGTTGTTAGGTCAGGAGGACCGTTAAAGGTGCACTGCACACACTAACAGTCTAACAGTAACAGGCAATCAAATCAACACACAAAACATTTTCTAAAAAAAGGTTTTCTTTACTGCAAAAACTTAGAGGTCTTTTTTTTGCAGTTTTTGCATGCTCCTTTATAACATTTTACGTAACATTTTACAACAGTACAACTTGATTATTAAAACAAGGACAACAATTCTTAATTAACAAAACAATGTATACAACAATGACCCCAATCATCCCTTTCCACCCACTCATTACTCTTGACTCAACCAAAGTTATTTCTGAAATAATGGTCGTACATTTGGTGCAAAAACATTCTTTACACAGAGAGTCGTGAGTCTCTGGAATTCTCTGCCACAGAAGGTAGTTGAGGCCAGTTCATTGGCTATATTTAAGAGGGCGTTAGATGTGGCACTTGTGGCTAAAGGGATCAGGGGGTATGGAGAGAAGGCAGGTACGGGATACTGAGTTGCATGATCAGCCATGATCACATTGAATGGCGGTGCAGGCTCGAAGGGCCGAATGGCCTACTCCTGCACCTATTTTCTATGTTTCTATGTTTCTAAAAAGCTCCAAAATAAGGCTCAGAATGCACCAGAGAGCATCTAAAACCCCAGAGTTTTCAGGGCCCTTAAGCGGACCCTGGAACCCGGACATAAGGGGCTTCCCGCTTGTGATGTGTGCTGCGTCCACATTATTTCACATAGAAATTTTGGAATCCTGTCATGCCACCCCCCTTTTTGAAAAGCTTCGTACGGGCCTGCGACCTCACTGAAGTAACTTAGTTGGCATGAAGAAGTGGGGCTAAATGACCTGTTTCTGTGCTGAATAACTCTCGGTCTATACAGTCATAATGGTATCCAGCCGTATTTGTTATTTGTTATTTGATATTTGTTATGTCATAGTTGAAATTTCTATGGCAACATGTACCTCTCAAATGACACAACAACATCCAAGGCATTAGTGGCAAGGACAAGGAGTGGAGAAGAGGCCATGTGTCCCAAAAGAGCTGTTTGTTGTGGGAAGAACCGTGTTTCAGATAGTAGTGGAGGAATGGAGGCCCCAGAGGGTTTGAATAACAATATTAGTGAGAGTGAGGAATCACTGTCGACTTTCAAGAAAAACATGCCAAACTTTATCTTAGTGTTTTTGTTTGTTTGTTTCACAGTCCTATTTGACTTATTCCCGTGAGTATCTTTATTAGTAAATTATAGATATTTTAGAAGTAAAACATCTTACTACTAGAAGTTTTAGAAGTAAGTAATATTTCAGAAGTTTAACTCTGAAGGACCACCATGTGTGTAGTTTTGTTGGTACAGGCATCATCTTTGGAGAGTCGGAACGGGTGACATTTTGAATCGAGACACTTCTTGAGACTGAGATTCGAGGAAGAGGGAAACTCACCTGCCCCCCCTCCCCTCTCCCCACTCTGACCCCAACCCACAACCTTGTCGTGTCTTCACCATCACCCCTGACCTCCCCCTTTCCAATATGGAACGGTCTGTCCTCTGTTGAGGACCCACGTTTGTTCCCCTCTGCTCCCACCTCAACGTGTTTGAGTCCACCACGACAGAGAGCTTTCCTTCCATCTCCTCTGCCTCTGTGCCTATTTCTATGAGAGGGTGTCCTCATCACCCAGTGATGGCTCCTTCTCCCATCTTCACCGGTCCCCCACCTCATGGACTTCCCCGGACGGCCTACTGCCCTCTTTAGACCTTTTTATTTCTAACTGCCGGCATGACATTAACCGTCTCACTCCCCTTACCCACACTAATCATCTCTAGTTTCCCTCTCCCCTAACTCTCAGTCTAAAGAAGAGTCCCGACCAGAAACATCACCCATTCTTTCTATTCAGAGATGCTGCCTGTCCCGTTGAATTGCTGGAGCAATTCTGGAGCAGTTCTGTCCTACACATTTATTTATGATTAAGGCAATAGTTTTTTTTCTCCAATAATTGCGATCTTGGAAACTTTCTTTTTTAAATGGACACTGGAAGCAGAGTTTTTGAATATTTTTAAGACAAAGGTTGATAGATACTTGATAAGCAAGGAATGGAGGTTTACCATGGGCAGACATTAATGTGAACTCGAGGTTACAATCAAATCAGTGGTCCTTTTAGTTAATGATGAAGCAGCTCCATCATCTGTGTGCCACTCTCTTCCCCTTGTTCATGTGTTTGGCTCTGAGGGAACAGAGGTGACCATCTCACCCATAGGAAGAGGTAGCTCGAAGGGCTGAATTGTGGACTCCTGTCCTTTTGTGTGGGAGCATTAGTTGGGGAAAGCTTATTGTTTAGATAATAAAGGTTTCATATTGGTGTTATAAATATCTAAGATATAATTTTCAACTTTTCCAGGTGCGTTTGGCTGTTAAGGAATGTTACAGTAGCAGTGCCTATCCTGCAATCACTATTTTTGATGTTCCCTGTGATCAGTTACGTTCTGTGTCTGCGTATGAATCCAGGAATTATTTCCAGAGGTAAATGTTTGCAAGTGATCCATTACAAAGTCTGGAGTGAACCATTAGTATTTTATTAAGATCATAAAGCGAGAATGTTACACACAGCAGTACTCATCACATCAGCTCAAGCACTAACTGCCGTGGCATAACGACAGGCTGACAAACGTACAGTAATCATGAAGCCCAAAACCTGGACTGGAGTTTATGGTGGAATGTGTGACATGCTTATTATATGTGGTGGAGATTATATAGGCATAGATTACTATGGTTAACCTGCATTCTTCCTCTTAAAGCAGCAATGGATAATTAAAAATACACTTGGCGGAATATATTATAAAACACCAATATAGGGTGAGTGCACTTTACTTATACATCGTGCTAGCACGTAAAATAAAGCAAGTCGTACACAGTTCAGACATAACCGGTAAATTTTCCAATTTTTGGCTGTGACAGGGTGTCGGCTAAGTACACGTCCTTTATATGTTTGTAAATCAGTTTTATGTCATACCTTTGTAGCATCATCATCATGTGTTCTAAGCGCGCAGGAGCCGCGTGCATTGGTTGGTTCAGGATGCTGTCCAAGGGCTGGTGGTCGGTTTCAATTGTGACCGGGATCCCGAAGATAAAGTCCTTGAATTTCTTGCAGGCAAAGGTTACGGCGAGCAGTTCCTTTTCGATCTGAGCGTAGCGCTGTTCTGTGTCAGACAATACGTGGGAGGCACAGGCGACAGGTCGGGGACCCTTACCGTCATCTTGTAGGCGGGCAGCTCCCAGCCCATACTGGGAGGCATCGCAAGATAGGGTGACGGGCTGCTCGACATCGAAGTATGTGACAAAGGACAAAGGCCATTTATTATCACATACACCAATTGGTGTAGTGAAATTTGACTTGCCATTTGCAGCACACCAATAAAAATATGACACAACAAAGAATTCAACAATGGGGAGGTTGCACGCAGTCGAGGTCACGGCCCGTGACGCGTACTGTTGCCGTGCAACGCCATCTGGTGTATACGCTGTGAACTGCAGGTAAGCATCTACGACAGCGGGCCCTTCTGGCCCGGCATCTGGACTGGTTACACACCCGCGGACCCCGGGCTGTCTATCCCCGCGGCCAGGGGTGGGGGGAGTCGGGGGAAGATTGGGGGGAGGGAGGAAGAGGTTGGGGTGTCGTGCAGCGCGGTCAGTGACACTGGGTGGGCGGAGGGAGCAGACCGTCCCCAACTCTGCTGCAGCTGACGTTGCCTCCGGCCTCGACCTCGGCCCCGCCCCATCCCGTCCCCGCTACATCCCGTCCCGCTCAATTCCCGGCCCCGCTCCGAACCCGGCCCCGCTCCACCCCGGCCACGTGTGTGGGCGCTGCCGACCCACAGCCCCGTGACAGTGCGGTCCACAGAGGGCATCCGTGGCTGGACAGCGCTGAACCGGGGGGGGGTGGGGGCTGTCCCGAGGGATGTGCTCCTTCGGCCGCTTACACGTTGGCGTTTTGGTTCAGAGTAAACCTTCCCGCTTTCAATGACAGCACCCACAAATATTTATAGCACAAAAAATGACAATTCTGGCGGTTTTTAACAGGTAAGCAGATACGTGTTCCGTGTGTTAACAGTGTGTTCCGGAAGCTGCCATGTTCTCTAAAGATACTAGTATCTTTGACGTCCTCCACATGGATTGAGCTGTTCTGTGCGTCACGCCCTTTGACCCGATGCCCTTACGTGCAACCCCCCCCTATAAACATAAAAACATCCCCCCACAATGGCTCCCACTGTGAGGGAAGGCACGAAGTCTAGTCCAAACCCCTGTTCACCTATTTGAGGCCTCCGCAGTCGCTGCTGTGGGAGCCCGATGCTTCAGGCCCTCTCGCCGGATGATGGAACTCCGGCGTTGGCAGAACCCTCTCAGTGGCTTGGAGCGTCTGGAACGGCCGCTTGCTCCGAGGAAACTGCGGCTCTCGAAGTCCACGGGCCGCGCTGGTTGGAGCTTAGCCAGAGATCCCAGGCTCCGCGGTGTTTAAAGTTAAGCGCCGCCCCGTGGCTGGACGCTCCACAGACCGCAACTCCGCGATGTTGGAGTCGGCAGTCTCAGCACTCCGGAGCCCACCACACGGCGACCCGGGTAAGGCATCGCCCGCTCTGTGATGGCGCTTCAGCGCTGTGCCGAAGTTGAAGTCCTGGCAGGAAATGCCGCTCCAGGCCCATTGGTAGGCCGCGAGGAAGGGGCGAAGATGCGGCTTGGAGAAAAGCCGCATCTCCGACCAGGTAGGGACTGAGAAAAAAATAGTTTCCCCCTCCCCCCCACCACCCTCCACATAAAAAAGATTAAACCTCCAAAACAAACACTATTAACTCACTGAAAATAAGGAAATGGATGAAAGGACTAACAGCTACAGAATGACTTGGGATTCTCTTTAATCTTGCCTGCCATTAATATTTCATGGCCTCTTTTAGGCATCTTAATTTTCTTCTTAAAATCTGTCCTACATCGTCTATATTCCTCAAAAGACTCACATTATTACATTTTTGGATAAATTGTGGATATTCTTACCTTGTTGTTTTCCTGATGAATCCTTCAATGAGCTTCGTCATTCGAGGTTTCTTAAACTTGCCATAATTTTTTACTCCAACCAGGGAACAGTGTCCCGAAACACTTACTAACTCTTTTTTAAAAGACTCCCACTCATCAGATATTGTTCTACCCGCAGGCATTTGCTCCCAATCAACATTTGCTGAGGGCTCACTTGCACTATTGAAATCAGCATTCCCCAATTTAGGAGCTTAACCTGAAAATAAACTTTACCCTTTTCCATAACTGCTTTGATTCATGCAGAATTGTGGTCATGTTTTAAAAATGCCCACAAACAACATTTCCACCACCTACCCAGTATAGGTAGTTTGTGAAAAGTCGCCACAAGTTAATGGACCTCCATCTTCACTGTTCCATTCCCTTTTGTTTCAGATCCTGAGGACGTCAGTGGGATTCTGGATGCCCCAGAGGTGATCGTCAATGGCGTCATATTTACCAGCAAGTGGTGCCATATCTGTAAGGTCTACCGTCCCCCAAGATGCCGACACTGCTACAGCTGTGATGTGTGTGTAGAGTTAAAATCTAGAACAAATTTCATCCATTGTTCTTTGAAGAATTGATTGGTTGTTTGGAGTTATGAAAGGTCACTGCAGTTCACTGAGTGCCTGCTGGGAGAGCAGTGGTTGTAAAATTTTCCACTTGCCCATTTTGGGATCCCTGACCATGTCAGCCAGTTTGAGGGTAGTTATAGATGAGCAATAAAGTGAAGACATGAAGGAATATAGTGAAGGCATGAACATTGTTCCATCGGCTGGGTCACTGTGTGATAGCAGCCTCAATGGCTGGGCCACTGTGTGACAGCATCCTCACCGGCTGGGTCACTGTGTGACAGCGGTCTCACCGGCTCTGCCACTGTGTGGAGGCAGTCTCACCGGCTGGGTCACTGTGTGACAGCAGCCTGACCGGCTGGGTCACTGTGTGACAGCGGTCTCACCGGCTCTGCCACTGTGTGGAGGCAGTCTCACCGGCTGGGTCACTGTGTGACAGCGGTCTCACCGGCTCTGCCACTGTGTGGAGGCAGTCTCACCGGCTGGGTCACTGTGTGACAGCAGTCTGACTGGCTGGGTCATTGTGTGATAGTAGTCTCACCAGCTGGGTCGCTGTGTGACAGCAGCCTCACTGGGCAGTATCTCTGGAGAGAAGGAATGGGTGGCGTTTTGGGTCGAAATGGTTTATATAATGTACAAAAATTGCTGAGTGCTGAAATTGTCAATTCTGTGTTGTCAACAGGATCTGGACCATCATTGTTTCTTCCTGAATAAATGCATTGGAAAAAGAAACCATCGTTTTTTCCACATTTTACTCTTTTCCCTAACCATCTATTTTCTTCTCATGTTTTCCTTCTGTGTAATCTTTCTACTGAAGAATCCCAATGCAATATTTCTGACCAAGATCACCACGTATCCTTTTACTGGCATTTGAAAGAAAGTTATGTCTGTAGTTAATAGCACAGTATATCCCACTTTGCAAATTGCTTCATAAATTAGGCTCCAGCATTACAGATAATTATGCAGTGCAGAAGTAGCCTATTGAGCCTAACGGGTCAGTGATGGATCCTGCATCATTTCACCCCATAATCACCCAGATTAAAGACAGCCCTCACATGTTAGGTTACAAAGCTGGCACCGTACAGGGCAACCTCGCCAACAGCCTGTCTCATCTTTTTCTTCTTTTGCTATTTCGGTCTGTGATGACTGTGTTTACTTGTGTGTTTTTTAGTTTACCTTTATTTTTTGTATTATGTACGGGTGGGGATAACCTTTTTTATCTCTTTCCTCGACAGAGCCGAGGCACGAGCGTGCATCGACCAAAGCTCATGGAAATTCTCGGGAAACCCAAGCCAAGGTGCGAGCGTGCGTCGACCAAAGCTCTAGCTCGAGGCGCGAGCGGGCGAACGTCTTCAGTCGACGGTGTCTTTTGAACAACGGGGGGGAGGAGGGATGGGTGGGAGGTGATGTCAATCACAGTGCGAGCAGACGGCAGGCCGAGCAGACAGCAGGCCGATCCATTGTCACGTCATCAGCGAAAAAACCTGGTGTTTTTAATTCAAAGTTGGATCAGTTTTGTGAACATTTTAATTAATAACGCAAGAAATAAAGCACAAAGTTTTCAGGTAGGCCAATTTTTTACTCCAGGGGGTAAATCTCTACCAGAATATTTAAAAATTATCCCATTAGCACATTGTTTCTTCGAGTAGATGTGATCACACACAAACAAATAAATAAATACACACACATCCACCATCAGAGTTTTATAGTTATATACGACCAAGTGGGTCCTGTTGTGTCCCGTCCCCTCAACGCACAGTTGCCGGGGGGAGGGGGCAGCCTGCGGAGTCACACACACTAACCAACCCCTCACACACACACACTAACCACCCCCATTGAAATTATATTAATATTATTCATTCACTCCTATTACCCCATCCCCTGCCCTATCTACTCACGTATAGCCCCCAACTCACAGGTGCAGTTAGAGAGGGATGGGGGTAGAGCGAGAGGGACACAGAGGCACGGAGAGGGACACAGAGGTCCAGAGAGGGGCACAGAGGCACGGAGAGGGGCACAGAGGCACGGGGAGGGACGGAGAGGGACACAGAGGCATGGAGAGGGACACAGAGGCACGGGGAGGGGCACAGAGGCACGGGGAGGGGCACAGAGGCACGGGGAGGGGCACAGAGGCACGGGGAGGGGCACAGAGGCACGGGGAGGGGCACAGAGGCACGGGGAGGGGCACAGAGGCACGGGGAGGGGCACAGAGGCACGGGGAGGGGCACAGAGGCACGGGGAGGGGCACAGAGGCACGGGGAGGGGCACAGATGCACGGGGAGGGACACAGAGGCACGGAGAGGGACACAGAGAGGGCCAGAAGCACGGGGGAGGGTGTCGAGAGTGAGCTTGAGGGGTCAGAGGGGGAGGGTGGTAGAGTTTGAGTGGTGGGGGCGGGCGCGTCATCACGGGAGGGCTGGTTCCCGAACGCTATAATCCCTCGCTCCTGGCTGCAAAACGCACCCGTCCACACACAAACAAATAAATATATGCACACGCACACACACACGCGCACACATCCAAGATCAGTTTTATAGTTATATTAATAAGGATATAGATATGATATATCCTGGTGCTTTTTTGTAAGTGTTGGCAAATCAAATTCCGTGTCTGTTTACACACTTGGCTAATAAATTAATTACAATTACAATTAAGTAGACCTCTTGGAATTCCATGGTGCATATTTTCCAAAACATAAATCTTAATTATCTAGAGTGCAACAAGATTAATTTCTGAAATGTTGCAGTTGTTCTAAGCCCCAATGCATACGTTTCTAGAGCTTTGGATGGTAACTTAATCAGTGAAGCAACCAGATTGTGTTCAGTTGTGCAAGGCAGAGAGGGAAGTGTAATAATATTCCTGAATATAATGTTGGACATATTGAGGAATAGGGAACAAGTTTCTCCTCCTCCCACATGACAGTGATGACCCATTTCTTTGCTGAAGATTCATTAAACAATTTACTTGTCTCTTTTGATGTTGATTGCACTAAATTATATTTTCCTTAATAATGTTTTGCAGTTTTATTATTGCAACAATTTCATTTCGTGCTTCTCTGCCTTTATTTTTATTTTTCGCCTTTCACAGTTACCTCATTGGAGCTGGAATGAACACATATGAGCAGGTAAATGTAAAGATAACAGTTGTAATTTCATTTTCACTCCATTTTAACACAGAAACAGGGATTTAACCTAATTAGTCTGTGTTTAGGGTTCACAAGAGCCTCTCCCCACCCTTATTTATTCATCCCATGACCCATGTATTTCTTTGGCTTCCCTTGAAGCCATTCGTGATATTTGCCTTAAATATTGTTCAAAATACTAACTGCTGTTATGGCAAAAAAGTTTTCCGAATTTAGTGGATTTGGATTTAGTGGTGTGGTGATTCCTTGTCTTGCTACCTGCCATAAAGCACAGATTAGCCATTTTAAATCAGTTGAGTTGTTGAAGTCATTAAACACTTCACTCAAACTCTAGTATATGCTCATTGACTTTTAATCAATTCATTTGAAGTGTAGGACTAATTGATCAAAATATTTTCTTGTGGTTGTTGTTGTGAAATTAGTGAGATTGCCCTCTGGAAAAAACGGTCACAAGAGGCTCCCAGTACAAAGAAACAAATTAAATCTGGTCCTGATGTGACAAGGTAAAGCCCATGGCCTCTGACTTACTGAGTTTCCTGTTCATTTGAAGGGTATGTTACGATGTTCAATTTGGATCTGGGCTGTTTCAATGCAGTTGTGATGAATTACCATGTGAGCCTGGGGGATGGGCTGTGGGTGCAGGGTGGGGAAGAAAAGTCCCTACTCCTGCTGGTCCACAAGGAGTGGAGTCAAGTCACTAGGTGTGAAATCAAAATACTGCAGTGCTGGAACTCTGAAATAACAACTGGAAACACCCACTGAATATTTTTATTTTATACTTTGCTGATATTACCTGATTTTCACCCGGAGAGTTGTGCATCTGCTGGTTTTCATCCAGAGAGTTGTGCATCTGTGGAATTCTCTGCATCAGAAAGCAGTGGAGGCCAATTCTCTGGATGCTTTCAAGAGAGAGTTAGATAGAGCTGTTAAAGAAAGCGGAGTCAAGGAATATGAGGAGAAGGCAGGAACGGGGTACTGAATGTGTGGTTGATCAGCCATGACCACAGTGAATGGTGGCATTGGCTTGTAGGGGCAAATGGCCTACTCCTGCACCTATTCTCTATTGTTTATTGACTGATCAACATGATTTTCTTGCCGACAGATTATGAGGACGTATAAACACTTAAATAATCCTTTGGATAAGGGATGTTGCAGAAACTTCACTGTCCTGTTGTTCGGTCACCAGCCATCGTGGTAAGATTGCCTTGTAAAATAAGAACTTGAGACAACGTAATATATTTGCCAATTTGTATTATTTAAATACAGTATGATATTAAAACTCTAAGAGATAAACCATTTCATCAGCCCAAATTCTGTATCACGTGATTGGACTTTGAACGTGGGTCTTCCTCAGTCATGAGAAGCACAATGGTGCCCAATATACCACAGTGGTGCAGTGGTTCATTTACTGGGTGAAAAGGGCACTAGCGTGGACTAAAATCCCCGGGATAAGAGTTCACATGCCAATGCACTTGCTGCGGAATATCTATTAGAAAAAAACCCTGCTGATGCCAGAACATTAAAATAAAAACAGAAAGTAACTAAGGAGATAAGATGGAAATGTTATTCAATCAATGAGTGAATTCCCAGTTTTACCCTGTGAGAAATATTCTCCTTCCACCCATCCTGCAGCTAAATTAGCTTTTCTTTCCAGTTCCAATGAAGGGTCTTTGACCTAAAATCTTAACTCTATTTCTCTTCCTATAGATGTAGCCTGATCAGCTGAGTATTTCCAGCATTTTCTGGTTTTATTGTGGCATTTAAATGAACCTCCTTTACGGAAGATTTCTGCTGTCTGGCATCAGGCCACAGCAAATTCACATCCTGAAGTGTCCCAGCAATAGACACTGTTGTGTGGGGATCTTTACCAGAAGAACTGCGATGGTTCAAGATGGTAGTCCACCATCGCTTTCTCAAGGCCAATTGAAAATAGGCAATAAATGCTGATCCTGTTAGGGACACTTGCACTTGAAAAATATATTGATTTTCTTTAGCCAGAGGGTTGTGAATCTGCGGAATTAATTGCTACAGATCGCTGAGGAGGTCAAGACATTAAATATTTTTAAAGCGGAGATTTATAGGTTTTTGATTAGTAAGGGTGGCAAAGGTTGGAGGAGAAGGCAGAATGGGGTTGAGAAAGAAAAATAGATCAGTTATGATTGAATGGTGGAGTAAACTTGATGGGCCGAATGGTCTATTTCTGCTCCTATGTGTTATGGTCTTCTTATGGTTCTAGCTGCATTGTAAGTCTGAACATTAGTATTACTAATTTAGTTTACTTTGTTTTATTTCAGTTGTAATAAATTCAATGAAGTCATCGTGGCCTCAAGTTCTCGGGTGGAATGTCCACCCGTCAGTTCAAAGTGTGCGGACACCGCATCTACGACTTTTATAGCTATCCTATCTCATTCCAATGCTGTTGCTCCACTACCTGCCGACTTTGTTCCCACTTTACCCAACCGCCCTCAAAGTGCCCCCTTGCCCACTTTCTCTTACCTTAAGAATGATAACTCTGGTGCTCCATTTCAAATGACTTCCTCTCAACTGCCACCCTTTTTACCTGTTACCAAATTAGCTCCCCAATCTCCCTACAATATCCAGGCCAGCTCCCTCTCCTTATAAATGTCCTGCCTGATCCTCCACTGCCAAGACTCCACCTACCCATGACCCTACAACCCTGGGACTGGTTCCGCAAGGACCTCACTTTCCAGCAGCCCATAGGGAAAGCAACAGACTGTGTCACCTGGATGATTCTTGTTGAGTGATCAAACAGTGAGTACCTCCCAACAATAGTAATGTTAATTAATGAATGAAAATGAAGTTCAACAGAAAATTAAAACCAAAAGATTTTTTTTTAAACTTCTGACCATTCTTCCAGAATTGTCAGCTATTGTTTTGAGGGATTGTCTTTTGCAGGCTCCAGCACAATTCAATTCAACTTTAATGTCATTGCACAAATACAAGTATAGGTACAACGAAATGCAGTTTAGCATCAGTTCGTAGTGATAGCAATATAGAAAAATAAATGCAGAATACAGACAATGTGGACGAAGAGACTGGAGAAATCTATCGGCGGGACTCCGAGTTCAGCAGTGTGATGGTGTTATTGTAGAAGCTGTTCCTCAACCTACTAGTGCGGGACCTGAGGCTCCTGTACCGCCTCCCTGATGGCAGGAGGGCAAACAGTCCATGGTTAGGGTATGAGGGGTCCTTGATGATCTTCCAATTCATGACAATGAATTGAGGAAGGCTTCAATGTGACATTTGGGCAACATTATTCTCCGTCAATGTGGATCAAGAAGTTAGCAATTCACAAACATCTGTGAGGACAGGAAGAGGCTTAGAGGCAACATTCTACAAGTGTGACTTATTGGTGAGTTGCAGTTTCTAGTTGCTCTGTATTGGTATTTGTTTATTATTAGCGTGTACCAAGATAGAGTGAAAAATGTTGATGACATACTATCCAGATAAATCATACCAAATACGAGTACATCAGATGGAGCAAAGGAGAAAATATACATTGATAAAAAACACAATCACATCAGCCAAAATTCCAGCAGCCTCCCAGTGTTCTTACTTTTTAATCTCTGGCCTATGACTGATTTGGACATGTTTATTTGACCATTCCGAGCAATAAGGCCAGTTTTGACACCATTAACTCTCCCCCAGTTCCCAACAACCAGTCTCTTGCTAACAATTGTGTGTGGGCTATCTGTTAAACTTCTACTTTACAAGGGTGCTTCTTGATAATCAAAAGCTTTGAATACCCTCTTGTCAAGCGACAAGAGACAACTGAGGGGATAAATTAATACAAATGAAATATTTCTCTGGGCAATCAAGGAAGGATGGAATTGCAGTGGAGTTGGATGCAATTGTTCGCTTTTTAATATTTACTAGATGGGTCCCGTCTCCTCAATGCACGGTGGGGAGGGGGGGGGGGGGAGGGAGGGGGGAGGGGCGGCCTGCGTTGTCACACACACTAACCACCCCTCACACATACACTAACCACCCCCACCCCCCCACACACACTAAACCCCTCCTCCACTTGATATTATATTATAATATTATTCACTTGCTCCTTTTACCCCACACATCCACATCGAAGATCAGAGTTTTATAGTTATAATGATAAGGATAAGACATGTATCAAATTGTAAGGGGGTTACAAATGGGGGTTACAATGTTCAAGGAATGAGCAAACGATAAAGTGTCAGAGACAATCCAACAATGGGATATTGTAATCGGAATGAGATGCACTGCAAGGCTTTTTGAAAATTAAAAAAAAACATATTCATAAAAATGTCTACAAAAAGCACAAAACAGTACAAGGGCTTTTCTTAACATTTGTAATGTTGTGCATACATTCATAATATGGCCTAGTCTGTACACCCATAGAGTCGTCAAATTTTATGTGCAAAGCGCCAATGTCACTCCTTTGGCCTCTTTCAACATACACCCTTGACGGTGCTGTTAAAATATGTCCCAGTGCCTTAGTTCCTTGTGGTAGCAAGGCCTTAGGTTGCAATCTTTGTATTGGCTCTACCAAGCTTTAGTAAGTCCCTTAGCACGCACTCCTTGGGACATACCTTGTGGCAGCATTCACTTATGGACACCTCTTGCCCTGGAAGACCAACAAGATTTGAGCAGGCACAAGTGTATCTTTCACCATGTTGATAATCTTCCAGCAATGATGTTGGCTTAGTATATGTTGCTGTTTAAAGCTGGTAGATCTGTTACACAACCGTTCGGGATGAACTTTGTCGAGGACCGTTGCGTCTTTTTCCTGCCAATCTTTGCAAATGCACAATTCATAAAGAGATAGACAGTTGTCTTATCCTCACCACAGCTGCCCAGAGGTCAGCATGCGTTGAGATTGAGATTACCCATCAGCCCCTTCCTGCATGGTTGTAGAGTGACGCTCGCCGGAAGCCAACAAGTTCCTGGTACCAAAGATCATAGAGCGGAGCAAGATACTTCACTCAGCAAAATAAGCGTAGTTCGTCATGGGTGATTTTTCATGCCATTTTGATGGGCTGCCTAGACTACCGGCATGGTCTACATCTACAGCTCACTGTTCTACTATAAATTGCTGTAATCGCCAGTGTAGACGAGACCCTACCTGTCTTTCTTCAGGTTCCCCAATAACAAAGAAAGGTGGGAAAATATTATTTTTTGTCGATATTATTCTGTCCTGAAAATGTTATTTTCTGCTTTCCCTTCAGCAGTCATTGGGAAACGAGGTTTGTTGGTACATTAGAAAGTTATTAGAATTATTTTAATAGATCTATACTTACCACAATAATAAAGTCATCAATTTTTACACTTATGTACATTTTTGTTTTTGTTCTTGTAAGGCAGGGGTCTCCACAATATGGCCCGCCACGTGATTTTTCAAGCTCAGATTCGAGTCGGGGAGCGCGGCGGCCCTGGGCTGCTCTTAGTGTTGTTAATGGTCAGGTCCCACAAATTGTCAGAGCTGAGACATCACAGTGCCGCCGTGAAGAAGGGTGCAATTGTGGGGTGGGGGATTCAGCGGCGACGGTCAGAATGGGACGGTGGCACGTTATAACATGCCACCGTCTCTCTCTCCCTTCTCTCTCTCCCTTCTCTCTCTCCCTTCTCTCTCTCCCTTCTCTCTCTCCCTTCTCTCTCTCCCTTCTCTCTCTCCCTTCTCTCTCTCCCTTCTCTCTCTCCCTTCTCTCTCTCCCTTCTCTCTCTCCCTTCTCTCTCTCCCTTCTCTCTCTCCCTTCTCTCTCTCCCTTCTCTCTCTCCCTTCTCTCTCTCCCTTCTCTCTCTCCCTTCTCTCTCTCCCTTCTCTCTCTCCCTTCTCTCTCTCCCTTCTCTCTCTCCCTTCTCTCTCTCCGTATCTATATTTATATTTATCTCTCTCTCTCTCTCTCTCTCTCTAGAGTATTTCTTGTGATTTCATCTAATTTGTTTAGTAACCCTTTTCTTTCAATCTCATGAAATCCTAATATTGTAAATAATAATATATATACACATATATATGAAATCCTAATATTGTTAGTAATATATATACACACATATATATAAAATCCTAATGTTGTAAATTTTATATATATATATATATATATATATATATATATATATATATATATATATATATATATATACACACACACATATATATCAAATCCTAATATGAATAATATATATAGGATTTCATATATGTATATTGTGAATATTATTGTGAATAAAATAATAATATTGTGAATAAAATATCCATGAACACATGTCAAGATATTTTTCCATTCTTTCATTCTATATTAGTGTAATACAATGTAATGCATACATACCTACATATTTAAATTCAGCCGATAGGTTGGTCAAAGAACATGCTTTTGCTATTTTTTGAGACGTCTCATAATGTCACGTTTGTGGGTCAGCAGTATATTGCACCAGCACCCGCAATTTCAAATAATTCTAAATTGAACTTCATGAACAAGGAAAACACTTTTTATTTCCGTCGTTCAAGGTTATATTTACATAATTTTGTGCACGATATATACAGGGTTATATTTCAAAACAATGATAGCCCCACCCCTTGCTTACTCCAAAGGACAACATTTCCAACATATACAATAATAAATAAATTGTCATTTGCACAATTTTGTGTGGGTAACGGGAGATTCTCATTCTTCCTCTTGAGTAACCAATGTCATTCATGGTAATATTTACATAATTTACATAATATTAACCCGCCAAAATGTCTGTCTTCCCAACGCTGGTTATTCAAGAGGAATTATTTTATTTATTGTATGTGTAGATATATATATATGTTTTATTTATTATTGTATATAAGTTCGAAATGTCCTTCGGGATAAGCAGAGGTGGGGCTATCATTGTTTGAAATACGTTGAATTTTAAATCACTTTAATTGTTTAGCTACATGATCAGATTAATAAAGTGGAAATGGTGTTTGCAATTTTATTGTTCCATGTGGTATTCATAAACATAGAAAGGAATAAGAGATACATGCACTTACTGTGCCAACCAGGTCACTGCTGGACACCAGGCGACAACCGTTACACAAAATGAATTTGTGTATTCTGATGCCATTTTCGGAAACATGCTATCAATGTGTTATCTTTTCTTATATTTGCTGTTGAAACTATGTTAGTCATGAACCCAATAAAGTGTCAACTGTTTTTAAGGAATTTGAAATTTGACCCCTTATGTCACCCCTTATTGGGACCCCTTATTTTTGTGCAGTTTTGCAAAATATTAATTCATAATTTGTGTGTGTGTATTAATATATTTGTATATATGTATTAATATTTTTATATTAATGAATTAATATATTTATATGTATATATTTATAAATATAATTGCCTTTATGGTTGATGTACATCTGACAAATAAGATAAAGCAAAATAGTGTTGCTTTAAATCAAAGTTGCTTCTGATCTGAGAAGGAATTTTGAGATCTATTTATCTCTAACTTGCCTCTCACACACGGGCACACACACACAAACACACTCACATATATATATATTTATACATATAAGTCACATTAAATTGTGTGCACAGTGTGTGTTAAAGCAATACAAGGGAAACTGCACAATAAAATAGAAGGGAAACTGCACAAAGGAGGGGGCTGGGGAGGAAGGATGGGTGGGAAATGTGCAGAAAAAGATAGATGCAGGGGGAAAACATTTTAAAATAAAATTAACTGAAATATGTGCAGTGATAGATGAGCTATATTGCACACATACTGTTCTACACAGATCACACTGCGAGAGGCATAACGGAAGTCGGGTTGCCCATTCCAAGATGGCGGCCGTGACGCTCCGTTACGTGCTACACCTCAGTGCATTGGATTACGCAGGAGTGGAGTATCTTGCTCCGCTCTATGATCTTTGCTCTCGTCCACCCTTTGCCCCTCCCATCGCACCCGCCCTAGGAAGGGATGTCGCCGCAATAGCGAGAGTGCAGCAAATGCTCACAGAGTTGAAGGCATTGCCTCAAAGAAGAGATTCAGGACACTTTAGCTAAGTTTAGAAGAATGAGAGGTGATTAAGTGCCATGACAGGGTAGCTGGAAAATGCTGGAAACTCGGGTCACGCAGCAGAACTCGTAGGAAGAGAGAAAAACAATCGGAGTTTCAAGTTAGAGACTTCATCAGAACTATGAAGGATGGAAAGGAAGTTTGTTTTAAATTGGAGAGGAAGTGGAGTTGGCATGGAGAGAACATTTGTGCAGGAGAGCGTGCAGAAGAAATTTACCAATAATTTGTCTGGGTTGAACTGAGAAGCATTTTTTAATTTCCAAAAATAAACTTCATTCATAGTAAAAAATAAAAAAAGGACAGCTCTTCGGACATTTAGCGTCTATATATTAATTAGTGTTATATTCGGTAGAGCTCGAAATGTTCCTTAAACTAAGTCCCCATCCCCCTCTTGTGGCCCCTTGGGGCGATATCCCTACCCTTGTTTGAAGGGACGGGATATCACCCCAGACCCTGCCTCTTTTTTTCTAGTGGCATGGGTATCAAAACAAGATCCCCTAGGTTTTAAGGTTAGATCTGAAGGTTAAGTATGCACGGAGTACTCCAGATAGCAATCCAAGATTGCTATCTGGAAAGCTGCATTGATGTCCTGCCAGAGGAGATGGTGGAATTGCAGTTACTACATTTAGGAGACATTTAAATTTAAATAGGCAAAGCATAGAAGGACACAATGCTAATGTGAGCGATAGATGGGGAAAGGTTTGCATGGAGATGGGCAAAAGTGCCTGTTAAAATGCTGCATTAGGGTCTCGATCCAAAACATCACCCATTCCTTCTCTCCAGAGATGCTGCCTGTCCTACTGAGTTATGCCAGTCTATCTTCAGTTTAAACCAGCATCTGCAGTTCCTTCCTACACATTAACCTGACTCTTACAGGAAATGTCTGTGATAAAGTGAGCCAGTTGACTTAATGTGGCAGTTAAGTAGCAGTTAAAATTAGATTACGCTTTTTAATGTTACGTTGCTATTCGGTAAGTATGTGGAGCTAATAAAATGAAAAATATTGAGCCAAAATAATGACAGGCAGAAATGGCCAGATGTTATATTGACAGTTGGATTCTTAGAATAGTTATAAAGCAAATTGAACGATGCCCAGTTATTGCATGAAAACGTGGCAAAAGATTAGCCATGATTTTATTGAATAGCCTACGTCTCCTATTCATATTATTTTATTTCTCCTTTCGTAGATGGAGACCTTTTGGAAAAGACTGTGAATCTGCCTGGTGGAAGGTTTCTCATGGGCACAAATGAGGCCGACGCCAGAGATGGAGAAAACCCCATCAGAGAAGTGACTGAAACCATTTGCCATAGATCAGCATCCAGTCACCATTGCAGAATTTAGGTTAGAGAAATATATGAAGCTTCTTAAAATTATTTGCTTTGAATAATTCATGGATAAGTGATTCTGTGACTCTGGTCAAAATGTAAAGAGGAAATGTCCTTATTCATTCCTTAATCACATGATTGTGTATGTGATAATGCTCAGAGTTGGTATAATTTCATGTATATCAGTATTTCAAATTTATCTTTGGGCATTTATTTTTCACATATTTCCATCAAAAAGTGGGTTAACAGAAACATTACTGAAACAGGTCATGAATTCATAGATGCAAAATACTGGATTAACTCAGCGAGACAGGCAGCATCTCTGGAGAGATGAAGGTAAGACCTCCCTGGTAGAATAAAACTGGGTGAAAAAAAGGTTTTACCTTCCACTACCTGCAACCTCCGGCAACCACCTTCAACCAGCATTGCAACCGGCTTCGACTAAAAAATTACCAATTTTTCAAACGGCAACCTATTTTTACTCGTGGCCGGTTTTGAATTTTTTGAACTAATTGCCGGAACATAGAAGAAGCGGAAATCACTTTCGACCATTAGGGAGACTGACAAAAACCTCCGGGAACCGCATGGAAACCTTGGGTGGGGCGCAACGTCTCCAGTGGTTTCCGTTCAGGTTTCCTAAGTGGGACAGGGGCATAGGTTTACAACTGAGTATAGCTTATACATTCCACAGTATCAAACACCTAC
This sequence comes from Raja brachyura, assembly GCA_963514005.1. The sequence goes on from OY740805.1 coordinate 33,912,938, forward strand.
TTTCCATCATGTATACCAGGCTGCTCTCCCGTTCCTAGTCCAGGGCACTTGGGACTACTACCTTGGTTCCACAGCTGATATTACAGACAAAATATGGCCTCTTCACCTCAGCTTCATCAGGAGACATTGGATGTACTCTATGGTGATACGATACAGTAGATTATCAGTCTGTAATCATTATTTAGTTCAACACTTTTCAATCTGTTGCAGAGAATTTATCAGATCACAGAAGTATAAAACAGAAGCAGAGTCATTTGGCTGGAGTTTTGTCTTTGAAGACTTTGAATCGGAATCAGAATGCCTTTTATTGTCACTATACACATGTACAATGAGATTAAAAGCTGCTCCTACTCAGTGCAAAACAAAAGGGGGGGGGGAGATAAGGTGCACAGTTTCTGCGGCGCTATATACATATCTATAAAAAGACAATGGATAAATAGAATGAATAAATAGGGTTCCTATATCCAGTATGGGTTATTGCACATATTGGAAATTACAGTACTTGTATAAATTACAGTAGGTGGATAGCTGAAAGTCCGGGGGTTAGGCTGTGAGTCAGTGCACGTGTGAGTTCAGGGAGATAATGGATTTTGGAAAGAAACTGTTCTTGAGTATTTGTCCTTGTGCTGATGCACCTATAGCGCCTCCCTGAGGGCAGTTGGTCAAACAGACCAAATGCAGGATGGGAGCTGTCCTTGAGTATGTTCTTCGCCCTGCTGAGGCAGCGGGAGATGTAAATGTCCATCAGAGAGGGGAGAGGGCAGCCGATAAAATATTATTTGTTTCAGAAGAACTGAAAAGCAAAGTGAAACAAAAAATCGAGGTGTAGTAACGTCTATTTTATTCTCTTTACTAAATAGGATTTTGACATTGTGCGCAAAAATATTATTATGGGGAGGAATAAACCAGATAGAAATATGTGTTTAAAGATTAGAGCTGGATAGGTATTGACTGGTAGGGAAGAGTAGGGCATTAACTCCTGATATGATCTTGGATAGGGTCCTTTATTCAGCAAGGCACCTCTCATTATGGAGCAACATAAAAAGTCTGGTGTAGAAATACTTTTTCCTATATTTCCCCCAGTCAGTAATGCTAAACCTACTCCATAGCATGTTACTCCACCTCTGAAATTCAAGCACAAATTGACACTTTCCGAGCAATTACAATTCTATAATTGTTGCAAAATAGCAGATACTAGAAATCAGAAACAAAATCAATCTGCTTTAAATATGCAGCAGATCAGACTGCATCCTGTAAGGAGAGAATTAATTTAATGTTTCCGGTCAAAGGCACTTGATCAGAATCCAGAATGCTGCCTTACCTTCTGAGTATTTCCAATAAATACTTTGCACAAAGCTGGGCTAGTGGGAGCAGATTTTGGTGCAGCTGAAGAGTTATAGGAAGAACAAATATGCAGTTTGGACTAAATCAGATAAAACACAGTGAAGGGAAGATATTGAAAAGAAAATATTAGATGTATTCAATTAAAGGTATCAAATTTAACATGAGAAGGACCTGGAAGTATCAAAGGACTCAACACTTTGGATATTAAGTTATTGCAGAGCAAAAATAAACAAAGCAAATAAAGTTCTCAGCCGAAAAGTAATCCAGCTCAAAGGACATAAACCTGACATATCCAGCAGTCTGGAGCTGAGAAACTGCCTGTTTACCATCTAGGCAGCCAGCTGCAGGATCCGCTCGGCTTTGGTGGTGAGTCCTTATTGTGATGACTCCCTGCCTGACTGCATGAACTTGGGTCGATAATGGAGACGGAATGATCAGGCCATTCACACTGTGAGGAGATCAACCAGACCATACAGTTAACCGCTTTTTAGACCACAGGAGAGTTAACCCTTAGGTGGTATCCTGCTCAGACCACAGCAGAGTTAATCTCCAATGGTGCCCTGCCCAGAACATAGCAGAGCCCTCCAGCGCCCTGATGAGGTCCCAACCCATCTAACTAACTTTGACAGAGACTTAAACCGATAGAAACTTAATTAATATTACAGTTGCTTTAAATAATCTTTAAAAATTAAACAATTAAAAAAAAATGAAACCACATCAGAGAACCCATGTATTTAAAAGATTTAAATAAATAAAGCAAATTTACTTCTTACCATTTGATCTACATGTCGTGGAATTCCCTGACGGGGTTAGTATTCATTCACCAGGTCTAGCTGGTGATGGAATTGGAGAGAGTGATTCCCAGTGATTCCACTTAGAAGAGAAAGGCAGATGCGCCAGCATGTGTCACTCTGCTTGTTCTGATTTATAGTAGGTCCACATAACTCCAGGACACTTGAGCAGTGGCTGAACATTGGTGCTTCATTTCAGAATCGCTGGCTGCAACCAATTCAGGTCAGCCCTGTGCTAAAATACTCGGTGGTCTTTGTTCAAAATTATATCTTTATTAAATGTATGTCACGTGCATTACTTCTGCATCCAAAGTAATTTTAGGTATTGTGTTCATTGTTGTTTCAGTCTGCTCCTTGGTGGCTGCCTATTGAAAGAGCTTTTTGGCGACAGGTGAGGTTTTAGAATCTTGAACAATGAAAGACAAGATTTTTCCTGTTTTAAAATGTATTGCATTCTTTTGAGAGCTGTATATTTATTGGAGCAATGTGACAGAGCTAACGGATATTGATACTTGTTACTTGAGAAGAAATAATAATCATAGATCATGAAACCAGGCCCTTTGGCCCTACCCGTCCCTGTCGACCCAGATGCTCCATTTTAGCCAAGAGTTCATAGTGTTTAATTGTCATATATAATAACAATGGAACAATAACATTATTTCTTGCAACAATATAACGAGTCTGTAAATGCAATATACACAGATAATAAATAATAAATTAGGATATATAAATTAATGAATAACTGATACTAGTGCAAAGAAAATGCACATTTCTTTGTGCAACTAAAGACACTCTGCTTTAATCGTTGAGGTCAGTGTTTAGTGTTTTACAAAAACGTAATGCTTGTTGTGAAGAAGCTATTCCTGAACATGTTCACTGTTTCAGACTCTTGTACCTTCTTCCTAATGACAGGATTGAAATGAGAGTGTGACTAGGCGGATATGGGTCTATGATGATATTGGTTGCCTTTTTGAGGCTTGCCTCCTATAGATTATTTCAATGATGGGGAGGTCAGTACATCTGATGGACCAGGCAGTGTCTAACACTATTGACCAAATCCCATTTGCCCGTCTTTTGCCAATATCTCTCTAAATCCTTCCAATCCATTTATCTGACCAACTGTCTTTTAAAGGCATCATATCATAGATGCTGCCTCACCCGCTGAGTTTCTCCAGCATTTTTGTCTACCTTCGATTTTTCCAGCATTTGCAGTTCTTTCTTAAACAACTGGCTTTTAAATGTTGTTATTATATCTGCCTTAACCATTTTCACTGGTAGCTAATTCCATATACTCACCACCTTCCGTGTGGAAAGGTTGGTCCACTGGCTCCTACAAATTCAGTAGCAAAAGGTGTACCATCTATTGGATACGCTGTAGCAACTTTGGGTGTGTTTCCAAAATAAACTGTTCCAGTACTGGCCACCGGGGAGCACCACTGATTACCATCTTCCAACCTAGAAAGCAGCCATCTCTGACTACTGTCTTTAAACCATTTTTTAAATTCCTGTTGTCAATACAAACTATTTATTTAATTGTTTGGGCATCAATTTCGCCAAATGGATTTTATGCAGGTCTTTGTTGATTTCAGAAAATCCATGTGGAGAGCATCTACTGAATTTGCTTAATTAACCTGTGCTTCTTCAACAAAAATGAAGTCAGGTTAGTCAAACACAACTTGATTTTAATAAATCCATGCTGGTTATCTTTTATTGACTCAAATTTCTTTAAGTGTATATTAATTATTTCCCCAAATATTTCAATTGTCAAGATTAAACAGACTGGCCTATAATTGCTGGCCATGTCCTCGCACTGTATTTTTGAAAATATCCCGTAATGTTTAATCTGTTCACACCTCTTCAGTAAATGAAATAGCACAAACAAGAAGTCCTTGAAAACATTCAGGTATGGGCTCCTAAGGAGAAATACCATTAAATAGCATTACCATTGCAGGATCTGCCACAATACCCTGTGAATCAAGATTGATCAGAAACAAAACTGGACCCATTACATTGACATTATGGCTACAGGAGAAGTGTTCTCACTGTCCAAAGTCATTCCACCATATACAATGCACAAGCTAAGAGCATGACGTAATATTCACCACCTGCCCGGATGAGTCTCATTCCAACTACTCAAGAAGCTTGATACTATCTGAGACAAAGTAGCCTGCCTGTCTGAGAATTCACCCATCAGGATAAACACTAATTCCCTCCACCACAAATGCACTGTAGCTACAGAGTATTATGCACAAAATGCACTGCAGTTATTCCCCCCAGATTACTTTGACAGATCACGATATTCACCACCAAAAAGCAAAAGGCTTCTGGAGAACCACCTTCTGCAGATTCCCCCCCAAGTACCTTCCTTCCTGACTTGCCTATCCTTCATTGTCAATGCATCAGAATCCTACCACTCCTTTACCAACAACAATAAATGTTGGCTTTGCCAGTGATACACAGTGGATGAATGAATAAAAATGACCTGTAGGGTTGATATCAGTCCATTCATTTGTACACAAGGAACGTGGTGGCTTGTGGTGTAAGTGCTAACTTCATCAATCTGGAGCAAATAGTCATAGCTGTAATCCTAACACACAAGCTGAGCACACTGAGCAGACAGGATGTAGCAACTACAGGGATGTATGCTATTTTGTTAGCAAAAATACTGCAACGAAAAGTGGGATGAAAAACAAAGCCGGGTTTAGGAATACATAATGAAATGTTAAGTTAATGTGAAATTAGTGATTTAACTGTGAAGTTAATAATATATACACTACTGGTGATTCTCATGAATATTCGGGTTGCATTACAATTATTTGTAGCCATCGGGCCCAGGCTCTGGAATTAAAGATCAAATGGATAATCCAGTGGTGCAGGTGAGCTGGACTGATGCTGCAGTCTACTGCCAGTGGAAGGGTTTATGGTTACCCACTGGGGAAGAGTGGGAGTTTGCTGCTCGGGGAGGTTTGGCAGGTAAGATCTAACAACAATGACACTGATATTATTTGGAGTTTGTTTTCAATTGGATGTTCCCAATTTCACCAGAAACTAGACTTGGCGATTCATGATCTTGTAATCGCGGAAAAAAAGCAGAAACTGCTGGAAATTACTTTGCAGTTCCAGCAGCGTCTGTAGAAAGGAAAAGCAAGTTAATGTTTCAGATCAAAGACATTCCATTGGAACTGGGTTTTAAGATGCTGACAAAAGAATGAAGGGAAAACCAATGATGAGATGGAGGTCTGTGGAAATGATGATGAAGAGTGGATAAGGCTTGGTGAACAAAATTGCTAAACAGATTAGAGAATAAGAAAATAAACTTGGAGGAGGTGTAACTAGGAGAAGACAAATAAATAATTGAAATAAAATGGACAATGCTGAAGGACTCACCAGGTCAGGCAGCATTTGTGAAGAAAGAAGCTGACCCAACCCACATGGCAGATTGATGAAAGATAGTCAGAACAGTCATTGGACTGTGGCAGAAATTTTGCTTAACTAAATTTTGTGCCCCATCGTTCCTGCATTTACAGTTTAATTTATTTTCTGCTAGCAATTTCCACGTGGATATTTAAGCAAAATTCAAGAGCACTTAATGCAATAGGCGACGTCAGAGGAGATATGTAGGTGAATCTTGTCCTTGCTGGTAAGACTGGAATTCTACAGGTATTATGTGCAAACATTTAAGGAGAACACAGATAGCTGGATGAACAATATTGTAAGAGTAGCCAATTTGGACTTCCATTGTATTGACTGGAACTGCCGTAGTGCAAAGGGCTTCCAAGAGGTGGAATTTGTTAAATATGTCCAGAAAAAAAATCGCAAACAGTATGAAGAAGGTCCTACCATGCAGGAGGCAACACTGAGCTGTATGTTAGGAAATGAGACTGGGCAAGTGAGGGTCCGTGGGTAGCACGTCTGGACCAATGTTAAGAATTACATTAGTTTTAAGATAGTTATGGGAGAAGAAAGGACTGGTTCACAAATCAATGTCCTAAATTGGGATAAGGCAAGTTTTGAAGGAACTGACAGGAATTTGTAAAGGTTAGTTGGGAGAAAATATTTGCAGGAAAAGGGACTCGCAGCAAGTGAAAAGTTTTTTAAAAAGGGGTGAGAGAAGAGGTTTAGGTAATGGATGAAATGCGATTGAGGGCTTCATTGACCACAGAGGGAGAGCCTTACCTTGAATGCACCTCCTCCCATTTAGTCTCTTGTTGTCGATGCTTAATTTTCTCTTGGGTTTCTCGGATGTAGTGTCCTCTTTATTCAGGAAATGTGGCTTGCCCTCTTCAATGATTCATGCAGCCCTCTCACCCCTTTCCCCGAGCTCTCTGCCTGCCCCCCCAACACACACTGCCCCCTCCCCCAAACGCCATATCATCACCAGGAACCTATTTTGCAAATTGCATCTCTGGTGTTTGTTCCTTGGGACCCTTTTAAAGGCTGGAATATGAGATTGCAGTTGCCTTGTTCAGTGTCAGCAGCTGCATGAGGTTCCCTGGGAATTTTTCAGTATTACACTCGTTACTACAAGGCAGTATTTGGGAGCAAGATGCATTTGTATTGTTGAAGGATAATTGCTACGAAATATTGTGAGCCTCCAGCATTTGATAGCAGCTCTGCTGGTGTCTGCAATTATGTTTAACACTTTGATAGGAGAATGTGAATATCTAAGTCATGCAACTTGGTCTACAATTTAAACACTAAATTCTCTCATCTCTGCTTTCAGGTAGAGTGTATCCATGGGGAAATACGGCTCAGCCCAATCGCACAAACCTTTGGCAGGTAACGTGTTTTGAGTAATTTTAACAGTACAGGTTGAACACCGATGCGTTTCCTCACTCCGCTGCTGTGCAATTTTTTGTTGGTGCCATGTGCTTCAATCTGTCTGTAAACCATCAGAAACAACAGCAGCAACAGATTATCAGGCTGGCTGGTGGATGGAGTGATGGGTGTATTTGATGGTGGTGGTGTAGTGGTCAAGAGTGTTAGCATTCCACAGAGCAAGAGGCACGCTGATGCTGTTTGGGTAAGTTGAAATGTGTACTTATCCATTTTTACAGAAAGAAAAAGATAAATGTGAGATTATTAAATATCACTGGGCAGTGAGAACTGAATGTTCTCTTACAAGAAAAGCATAAAGGAAGTGCAGAAATACAGTGGGTAATCAGCAAGGCAGAAGAAATGTTGCCTTTATTACGAGGGGGATGAATTGCGCGGGTAAGGAAGTCTTGCCACTGGTTATTCCGCGTGTTGGTGAGGTCACGGCCAGAGAACAGCCAATAGTTTGCTGATGTATCTAAGGGAGGATGTGTTTACAAACGTGAGTGACTTTGTGAAGACCCCGCCAGCACGCATGCGCGACATATCATCGCTCGCATTTGCTAACGGCATGCTGGGGGGGGAGTGCGCTTCCACAACAGCTCCTTCAAAAAGACGGCTGAAGGTAAGTTTACTAACCTTGAGCTGGTTCTCTGCGATATTTTGATATTACAGGACGATGGAGGGGAAAGGTAAACTTTCCAAAAGTCAAGGACAGCGGCCAACGTCCTCGGAGCTGCCCGAAACACCGGCAGCACCCGTGTTACGGCCGGGGAAAAAGATGCGGAAGTCGGTGAGCCCTATGGAGTTGGTAGGGACTGACTCGCCTCCACTTTAAGTTGGATGGGACTCCGCACCGGTGCAGGGTGGTGTAGACCCTGACTTCATCCCACCATCGCCCAAATTCAGGGCTAGTGGGAATAAGGTACAAACTAATGTGCCTCGCATATCGGCGAGTGCCCCTTCCATTTTACAGGTCCCTAGAGGGCAGACCCGGGGAAGAGCTGCGCTGAAGTCGAGCCCCGCAGCTGCGGTGGGCGTCGACAAGCCGCAGGGGAAACCTGCTAGATTGCAGGCCAGCGGCAGTACTGCTGGAGAGTCGGGAAGCCCTGCAGGAGCAGGAGGTACCGGCATATCACCGGAACAGGCTTCCGGAGCGCAGACCGGTGGCAGCAGTTTTCGGTCAGGCACCCCCATTGCGACGGGTACAGCCGAATATGCGCCGTCACGCACCTGTGTGGTCAAGGGTGACGGCAAGCCTGCACGGGCAACGGGGAGCCAGGCTATGGGAGCCAGCACCGACTCATTCCCGCTGCCTTCCCACCAGGCAGAGGGGCCGCTAATGTCCAAACGACGGCGGACTAGCGGTATGTCCGTGCGGGAGTCGTACAGCCCCGTAGGAGCGGCTGCTGACGACGACCTACCAGCGCACTTCAATGAGGTGCGACCCACTGGTAGAAGCCCCAGTGTCTCAGGAGAGCCTGGGGAAGTCGGCCTGTTGTCCGTGTGTAGCGGCAGCGGTCGCATGGCCAGAATGGAGCAGATGGTGGAGATGTTGTACCAACGGGATCTGGAACGGCAAGAGCGGGAGTCTCTGAGGTCTGGGAGCCAGATCAGGCCGCCGCTTTCGATTTCACCTTCGTCTGTTGGCAGCAGACAGAGTCAGCTTATGGTTGATTTTGAAGACATAGCAGCAGGAGACGAGCCCACTGCTCCAGATTCAGAAGAAATGCTGGACGCAATATCAAAGTTTGCGAAGCCAACAAGTGCAGGGGAACCTCTGCATCCCAAACTTGCGGCAAGTATTAACTTTTTAACAACTCACCAGTCCAAGATCAGGTGGTCGCTGAGACCATGGAAAAGTATGAGGCTCCAGCAAATTGTATTTCCCTCAACGTGCCGAAAGTTCATTCGCCGATCTGGGGGAACATCAGCAACAACACCAGACCATAGGAGGGAAAGCTGCAGAGGATTCTGAAACTGTTGACATTGGGTATCACGCCGTTCGCCAGGACCCTTGATGGAGCGGATGTATCTGAGGAGCAACAGGATGCTCTAGCCCTCCTGTGCAATACTCAATTCAAAATCAATTGCTTCCGTAAAAGCTCCATTTGGCCCAACCTCAACCCAAAGTTTGCTGGGTTGTGTCGCACCTCCACCACACCACCACCAAGACAGCTGTTTGGGGAGGACCTGCCGAAGCAGGTCAGGGAATTAGACGAAGAAGCTAAAACACTGGGGCTCATGAAGCCACATTCGTCTTCGAAAGGCCAGGCTTACCGAAGACAGCAGCCTTATCCCCCCTCAAAGCCTAGGGGGCAGCCGGATAGATACCAGAGAACCTATCCACCACGAACATGTCCACCACCAGCTCCCCAACAGCAACAGTCTGTTTTAGGGCAGGGCCCTCAGAAGCCCGCATGGAAGATGCGGCAACAGCCCTATCCGGCAACACAAAGACCACAAAAGTCACAACACCCCAGACCCCGGCGTTAACCATGGAGGTAAGGGGGTTTGGCTCTTTCCAGAAAGTAGCAGTTGTAACTTCAGAAGTTGGAGGACGGTTGTGGGAGTTTTGGGGTGCATGGGGAGCGGTAACCTCAGACCCCTTTATTCTACAAAGTATTCATGGTTATGTAATAGAGTTTATTAATGATAAAATTCCCCCTAAGCAGCATGTACCTCATCGCAAGTTTGCGCTCTCTCAAAAAGAGATAGAGGTAGGACATGCAGAAATTTTAAGATTAGAAGCTAAAGGGGTGATAGAGAAAACAACACATGAACCATTAGAGTTTGTGTCCAACATCTTTAAAAGAGCTAAAAAAGATGGTGGATGTCGTATTATCATTGACCTAACCCATTTGAATACTTTTGTACAATACACCCATTTGAAAATGGAGACGTTTTAGACGGCTAAACAATTGGTTAGCCGAGGGTGCTTTATGGCCTGCATTGATTTAAAAGATGCATACTATACAGTCCCTATCATAGAACATCACAGGAAATTCTTCAAATTTGTCTGGAAGGATTAATTGTGGCAATACAAAGCTTTACCCAATGGAATCACAACAGCGCCTAGGCTATTTACAAAAATTATTAAACCTATTCTGGCATGCATCAGAAAACAAAATCATATCGTCATGGCATATTTGGACGATATATTAATAGTGGGGAAAACTTTAGAATTGGCTCAGCTGGTAGTTGCAGCTACCATATCATTATTTGAGAAGTTAGGGTTTGTCATCCATCAGACAAATCTAAATTCAATCCATCGCAGGTCATGGATTATCTGGGATTCACTATTAACACCAATCAGATGATTGTCACTATCCCAGCTGGTAAAGTAGCTGATATTCAAGAAACATGCAACAGCCTTGCTTGCGCTAGGGTGCTGACTATTAGACATGCTGCTAAGGTAATTGATAAACTTGTAGCTACATTTCCAGCTGCACAATTTGGACCATTACATTATCAAAATTTACAAAGAGCAAAAATGTCAGCGTTAAAATCAAATGCTGGACATTTTGACAGACCTATGCAGCTGCCGATCAAGGCAAAAATTGAGCTAAGATGGTGGACTAACAATATTGGTGACTGTTATAAACCCACCATTGTCTCCAACCCATCAGTCGTATTACAAACCGACGCAAGCGCCCAAGGTTGGGGAGCGATTGACAACGTGTCCAGTTGCGGTGGCAGATGGGATGCTCATGAGTTTACTCTTCTACAGTCACAAGGGATAAACTATTTGGAGATGCTAGGAGTTTTCCATGGGCTACGGGCATATTGCACAAACTTACATCATATACATGTACGTCTTCAAATAGATAATACCACGGTGGTAGCCTACATAAATCATATGGGTGGTATCAGGTCAGTATTTTGTGATGAATTAGTTAACACAATTTGGCTCTGGTGTATTAAAAGGAATATTTGGATATCAGCAACCTATCTTCCAGGGAAGCTTAATACAGTGGCGGACACCAGGTCACGAGTATTCAATGATAACATCGAGTGGATGCAGAATCCGCAAATATTTGCTGAAATAATAGCTAAGTTCGGTACACCAGATATTGACCTTTTTGCGTCTAGGTTGAACCATCAGATACCAACATATGTGTCTTAGGAACCAGACCCTGGGGCAATAGCAATGGACGCATTTTCTCTCCTTTGGGGGAAATGGTTCTGCTACGCATTTCCCCCATTCTGCCTCATCAGTCGGGTATTGCAAAAAATCAAGTTGGATGCTGCTTCAGTTATACTGATTATACCCGACTGGCCTACTCAACCATGGTACCCGGTGGTCCTCCAGATGATAAAAATTCCATGGGTTCAAATTTCGAAAAGCCCTAATTTGGTCACTAACCCCATTACTGGGGAAATTCATCCGTGTCATGGTCACTTAAACCTGTTGGCTTGCAGGTTCTAAGGAGACCACTTCTGGAGGCTGGTATATCACCGAGGGCCATGGATCTAATCACAGCATCGTGCAGAGTATCTACAAGGAAGCAGTATCTCACCCAGATCAGGAAATGGGAATCCTACTGCACACGGACCAACACGACGTACAACTCTGCTATGATTCCTGATGTCCTGGAATTCCTGGCGGGCCTTCATTACGATGAGGGTCTCAGCTATAGTGCCATCAATAGCGCAAGGAGCGCGCTATCCGCATACCTTATCATAGGTGTGGGGTCAAACCAATTGGTGTCTAAATTTATGAAGGGAGTGTTTAATACCAACCCTCCACGACCCAGATATAACATCACATGGGATGTAAGGGTAGTGTTGACCCTACTGAGAAGCTGGTCTCCCATGACAGGGTTACCGCTTGCTAGACTCACCCCCAAAGTGGTAATGTTGATGGCACTAACAACGGCACAGCGGGTGCAGACCTTACAAAAACTGCGTCTCGACAGGATGGTCTCTACCCCTAAAAAAGTAACCTTCTTTATCGAAGAGTTACTTAAGCAGCATAGACCAGGATCTACAGGGCTGCAGCTGGAATTCCGGGCATACCCCACTGATGCCACCCTCTGCATAGTCACCCATCTTCGATATTATATCAAGAATGCACATACCATTAGGAAGATGGAGCAGGGACTACTCATCAGCCATAAGAAACCACATCACCGGGTGACTGTGTCGACTATCGCCAGGTGGCTCAGGGAGGTGTTGGATGCAGCAGGTATAGATACTAACATTTTTAAATCTCATTCTACCAGGGCTACATCCACATCAGCGGCGAGGACCATGGAGGTGCCCATGGATCATGTCCTCGCTACCGCGGGATGGGCCAGTGAAACCACTTTTCAGCGGTTCTACAACAAGCCGGTGGCCACCCCCGCAACGTTTGCAGAAGCTGTGCTGAGAGCTGCTCCTTAATTTCATTTGTCCCCGAGTTCGTTTTTTTTAAATTATTTGTGTTAATAAATATTAATTTACTTTTCAGCCTGTCCATTCTGGAATGTATTAACAAACTTCCTCCATCAGTATTGCGGCAGTGGGACAGCATGGACATGAACCAGGGCGTGAAATCACAGAGCTTTGAAATCTTCACAAAGTCACTCACGTGAGTCCGAAGTAAAATAGTGAGATTAAATGAGAACTTACCTGTTCGAAGTTTGATCTTTATTTTATGAGGAGTTACGATGAGGGATTACGTGAAGAAGACCCCGCCTGGCGCTGGAACGGCATACTTCAAAGCAGCGGCATGAAAAACACAGAACCAATAGCCGGAGTAAAATAGTAAGGCTCAAAATAGACTAGAACTACCTGATGATCATTTATATTATGAGGGTTGGGAGTGGAGGGCACGTAATCCCTCATCGTAACTCCTCATAAAATAAAGATCAAACTTCGAACAGGTAAGTTCTCGTTTAATCTCACTATTTTACTTCGGAGTCACGTGAGTGACTACGTGAAGATTTTAAAGCCCTGTGTTTTCCATGTCGTAAACTCATTTCATACGACTCTCTGTTTGGTCAAAATAGTAGTGAGTAAAAAGTATTTTAACACATTGTTATAATTTATGTAATAAGTCCTTTAATTATAAAAAGAACAACTTTTTAAAATAATAACCCCTCTATTGCAGGGGAAAATTACAAAATAATTGATAAGTTATGTCAATGGTAACATAAATCGATAAAATAAATCGATAATATAAACAAAGCAAGCATTTAAAGAGAACCCAGTCCTGCGTGTCCAAATCCTGGCACCGTGACAACAGGTTTATTGTAGGACTTTGAAAAAGTTTCTTCTCTAGACCACCCTGCGGCCTCTAAAATTTGATCGAGTGGTACGTCCTGTACCTTCGCCGCGGACGTAGCTGCCCTAGTGTAGTGAGATTTAACACATCAGTGTCTATTCCTGCTAGACCCAAAACCTGTTTTAACCATCTAGAAATGGTTTGAACTGAAACTTTTGTATGTGGTTTTTTGTGTGTTATCAATAACGCTTTCTCAGAACCTCTGAGATTTTTGGTTACCTCCATGTATTGAGTTAAATGCTTAACTACACACAATGTTTCATCAATAGGATATGCTTTAAACATTACCTTCATTCCAGTTCTCCCTGGTCTGCTTTGTTTCACCGGTCATAAACATAAACACAATGTTATCTGAAGTCACATGCATGCAATCCAACCTTAACAATTGCAAAGTCTGTACTCTTTGAGCTGATACCAATGCCATTAACATAACCACCTTCAATGTTAAGTTCTGCAAAGATATTGAATTAATTGGAGTCCATTGTTTAAGTAAAGTAAGAACAATGCTAACATCCCAAATTCCTGTATATCTGGGCTTGGGAGGATTTATATTAAAATACCCTTCATGAATCGAGATATTAATGGGTGAGACGCAACTGAATCCCGATCCGAAATTTGTCCTAAATAGGATGACAATGCACTCCGAGCACAATTAATGGCACTATAACTCAAATGCTCATCAAAGTGTAACCCAGCAAGGAACTCCAATACATTTGAAATGTTTGCAGAATGATAAGATATCTTTGCCTGTGTACAAAAGGCTTCCCATTTCTAATATGCGACATATATTGTTTTCTAGTGCTAGTCCTCCAAACTGTATCTATAACATCCATGGTCCTGTCCGACAGTTCAAACTCTTGCAATGGTCTGGTCAGAACCTGCAGATTAACAAATTCATATGATCATGCAATGGATGAATTTCTTTTGTTACTGGTTGTGTCAACAGATTGTCGCACTGGGAATTACCATACATGGTTCAATAATCATTTTAAGCATCAATGGGAACCATGACTGTGTGGGCCAAACTGGCACCACCAAAATGCCTTTGGCAGCGTCTTGCGCTATTTTCTTGAGACATTGCCCAATGAGACAGAATGGGGGAAAAGCATAAAAGAACATATTCCCCCAGTGTAGCGAGAAAGCATCCACCGCTACTGCCCCTGGATCGTGTTCCCAAGACACATATTTCGGCAATTGGTGATTCAATCTAGATGCAAACAGATCAATGTCCGGTACTCCATACCGACTGACAATATTTTTGAAAATTTTTGGATTTAACATCCATTCTGTATTGTCTTTAAATATTCGTGATCTTTGTCTGCCACAACATTGTCTCTCCCTGGGAGATAAATAGCTGAAAGCCAAATATTTTTGCAATACACCACTGCCATATCTGGTTACCAGATGATCACATTTATTTTGATCTGACACCACCATGTGATTGATATATGCCACAGCTGTGGTGTAATCTATTTGTACTTGGACATGCAAATCCTTTAATGAAGAGCAATAAGCTTTAAATCCATAAAATGCTCCCAGTAGCTCCAAATAATTAATACCATATGTTTGGAGCAATAAATCCTCTTGGACAGCCCATCTGCCCCCACAGCTGGTCTCATTGTCCGTAGCCCCCCATCCGAGCGAGCTTGCGTCAGTTTGTAAAACACGACTGGCTGATGAACTAAAATGTTCTTAGCAGCTTGTGGAACATTCTCAATCCACCAATGTAATTCCGATACAGCTTCCTTAGGCAATTGCATTGGCCTATCAAAATGGCCTGCTCGCTGAATTAGCGCTTTAGTTTTTGCCCTTTGAAGATTTTGGTAATGTAAACGACCAAATTCTATTGCTGAAAATGCTGCTACCAATTTACCAATACCCTTGGCAACCTCTCGGATGGAGGGATAAGGTTTGTTAATCAGGTTTTGACACACATTTGTCAAATCTAACTCCTTATCCATTGGTAAAGTTACCAACATGGTGACTGAGTTAATCACAAACCCCAGATATTGAATGGTTTGCGATGGCTGTAACTTAGACTTTGTTGGATGGATCAGAAACCCCAATTCTCAAACAAGCTAATGGTTGCTGAGACTGATTTCCCAGCTGATTCCTGATTAGCATTGACAATTAAAATGTCATCTAAATAAACCCTAACGATGTGTTTTGGTGCCATTAGCAGTGCAAGTGCTGGCTTTAACAATTAAGTGAACAATCTAGGTGCTGAACTTAATCCATTAGACAAAGCTTGTATTGCCACAGCTGTCCCATCCATTTAAACTTTAAATACCTGCGAAAACTATGATGAATTGGGACGGAATAATAAGCCTCCTTCAAATCTAGTGTAGCCATATAACAGCCTGTTGATACCAACTGCATTGCAGTGTGAAATGTGTCCATTTTAAAATGTTTACACTGGACAAATGTTTCATTCAAAAGTGTGAGATCTAAAATGATCCTACAACCCCCATCTTTCTTTGTTCTGGGAAAAATGTTTGATACAATTGTTGTGGATCCTCTCCAGATTCTAAATAACTCATTTTTTACTCAAATTCTTAATCTCTTTAACAATTTGAATTTCCTCACTCTCTGAGAACATCAAAGAATGACTAGACTCATTCCGTCCCAATGGATCCATACCTTCCACAAAATCAATGGAAATCCTCTCAGCAGTGTCTAATACAACACGATCAACTGTAATATTGTCCCATTCCTCATAAAACATTTGGAGTCTACCACCAATCTGTGGCTCATCCCAACATTCCTCTTAATAGGATAATGTTTATGTACCTCTCCACCTGGACGAAATGACTTCCTTTCCCAATAAATGGGCGTACATTTGGCTGTGTTGGCTGGAAAATGTCCCTTATCATACTCCTGCCTCGGCTTGTACCAGCTCCAAGTCAAATCCCTTTTTATATAGCCAGTCCATTTCTGGCCAAAGGTGAAGGGTTTCATACGACCAAAAGTCTTTGCCTCTTCATCCATTTCTTTAATTTGTTTAGACAAATCCTCTCCGAACAAAACCCTCTAGGAGTTTGAACATTGCTTGGTTTACACAATCCTGCAAATCTTGAATGTAATAGAGGTCGAATGGCAATCTTACTCATACAATTAATCTCAAATGAGTTGCAAAATAAGGCCAACATATGTTTCTGCACTTTGGTCATTCCACAACCTTCCACTTATCTGCCAGGTGCAGTAATGCCAGCTGAAAACAGCTTGAGGACTCTTTGAAATCGAATTCATTGCGCCCGCATAATTGAAGACATTGGCGCCCAAACAACTGGATTCACCGTAGGTACCTTCAAAGAGGCACAATTGATAGATGTTTTATACATTTCTGCTGTCTCAACCATAATAGCATCTTGAAGCGGGTGAGAGACCATATAATTAATATTGGCCGCCAGGTTATCTTCCATGGCCTCACCGCTTCCTCCAGGTATAGCAAAATCTTGTGCCACATCAGGCACACCTGGATCCATTGTGGTGTGTACTCCGGACCACAATCACCACTTTCAGGGTCTGTCTCATACAGCCCTGGTTCTCCTGAAACTTGTTCAAGGAGATTACCTCCAGTCCATACCCAGGCACTGGGGTTTCAATTCCCAAATCGAATTGGCACCATATTCACGATATAGACCCCCTCAGGGGCTGCCTGGGAATATTCTGGGTTCTTAGACCCTTGGTTGATTATAGTCTGGAGCAATTTTCTCCATTTGGTCCATTCTGAGCCATAAGGCTTTCCTTTCTGGACCTTCAGAATCAGAGTCCTCAGAAACCCCAGGCCTTTCAGCTTTCCTTTTACATTTTTTAGGCACTGGGATTTCCTCTACAGTTTCTGTTTGTGGAGTAATCAAAGCCTCACTAACGGGTGTTTCAACGGCCACCGGTATCGGAACCGGCTCCGCAATCTGCTGTCCCGACTCTACAACACCCCGGGACACACATTTTACCCGCTGTTTTTTTTTTGCCTTCTCCATTTTGTTTTTTGTTTTTTTACTAACTCCTCCTGGTTTTCCCACCAGGCTACGGAGTTCTGAAACCTTGCCCTAAATTTTGTAAAACTTCCTTACCTGCGGGCCGGTTCCTTACCGCTGTGTGTGGAGCTGCGCTCTGCAGCTCTTTCGCTGCCGATAGCGTCGACGTAATGCCGTTCCAGCGCCAGGCGGGGTCTTCTTCACGTAGTCACTCACGTGACTCCGAAGTAAAATAGCAAGATTAAACAAGAACTTACCAGTTTGAAGTTTGATCTTTATTTTATGAGGAGTTGCGATGAGGGATTTTGTGCCCTCTGCTCCCAGCCCTCTATCATAAGTTCAACTGGTATAGTCAAGTCTTAATCTTACTATCTTTAGTCAATCTTGTGATCTGTGATTCCACACCGCTGCTTTGAAGAATGTTGCGCATGGCGGGGTCTTCACGAAATCCCTCATCGCAACTCCTCATAAAATAAAGATCAAACTTCAAACTGGTAAGTTCTTGTTTAATCTTACTATTAAATCAGTTCAAAATAGGTTTACAAGATTGATCCTGGGCTGAAGGACCTGTGAGGAACAATTGAACAAATGGGCCTGTCATAAGAATGTGAGATGTTCACATTGGTACACACCAGTGTCTGAGAGACTTGGTAGAGTGAGCGATTCCTTTGCTTATGGAGTCTGTAAACAAATGAACATAGTTCCGAGATGAAAACATCACCACTAGATGTGCAAGGGGGAGCTTCTTCTTTCTGAGCATTGTGATTCTTCAATTCTCTGCTCCAGAAATCTGAAGGTCCAGGGTGAGGAATTCATTATTGTTGGGTTCTAAATTTCCCAAATACTGTTTGCCTTTAACAAATTTGTGGCAACCAGTTTCCTGCTGACATTGTTGCCTGCAAGTATCAGGTTTATCATCTCCTTGAATGCTTCCAGTCCTGTTGGTCTCTGAAGACATTAAGACATTGGTCAGAGCTTCCACCACTTCCATCTTTGTGTCCTTCCCCTCTGCATCAGGAGCTGTTTCTACTTGAGAATTGCCAACTTCTCGAAGCATTCCTATTTAATTGTATCTGTTTTTGCCTTCCAAGTGTTGACAAATCCTTCCCCTCAGATTCCTTTTCACCAACCTCCTTACTACCAATGCTGGCTCATAGCTCTGTAATTTCCCTACTTCTCTCCAGTCATCTGGAACCATGCCTCAGCCAGAGGCCTAGAATTCTCTTCCTTTGCCTCCTGATGGCCTTATCTTTGCTTTGACTGCATTTTAATGGTCATTGGGTAAAAAATGACTTTCCATTGTGTATCGTGGATATTATTTGCATTTGTGTCTTCCAATTTTCTTTTACAGGGAAAGTTTCCAGAACAGGACACAGCAGAAGATAGTTATCATGGTGTATCCCGTGTGAATGCATTCCCACCACAGAATCACTTTGGTAAGGTATGATTCACTCTCTGTGCCTATATTTTCACAAACATCCACAAAGTGGTTCTGTCTCACCAAATCTTTGCTCATCATTTTACATAACCTCCCTAACTTGTTCAACCTCATCCAGACGAAGGACTCAAATCATCTTCTAATTCTCCTTATTTCCCTACAGATGCTACCTGGCCCCACTGAGACCCTTCTGCAATTTATTATTTCTGCTCAAGATTCCAGTATCTTCAATCCCTTTGAATCTTCAGGAGTTATTCTATTGCCCACAACCTCCCCCTACCACTTCTTAAACATAAACATTTTATTTAAATGGTAGGTATTGAAGTTGTAATATATGCATTTATTTTTAGATAGTTTTAAATGTTCATTATTTTACCCGTATGAAATTCATGTTTTCCTGGCTGTGGGATTGAAATACAAATAATTGAGTTTGAAAATGATGTTCAATGTGGAGTAATGTGGCCTGTTTCGGTGCTGTGTGAATCTAAGACTTTCTATGACACAAGTGTTTGTACACTTTGCTTAGGCATCTATGACATGCTGGGAAATACATGGGAATGGACTGGCTCTGAGCACGTTCCAGCAGGCCAACCGGTAAAGGTTGAATCTCAGAAGATTTACGTTCTGCGTGGATCCTCATGGATTGACAGTGTCGATGGACTCGTAAATCACTAGCAGGTGAAACACACTGCAATCACAATGCTGCCCTGACACAGGTATATTTCTTGGTCGTTTACACTCCATTTCCCTGACAGTTTGTCAACGGTGCTAAGTTTGTCTGGAATTCCATGAGTGTCAGGTATCCTTTGGCACTTAACTGTGTTAACAATGTCAGACGATTTGAAGTATTGCCATTGTACTTATATTACCCCTAAATTCATTTGATTTTCTTTCAGATTACCTAAACTATTTTCAATTTAACTTTTGGGTAACGCGAGGTAGCTCGACAAGGTCAAATGTTGTCAAATGCAGGAGCTGCCTTTTGTATTTAGCTCCACGGGTGTTACATACTCTTGGCCTTGTTTAATTAATTTTTTTGGATTAATTCCCCTTGAGAAGATGGGGCTAAACTGTGTTTTGAATCATGTGAAGGTGCCCCCATTACAGAATCTGGTGGGCTGTTCCAGCTTGTTGCTAATTGCTGGTGTAAAGAAGGGTGAGGTTATAGATCAGAATAGGTCCGGACTAGGGGAGGGAGGTGTTCCCAGGTGCCAGGTGTCCCTATTTTTCCAGGCTGCAGCAGTTGTGGGTTTGGACATGGTAATAGAGAAGGTCTCGGTAAATGTTGTATCCAGTGCATATAGCAGCCACAGGGTGCTGAGGATGGACAGAATAAATGTGTATGGTGAAAAATGAAGTGCTAATCAGACATCCCACCCTGTGCTGCAGAGTTGAGCTGCCTGAACGTTAGCAGAACTGTCCTTGTCCCTCCAGGTGAGTGGAGGATGTTCCATCACACATTTCTAACTTGTCGTGCAGATGATAGAGTGGCATAGGGTAATCAGGTGAAGAGTCCCTGGTCACAGAATTTCTCCAGGAACATCAACCTGCATTAGATTTTGTATTTCCAGTGTGGATATGCATTCTCTCTGACTCCAAGGCAAGGGTGCACTGAGTCACAGGTGATACTGTCAGTCTCTGCACAGCCTCGAGAGGGACTCCTACATTAAAAGTAGTAGCACGGTAGTACCATGGCTCTGGTTAGATGGGTAACTATCCTGCACAAATCATTTCAATAAGTTGCAGCTCAGAAGAAGATTACACTCTGCACTTCTGTGGACTTAAGTTCTGTCGAACATAAAATCGCAGCAGCAAACTAACTGACATCTTTGTTTTTAGAATGGAAACACCACAGACTCAGCTTCCGATAACCTGGGATTCCGATGCAGCAAAAGCCTGGCTCCATCTAACCATAAAGAAAAAGGGAAAAATAAAACTGAACTCTGAAAGGTGTCATCTTAAAGCAATTGGTGAAAGGTCAGAGGGCCAATTTTGAGGCTCGCAACGATTGAAATTGAACATTTTCGGGGGAGGATGCGAAACTTTTACATTTATGTCTTTCTTTCATATTTGATAAACATTTTGATAAACATTTTGATATACATTTTGATATACATTTTGATATACATTTTAACCATTTAACCATATAACAATTACAGCACGGAAACAGGCCTTCTCGGCCCTTCCAGTATGTGCCGACCATTTATTTTCCCCTAGTCCAATCTACCTGCACTCAGACCATACCCCTCCATTCCCTTCCCGTCCATATACCTATCCACTTTACTTTTAAATTTTAAAATCGATCCTGCCGTCACCACTTCTGCAGGAAGATCATTCCACACAGCCACCACTCTCTGAATAAAGAAGTCCCCCCTCATGTTACCCCTAAACTTCTGTCCCTTAATTCTCATGTCATGCCCTCTTGTTTGAATCTTTCCTACCCTCAATGGGAAAAGCTTATCCATGTCAACTCTGTCTATCCCTTTCATAATTTTAAAGACCTCAATCAAGTCCCCCCTTAACCTTCTGTGCTCCAAAGAATAAAGACCTAACTTGTTCAACCTTTCTCTGTAACTTAGTTGCTGGAACCCAGGCAACATTCTAGTAAATCTCCTCTGTACTCTCTCTATTTTGTTGACATCCTTCCTATAATTAGGCAACCAAAATTGTACACCATACTCCAGAATTGGTCTTACCAGTGCCTTGTCCAATTTTAACATTACTTCCCTACTCCTATATTCAATGCTCTGATTTATAAAGCCCAGCACACCAAAAGCTTTCTTTACCACCCTATCTACATCCGATTCCACCTTCAGGGAACTATGCACAGTTATTCCTAGATCCCTCTGTTCCACAACATTCCTCAATTCCCTACCATTTACCATGTACGTCCTATTTTGATTTGTCCTGCCAAGATGTAGCACCTCACACTTATCAGCATTAAACTCCATCTGCCATCTTTCAGCCCACTCTTCCAAATGGCCCAAATCTCTCTGTAGACTTTGAAAATCGACTTCATTATCCACAGCACCCCCTATCTTAGTATCATCTGCATACTTACTTATCCAATTTTCCACCCCATCATCTAGATCATTGATGTACATGACAAACAACAGTGGACCCAACACAGATTCCTGAGGCACCCCACTCGTCACCGGCTTCCAACCTGACAAACAGCCATCCACCATTACTCTCTGGCATCTCCCATTCAGCCACTGTTGAATCCATCTTGCTACTCCGCCATTAACACCCAATTTCAAGAAGGTTTGTCAAACATGACCTTCCAGGCACAAATCCATGTTGACTGTTCTTGATCAGACCCTGTTTATCCAGATGCTTATATATATTATCTCTAAGTATCCTTTCCATTAATTTGCCCTCCACTGACGTCAAACTAACAGGTCTATAATTGCTAGGTTTACTCTTTGAACCCTTTTTAAACAATGGAACAACATACGCAGTACGCCAATCCTCCGGCACTATTCCCGTTTCTAATGACATCTGAAATATTTCTGTCATAGCCCCTGCTATTTCTACACTAACTTCCCTCAATGTCTTGGGGAATATCCTGTCTGGACCTGGAGACTTATCCACTTTTATAGTTTTCAAAAGTGTCAGTACTTCCTCCTCTTTGAATATACATTTTGATATACTTAATAAATTTCATATTGATTGACTACCTGAAGAATCGTCGTTGTTTCAGAAACAGTGTCAGAAACACTGTTGTAACAAATTAGTATTCATTCTTGGCTGTAAACGGAATTTCCTGTTCTAGCCACCTAACAAATTATGCTGTGATTTATTACTTCTGCCAGCTACAGTGTAATCCCTCACCTTCTCCACATGGCTTTCTACCTTCCACATGGACTACTCCCTCTGACTCTTTGCTCAGTTCATCCTTATCCACCCATACATTCCTAACCCCTGGCACCATCTCTTGCAATTGGTGGAAATGCAACACTTGTTCTTGCACCCCCTCTCTCACCACTTGCCGTTGGGGTCCGGATCCCCCCCCACTTCTACTCCCAGAGCGGGGCCAAGAAAATTGAAGATACAGCAGGCAGTGAAGAAAGCGAATGGCACGTTGGCCTTCATAACAAGATGAGTTGAGTATAGGAGCAAAGAGGTCCTTCTGCAGTTGTACAGGGCCCCAGTGAGACCATACCTGAAGTATTGTGTGCAGTTTTGGTCCCCTAATGTGAGGAAGGACATTCTTGCAATTGAGGAGTGCAGCGTTTGTTCACAAGGTTAATTCCCAGGATGGTGGGACTGTCATATGCCGAGAGAATTGAGCGGCTGGGCTTGTATACTCTGGAATTTAGAAGGATGAGAGGGGATCTTATTGAAACATATAAGATAATTAAGGGTTTGGACATGCTAGAGGCAGGAAACATGTTCCCGATGTTGGGAGAGTCTAGAACCAGGGGCCACTGTTTAAGAATAAGGGGTAAGCCATTTAGAATGGAGACGAGGAAACACTTTTTCTCACAGAGAGTTGTGAGTCTGTGGAATTCTCTGCCTCGGGCGGTGGAAGCCGGTTCTCTGGATACTTTAAAGAGAGAGCTTGAAAGGGCTCTTGAAGATAGTCTGGGGATATAGGGAGAAGGCAGGAACGGGGTACTGATTGTGGATGATCAGCCATGATCACATTGAATGGCAGTGCTGGCTCAAAGGGCAAAATGGCCTACTCCTGCACCTATTGTCTATTGCAACCTTTTCACTCAGAGGGTGGCGGTTATACACCCTCAGTGTGTGTAGGATAGTGTTAGTGTGTGGGGATCGCTGGTTCGAGCGGACTCGCTGGGCCGAAGGGGTTGTTTCCGCGCTGTATCTCTAAACTGTGTGTAGGATAGTGTTAGTGTGTGGGGATCGCTGGTCGGTGCGGACTCGCTGGGCCGAAGGGCCCGTTTCCGCACTGTATCTCTAAACTGTGTGTAGGATAGTGTTAGTGTGCGGGGATTGCTGGTCGGTGCGGACTCGGTGGGCCGAAGGGCCTGTTTCCGCGCTGTTTCTCTAAACTAAAACTAAACTAAACTCCCAGCTACAGACAGCACAGGGGAGATAGAGAACCCGGATAGATATACTGCCAGTGTGGTGTAGGAAGGAACTGCAGATGCTGGTTTACACCGAAGATAGACACAAAATGCTGGAGTAACTCAGCGGGACAGGCAGAATCTCTGGGTAGGATAGTCTGAAGAAGGATCTTGACCCGAAATGTCACCCATTCCTTCTCTCCAGAGATGCTGCCTGTCCCGCTGAGTTACTCCAGCATTTTGTGTCTTCCTTCCAGGAACACTTCACAGTATGAGGTGGTGTAATGATTAGATGAGAGGACAGATAGCCACAGTCTCTTTCCCATGGTAAAGGGCATCTCAAACTTGAAGCTGTAGGTTTAAGGTGAGTGGGAGGATGTTTAAAGAAGCTAAGGGACAAATTAAGGGCATAAATGATCGGAGCAGAATTAGACCGTTTGGCCCATCAAGTCTACTCCGCCATTCGATCATGGCTGATCTTTCTCTCCCTCCTAACCCCATTCTCCTGCCTTCTCCCCATAACCCCTGACACTCGTTCTAATCAATAATCTATCTATCACTGCCTTAAAAATATCCACTGACTTGGCCTCCACAGCCTTCTGTGGCAAAGAATTCCACAGATTCACCACCCTCTGACTAAAGATTCTTCACTCAATTATCACCATCGGCCCATTTACACCTCACGCTGCCTCGGCAAGGCCAGCAGCATCATCAAGGACCAGTCTCACCCTAGCCACTCCCTCTTCACCCCTCTCCCACCGGGTACAGAAGTGTGAAAAAGCACACCTCCAGATTCAGGGACAGTTTCTTCCCGCTGTAATCAGGCAACTGAACCTTCCTCTCACCAACAGGAGAGCAGTCCTAACCTCCCATCTACCTCATTGGAGACTCTTGGACTATCTTTAATCGGACTCTACTGGACTTTATCTTGCACTAAACGTTATCCCCTTTATCCTGTATCTGTGCACTGTGGACGGCTCGATTGTAAACATGTGTAGTCTTTCTGCTGACTGGATAGCACGCAACAAAAGCTTTTCACTGAACCTCAGTACACGTGACAATAAACTAAACTAAACTTGCTGTGCACAGCCCTCTCCCAGGGGATGGACAGTGCTGGATAATACAGGTCGTAGCTGCCCCGTTAAACCCTCCCAGGGCAGAGACAACACACGTTAGATACAGAGCAATGCTCCCTCTTTGTGTGTGTCTGTCTGTCTGGACTGTGGTCAATGTGTGTGTGGCCAAGTCAAGTCAACTTTATTTGTCACATACACATACAAGATGTACAGTGAAATGAAAGTGGCAATGCCTGCGGGATTGTGCAAAAAAACAGAACAGAACCAGTATTTACATTTTTTTTAAAAGACACAACAGTATTTACGCCCTGGTGGGATCAGAGTTTACAGTCCTGACGGCCTGTGGGAAGAAACTCGCTCTCATCCTCTCTGTTTTCGCAGCGTGACAGCGGAGGCGTTTGCCTGACTGTAGCAGCTGGAACAGTCCGTTGCTGGGGTGGTAGGGGTCCCCCATAATGTTGCTGGCTCTGGCTCTGCACCTCCTGGTGTATAGGTCCTGCAAGGGGGGAGGGGGGAGTGTAGTTCCCATGGTGCGTTCGGCCGAACACACTACTCTCTGTAGAGCCTTCCTGTCCTGGGCAGAGCTGATGCCAAACCAGATCGAGATGTTTCCGGTCAGGATACTTTCCACAGCACCAGAGTTGAAGGATTGAAGGTTCCTCAGAGAGACTCTGAATTCCCTCAGCTGCCTGAGGTGGTAAAGGTGCTGCCTTGCCTTTCTCACCAGTGCGGCAGTGTGTGTGTGTGTGTGTGTGTGTGACTGGGGGCTGTGGTCAGTGTGTGACCATGCACTGTGGTCAGTGTGTGTGTGTGTGACTGTGTGTGTGTGTGTGTGACTGGGGGCTGTGGTCAGTGTGTGACCATGCACTGTGGTCAGTGTGTGTGACTGTGTGTGTGTGTGCTATGGTGGAGGTCCACAGATGTAGATGTAGTTACACTACTGACCACCAGTGTGAGTGCTGGGACCTGTGCTATTGATTATAACGGAGTGATTTGTTGTCCACTCACAGGGGTAAGGCATGGGCTGATGACACCAGCCAGCTGGGGCCGGACAAGCACGCCCGAGACATCACCTCACTGGACAAGTACGCCATGGAGCGGTGGGAGGTGAGTCCGAGGCACTGCCACTGCCCCACAGTTCAGTTTAGTTTAGAGATGAAGCGCGGAAACAGGCCCTTCGGCCCACCCAGTCCACACCGACCGGCGATCCCCGCACACGAACACTATCCGACACGCACTGGGGACAATTTACAATGACTCCAAGCCAATTAACCTACAAACCTGCACGTCTTTGGAGTGTGAGAGGAAACCGGAGCGCCCGGAGAAAACCCACGCAGTTCACGGGGAGAACGTGCAAACTCCGTACAGACAGCACCCGGTAGTCGGGATGGAACCCGGGTCTGTGGCGCTGTGAGGCAGCAACTCTACCGCTGCGCTAACGAGGTTATTGAGCCGGGTTGAGGAGATGAAGTCAGGAGCACGGTATGGGCCTTTTCTTTAGATTGTAGACACACAGTGTGGAAACCGGCTCATCGGCCCACTGAGTCCGCGCCGACCAGCGATCAGCCCATAGATGAACACTAGTAGGTTAATTGTTATTGGTAATTATGTAAATTGTCCCTAGTGTGTGCAGGATGGTGTTAGTGTGCGGGGATCGCTGGTCGGCACGGACTCGGTGGGCCGAAGGGCCTGTTTCCGCACTGTATCACCGAACTAAGCTAAACATGGTAAAGGGAATAACGTTTAGTGTAAGATGAAGTCCAGTCTGAAGAAAGGTCTCGACCCGAAACGTCACCTAGATAGGAAACATGGCAGGAAACATGTTCCCCATGTTGGGGGAAGTCCAGAACCAGGAGCCACAGGTTAAGAATAAAGGGTAGGCCATTTAGAACGGAGATTAGGAAAAATGTTTTCACTCAGGGGGTTGTGAATCTGTGGAATTCTCTGCATCAGAAGGCAGTGGAGGCCAATTCTCTGGATGCTTTCAAGAGAGAGCTAGATAGAGCGTTTAAAGATAGCGGAGTCAAGGGATATGGGGAGAAGGCAGCAGCGGGGTACTGATTGTGGATGATCAGCCGTGATCACAGTGAATGGCGGTGCTGGCTCGAAGGGCTGAATGGCTCACTCCTACACTATTATCTATCAAAGCAGCAACATACGATGGACACAAAATGCTGGAGTAACTCAGCGGGACAGGCAGCATCTCGGGAGAGAAGGAAGGGCTGCATTTCGGTTTGAGACCCTTCTTCAGACTCAAAAGGTATAGACTCAAATAGGCAATAAACAATAGGTGTGGAGTAGGCCATTCAGTCCTTCGAGTCAAGCGGAGTCAAGGGATATGGGGAGCAGGCAGGAACGGGGTACTGATTGTGGATAATCACAGCGAATGGCGGTGCTGGCTCGAAGGGCTGAATGGCCTGAAGAAGGGTCTCGATCCGAAACATCACCTATTCCTTTTCTCCAGAGATGCTGTCTGACCTGCAGGGCTACTCCAGCTTTTTGTGTCTATCCAAAGTCCATTAAAGTCTGAGTGAAGATAGTGCGAGGGTTTTGAGTGGGGTACAGCAGATACACCGTGTCATGGAACACTTTGTCTCATCGTTGCGTTGTAGTTCGGGGTCGACAACAGTGGAATCATCGGCAAACTGAACTGCAAGCATGCGTGCTGTGTCTGGGGAGAGACTGGAAGTGGATAGTCAGTCGTTCCAGTGATGTCCACAGCCAGGGGATAAAGAGGCAATGAGATGAGTAATCCTTGGCTCCTCGCACTCTCATCATGAGTTGTTCTCTTGCCAGCTTCGACTCCGCGATCAGTGCGTTCAAATTCTCCGTTAATGCGATCGATGCCATTATCTTGCTTTCCTCGCCTCTCTGGAGAGGGAAACGGCTGAAAATAGCTTCATCACAGAGTGTTGCTTCATATTGACGGCTGCAAAACTCCTGCCTCTGCTTGTCTCATAAGCACCTGGGGCGAGCAGAAGCCAGAGACGAGCTTCGATACGTTCCCCGAAGATCGGCTGGGCAGATTGCGTGCATGCTCAGGCACGGTGGCTCAGCGGTAGAGTTGCTGCCTTACAGCGCTTACAGCTCCAGGGACCCGGGTTCAATACCGACTGCGGATGCCGTCTGTACGGGCAGTTTGCACGTTCTCCCTGTGACCTGCGTGGGTTTTCTCCGGGAGCTCCGGTTTTCTTCCACACTCCACCCACACGCACAAGTTTGTAGGTTAATTGGCTGGATGTAAATGTAAAATTGTCCCCAGTGTGTGTAGGGTAGTGTTAGTGTGTGGGGATCGCTGGTCGGCGAGGACTCGGTGGGCCGAAGGGCCTGTTTCCGCGCTGTATCTCGAAACCAAACTAAAATTAATGGCTGCAAGATTTCAGTCTCTGCTCACTTCCAAACAATCTGGAGCGGACAGAGGACAGAGATGAGTGTTGATGGTTTCGTTAAGATGGGCTTGGCAGATTGGGCACATGGTCAAGCCTGACTATCCCAACGTTTCAGAAACAGTTAGACAGGTACATGGACAGGACAGGACGGGTTTGGAGGGATATGGGCCAAATGCTGGCAGGTGGGACTAGTGTAGCTGGGACATGTTGGCCGGTATGCGGGAAAGTAGGGCCGAATGGCCTGTTTCCACGTTGAATCACATTTTTGATGCGATGATAATTTTATAAATAGGGAGAGAATCCAGTAATTTGAGGTGCAAAGGGACTTGGGAATGCTGGTGCAGGATTCCCAAAAATGTTAATCTGCAAGTCAAATCAGTAATAAAGAAAGCAAACTCAATGCTGGCATTTATTTCAAGAGAGCTTGTGTACAGAGGCAGGGATGTAATGCTGAGGCTCTACAAGGCGCTAGTCAGGCCACATTTGGAACATTGTGAGTAATTCTGGGCACCATATCTGAGGAAGGATGTGCTGGCTCTGGAGAGGGTCCAGAGGAGGTTTACAAGAATGATCCCAGGAATGAGTGGGTTAACCTATGATGAGCGTTTGACGGCACTGGGCCTGAACTCGCTGGAGTTTAGAAGAATGAGGGGGGACCCTCATTGAAATGTACAGAATAGTGAAAGGCTTGGATAGAGTGGATGTGGAGAGGATGTTTCCACTAGTGGGAGAGTCTAGGACCAGAGGGCACAGCCTCAGAATAAAATGACG
This sequence comes from Raja brachyura, assembly GCA_963514005.1. Next base: position 33,941,843 of record OY740805.1, read on the forward strand.
TTCTTTTAAGAAGGAGATGAGAAGGAATTTCTTTAGTCAGAGGGTGGTGAATCTGTGGAATTCTTTGCCACAGAAGGCTGTGGAGGCCAATGGATATTATTAAGGCAGAGATAGATAGATTCTTGATTTGTGTGGGTGTCTGATGTTATGGGGAGAAGGCCGGAGAATGGGGATAGGAGGGAGAGATAGATCAGCCACGATTGAATGGCGGAGCAGACTTGATGGGACGAATGGCCTATAGACAATAGACAATAAGTACAGGAGTAGGCCATTCGGCCCTTCGAGCCAGCATTCAATGTGATCTTGGCTGATCATCCCCAATCAGTTCCCCGTTCCTGCCTTCTCCCCATATCCCCTGACTCCGCTATCTTTAAGAGCCCTATCTAGCTCTCTAATGAAAGTATCCAGAGAAACGGCCTCCATCGCCCTCTGAGGCAGAGAATAGTAAGATTGAACGAGAACTTACCAGTTCGAAGGTTGATCATTATTTCATGAGGAGTCGAAGTGAGGGATTTCGTGAAGAGCCCGCCGGCGCGCATGCTCGACATACTTCAAAGTAGCGGCGTGGAATCACAGAAACCAATCAAGAAATGACTTCACATAGTAAGAATGAAACGACTAAGATTACCAGCTGAAGGTGATTGAGGGTTGGGCGAGGAGGGCACGAAATCCCTCACTTCGACTCCTCATGAAATAATGATCAACCTTCGAACTGGTAAGTTCTCGTTCAATCTTACTATTTCATTTCGGAGTCACGTGAGTGACTTCGTGAAGACTTCAAAGCTTCTGTGATGACACGCCCTGGACCACGTCCATGCTGTCACACCACTACCAGGGATGGATGGGAGGAATAACTTGCTGACTAGTCCATACTGCAAAACAAAGCATATTTATTAACAAACAAATCAAAACCCCTCATTCGGGGACATCTCCACGTTCTTGCCCCGCATCTAGCACGGCTTCTGCGAACTGTAGAGGCGCAGCAACGGGCCGGTTGTAGAACCGCTGGAACACCGTCTCATTAGCCCATCCTGCTGTGGCGAGAATATGGTCCATGGGCACCTCCATGACCCTCGCCGCCGACGTCGATGCAGCCCTGGTGGAATGAGATTTGAACACATTAGTGTCGATACCTGACTTACCCAAGACGACTCGAAGCCACCTGGATATCGTCTGTGTTGTCACTCGATGGTGAGGTCTCTTATGAGTGACAAGCAGGTATCTCTCCATTCCTCTGATGCTTGCCGTCACCTTGACGTAGTAACGGATATGGGAGGCTAAGCATAGCCTAGCATCGGCGGGGTATGCCGGGAACTTCAGCTGCAGCCCTGTGCACCCAGGTCTGTGTTGCTTCAGTAGCTCGTCAACAAAGAAAACTACTTCTGTGGGGGTAGACATCATTCTGTCGACACGTAGTTTGTGGAGTGTCTGTACCCTCTGTGCTGAAGTCAGCGCTAGTAACATCACCAGCTTCATGGTGAGTTTGTCCAGCTGGAGCCCTTCCATGGGGGACCACGTCCTGAGCAGAGTTAAAACGTCCCTGACATCCCAGGTGACATTGTAACGTGGTGTAGGCAGATTCGTATTGAAAATACCCCGCATGAGCCTGGACACTAGCCTGTTGGATCCCACCTCAATATTGAGGTAGAATGATAGAGCGCTCCTGGCGCTGTTGATGGCACTGCAGCTTAAGTGTTCATCATGGTGCAACCCCGCGAGGAATTCCAGGACGTCGGTTATAGTCACGGCATCGTACGTGATGCGAGAGCGGCTGCAGAAGGCTTCCCACTTCCTGATGTGAGAGCGGTATCTTCGCCTTGTAGACTCTCGGCACGACGCCGCAATGGTATCCATGGTCCGGGTAGACAGGCCGTATTGTTCTAAAGGCCGATTCAGAATCTGCAAGCCAACAAATTTAAATAGCCATGGCAGGGATGTGGCTCCCCTGAAACAGGGTGAGTAACTAATTCTGGGCTACCCTGCAAACGGACCCAAGGTTCACTGAGCGTGTCAAAGACCATCGGATACCACGGCTGTGTAGGCCAGTCGGGTATGATAAGGATGCCCTTGGCACCGTCCATCTGAATTTTACGTAATACCCGACTGATGAGGCAAAACGGGGGGAATGCATAGAAAAAGCAATTCCCCCAGTCTAGCGAGAATGCATCTAACGCTATAGCCCCTGGATCTGGTTCCCACGCGACGTAGGTTGGTACCTGATGGTTCAACCGGGACGCAAAAAGGTCAATGTCCGGTTTCCCAAATTTGGCTGTGATTTTTGCAAAAATTTCAGGATGTAACATCCATTCAATATTATCATTGAACTTGCGTGACCTGGCGTCCGCCACCATATTAAGCTCACCTGGCAAATAGGTAGCTGAAATCCAAATGTCTCTCTTGACACACCAGAGCCAAATTGAATTAGCCAATTTATCACATGAAACTGACCTGGTACCGCCCATGTGGTTTAAATATGCCACCGCTGTGGTATTGTCTATTTGGAGCCGGACATGTGCTCCAATGATCTTGGAACAATATGCACGAAGTCCGTGAAACGCTGCAAGCAGCTCCAAATAGTTGATCCCTTGTGATACCAACATCGTATTCTCAAGGGTATCCCATCGGCCCCCACAACTAGAGAATTGATTCGTAGCTCCCCAGCCATCAGAGCTCGCATCAGTTTGTAAGTATATCATCGGTTTCGCCTCAATAATAGTTTTGAACGATTTACTAATGTGGCAAACCCACCATCGTAATTCATCCAATGCTGCAGGCGGCAGCCGCATTGATCGATCATAATGACCAGCATGCCGTCGCAACGCAGCGATCTTGGCTCTCTGCAAGTTTTGATAATGCAGAGGTCCATACCGGGCTGCCGGAAACAAAGCCACAATCTTGCCAATGACAGTAGCTGTGTGACGAATCGATGGTATACGAGTATTAATCAAGTCTGTACACACCTGTGTTACCTCCTCAATTTTGTTAATTGGTATGGTGACTCTCATGCTAATGGAATTCACCTGGAACCCCAGATAATTAATTACCTGGGTGGGGCAGAACTTAGATTTTTCTGGATGAACAATGAACCCAAGCTGTTGGAACAAATTGACCGCAGCTGCCACCCCTTGTTGTGCTAATTCCAAGGTGTGGCCGACAATTAAAATATCATCTAAATAGGCCATAACAATATGATGTCTTTGTCTTAAATAAGCCATAATTGGCTTCACCAATTTAGTAAATAAGCGAGGGGCTGTGGTGAGCCCATTAGGCAACGCCCTATATTGCCACAGCTGATCCATCCAGATAAATTTAAAAAACCTTCTGTAATATTTTTTCATAGGTACGGTATAGTACGCATCCTGTAAATCAATGCATGCCATAAAGCACCCTTGTGAAATCAATGATTTGGCCGTTTCAAACGTGTCCATTTTAAAATGAGTATATGTTACAAAGTTATTCAGAGTGGTTAGGTCAATAATGACTCTACAGCCTCCATCCTTCTTAGGTCTAGTGAAAATATTGGAAACAAATTCAACGGGCTCATGAACCGTTCTCTCTATGACCCCTTTCTGTTCCAACCTTAAAATTTCCTTATAGCCTACTGACTGTTCCGCAGCCGTTAGTTTGAAAGTACGACCCGGTCTATGCTGAGGTGGAGGGATGTCCCCATTAATAAACTCAATACTATGGCCCTGAATATTCCGTAACACATACTCATCGCTGGTAATGTCACCCCATGCACCCGCAAACAACCGCAAACGCCCACCAACATGTGGAGTTAAACAAAGAGAAAAAAGAGAACCAGATCGCCTCACCTCTGTGGTTACCGGCGGTCCCTGATACGAGTGGGTGGTCGTGGAGGTGCTGGGTTGGTTTGAGGACGTGGCGTCCTCATTTTCCACCTCGGCTTCTGCCGAGCCTGTCCTAAAAAAGACCCCTGGGGTTGGGGTGGCTGATATCGGTTTGGAGCTGGAGGGTAATTCCTGGTGGAAGTGCTGACAGACCCTCGTGAACGGCCAAGTGGGGCTTTCGAGCTTGATGGCGTGGGGGCACTGTGAGAGCGCATGAGCCCCACGGTCTTGGCTTGTTCATCCAGCTCTCTGACCCTTTTGGAGAGGTCTTCGCCAAAGAGCTGACGGGGCGGCGGCGGCGGTGGTTTGCACAACCCTGCAAACTTAGGGTTGAGCGCTGGGCGGATGCTGTTTTTTCGAAAGCCGTTTATTTCGTTTTGAGTAGCGCACAGAAGCGCCAGAGCATCCTCCTGGTCCAAATTAAGCTCCTCTCCGTCGACCGACCGCACAAAGGCAGTAATCCCGGCCATGAGGAGTTTCAGGATCCGCTGAATTTTCAGCTCCTGCTGACGGATAGCCGCACTGATGTTGCCCCATATTGGCGTATTGACCACAGGCACGTTGAGGGAATTGCAGTTTGATGGAGCCTTGTGACGGCTCATGGCTTGTAGTAAGACTTCCTCCTGAAGCTGGTGATTTTTTAGGAAGTCCACTGTGGCTGCCAACTTCGTATTGATGGGAAGCCCCAACGAATGAGGGGCTGCAAATTTGGTAGCCACATCGAGGAGGTCCTCCGCCGGTAATTCAGGCGGGGGTGGGATGGGGTCAACCACGGCCTCCTCGTCCTGCTGCTCCAGGCTGGTGTACGAAGCTGGTGATGAAGCCCTGTGCCTGTCGCTGCTGGTTGCCTGTTGTTGTTGACCTTGTAGGAGAAGCTCCAGCAGCCGCTCCATCCGGTCAATACGCCCTTCACCCTGAACACTCAGGTGGTCGGAGTCCTCCGGCTCTGAAAATTGGCCGGGGCTCCTGTCATCGGCCCGCACCTCGTCGAGGCCCTGCCGGTGCCGGTAGTTGTCGTCGACAGCCGCCGAGGCGAAACTGCGCGATTCCTGCACGGGCATGTTCAACCGCCTCCGTTTAGCGGGAGCGGAAGCCGTTGCCTCTATGGACAGATGCGGCATGGTGTCGGCACCAGCCGAAGCCTGGATACCTTGGGCCCGTGCAGGCTTGCCAGCTGCCCACATCGTGGACCTTGCCGACGCATGGTCTCGCCCACCCATCCATGGGGGGCTCGGCGACCGTGACGGGACCCCCAACTGACTCGTCCCGGCGTCGAAAGTTGGGGGGCGACGGCTGGACCTCACAGCTGCCCCGGGTCCCGTCCTGGAACCTGACCGCTCCTTGGCGGCAGGCAGAGCCTTAGCCCCGACAGGGTTAGGCGCTGGGCTCCTGCCCTTCCCCTTCTCAGAGGGCTGCGTGAAACGGGCCGTGCAGCCGCACGGACCCTTCTGCTCGAAGCCGTCAGCAAGCCTGCTGACGACCTGGCTGCCATGGCAGAGTCGTCCTGCTCTGGCGGCACACCACACTCCTCCTCGTCGGACTCCTCCAAGCTGTGGTGTGCGGGCGGGTCCGGACCTGAAAATACAGAGCTCACCGACATCTCCGCCCTCGTTCCGGTCTGCGTTGCAGGTACCCCCGACAACTCTCGCTCCGGAACTGCTGGCCGGCGACTTCTCCTCGAACTCCGGCCTCTCCCATCCATGTTCTTGCTGTGAAGCAAACACAACAAGAACCACCAACTTAAGGTAGCATACTTACCTGCGTGGTTCCCTTATGAAGGGCTGGCGAGGAGCTCGCTCCTCCGTCAGCCGTCGCAGCAACGCGATACGACGATATGTCGAGCATGCGCGCCGGCGGGCTCTTCACGAAGTCACTCACGTGACTCCGAAATGAAATTGCACAGACTCACAACTCTCTGTGAGGAAAAGTGTTTCCTCGTCTCCATTCTAAATGGCTTACCCCTTATTCTTAAAATGTGGCCCCCGGTTCTGGACTCCCCCAACATTGGGAACATGTTTCCTGCCTCTAGCATCTCCAAACCCTTAATTATCTTACATGTTTCCATAAGATCCCCACTTATTCTAAAAAGACTATACAAAGGACAAAGGACATTAATTGTCACATACACCAATTGGTGCAGTGAAATTTGACTTGCCATGCAGCACACAGATAAAGATAAGACACAACATTGAAGAATTTAACAATAAACATAAAAACATCCCCCCCACAATGGTTCCCATTATGAGGGAAGGCACAAAGTCCAGTCCCCATCCCCTTGTCCACCCATAGTCGGGCCTATTGAGGCCTCCGTAGTCGCCGCTACGGCGGCCCGATGTTTCAGGCCCTCTCGCCGGGTGATGGTGCTCCGGTGTCGGGAGAATCCTCACAGCGGCTTGGGATACCTGGAGCGGCCGCTTCCTTACTCGAGACCGCGGCTTCCGAAGCCAACAAGGCCGCGCCGGATGGAGCTCCACCACTGGTGATCTCGGCGAGAGATCCCAGGCTCCCGATTAAAAGCTCAGCGCTGCAGCTGGCCGCTCCACAGACCCGCCCGCAGCTCCGCGATGTTTCATCGGCGGTCTTCAGCTCACCGGAGTTCCAGCGCGGCCACCCAGGCAAGGCATCGCCCGCTCTGCTCCGCGATAGCGCTCCAGCGCTGTGCCGCCGCCGAAGCCGAGGTTCTGGGCGGTCCCCTCAGGAAACGCCGCTCCAGGCCCGCAGAAAAGCTGCCTCTCCGACCAGGTAGGGACCCTGAAAAGCAGTTTCCCCCCCGCCCCACCCCCCACATAAAAAAGACTATAGAGCTGCGAAAAACAAAAACTCAATTAACTAAAAATAAAAAAAAGAGATGAAAAACGGACAGCTGCAGGCTGGAAAGCCGAACCCGTACAGGACGGCGTCCCCAGCCGCTCCATTCTCTCAGCATATCACAGTCCTGCCATCCTGGGAATTAACCTTGTCAACCTACGCTGCACTCCCTCAATAGCAAGAATGTCCTTCCTCAAATTAGGGGACCAAAACTGCACACAATACTCCAGGTGTGGTCTCACTAGGGCCCTGTACAACCGCAGAAGGCCCTCTTCGCTCCTATACTCAACTCCTCTTGTTATAAAGGCCAACATGCCATTTGCTTTAGTCACTGCCTGCTGTACCTGCATGCTTACTTTCATTATGCTCCTAATTCTGCTCGTATCACTTATGACCTTCTGTGACTCGTCTCTGCGCCCTTTCCAGCTTGATGGCATTTGCTGCTTGTTGTCCCGTGAGGACCTGCACTAATTATAGTCTAGGCGGGGAGCCTGATCGTGACACGTCATTTACGCTGGAAGAAATTAATGGCCGTCAATTAGATTGCAGATTGCTCCTCACACCTGCTGTTCTGCCAGCGACCTCAATCAGTCCCCTTGCCGTGGGGAATGTACCCAGTGACAGAGTCTCACTTTGTCTCCTGGCCTGGCCTTCTGATCTCAAGGGCAGCTTTGTGGCAAAGCGGTAGAGTTGCTGCCTCACGGCGTCACAGACCCAGCTCCGATCCTGACCACAGGTGCTGTCTGTATGGAGTTTGTCCGTTCATAAGTGATGCGAGCAGAATGAGACTATTCGGCCCATCAGGTTTGGGCGGCACGGTGGCGCAGTGGTAGAGTTGTTGCCTCACAGCGCTGGTGACCCCGGTTCCATCCCGATTACGGGTGCTGTCTATACAGAGTTTGCACGTTCTCCTCGTGACCTGCGTGGGTTTTCTCAGAGATCTTCGGTTTCCTCGCACCCGAAAGACGTGCAGGTTTGCAAGTGCATTGGCTTGGTATAAACGTAAAATTGTCCCCAGTGTGGGTAGGGTAGTGTTAGTGTGCGGGGATCGCTGGTCAGCACGGACTCGGTGGGCCGAAGGGCCTGTTTTCAGGTCTATCTCTAAACTAAACTAAACTCCCAGAGAAAACCCACGCGGGTCACGGGGCGTACGTGCAAACTCCGTACAGACAGCACCTGTAGTCAGGATGGAACCCGGGTCTCTGGCGCTGTGAGGCAGCAACTCTACCGCTGCGCCACCGTGCCACCTACTGACTCTGGGCACTGAGTTCTAACAACAGATTATCTGTGTCTGCAGCTTCCAGCATCTGCAGTCTCTTGTGTCTTCACATTCTCCAGCTTATCTCCGCAGTCAGGTTTGACCTCCAAGCTGTCTAGAGCAGAGGCGAGGGGTTCATATCGAGCTGAATCAATTCTCCTGTAATGCCAAACCAGATTTGCAAGTCTTTTTGATGTTTCTAAATGTAGCCCGGTGTCGGATATTGTTTGTTCTCTGTGCAACATCTTGGGACATGTTGCTGCCTTAAAGGATCGACATCAATACGAGGTGTAGATGTTGATGTTGTTTTACTATTACCCATGCAAGTAGTTCCCTCCTGGAGCCTCGACTATCCTTGACCATCTCACAAACCAACCTCCCTTCCATTGTCTGACGAAGGGTCTCGACCCGATACGTCACCCATTCCTTCCCTCCACAGATGCTGCCTGTCCCACTGAGTTACTCCAGCTTGTTGTGTCAACCTCCCTTCCATTGACTCCATCTACACCTCACGCTGCCTCGGCAAGGCCAGCAGCATATTCAAGGACCAGTCTCACCTCGGCCACTCCCTCTTCTCCCCTCTCCCATCGGGCAAAAGGTACAGAATTGTGAAAACGCACACCTCCAGATTCAGGGACAGTTTCTTCCCAGCTGTTATCAGGCAACTGGATCATCCCACCACAACCAGAGAGCAGTCGTGAACTACTATCTACCTCTTTGGTGACCCTCGGACTATCTTTGATCGGACTTTGCTGGCTTTACCTTGCACTAAACGTTATTCCCTTATCATGTGTCTGTACACTGTAAATGGCTCGATTGTAATCATGTATTGTCTTTCCGCTGGTAGACACAAAAAGCTGGAGTAACTCAGTGGGACAGGCAGCATCTCTGGAGAGAAGGAATGGGTGACGTTTCGGGTCGAGGCCCTTCTTCAGAGTCTTCCCGCTGACTGGATAGCATGCAACAAAGAGCTTTTCACTGTACCTCGGTACATGTGATTACAAACTAAACTGTAACTGGAATCTTATTTCCTTCTGAAAACTGTTCTCCCTTCACAACAGTGACCATAGAAACATAGACAATAGGAGCAGGAGGAGGCCATTCGGCCCTTCGAGCCAGCACCGCCATTGAACATGATCATGGCTGATCATCCACAATCAGTACCCCGTTCCTGCCTTCTCCCCATATCCCTTGATTCCGTTAGCCCTAAGAGCTAAATCTAACTTATCTTGCAAACATCCATAGAAGGCAGTGGAGGCCAATTCACCGGATGTTTTCAAGAGAGAGTTGGATATATGCCACTGGCTGTAAAGTGCCTTGAAATATCCTTAGGCCGCATAAGGCAGGAGCCAAGTCATCATCGTCAGGTTTATAGCCATAAGCACAGGTGTGGTGAGGTATAGATCATAAGATCATAAGCGATAGGAGTAGAATTAGGCCATTCGGCCCATCTAGTCTGCTCCGCCATTCAATCATGGCTGATCTATCTCTCCCTCCTAACCTCATTCTCCTGCCTTCACCCCATAACCCCTGACACCCATACTAATCAAGAATCTATCTATTTTGGCCTTAAACCTGTCCACGGACTCGGCCTCTATGGCCTTGTGTGGCAAAGAAGTCCACAGATTCACCACCCTCTGACTAAAGAAATTCCCCCTCATCGCCTTTCTAAACGAACATTCTTTAATTCTGAGGCTGTGACCTCTAGACTCTCCCACGGTCCCGTACGGGAACAAACCAATTTATCCCAATATACGGGATGTCCCGGCTAATACGGGACAGTTGGCAGCCCTAGTGGTCCTGAATAAGTTACTGGTGATGTTCACTCCTAAGTCTCCCACGAGTGGAAACATCCTCTCCACATCCACTCTATCCATGCCTTTCACTATTCGGTATGTTTCAATGAGGTCCTCCTTTTTTTTCGACTCGGCCGTGGCTGGGTGAATGACGAGTTGGCCCGGGTGCTGGACTGCACACAAAGACCAGCCGGTGGGCCAGCTGAGGAGTTTTGGCCCCGCAAAGTCCGGCACCCCATCCAACTCATGAACCGATGATCGGCCATGAGAAAGAGGGGTGGTGGTGTCAATAGACAATAGGTGCAGGAATAGGCCTTTTGACCCTTCTAGCCAGCACCACCATTCACTGTGATCATAGCCGATCATACCCAATCTGTACCCCATTCCTGCCTTCTCACCATATCCTCTGACTCCGCTATCTTTATTTAACTCTCTCTTGAAAACTCTATCTTTATTTAACTCTCTCTCTCAGAGAATTCCACAGATTCACAACTCTCTGGGTGAAAACCGATGATCGGCCATGAGAAGGAGGGGTGGTGGTGTCGGTGGTAAGCGTAGGTCCGAAGGTCGGACAGCTGGCTGGGCTGCCGACCGACGGGGCCACGGGCGAGGCGCTGCTGCTGCTGCACTCCATGGGCTGCACTACGTCGGGCCGGGTGAGGCGGGGCCGGACGCGGCGCTCCGACCCGACAGTCCCCTCGACCCGAGCAGTAGCAGTCAAATACGGGCCAAGAGCGTTCCCATACGGGAACAAACCAATTTATCCCAATATACGGGATGTCCCGGCTAATACGGGACAGTTGGCAACCCTAGTGGTCCTAAATAAGTTACTGGTGATGTTCACTCCTAAGTTGATGTTGGTAAGTTAGGCGTAGGTTTATGGTTGGCACGGTGTACGGAGGTGGGGACATGTCGGTCTGCCTGGTGCCTCTTCTCATTGCTGACTCTTCCCCCCCACCCCCCCCCCCCCCACAGTTGATCCTGCATTTCATGGTGGGCTCCCCCAGTGCGGCCGTCAGCCAGGATCTGGCCCAGCTCCTCATCCAGGCCGGACTCATGAAGAGGTGAGTAATGCCACAGCCCCCCCCCCCCTCCTTCCCCACTCCCGCTGTCTCCCCACAATCCCCCCCCCCCATCAAGGTCTGATTCACTGACACCCCCACCCCCCGTCCCCCGCACTGTCTCCCCACAATCCCCCCCCCCCCATCAAGGTCCGATTCACTGCCTCCCCCACCCTGCACTGTCTCCCCACCCCCACCCCGCCCCCCCCGCCCTGCGGTCTAATGTAATTGTCCTTGAGGTTATTGCATATTGTGATGACAAGGAGGATTAAAACAAATCTGTGTGTGTCGCTGCACTGACGGGACGAGGGTGAGTAGCAGACAGGAGGAGGTTGAGAAAGTTGCAGCGATCGTCAACCTCGAGAAGCCCGTTTAGTTTAGTTTAGTTTAGAGATACATCGCGGAAACACCCTTCGGCCCATTGAGTCCGCGCCGACCAGCGATCCCCGCACACTAACACTACCCTACACACACTTGGGACAGTTTACATTTATACCGAGCCAATTAATCTACAAACCTGTAATGTCTTTGGGGTGTGGGAGGAAACCAGAGAAAGCCCACGCGGTCACGGGGAAATCTGCGCACAGCCAGCTCCTGTGGTCAGGATGGAGCCCGGGTCTCAGGCGCTGTAAGGCAGCAACTCTACGGGGCCTGTCTCACTTGGCAATTTGTTTCGGCGACTGCGGGTCATATCAATGACGCCAAAAGATTTTGAACATTTCAAAATCCAGTGGCAACAAAAAAAATTAGCGACACTTGAAAAAACACCGCGCGTCAATACGTCATCACGCCGCTAATTATTCGGTCATCTGATACATCAATCAATGATGCCGGGAGTCGCCAAAAACATCGGCAAGTGGGACAGGCCCTTACCGTTGCGCCATCGCGCGGTCCCGGGGAAACCCACGCGGGCAGAGGGAGAGGGTGCAAACTGTACACAGTCTGCAGCCGAGGTGGGGGTGGCACGGGGGCTGCTGGAGGTGTGAGGGGTCGGCGGTGGTTGCTGTGGGCTGTGCTGTTCTCAATGTCCACAAAAAGCTGCCCCTATACACTGTCCCATCACACACACCCGCACTGCCACAGTACAGACTCATGCTCCCTCTACAGGGGACAAGCTGCAACAACAGTGTGTGCCACACACACCCACAGCAGGTGCAGGACCCACGGCCCGGGAATCTTTCCCAAGAGCCGGCCCCACACAACATGAGCCGCCTTTCCGGGATGCCCAGCTTGCCGTTCCGTGACGGGGAGAGACATTTTCTGTACGGGCTGCTCCTGCACACTCTACACTTCCTCCCAAAGATCATCCACACATTTATCTCCTCCCGCCTCGATTACTGCAACTCCCTTTACACTGGCATCAGCCAATCTTCCCTGTCCTGCCTGCAACTGGTCCAAAACGCCGCAGCGAGACTCCTGAGACGGGCACCCGAAAAAGGGACCACATCACCCTGATTCTGGCCTCTCTCCACTGGCTCCCTGTGCGGTTCCAAATAAATTTCATGATCCTCCTTTATGTCTACAAAGCCCTTAACGGGCTTGCCCCCACCTACATCACAAGTCTGCTTACCCACCACACCACCTGCAGGTCCCTCAGATCGGCCGACTTGGGGTTGCTGAACATCCATGTTCCACGTGTATATGGAGTGTGAGAGGCTGCAGCCCCTGTACCAGTATCTGAAGGGGCTGCTCCTCAAGTTCTGGCTGCATTTTAGCCCCACGCTCCTGATCTTTGGTCACCCGCTACAGAAGGGGGAGGGTCGATCGGGAGGGGGGACGGGAGGGGGGGTTGGGGTTTTGCTGGTTGCGGGGTTTTGCCAGATTGTGGCGACTGATTGCCGGCGCTGTGGTAATGTTCATTCTCTCCGCTACAGTGAAGGGACAGAAGCCCCCTGTATCACATCGGCTGGCTTCCAGTTCCTGCTGCTCGACACCTCCTCCCAGCTCTGGTACTTCATGCTCCAGTACCTGCACACTGCTGAGGTAGGCAGCTGGCCGCGGCACTCCCTCCCCCTCCCCTTTTCCCTCCACTCTCCACCTTGCCCCCTTCCTCCCTCCCCTGCACCTGCCTCCACCCCCCTCCCTCCTCCTCTAATCTCTCTCTCTCCCCATCTCTCTCTCCACACTGCTGAGGTAGGACACCTGGCAATGGCACTCCCCCACCCCTCTTCCTCCCCCTCGCCTCTACCTCCCCCTCCATCCTCCCCCCACCCCTCTCTCCCCCCACCCCTCTCTCCCCCCAACCCTCTCTCCCCACCCCTCTCTCTCCCCCTCGCCTCTACCTCCCCCCCCCACCTCTCTCCCCCCACCTCTCTCCCCCCACCTCTCTCCCCCCACCTCTCTCCCCCCACCTCTCTCCCCCCACCTCTCTCCCCCCACCTCTCTCCCCCCACCTCTCTCCCCCCACCTCTCTCTCCCCCCACCTCTCTCTCCCCCCACCTCTCTCTCCCCCCACCTCTCTCTCCCCCACCTCTCTCTCCCCCACCTCTCTCTCCCCCACCCCTCTCTCCCCCCACCTCTCTCCCCCCACCTCTCTCCCCCCAACCTCTCTCTCTCCCCCACCCCTCTCTCCCCCAACCTCTCTCTCTCCCCCACCTCTCTCTCCCCCACCTCTCTCTCTCTCCCCACCTCTCTCTCTCCCCACCTCTCTCTACCCCACCTCTCTCCCTCTCTCTGTCCACAGTGGTGAGGTGGGGTCCGTGGCCAGCAACTCTACCGCTGTTGCCACCGTGGCCCCCAGTGAGTGATGAACTTGGTGCTGATTCACCTGTTGCTTTATTTCCTCCAGACGCGAAAGATGGACCTGGTTGAGATCCTGTCGTTTGTTTTCCAGCTGAGTTTCTCCACGCTGGGCAAGGTGAGCAGGGTGTCGTCTGGTCCTGAACCCTGCACCCTCACCCCCACACCCACCCACCGTGGGAGGGGAGAGGAGAGAGAGAGAGGGGGTGTTGAGGGGGGTGTGTGTAGAGTTGCCAACTTCCTCACTTCTAAATAAGGGACAAAAGGTCAAAATACGGGACAAATTCCCCACGGCAATTCGTTGACCGACTGGGCCGTGGCTGGGTGAATGATGAGTTGGCCCGGGTGCTGGACTGCACACAAAGCCCAGCCGGCGGGCCAGCTGAGGAGTTTTGGCCCGGGGGCCGCATGATGTCGCGCGCAAAGTCTGGCACCCCATCCAACTCATGAACCGATGATCGGCCATGAGAAAGAGGGGTGGTGGTGTCGGTGGTCAGCGAAGGTCCGAAGGTCGGACAGCTGGCCGGGCTGCCGATCAACGGGGCCACGGGCGAGGCGCTGCTGCTGCTGCACTCCATGGGCTGCACTACGTCGGGACGGGTGAGGCGGGACCGGACGCGGCGCTCCGACCCAACAGTCCCCTCGACCCGAGTAGCAGCAGTCAAATACGGGACAAGGGCGGTCCCGTACTGGACAAACCAATTTAGCCCAATAACCAATTTAGCCCAATTTAGCCCACTCTCTCTTGTTGAAGGAACTGCAGACGCTGGTTTACACCGAAGATAGACACTAAATGCAGGAGTAACTCCGCGGGACTGGAGAGAAGGAATGGGTGACGTTTCGGGTCGAGACCCTTCTTCAGACAGAGAGTCTGAAGAAAAGGAAACGGATATAGTCGGTGATATAGAGAGATATAGAACAAATGAATGAAAGATATGTAAAAAAGTAACAATGATCAAAGAAAGGTGGAGCCCACAATGGTCCATTGTTGTCTGTGGGCTATGTGGTAACGAGTTGTACAGACAGCGAAACTCGACAGCACGACAATGAAACTAGTACGATGACTAGAGTGGGGATGCAAGAACGGGCCCAGGCAGCGAGTTTAGTTTAGATTAGAGATACAGTGCGGAAACAGGCCCTTCGGCCCACCGAGTCCGCATCGACCAGCGATCCCCGCACATTAACACTATCCTACACACACGAGTGACAATTTACATTCACACCAAGACAATTAACTACAAACCTGTACGTCCTTCGAGTGTGGGAGGAAACTGAAGATCTTGGAGAAAACCCATGCAGGTCACGGGGAGAACGTGCAAACTCCGCACAGCAGCGCCCCTAGACAGGATTGAACCCAGGTCTGTGGCGCTGTGAGGCAACAACTCTACCGCTGCTCTAATGATTCCCCGCGGACCACGATCTAATCACGTACATAATGACCCCTGCTCTGTGCTGTCGACAGGCCACCTGCTCTTTACTATCCGTCTTAACAAGGACTTTATTCACTCGCTGCAATTTACAGAGTACCAGAAGGTGCAAAGACTTTCAAAAGTCACGTTACATCAGGCTATCATTATAATACAATGGCGGCATCTTTATCTACAATGCTGTCGACCTCCCCGTGGCGAGCAGTGTTCACGAACGGCTTCCAGAGTCCCCGTGGACACCGCGTGTTCCCTCTCCAGGGACACGTGGGCGCGGACATCGAGCGGCAGGCAGCCGGCTCTGGCGTGACCATCGACCGCCCGCTGCCTGGACCCCCGAATGGCCATCTTGGCCAGGCCCAGGAGCAGACCGACAGGGAGACCCCCCTCCCGATCGACCCTCCCCCCTCTGTACCGGGTGACCAAAGATCAGGAGCGTGGGGCTAAAATGCAGCCAGAACATGAGGAGCCGCCCCTTCAGATACTCATACCGGGCTGCAGCCTCTCACACTCCATATACATCGACAACATTGAAAACATAGAAAATAAATGCAGGAGGAGGCCATTCGGCCCTTCGAGCCAACACCGCCATTCATTGTGATCAAATCGTCCCCTATCAATAACCTGTGCCTGCCTTCTCCCCATATTCCTTGATTCCATAAGCCCCTAGAGCTCTATCTAACTCTCTCTTAAATCCATCAAGTGACTTGGCCTCCACTGCCATCTGTGGCAGGGAATTCCATAAAATCACAACTCTCTGGGAGAAAAAGTTTTTTCTCTCCTCAGTCTTAAATGACCTCCCCTTTCGTTTTAAAACTGTGGCCCTGGTTCTGGACTCGCTGAACATTGGTAACATTTTTCCTGCATGTAGTTTGTGTTCACAAAATGGAATTTGGTTGTCAGGTGGCTGCGGCCCAATTGTTTGCCTTGCCTTTTTAAAGACTTTGTGTTCACAAAATGGATTTTCGTTGTCAGGCGACTGCGGCCCAATTGTTTGACTTGCTTTTTTAAAGAGTTTGTGTTCACAAAATGGATTTTGGTTGTCAGGTGGCTGCGGCACAATTGTTTGCCTCGCCTTTTTAAAGAGTTTGTGTTCACAAAATGGATTTTGGTTGTCATTTGGATGCTTGCTGCCCAATCGTTTGTCTCGCCTTTTCTTAAATAAAAGCTTGTGTTCACAAAATGAATTTTGCTTGTCAGGTGGCTGCTTGCTGCCCAATTGTTTGCCCTGCCTTTTTAAAGAAAAGTTTATGTTCACAAAATGGATTTTGGTTAGCTGGTGGCTGCGGCCAAATTGTTTGCCTTGGCTTGGCTTTTTAAATCGTTGCAACAGTTGGCTCCCAGCCCAAGAATCCATTCGGCCCACAATGTCTATACTAGCCCTATGGAAACCAGTACCTTTGGCCCACAACACCCATACTAGTGCAGCAGAAAGCCCCCTCACCCCCCACTGGCAAGGAATATTGGAATTGGTGGAGAGATGGAATATTGCATTGGTGACCAGTCCTCCCGTGTGATGCTGGGACCCAACGGGTCCCACCTAGTCTAGTATGTTTCTATAAGATCCCCCTCATCCTTCTAAACTCCAGTGAATACAAGCCTAGTCTTTTCAATCTTTCCTCATATGACAGTCCCGCCATCCCAGGGATCAATCTCGTGAAGCTATGGTGCACTGCCTCAATCACAAGGAAGCCTTCCTCAAATTAGAAGACCAAAACTGTTCACAATGCTCCAGATGTGGTCTCATCAGAGCCCTATACAACTGCAGAAGAACCTCTTTACTCCTATACTGAAATCCTCTTGTCAAGAAGGCCAACATTCCATTAGCTTTCTTCACTGGCTGCTGTACCTGTAAGCCAACTTTCAGTGACCGGTGTACAAGGACGCCCAGGTCTCGCAGCACCTCTTGAGGGGGTGCCGTCCAGTTGGTATGGCTGCCCAGCCTGCAGCTGTTTGTCTTTTAACTTCTTTCTTTTATTTGTAGTGAGTTTTAGTGTTTAGTGTGGGCGGGGGGGGGGGAGGGGGTAACTGCTTTTCCTGGTCCCTACCTGGTCGGAGAGTCAGCTTTTCTCCGGGCTGCAACTTCGACCCATCCTCGCGGCCTACCAGCGGGCCAGGAGCGGCATTTCCTGAGGGGACCGCCCAGAACCTCGGCTTCGGAGGCGGTGCAGCGCTGGAGCACCATCGTGGAGCGGAGCGGGCGATACCTTGCCTGGGTCACCGCGCTGGAGCTCCGGTATGCTGCGACCGCAGGTCAACATTGCAGAGCTGCTGGACTATAGAGCGGCCGGCTGCGGGCGGCAGCGCTGAACTTTTACATCGGGAACCTGGGATCTCTCGGCGAGATCGCCAGTGGTGGAGCTCCATCCGGCGCGGCCTTGTCGGCTTCTGAAGCCACGGACTCCGGTAAGGAAAGCGGCCGCTCCAGGTATCCCAAGCTGCTGTGAGGATTCTCCCGACGCCGGAGCACCATCACCCGGCTAGAGGGCCTAAAACACCAGGCCGCCGTAGCGGCGACTGCAGAGTCCTTATTAGGCCCGACTATGGGTGGACATGGGGATGGGACTGGACTTTGTGCCTTCCCCCACAGTGGGAACTATTGTGCGGGGGATGTTTTTATGTTTATTGTTAATTCTTTCGTGTTGTGTCTTATCTTTATCTGTGTGCTGCATGGCAAGTCAAATTTCACTACACAAATTGGTGTATGTGACAATAAATGTCCTTTGTCCTGTGTCCTCCCCCTTACCTAACCTAACCTCATTGAGATAATAAAGCTCCTTGCCGCAGACGTTACTAGCGCCGGCGAGTCCGTGAACTGATTTAAATATCTGTTACACACCACGGCTCTGTGCAACACTCTCCATCCCAGGTCCCCGATGTAAAGGGGGAGGACCCCCTTGTAGAGAGACCTCCACTGGGGACCGCTCCCGCCATCAGGTGGTGACACGGACCGACCGCCTGGATGTGTCCGCACGAGGGTGAGGAAGTGTAGAGTGTGCAGGAGTAGCCCGTACAGTAAATCTCTCTCCCCGTCACGGAACGGCATGCTGGGCATCCCAGAAAGGCGGCTCATGTTGTGTGGGGCCGGCTCTCGGGAAAGATTCCCGGTCCGGTGCGCAGTTCCGTCTGAGCGGGGGTCCGTTGAAGGAGAGCTTGAGACCCAGCGGTACAGATACCACCGGCCAATCCTCACCTCCACAGCCGGCGATCGCCACCACCAAGCCCCTCACCCTGGATACACAGCGGGCGTCTGTAGAAACCCCGGCAGCACGGTGGCGCAGCGGTAGAGTTGCTGCCTCACAGCGCCACAGGGTCAGGTTTCATCCTGACTACCGGCGCTGTCTGTGCGGAGTTTGCACGTCCTCCCCGTGACCGCGTTGGTTTTCTCCAGGATCTTCTGTTTCCTCCCAAACTCCAAAGACGTGCGGGTTTGTAGGTTAATTGGCTTGGTGTGAATGTAAATTGTCCCCAGTGTGTGTAGGGTGGTGTTAGTGTGCGGGGATCGCTGGTTGGCGCGGACTCGGTGGGCCGAAGGGCCTGTTTCTCTCAACTCACCCCGTCTCATCTCTCTCCCTCCCCGTTTCTCTTCTCCCCGTCTCTCCCCTCCCCGTCTCTTCCCTCCCCGTCTCTTCCCTCCCCGTCTCTTCCCTCCCCGTCTCTTCCCTCCCCGTCTCTTCCCTCCCCGTCTCTTCCCTCCCCGTCTCTTCCCTCCCCGTCTCTTCCCTCCCCGCCTCTTCCCTCCCCGTCTCTTCCCTCCCCGTCTCTTCCCTCCCCGTCTCTTCCCTCCCCGTCTCTCTCCTCCCCGTCTCTCTCCTCCCCGTCTCTCCTCTCCCCGTCTCTCCTCTCCCCGTCTCTCCTCTCCCCGTCTCTCCTCTCCCCGTCTCTCCTCTCCCCGTCTCTCCTCTCCCCGTCTCTCCTCTCCCCGTCTCTCCTCTCCCCGTCTCTCCTCTCCCCGTCTCTCCTCTCCCCGTCTCTCCCAGGATTACTCGGTGGAGGGGATGAGTGAGTCGCTGTTGACCTTCCTGCAGCACCTGCGGGAGTTTGGGCTGGTCTTCCAGAGGAACGTATGGGGGAGACACAGCGTGAATGGGGAGAGTGGGGGAGACAGCGTGAACTGGGAGAGAGTGGGGGGTGGGGTGAGGATTCGGTGGGGGGTGGCAGGGGGTGAGACACTGAACAGGAAGAGCAATACATCTCTCCCTTCTCTCTGCCCACTCTCTAACCTGTCCCTCTCTCCCCCTCGCTCTCCCCGCTCCCTCTCCCCGCTCCCTCTCCCCGCTCCCTCTCCCCCTCTCTCTCCCCCTCTCTCTCCCCCCTCTCTCTCTCCCCCTCTCTCTCCCCCTCTCTCTCCCCCCTCTCTCTCCCCCCTCTCTCTCCCCCCTCTCTCTCCCCCTCTCTCTCCCCCCTCTCTCTCCCCCTCTCTCTCCCCCTCTCTCTCCCCCTCGCTCTCCCCGCTCCCTCTCCCCGCTCCCTCTCCCCCTCTCTCTCCCCCTCTCTCTCCCCCCTCTCTCTCCCCCCTCTCTCTCCCCCCTCTCTCTCCCCCTCTCTCCCCCTCTCTCTCCCCCTCTCTCTCCCCCCTCTCTCTCCCCCCTCTCTCTCCCCCCTCTCTCTCCCCCCTCTCTCTCCCCCCTCTCTCTCCCCCCTCTCTCTCCCCCCTCTCTCTCCCCCTCTCTCTCCCTCTCTCTCCCCCCTCTCTCTCCCCCCTCTCTCTCCCCCCTCTCTCTCCCCCCTCTCTCTCCCCCCCTCTCTCTGCCCCCTCTCTCTGCCCCCTCTCTCTGCCCCCTCTCTCTGCCCCCTCTCTCTGCCCCCTCTCTCTGCCCCCTCTCTCTGCCCCCTCTCTCTGCCCCCTCTCTCTGCCCCCTCTCTCTGCCCCCTCTCTCTGCCCCCTCTCTCTGCCCCCTCTCTCTGCCCCCTCTCTCTGCCCCCTCTCTCTGCCCCCTCTCTCTGCCCCCTCTCTCTGCCCCCTCTCTCTGCCCCCTCTCTCTGCCCCCTCTCTCTCCCCCCTCTCTCTCCCCCCTCTCTCTCCCTCCTCTCTCTCCCCTCTTTCTCCCCGCCTCTCCCCTCTTTCTTCCCGCCTCCCTCTCTCTCCTCCCTTTCTCTCCCCCCTCTCTCTCCCCCTTCTCTCCCTCCTCTCTTCCCCCTCTCCCTCTCTCCCCCCGGTTCCAGCGTAAGTCTCGGCGGTTCTACCCGACGCGGTTGGCCATAAACCTGGCGCTGGGCGTGACGGGCAGCGCGGTGGATGTTCACCGGCAGGGTTACATCGTGGTGGAGACCAACTACCGCATCTACGCCTACACCGGTCAGTGTACAGTCTGTGTACAGTCCACACACACACACCACTGATCTGTACACGGAGGCTGCAGATGTGTTTGTGTCCGCGCGTGTGTGTGAGCGTGCGTGTGTGAGTGAATGTGTGTGTGTAATCTCTGTGATCTATGTGTGTGTGTGTGATCTGTGTGTGTGATCCATGTGTGTCTCTCTGTATCCGCGCGTGCGTGACCTGTGTGTCTCTGATCTGTGTGTATGTGTGTGATGTGTGTGTGTGTGTGTCGTGTGTGTGTGTGCGCGTGTCTGTGATCCGTGTGTGTGAGTGATATGTCTCTGATCTGTGTCTGTGTCGCTCCAGACTCAGAGCTCCAGCTGGCCCTCGTTGCGCTTTTCTCCGAGATGCTTTACCGGTTCCCCAACCTCGTGGTGGCTCAGCTGAGCAGAGAGAGTATGCAGCAGTCTATAGCTAACAGGATCAGTGCGGAGCCCCCACACCCAGTCCCCACATCCCTCCCCACACCCATCACCCATGCCCTCAGTCCTCTCCCTCCTCCCCCACAATTATAACCGGCGCAGGCCAGAAGTGGTCAAGATGAGAATTTAGTAATAGTATAGATAGATGGGCCAAACGCAGGCAGGTGGGACTACGGTAGCTTGGTCATGTTGTTTGGTGTGGGCAAGTTGGGCCGAATGGCCTGTTCCCACGATGTAGGACTATGCTGGAGTAGCTCAGCAGGTCAGGCAGCTTCTCTGGTGAACGGGGATAGGTGACGTTTCACAGAGTGCTGGAGTAACTCAGTGGGTCAGGCAGCATCTCTGGAGAACATGGATAGGTGATGTTTCACAGAGTGCTGGAGTAACTCAGTGGGTCAGGCAGCATCTCTGAAAAACATGGATAGGTGATGTTTCACAGAGTGCTGGAGTAACTCAGTGGGTCAGGCAGCATCTCTGGAGAACATGGATAGGTGATGTTTCACAGAGTGCTGGAGTAACTCAGTGGGTCAGGCAGCATCTCTGAAGAACATGGATAGGTGACGTTCCGGGTCGGGACCCTTCATCCTCTTAGAAATGTGCATTTGCAATGCCTTCCTACAGTCTGAAGAAGAGTCTCAACCTGAAATGTCACCTATTCCTCTGCAGAGATGCTGCCTGTCCCGCTGAGTTACTCCAGCATTTTGTGTCTACCTGTAACTTGACCCGCTGAGTTACTCCAACAATTTTGAATTGAATTGAAGAAATGTTATTAGCCAAGTATGTACACATGCAAGGAATTTGCTTTGGTGCTTTGCGCGCAAATAACAACGTGATATACAGTAGACAATTAAAAATAAAACATTATAATTTAAACATGTCAAGAATTAAATAAAATACCAGAGCAAAAGCAGATTTGTGGTTGTTGAGAGACTGCTTGTGGAAAAAAGCTGTTTTTATGTCTGGCTGTGGCGGCTTTGACCGTCCGGAGTTGCCTTCCAGAGGGAAGTGATTCAAAGAGTTTGTGGCCATGGTGAGAGGGGTCAGAGTTGATCTTACCCGCTCGCTTCCTGGCCCTTGCAGTGTACAGTTTGTCAATGCGGGGAAGGTTGCAGCCAACAACCTTCTCAGCTGATCGGACGATTCGCTGCAGCCTCCGGATGTTGTGCTTGGTGGCTGAGCCAAACCAGACCATGATGGAGAAGGTGAGAACAGACTCTACGATGGCCGTGTAGAATTGGACCATCATTGCCTGCGGCAGATTGTTCTTCCTCAGCTGCCGCAGGAAGTACATCCTCTGTTGGGCCTTTTTGACTGTGGAGTCGATGATGCCCCCCCCCCCCCCGCCCCCCCCCATTTAAGGTCCCTGGAGATGATGGTTCCAAGGAACGTAAATGACTCCACAGATGTGACTGTTGTTGATGGTGAGTGGGTGAGGTGAGGGGGAGCTCTCCTAAAGTCTGCAATCAATTCCACTGTCTTGAGAGCATTGAGCTCCAGATTGTTGCGATTGCACCAGGACACAACAACCTGGGGCTCATGTTGAGGGGTCCAGGCACAGTCAACTGGGAGAGTGTGGAGTGTAGTAGCTCTGGCACAATGGTGTTGAATGCAGAGCTAAAATTCACAAACAAAATTCTTGCATAGATCTCCTGTCCGTCTAGAGTCGACACTACCACCTGCTGGGCACAGCCAGTGCTGCAGGGGACAGTTGGCTCGCTCAAGGTCTGTCCGTGGAGCGACACCGCCTCCTGCTGCTCACGGCCGGTGCTGCAGGGGACAGGATCTTGACTGCAGGAGGCATGTCTTCCCATCACCAAACCGTCCCATCCGCTATCAGTGGTGACACAGTGGTGCAGCAGTTCCTGTGGATTGGAGGGTAGCTAATGTAACCCCACTTTTTAAGAAAGGCGGGAGAGAGAAAACAGTGAATTATAGACCAGTTAGCCTGTCAGCGGTGGTAGCGAAGATGCTGGAGTCGATTATAAAAGATGAAATAGTGGCACATTTGGATAGCAGTAACAGGGCTGGTCCAAGTCAGCATGGATTTACGAAGGGGAAATCATGACTAGTCAATCAGCTTGACTAATCTCCTGGAATGTTTTGAGGATGTAACTAGGAAAATGGACAAGGGAGAGCCAGTGGATGTAGTGTACCTGGACTTTTAGAAAGCATTTAATAAGGTCCCACATAGGAGATTAGTGGGCAAAATTCGGGTATATGGAATTGGGGGTAGAGTGCTGACATGGATAGAAAATTGGTTGGCAGACAGGAAACAAAGAGTAGGGATTAACGGGTCCCTTTCAGAATGGCAGGCGGTGACTAGTGGGGTGTCGCAAGGCTCGGTGCTGGGACTGCAGCTATTTAGAATCTATATCTATCTATATTACTAAAAATCTGATCTTGACCGCTTTTGGCCCACTGTGCTGCGATTTCCGAGAGAACGCCGCCACCTATGGCCATCATTTTTGGCCACCTCGCTCAGAGACCCCATCCGCGTTCCTGGCCCAGAGGATTTTTCCCATCGATGCAAAATGAAAGAGATATCAATGTTTTTAAAAAATTCCCCATTCTCTCTGTTTTCTCTGCTGCCCCCGCTGGCGGCAGGGGGGAGGGGAAGTGACTATAAAACCTGGAAGTGTCCTGCCTCACTCAGTCTCTGCCAGACCCAGGAAGCGAGAGGTCATGGCTCTCTGAGCTCTGAATAACACTGAACGAACGTCTACTCCACAGTGAGTCCCCGTGATGTGGCTGCTGCCCAATTCTTTGCCACGCCTTAAAAAAAAAAAGTTTGTGTTCACAAAATGAATTTTGGTTGTCAGGAGGCTGCTTGCTGGGTAATTGTTTGCCTCGGCTTTTTCTCAAAAAGTTCGTGTTCACAAAATGGATTTTGGTTGTCAGGTGGTTGCTTGCTGCCCAATTGTTTGCCTCGCCTTTTTTTAAAAAATGTTTGTGTTCACAAAATAAATTTTAGTTGTCAGGTGGTTGCTTGCTGCCCAATTGTTTGCCTCGCCTTTTTTTTTTAAATGTTTGTGTTCACAAAATAAATTTTAGTTGTCAGGTGGCTGCTTGCTGCCCAATTGTTTGCCTCGTCTTTTTAAAAAAAGGTTTGTGTTCACAAAATGGATCTTCGTTGTCAGGCGGCTGCGGCCCAATTGTTTCCCTCGCCTTTTTAAAAAGTTTGTGTTCACAAAATGGATTTTGGTTGTCAGGCGGTTGCAGCCAAATTGTTTGCCTTGCCTTTTTAAAGAGTTTGTGTCCACAAAATGGATTTTGGTTGTCAGGCAGCTGCGACAAATTGCTTGCCTCGCCTTTTTAAAAAGTTTGTGTTCACAAAATCGATTTTGGTTGTCAGGCGACTGCTGCCCAATTGTTTGCCTCGCCTTTTTAAAGAGTTTGTGATCACAAAATGGATTTTGGTTGTCAGGTGCCTGCGGCCAAATTGTTTCCCTCGCCTTCTTGAAGTGTTTGTGTTCACAAAATGGATTTTGGTTGTCAGGCGGTTGCGGCCAAATTGTTTGCCTTGCCTTTTTCAAGAGTTCGTGGTCACAAAATGAATTTTAGTTGTCAGGCAGCTGTGGCCAAATTGTTTACCTCGCCTTTTTAAAGAGTTTGTGATCACAAAATGGATTTTGGTTGTCAGGCGACTGCGGCCAAATTGTTTGCCTCGCCTTTTTAAAGAGTTTGTGATAATAAAATGAATTTTAGTTGTCAGGTGGCTGCGGCCCAATTGCTTGCCTCACCTTTTTGAAGCGTTTGTGTTCACAAAATGGATTTTGTTTGTCATGTGGCTGCGGCCAAATAGTTTGCATCGCATTATTAAAGAGTTTGTGTTTACAAAATGGAATTTGGTTGTCAGGTGGCTGTGTGAAAAATGATTTTCTCATCCCAGTCCTAAAAGATTTCCCCCTTATCCTTAAACTGTGACCCTTTGTCCTCGACTTCCCCAACATCGGGAACAATCTTCCTGTATGTAGCCAATCCAACCCCTTAAGGATTTTGTAAGTTTCTATAAGATCCCCCCTCAATCTTCTAAATTCTAGCAAGTATAAGCCAAGTCTATCCAGTCATTCTTCATATGAAAGTCCTGACATCCCAGGAACCTTCTCTATATTCCCTCTATCGCAAGCATTTCTTTCCTCAGATTTGGAGACCAAAACTGTACACCATACTCCAGGTGTGGTCTCACCAAGACCCCGTACAACTGCAGTAGAACTTCCCTACTCCTATACTCAAATCCTTTTGCTATGAATGCCAACATACCATTGACTTTTTTCACTGCCTGCTGCACCTGCATGCCTACTTTCAATGACTGGTGTACCATGACACACAGGTCTCGTTGCATCTCCCCTTTTCCTAATCGGCCACCATTCAAATAATAGTCTACTTTCCTGTTTTTGCCACCAAAGTGGATAACCTCATATTTATCCACATTATACTGCATCTGCCATGCATTTGCTCACTCACCAAGCCTATCCAAGTCACCTTGCAGTGTTAAACTGAGTTGTTTTTTCAGTCCAATTCAAGAAAACTTGTTTCAAACCATTGCTGCTAAAATTTATTCTGACAGCGCTGGATAATTCTTTAAACCTTCCAACACAGAGTTAAATACTCTGGAGCAGGTTGAAAGAACTACTGACTTTGGTATAAACGTAACACATTATATAGGTGATAGACAATTATAATACAAACGGAGTGGCAAACTATTAACCAATCATGGGTACACAAAAGGCTGGAGAAACTCAGTGGGTGCAGCAGCATCTAAGGAGCGATGGAGATAGGCACCGTTTCGGGCCGAAACCCTTCTTCAGATTTTATTAACCAATCATTATGGTTTACCATAAATTTAACTTATTTGCATTAACCAATCAACTAAATCCTTTCCATTGATTGACAACATGTATATTCACATGGTTTTCCCTTTTCCAGCCCCTTTGCAACTTTTTTCCCCTCTGTGGTTTTCCACAACCTCTTTGCTCAAAATAATTTTATTGAATTAAGTAAAACCACAGATATAAAACTAATTCTCAGAACACCTCTCAGAATATACACATCATACAGCAATCACACAATATATACACACAAAACATATATTTTCACTTTTGGTAAAAAAAGGTATTTGTAAAACTTCAGATTTATAAAACTTCATATTTAACCATACTTACAACCCTAATTAAACACAAATAAATTTCCTTTCAACTACATTGTTAAAATACAGTTACTTATGGATTACAAAGATTAAATATGAGTTTTTCCCCATTCTTACAAAGTGGTAAGAACTCAAGTAATTTCTAATCACACAATTCCCAACTCTAAGCACACAAAGGCCATATACTTGTCGCACTTGATAAATTATAATGGCTTCTTACCAAGCTCGGGTCAAGTTTCATTCTGAATTAACCTCCCCCTTGGTCATCTCAGGAGGAAAGGAATGTAGGCCTCTTTACAACTTCTTACTGATAGCATTCCACACAGCAATTTGAAGATTACTATATGCAGACCCCAATCGTTTAGCTTAGATCAAAACAGAATTACTTTCTCCGTCTTCTATAAACATAAGAAATCTCCCTTATACAAAGGTCACACAACCATCACTTATGCCTTATCTCTTATCCCAATAAAAATAGAAACATAGAAATTAGGTGCAGGAGTAGGCCATTCGGCCCTTCGAGCCTGCACCGCCATTCAATATGATCATGGCTGATCATTCAACTCAGTATCCTGTACCTGCCTTCTCTCCATACCCTCTGATCCCCTTAGCCACAAGAGCCACATCTAACTCCCTCTTAAATATAGCCAATGAACTGGCCTCAACTACCCTCTGTGGCAGAGAGTTCCAGAGACTCACCACTCTCTGTGTGAAAAAAGTCTTTCTCATCTCAGTCTTAAAGGATTTCACCCTTATCCTTAAGCTGTGACCCCTTGTCCTGGACTTCCCCAACATCGGGAACAGTCTTCCTGCCTCTAGCCTGTCCAACCCCTTAAGAATTTTATAAGTTTCTATAAGAATCCCTCTCAATCTCCTTAATTCTAGAGAGTATAAACCGAGTCTATCCAGTCTTTCTTCATAAGACAGTCCTGACATCCCAGGAATCAGTCTGGTGAACCTTCTCTGCACTCCCTCTATGGCAATAATGTCCTTCCTCAGATTTGGAGACCAAAACTGCACGCAGTACATACTTTTAAACAGCACAAGTAAATACTTTTAAACAGCACAAACCAAATCACAGACTCTATTATCTAGCCTTGGTGCCTACGACCCAATATAGACAACCATAAATTCTCCCCGTAACACACTAGAGCTCAGAAATGTGTCACACGTGAAGAATAAATGGTGCCCATGTCCTGGAAGAGACCCCATTACTCTGAACACTAACCTAAACCAAATACAACTTCTGACAGTTATAGCCGCTCAAAAGCAAGCAAAGCTATTCCCATTTATACCAACATCTCCATGTTATAACAAGCCATCTGTCCTCCTATGTGTGTGTGTGTTCTTTATTCCGTTGTGGCCTATGTATTTTGAAAACCTTTGCTCCCAGCCCTTCTCCTGCAACTCAACATAAGTTTCTCACACAGATATTATAATGTGAGCAATTTTAGTTTATAATATTTCCTCAGCAGCCTCCTAGCATCCCCCTCACAGCTAACACTGCCTCCCAGCTTCGTGTCATCCGCAAACTTCAAGATGTTGCATTCAATTCCCTCATCCAAATCATTTATATATATATTGTAAATGGCTGGGGTCCCAGCACGGAGCCTTGCGGCACCCCACTAGTCACTGCCTGCCATTCTGAAAAGGACCCGTTCACTCCTACTCTTTGCTTCCTGTCTGCCAGCCAGTTCGCTATCCACATCAATACTGAACCCCCAATACTGTGGTGGATGTTAATTTTGTGTTTATTGTATGGTATTGTATTGTTATTTTTTATATATGTATGACTGCAGGCACGAAATTTCGTTCAGACCGAAAGGTCTGAATGACAATAAAGGTATTCAATTCAATACCATGTGCTTTAAGTTTGTATACTAATCTCTTGTCTGGGACCTTGTCGAAAGCCTTCTGAAAGTCCAGATATAACACATCCACTGCTTCTCCCTTATCCTCTCTGCTAGTTGCATACTCAAAAAATTCAACAAGATTCGTCAGACATGATTTACCATTCGTAAATCCATGCCGACTTTGTCCAGCAACTCTTAAAGATAGCGGAGTCCGGGGATATGGGGAGAAGGCAGGAACGGGGTACTGATTGTGGATGATCAGCCATGATCACATTGAATGACGGTGCTGGCTTGAAGGGCCGAATGCACCTATTGTCTATTGCTTCTTAACAGTGCCAGAGACCTGGGTTAGATACTAACTACGGGTGCTGTCTGTGCGAAGTTTGTACGTGACCTGTGTGTGTTTTCTCCGAGATCTTCTGTGTTTCCTCCCACGCTCCAAAGACGTACAGGTGTGTAGACTAATTGGCTTGGCGTAAGTGTAAACTATCCCTCGTGTGTGTAGGATAGTGTGGGGTTCACTGGTCGGCCATGATCGAATGGCGGAGTAGACTTGATGGTCCAAATGGCCTAATGCTGCTCCTATAACTTATGAAGGGTCACGACCTGAAACGTCACCTATCCATGTTCTCCAGAGATGCTGCCTGACCCGCTGAGTTTATCTAGCATTCTGTGTAATTTTTTTGTGAACCAGCATCTGCAGTTCTACTTATGGCTAGCAAATGGAATCAGCAGAGGGGCATCGAGGGCGAGATGGGCCGAAGGGCCAGTCCCTGTTCCCCCCCCCCCCCCCCCCCCCGTCTGGAGAAACAGAGTGCTGGCATGGCTCAGCGGGTCAGACAGCATCTCTGGAGAATGTGGATAGGTGACGTTTCAGGTCGAGACCCTTCATCTTCTTACAAACCAGCATCTGCAGTATCTTCTCACAGTCTGAAGAAGGGCCTCGGCCTGAAACGTCACCTATTCCTTTCTCTCCAGAGATGCTGCCCGACCCGCTGAGTTACTCCAGCATTGTTTCTCTACCCGTTACTTGACCCGCTGAGTTACTCCAGCACTTTGTGGTTTTTGCTCCAAAGTCCAGCGCCTACAGTTCCTGGTGTTTGGTTTCCCCGGTGGAGGGTGAGGGAAGCCTCTATGTTGGACTGAGAAGATCCAACATGACCCACAGTCCCTCTGCACCTGACTGTGTCCACCGGTGGAACGACACCACCACCTGCTGGTCACGGCCGGTGCTGCAGGATCTTGTGCAGTGTGGGTGGAGATCTCTGTGGTTTCCCGGTTGACCCAGTCTATGTTTGTCTCCCACAGACCCCGGTGCTGCCTCCCACCATCACCGACCAGGTGCGGCTCTGGGAACTCGAACGTGACCGGCTACAGTTCACCGAAGGCAAGTTCACCGACCGTCAGCCGTGTGGTGGCTGCACTGGGGAGAGTGAGGGGGGGACGGGGAGAGGAGGGGACCGGGTGGGTCAAGGATGGGGGAACGCGGGGCAAGAGGCTGAGGGGGGGGGGGAACGGGGAGAGGGAGACGGATGGTGAGAGGGTGGGGACGGAGAGAGAAGGGATGGGCAGAAATAAGCCTCGAGATCTCATGGTTGAGTAGAGGGTGATCTCCCCCTGCTCATTGTCCCCCTCCTTACTTCCCCCCACCCACTTCTCCCTCTTTCCCCCCCCCCCCCCTCTCTCCCCCCACAGGTGAGCTGTACAACCAGTTCCTGTCGCAGGTGGACTATGAGTTGCTCCATGACTATGCGCGGGACCTGGGGGTGCTGGTGTGGGAGAATCCCCCCAAGCGGCTGATGGTGGTCACCCCCACCGGCCACCCCGATGTCAAACGCTTCTGGAAACGGCAGAAACACAACTGACCACCCAGGAAATTGCCCCCCATTCCCGCCCCCTCCCCTCTCCCCCATTCCTGCCCCCCACCCCCCAAGCCCAGACTGGAGTAACCCCCCCAGCTTCGTCTCCCCCTCCCGCACATTCAGTCTGAAGAAGGGCCTCGACCCAAACCGTCACCTGCTCACGTTATTGGAGGAGAGTTAGGCCATTTGGCCCATCGAGTCCATCCCACCATTCATGGCTGATCTCTGCCTCCTAATCCCATTTTCCTGCCTTCTCCCCATAACCCTTGACACGCGTTAAGGGTGCCTGACCCGCTGAGTTACTCCGGCACTTTGTGTCCTCTCCATGTTCCCCAGAGATGCTGCCTGACCCGCTGAGTTACTCTGGCACTTTGTCTCCATCGCCCACCCATATTCCATAAAGATAGACGCAAAAAGCTAGAGTTACTCAGCGGGACGGGCAGCATCTCTGGAGAGAAGGAATGGGTGACGTTTCGGGTCGAGCCCCTTCTTCAGACCTGCCTCTCCCGCTGAGTTACTCCAGCACTCTGTGCCCTGTCCATGTTCTCCAGAGATGCTGCCTAGATCCTCCTCCCCCCCCCACCCCCACCCCCACCCAGGACACGGGGAGGATTGTTGGGGTGGGGGGGGGGGTCACTGGGTCAGTCCCCAGCACCCCCTCCCCAAGCAGGGCTGGGCAGCGGGAACCGTCCCACCCTCCCGACCACGCGGGATCCTGGGATCAGCGAAGATTCACCACCGAGAGAGGCGGCCGCTGTTTCTGGGTGTTTTTGCATTTTCTTAATAAAATGTGGACGAAGAGATCTCAGTGCACGTTCCCAACGCCATCCCAGAGAGCAGAGAACACGTTGTAAAATAAAACTTTATTCACAGAAGTATTCACGTGTACACAACAGCGCACAGCATTCATCACATTCATATTGTGCAGGAAGGAACCGCAGATGCTGGTTTAAACCGCAGATAGACACACACAAAATGCTGGAGTAACTCAGTGGGACAGGCACCATCTTTTAGTTTAGTGATACAGCGCGGAAACAGGCCCTTCGAACCACCGGGTCCGCGCCGACCAGCGATCCCCGCACATTAACACCATCCTACACACAGTAGGGACAATTTGTACATTCACTAAGCCAATTATCCTACAAATCTGCACGTTTTGGAGTGTGGGAGGAAACCGAAGATCTCAGAGAAAACCTGAGAATATCCACGCAGGTCACGGGGAGAACGTACAAACTCCGTACAGACAGCACCTGTAGTCGGGATCGAACCCGGTTCTCCAGCGCTGCATTCGCTGTAAGGCAGCAACTCTACCGCTGCGCCACTGTGATCGATTTGTGGAATTTTCTGCCTCAGATGGCAGTGGAAGCAGATTCACTGGATGCGTTCAAAAGATAGTTAGACAGAGCTCTTAGTGCTGGTGGAATCAAGGGATATGGGGAGAAGGCAGGAACGGGGCACTGCGCTGGGGCGCCATCGCGGAGCGGGCAATGCCTTATATTTTTAGATATACAGCGTCAGGGTTCAATCCTGACTATGGATGCTGTCTGCACAGCTTTTGTACGTTCTCCGTGTGACTGCATGGGTTTCCTCCGGGTGATCTGGTTTCCTCCCACACTCCAAAGATGTGCAGGTTAATGCGAAAATATAACACTCTTAACTCTTGGATTGAAAGCATCTGTAAATGCTTGTGTCTCAGGACTGTTCTGTAGCTTTAGCATTTTGTACGTGATTATATTTTCTAAAACACCTCCACAAGTTCCATGGCATGATTTGGCACAGACTACATAAAGAACATTGCAATAGTCTTGGCGTGGTTCAGTCTGAGCCACAGCCCACTGTTCCAATGCACATTATGAGCAGATGGCACTGTGCTTAATGTCACAACTCTCCCTACACACAAAGGGCAATTTACAGATGCCAATGGGATGCAAGCAGAAGCCTCCACGTGGCGCATCCCGGGCAATGCTGACGACAGAAAATGTACCACAGTGACTGACTGAAGTAGCCAATTCTGCAACCACCGACCGTCAACCGTCACTGACCGACCAGAAAGACGTGATATAGAAGATGGCCTGACACGAGGAAGAAGACAGAGGCCAATTAACCAACAAGCCCACATGTCTTTTGGATGTCGTGGAAACCCGGAGCACCTGGAGGAAACCCACGTGGTCACAGGGAGAATGTGCAAACTCTGCACAGACAGCACCCAAGGTCAGCATAGAACCTTGGTCTCCGGCCCTGTGAGTTGATGGCTCCACCCGCAGCTCCACAGTACCTCAGAAATATTAACCCTTTCCAGACACTGTATACTGCCCAACCTGCTGAATGCCCACAACGTTCTCTGTATTTTGTTGACAGTTTATGGTCAGACTTACATTCCAACCACCCATTCAACTAGAAAAACTAAACACAGACGCTGAAAATCAAAATGGAAACACCATTCATCATCAGTATTAGATCTGAAATGTAAGGTCTGTTTCACCTTGCAGATGCTACCTGACCTGCTGAGTATTTGGGGCAATTTCTGATTTTGTTCGATATTTTAATCCATGCATTTATTTGGTTTTGGCCGCAGCTGTGGTAACAGGTCACAAAAGTCACTTATTAAATCAGATTCCCGCTGTTTCTGCAATTCTCAAAGTTAATTCTCAAAGTTACAGCCTGTTGTCCACCGGGTTTCTGCCCCACAGCCGCTGAGCCCCGCTCCTGACGCCGGTCCCAGGACCCGACCTTTTTTCACAACCGGAGCAGAACCGGAGCAGATTCTCATCCACTTTCCAACCCAAGGCCCGAAGAAAGGATAAAGTTTTTCCGTGAATTTATTCCCTGTGATGGTATGGACATGGGACACGGTGTCCGCGCAATAAAATGAAACTTTCCCGGACTTTGAATGGAAAGCAAATTGGCTCCATGGAAGGAAGCAGAGGGTGATGGTGGAAGGTTGCTTCTTGGCCAGGAGGCCTGTGACTAGTGGTGCGACTCAGGGTTCAGTGTTGGGCCCATTACTGTTTGTCATCTACAATGATTTGAATGAGAACATATAGGGGAAGATTAGCTTGTTTGCTGATGACACAAAAGTGAGTGGCTTTGCAGATCGTGAAGATGGTTGTGAAAGTTTGCAGCAGGATCTGGATCGATTGGCCAGGTGGGCTGAGGAGTGGTTGATGGTATTTAATACAGAGAAGAGTGACGTATTGCATGTTGGGACGTCTAACAAGGGCAGGACCTGCACAGTGAATGGTAGGCCCCCAGGTAGTGTTGTAGAGCAGAGGGATCTGGGAGTTCAGGTGCATGGTTCCTTGAAGGTCGAGTCGCAGGTAGATGAGGTCAAGAAGGATTTTGGCACATTGCCCTTCGTCAGAGTATAGAAGTTTGGAGGTCATGTTACAGTTGTATGAGACTGTGGTGATTTAAAATATTGTGTTCAGTTCTGGGCACCATGTTATAGGAAATATATTGTCAAACTTGAAAGGGTTCAGAGAAGATTTACGAGGATGTTGCCAGGACTAGAAGGTGTGAGCTATAGGGAGAGGTTGTGTAGGCTGGGTCTCTATTCCTTGCAGCACAGGAGGATGAGGGGTGATCTTATAGAGGTGTACAAAATCATGAGAGGTATGATTTATACCCAGCGGTATAAATGGGAGCCATTCAGCGGGTTTCTGCCCGACAGCCCCTGAACCCCGCTCCTGACGCCGGTCACAGGACCTGACCCTTTTACACACCCGGAGCGGAACCGGAGCAGATTCTCAGCCAGTTTCCAACCCCAGCCATCGCGTTTAATTCCGAAGTCTCGAAGAAAGGATAAAGTTTCTCCGTGAATTTGTTCCCAGTGAAGGTGTGGAGATGGGACTTGGTGTCCGCGTCGTAAAATGAAACTGTCCCGGATTCGTAACTGAGATAAACTCCCAGCTTCCCGGGGATGGGACGGGCGGGGAGAGGGGATGGAGGGGAGGTGAATGCATCAAACTCGTCACCCCCCCCCCCCCCCCCCGCCTGATGCTCCAGACTCCAGTCTCCGGGGTCAGTGTGACCCTTCTCTTCCTCTCCACAGACTCTGCGGCGACTCCTAGACTCCACAACAAACTCCCCGCCACCTCCACCTCCCAGTAATGTCTCCCCGATGTGAATCCCTCCGATCCCAGCACACACGGACTGCATGTAAACCTCTTCCTGGTGTCAGGGAGACGCCTCCGACACTGGGTCCTTCTCACCCTCTTCCGATCCCCAGACATCTCGAGCTGCGGATACGCAGTTTCCACATCCAGGGTGACGGAGACTGGGGGGAGAAGCAGAGAATCAGAGAGTCCCCGGGGGTCGGGGGGAGACTCGGGCAGCGCGGCCCCGGGACCGGGGAGAAGCCGCTCGGCCTCAGGCACAGGCGGGCGGACAACTGAAAGTTGCCCGGGGTTTCACCCACAACCACATCGGTTGGACAAAAGACATCTTTCCCGGTATTTTTATCCACGGTGAAGAGGGGAATTTCCTGAGGTGGGTGAGGGTAGATGGAGAAGATGAGTGCAGAGAGTGAGGAGGATTGCGAGATTGAGGTGGGGATGGAGGAATGAAGTGGGCTATTCAGATATGGAGGCAGATCGGAGCAAGAGGATATTGAGGTGAGTGGTAATTTGAGGTTGTTAAAGAGAAGGTAGAGGTGTGCGGTGGAGTCACCATGATCATAGTGAATGGGGGGGAGGCATGAGGGGCCAGATGACCTTCCCCTGTTTCTTTGAGAGGAGGGTGAGTGAGAGGGGTGGCTTGGACCATGGAAGGAAGCAGAGGTTCAATGATCAGGTGTTAGACAGAATGAGTGGAGACTTGTGGTTGTAGGGTCGCTGAAAGAGAGGGGATTCACGGGTGGATTTGATGGGTGTGTACAACCAAGAGCACACTGATCCCATTGTGAACCAATATATGAACTTCACTGAGGGACTTGACAATGTTGCGCATGTAAGGCTGATCCAGAATGTGAAGGCAGGTGGGATCCAGGGCGAGGTGATGAAATGGATCAAAAATTGGCTTGGTGGTTGGAGGTACAAGGTAGCGGTAGAAGGATGATTTTTCCGCTTGGAGGTCTGCAACCTTTGCTGTTTAGGTTATACTAGATTAAGTGGGTCCCGTTGGGCGAGGCAAACAATTTGGCTGCAGCCACCTGACAACCAAAATTCATTTTGTGAACACAAACTTTAAAAAAAAAGGTAATTTGGCAACAGCCACATCAAGGGGACTCGCCGTGGAGTAGACGTTCAGTGTTATCCATAGGTCAGAGAGCCATGACCCTCTCGCTTCCTGGGTCTGGCAGAGACTGTGTGAGGCACGACACTGCCGGGTTTTATCGTCCCTCCCCCCTGCCGCCAGCAGGGGCAGCAGAGAGAATGGGGAATTAAAAAAATATATTAATGTATCTCTGATTTTCCATTGATGGGAAAAATCCTCTGGTTCCGCAAGGCAGATGGAGTCTCTGAGCAAGGTGGCCAAAAATGATGGCCATAGGTGGCGGTGTTCTCACAGAAATTGCGCCACAGTGGGCCAAAAGCGGTCAAAATCAGACTTTTAGTACTATAGATGTTCATGGCTTGGATGTGAATGTAGGAGGTGTGATTAGTAAGTCTGTGGAGGATGCAAAAATTGTGGATAGCGGGGAAGGTTGTCAAAATCTGCGGCAGGATATCGGGTAGATTATCAAAATCATATTTGCATGCAGGGATATCAAATCAGGAGAGTGCAGGTTTATCTTTAGATCAAGGAATTTTAAAGTGGATCTGAGTTGGAAGTTTTCTTTACACTGAGAGTGGGTGATATCTGCAACATGCTACAGAGGGGGTGGTGGAGTGAGATGTAATCACTATATTTGAGGCACTTCAATAGGTGAGGTGCAGAAGAATGGCGATGTAATGTGGGCAAATTGATTAGTATAGCTGGGGAAAAGGTGGTCATGGACATGATGGGCTGAAGGGCCTGACTCTGTAATGTACAACCATGACTCTCGGCTCCATGAGCACTGAATGCTGAGTCTCCACAGCCACCGGTGCAGGGAATTCCAAATGTTCCCCAGTCCCTAGGTGTAGTAATGTCTCCTTATCTCTGTCCTACATGGTGCAGCCCACATTCTGAGAGGGTGCCCGTTCTCCAGACCCCTCAGACAGGAGAAACATCCTCCCTGCATCCAGCTCACTGAGCCCTGTAAGAACTTCACTGATATCTCCTCCAATACACCCAAACTCTCGAGTACACAGGCCTAGTCTACTCAATCTCACCCCGCACAACAAAATCATTGTCCAAGGAACAAGTATTGTTAAACTTTGCTGCATTTCCTCTGTCAAGTCTGTCAATTTATCGGTACACAGGAGCAGAGGAACACAAGAAAACAGGAGCAGGATTAGGATCCGCTCCTCAGGCTTTCCCCTCCATTCAATGTGATCACGGCTGATTTAAGCTGGCACCAATTCCTTTTCTGTGTGAGTTCCCCATAATCTAAAATATTCGATCAATTTATTTGTCGCCAAGTTGCACATATCCAATAACTCAGCCTTTTACCACCACGTTGGGTACCACATCCCAGATATTCACTGCCCTCTGAGAGATGCAACTTCCACACACCGCATGAGAGGCCGCTCTGGAAGTTTGGATCTCATGGAATCCGGGGTGAACTAGCCGATGGAATACAACATTTACTTGAAGGTCGCAGACGGAGGATGTTGGTAGAGGGTTGTTTTTCGGACTGGAGACAGGTCCACTGTTGTTCCTTATTTATATACACGATTGGGTGTGTATGTAGGTTGCACGGTTAGTCAGTTTGCAGATGGAACTAAAATTGGTAACATTGTGGAGAGTGATGAAGGTTATCTGAGAGTAAATGGGATCCCTGTGAACTGGGCCAATGGGCTCAGGAACGGCAGGTGGGATTTATTAATGTGAAGGTGAGGTGATGCACTTTGCTGAGACAAACCAGGGCAGGACATACACAGTAAACGGGGAACTTTATAGAACTGAGAGATATCGGGCTGCAGGTACACAGTGCCATGGAAGATGCAAACAGTGACAGGCAGTGTGATGAAGAATGTGTTTATCACTCATGCTTTCATAGGTCAGGATATTAAATACAGCGTTTGAAACAATAAGGTTATTAATAAACTGGAATAAACTCCAAAAAATATGTAATCGGGTCAGGGGGGTCGGGTTATCCGGAGAGGTTAAATAGGTAGGGATATTTTTATTGGGAGCCTATCAGGGTCACATTATATATAGGAAGGAACTGCCAGATTAGACCGAAGATAGCTTTAGATAACTGAGAATGCTTGGGGTGCAGGTACACAGTGCCATTGAAGATGGAAACGTAATAGGCAGAGTGGTGAAGAATGTGTTTGCCACTCATGCTTGCACAGGCCAGGATATTAAATGCAGGGTTTGACACAATGAGGGTGTTAGTGAACTGGAAAGGATGAGAGAAGATTTACAAGGATTCTCTCGGGTCTGGAAGGTTTGTTTAGTAGTAGAGCTTGCACAAGTGGGGACATTTGCCTTTGGAGCCTACCAGTATGACATTATAGACATGTATAAGATGCACACTTAAGGTGAAAAGCCACGGTATTTTTGCATCTAATACTTGAGGGCATCCATTTCAGGTGAGAACGGAAACACAAAAGGGCACTTGAAGAGCATCTTTCTCGAGCAATAGGTAGCTCCTGTATGGAACAAACTGCCAGAGGAAGTGGTCGAGGAGGTACAATTACGATATTTAAGAGACACTTGGGCAAGTAAGTGGACAGGATAGACAGAAGGATATGGGCCAGACGCTGGCATGTGTGTGTAGCTTGGTTGGGCTACTTGGTCGGCATGGGCAAGTGCAGCCAAAGGGCCTGTTTCTGTGCTGCATCACTCTCTGACTCTGTGATGCTTCCCAGCATAGATGAATTTGTCTGAGAACAATATGTAAATTTCCCTTCAATCCATTCATCACATCAACCTTTGCATCAAAGTATTACATAAAGATATCAAACAATGGAAAGGGATTAAGATTTACCTTGCTTGATGATATCAATTGTTTCTCTTAATATGTTGAGCATAAAAGGGTTATAAAATCTTTCGATCGGCAAGGCTCCATCTACGACCGACTGTGGTTTGGCTTCATCATGAACCCTGCAAATATTTAATGACTGGTTATAAATCGAGCATCATTATATATTTGAACTGTTCTACAAAAACACAGTTTTTCAGTCCGGAGCATGTCCTACCTCATCTTATGACCAGCTTCCTCCTGCAAGAAATAAAATACAAATCGCAATTAACTGAGATGGACTTTTCTCGTCACGACTTTGGGAATTTCACATAGATTGCTAGAAGCCTCTGATAATTCCCCTTTCCCAACTCTCATTGACAAGATCACTGCAACTCTTTCCCAAGGAGTTCTCAGGCAGTGCTGAGCTCCCAGAGATTATGAAGGAAGCCATTTAGTTTGGAACAACAGCAGCACATTGCTGGGACAGAGGGAATATTGACCCAGTTCTGAATCACTGGTAAATGTGGCATTTATTTCACAAATGTCACCCACCATTGTGTGAATGTGCACTTTCACCTCACCAAAAATGTAGTGTAACCCCTCACCTTCAAAAATGACACGTCTTTTAGATCTAGTAGTTCCTGTAACCTTTTGACTTCATTCTCAATGGAATTTAAATTCTCTTGAATCGCTCCAAGATTTTCCTCCATTGTATTCAGAATCTTCTTCTCTTCCTCTCGGATATCTGCCAGTGCGCGCTGCTCTTTCTCAGTGAGAATCTGGTGCAGTTCAGCAAACTGGCATGTGATCTGTGACTGAAAGTTGTGTGACTGTTCCTGTGAAATGAAAGGTGAAGATCAACATGTCAATGTATTGTGTTTCCTCACGGTATGGAAAGTATTACTTGGCCAATTAATATCCGGTCACAGAGTGCAGGAATAGGCCATTCTGCCCACCATATCCATACTGGCCACTGTACAGACCCTCATTAATCCCATTTACTTCCATTGAATAGATAACTGATTATCTTGAGAATTCAATAGTTTGTCTAAATGCTTCTGAAATGCCATTAGGTACTGGAGGACAGAGGATCTCGGGGGTAGAGGAACTGAAATAATTTTTCATTAGGCGAGAAATTGTATTGGGTAGGCTAATGGGACTGAAGGATGATAAATCCCCTGGGCCTGATGGTCTGCACCCCAGGGTCCTCGAGAAGCTGGCTCTAGAAATAGTGGAGACATTGGTGATCATTTTCCAATGTTCAATAGATTCAGGATCAGTCCCTGTGGATTGGAGGATAGCTAATGTTATCCCACTTTTCAAGAAAGGAGCGAGAGAGAGAAAACGGGGAATTACAGATCAGTTAGCCTGACTTCTGTGGTGGGAAAGATGCTGGAGCCAATTATTAAAGAGATAATAATGGGACATTTGGATAGCAGTAAAAGGATTAGTCGAAGTCAACATGGAGTTATGAAAGGGAAATCCTGCTTGACTAATCTTCTGGAATTTTTTGAGGATGTGACAAGTAAAATGGATGAAGGGGTACCAGTGGATGTAGTGTAACTAGACTTTCAGACAGCCTTTGATAAGGTCCCGCACGAGAGACTGGTGACTAAAATTAGAGCACATGGTATTGGGGGTAGGGTGTTGACATGGATAGAAAATTGGTTGGCAGACCGGAAGCAAAGAGTAGGAGTGAACAGGTCCTTTTCAGAATGGCGGGCAATGGCGAGTGGGGTGCCGCAAGGCTCAGTGTTAGGGCCACAACTGTTTAAAATATATATTAATGATTTGGAAGAGGGAATTAGGAGCAACACTAGCAAGTTTAGAAACACAGAACCATAGAAATTAGGAGCAGGAGTAGGCCATTGCGGATGACGCAAAGCTGGGTGGCAATGTGAACTGTGAAGAGGATGTTAGGAGGTTGCAGTGTGACCTGGACAGGTTGAATGAGTGGGCAGATGTGTGGCAGATGCAGTATAATATAGATAAATGCGAGGTTATCCACTTTGGCAGCAAAAACAAAGGGGCAGATTACTATCGCAACAGGTTTAGGTTAGGTAAGGGGGAGGTACAGCGAGATCTGGGTGTCCTCATGCTCCAGTCACTGAAAGTTGGCGTGCAGGTACAGCAGGCAGTGAAGAAAGCTAATGGAATGTTGGCCTTCATAACAAGAGGATTTCAGTATAGGAGTAGAGAGGTTCTTCTGCAGTTGTATAGGGCTCTGGTGAGACCACATCTGGAGTATTGTGTACAGTTTTGGTCTCCTAATTTGAGGAAGGACATCCTTGTGATTGAGGCAGTGCAGCATAGGTTCACGAGATTGATCCTGGGATGGCGGGACTGTCATATGAGGAAAGATTGAAAAGACTAGGCTTGTATTCACTGGAGTTTATAAGGGTGAGGGGGATCTTATAGAAACATATAAAATTACTAGACTAAGTGGGACCCGTTGCGTCCCAGCATCACATGGGATGGCTGGTCACCAACGCAATATTCCACCTCTCCACCAATTACAATATTGTTCAACAGTGGGGGGGAGCTTTCTGTAGTATGGGTGTTGCGGGCCAAAGGTACTGGTTTCCAGACTGCTAGTATAGACATTTTGGGCCGAATGGATTCTTGGGCTGGCAGCCAACTGGTGCAATGATTGTAAAAGCCAAGCCAAGGCAAACAATTTGGCTGCAGCCACCTGACATCAAAATGCATTTTGTGAACACAATCTCTTTTAAACGGCTAGGTAAACAATTGGGCTTCAGCCACCTGACAACCAAAATCCATTTTGTGAACACAAACTCTTTAAAAAGGCGAGGCAAACAATTGGGCTGCAGTCACTTGACAACCAAAATTCATTTTGTGAACACAAAAAAAAAGGTAAACAATTTGGCAACAGCCACATCAAGGGGACTCACTGTGGAGTCGACATCCATTCAGTGTTATTCACTGCCCAGAGAGCCGTGACCCTCTCGCTTCCTGGGTCTGGCAGAGACTGAGTGGACCGCGACCTCCCCCCTCCCCCCTGCCAACAGCAGGGGGGGCAGAGAGAATGGGGAATGTTTTTAAAACATTAATATCTCTCTGATTTTTCATCGATGGGAAAAATCCTCTGGTCCTGCAAGGCGGAGGGGGTCTCGCAACGAGGTGGGCAAACATGATGGCCATAGGTGGTGGTGTTCTCTTGGAAATCACGCCAAAGTGGGCCAAAA
Organism: Raja brachyura; assembly: GCA_963514005.1. The sequence continues at coordinate 33,982,585 of OY740805.1, forward strand.
GCGGTCAAGATCTGACTTTTAGTAATCTAGATAAAAGGACTGGACAAGTTAGATGCAGGAAAAATGTTCCCAATGTTGGGCGAGTCCAGAACCAGGGGCCACAGTCTTAGAATAAAGGGCAGGTCATTTAAGACTGAGGTGAGAAAAAACTTTTTTACCCAGAGAGTTGTGAATTTATGGAATTCCCTGCCACAGAGGGCAGTGGAGGCCAAGTCACTGGATGGATTTAAGAGAGAGTTGGATAGAGCTCTAGGGGCTAGTGGAGTCAAGGGATATGGGGAGAAGGCAGGCACGGGGTATTGATAGGGGACGATCAGCCATGATCTCAATGAATGGCGGTACAGGCTCGAAGGGCCGAATGGTCTCCTCCTGCACCTATTTTCTATGTTTCTATGAGAGTAATCCCATTATCCCATTCCCCTCATTCAATTCCTTGCCGCACATTCCCTTTAATTCCCATTGATTCACCCACGACCTACTTTCACAGGGATGATTGACCATCCAACCGGCGTGTCTTTTGGATGTGGAAGGAATCCGACGCGGTCACAGGGAGAAGGCGAGAACCACAAGGGCAGCGCCCGAGGTCAGGATCGAACCCGCTCACCAGAACTAGGAGACAGCAGCACTACTTGTGTCACTGCGCTGCCCTATTATTACACGCATCACAGGGATCAAATCTACACAAGATCAGGAAATCGAAACTGGAAAGCCTCACCAGAACTCCAGAAATCTTCTGTTTCTGTTGCTGCTCCATTTGCTGGATCTCTGATTGTTTTTTTGTGAGAGACTGGATGGAAGATTTCGCCTGATCCTGGGATTGTGTTTGGGAATCAGAGAATGAAAGTGTTAGACAATAAAGATGAAATTAAACATGATGCGATCAACATCGATTTGCTTTACCTTGTAGATTTCAGCAGCTTCTGCTATCAGCGTGAAGCTGTGAGACTTGTGTTCCCGCCCAGCTGCACAAACCACACAGATCAGCTTCTTGTCAGTTTCACAAAACAGCTTCAGTTCTTCCTGATGTTCCTCGCACTGAAGTTTACTTTCCTTCTCTGTCCGATTCAGGCTCAGTGTTCGAGCTTTCTCAGACAGTCTCGCCAAGGCCCGACTAACCCTGAGGGTGCGGTCTGTAAACTCCTCTCTACATTCCGGGCAGGAGTTTCTCCCCTCTTTGTCCCAACTCTGTGTGATGCAGGAGCGGCAGAAGTAGTGCCCACAATCCAGTGACACCGGATCGGTGAAGAAATCCAGGCAGATGGGACAAACTGCCTCCTCGGCCCAACTCTCGACCTGCTCTTTCGAAGCCATTTTAATCCTCCACTTCCTGGTTCAAAACGCATTCCCATTCGCTGAAACTGCTGACACTGCGCGCGCTGCCGTCTCGGGGAATGAATGTTGCAAGTGTCTTCGGCTGCAAGTGTTCAGTGTGAAGATGCAGAAACATGGAACTGCAGATGCTGCTTCACAACAAAAAGGCACAAAGTGCTGGATTAACTCAGCGGGTCAAGTAGCACTTCTGGAGAACATGGACAGGTGATGTTTCGGGTCTGGATCCTTCTTCAGACTGATTGTAGGGGCGGTGGGTGGGAGATGGAAGAACGATGGAAGGAAGGGGGCAGGACAAAGCCTGGCTGGTAATAAGTTGACACAGTTGAGGGGGGAGTTGATAGGCAGACGGTTGGACAAAGTCCAGAGATGAAAGACAGCAAGTGTGTGACAAAATGATCGAGGACTTGCGAATTGTGTCCGGATCTTCAAACACTCTTCTCCTCAGACGGCCAAAGGTTGTGCAGGTGCACTGAAGGCGCTGGTGAATTTCACCATCAATGTCTGCCTTCCTCTGGGAAGAGGAGCGCCGGCCACAGGACCCGAGGGTCACCATCATTGCGACCATTTTAAAGGAAGGAGACAAATCCACCCGCGGAAACTATGGAGGGTTCTCCCGCTCTCTACCACAGGGATGGGTCAGTTACACATTAAACTGTCCTGAATGTAGACGAAAGCGGAGAGTAGCGCTTGGGACAATATAAGGCAGAATAAAAAGTTGGAAAAAAACTGCAGAGTCGATTCACGAAGATGGTGCCAGGATTTGTGGGTCAGAGAGAAAGGGAGAGGTTGGGCAGGGAAGGATTTACGAATTGGAGGGCAGGAGGCTGAAGTGCATGGGATCAAGAGGTGAATGGAGAGGGCGAATGCACAGTCTTTTACCCGGAGTAGTGGAGTCGAGAACTGGAGGACACAGGTTTGTGGTGAGAGGTGCAAGATTTAATCGGAACCTGAGGAACAATATTTTCACACAGAAGGTGGTGGGGAAATGGAACAAGCTGCCAGGGGAGGTAAGTGAGGCTGGACAACAACTTGTCGACGGGCTTTAGGACCCGGGGGAGCCCGGAGCTGTGGAACAATCAATGAAAGGGGCGGGGCACGGCTGAAGGTAGGCGGGGCTCTGTCCCGTCAATCACAGCCCTGACCAGAAAGCCGATGTCATTTGAAATCAGCTTCGGGTAAATTTCATTCCCTTAAACTAAAAACATCCGTGTTTCCTATCGTGAATTGTTCATTATATTAGGCTGCACAATAACATTACTTCTGCAGCAAACACTGTAATGAAGAAGGATCCGAAACGTCACCCATTCCTTCTGTCCAGAGATGCTGCCTGTCCCGCTGAGGTACTCCAGCATTTTGTGTCTGTCTTCGGTTTAAACCAGCATCTGCAGTTCCTTTCTGCACACTATAATTGTATTTAATGGTCAAACTTGAATTCAACTCAATGATTCAATTGCACTCTATTGTCACATGCACCTAGGCACGGTGAAATGCTTTGTTTTTACATGCAATCCGGTAAAATACAGACCTCACCTGGGCGGTACAGAGAGAGTGGCCACGTTTCTGGCGCCGACTTGGTTGCGAGAAGTTCATGGAACAGTCTATATTTCCCCGCAGCGGCGAACCAGGCCCCGCCGCACCAGGCAGCAGGCGCCCCCGCGCCGGGTCCCCCTTCGTTCTCGGCTACCCCCCGCCGGGTTGCTCTCGGCTTGGATGATTCAGGGCTATTTTCCCAGCGTGGAAAAGTCAATGATGGGACGACATAGATTTTAACACAGTGGGGGGATCTTTCAAGGTGATGTGCGGGGCATGTTTTATTACACAGGGTGGTGGGTGCCTGGAACGCGCTGCTGGAGTGGTGGTCGAGGCACATACGGTGGAGGCATTGCCGCCTGATGTGGGCTGAAGGAACTGGTCTGGTTCTATGTGGCCGTCAACAAAACCGACAGGTTCATTCGAGTTACAATTCTCAGCTCCTTACCCACAACCATTAAGTTCTTGAACCGACCTGCACTGCCCGCGTTTGGCCCATATCCCTCTAACCTGTCCTCTCCAAGTACCTGTCTAAATGCTTCTAAAATTTTGCGATAGTACCTGGCTCAACCACCTCCTCCAGCAGCTCATTCCATACACCCACCACCCATTGTGTAAACAATGTTACCCCTCGGGTTCCTATTAAACCTTTCCACCCTCACCTTAAACCTATGTCCTCTGGTACTTGATTCCCCTCCTCTGGGCAAGAGGCTGGGAGGTTGATTTGTCGCGGCCGATTCCGAGGCTCTAGGCCGCTGAGAGCTCCCTATTGGGCCCCGCGCTGGAGTAATCTACTCTCGGCTCTGGACCCCGGCATCCACTCCCGCCGCCGGCCCTCCCTTTCCCCTTCTCTCCCTTTCCCCTTCTCTCCCTCCCTTTCCCCTTCTCTCCCTCCCTCCCTTTCCCCTTCTCTCCCTCCCTCCCTTTCCCCTTCTCTCCCTCCCTCCCTTTCCCCTTCTCTCCCTCCCTCCCTTTCCCCTTCTCTCCCTCCCTCCCTTTCCCCTTCTCTCCCTCCCTCCCTTTCCCCTTCTCTCCCTCCCTCCCTTTCCCCTTCTCTCCCTCCCTCCCTTTCCCCTTCTCTCCCTCCCTCCCTTTCCTCTTCTCTCCCTCCCTCCCTTTCCCCTTCTCTCCCTCCCTCCCTTTCCCCTTCTCTCCCTCCCTCCCTTTCCCCTTCTCTCCCTCCCTCCCTTTCCCCTTCTCTCCCTCCCTCCCTTTCCCCTTCTCTCCCTCCCTCCCTTTCCCCTTCTCTCCCTCCCTCTCCCCTTCTCTCCCTCCCTCTCCCCTTCTCTCCCTCCCTCTCCCCTTCTCTCCCTCCCTCTCCCCTTCTCTCCCTCCCTCCCTTTCCCCTTCTCTCCCTCCCTCCCTTTCCCCTTCTCTCCCTCCCTCCCTTTCCCCTTCTCTCCCTCCCTCCCTTTCCCCTTCTCTCCCTCCCTCCCTTTCCCCTTCTCTCCCTCCCTCCCTTTCCCCTTCTCTCCCTCCCTCCCTTTCCCCTTCTCTCCCTCCCTCCCTTTCCCCTTCTCTCCCTCCCTCCCTTTCCCCTTCTCTCCCTCCCTCCCTTTCCCCTTCTCTCCCTCCCTCCCTCTCTTCTTTCGCTCCCTCCCTTCCTCCCAGACACATCACACACTCACACACACACAACTAAGTTAGGATGGGGTAGAAGCCAGCGCCTCCCCAGCCATTGACGTCACTGACTACCTCCGCTTGCAGTTTGTTCCATTCACCCACCACCCTCTGTGTGAAAAAGTTACCCCTCGGATTCCTATTAAATATTTTCACTTCACCTTAAACCTGTGTCTCTTTCTGTCTCTCCTCCCTCTCTCTATCTTTCTATTTTCTCACTCAGTCTCTCCAGCTCCACCTTTGCCAGGCAACCACAGATGACCTTTCACCCCCCAGAGGGTTCACGACCTCCTCCTGCCTTTGACCACAACATCCCAGCGCCGGACAGAAACAAACGTCTCTCCACTTCGACTTCAACACAGATTGGATGTTCCCTTTGGAAGGATTTCATCCTCTTTTAAAATCATTTTAAGTTGTTTCACTGCCCACAACAAAAATGTCGGAGGGAAGCGGCGATAATGGGAACGAATGGGCAGAGCTGCCCCTAACAAAGATGGCCGCCTCCCCTGGGTACCGGGACATTAGTGCCCCTAACAAAGATGGCCGCCCTCCATCAAGGTTACCGACTTTAAAAAAGTTCTCCTCCTCCTCCTGCGAAATCTCCATCAGTTCAGTGACATTAGTGCCTGTACCAAACATGGCCGCCCTCCATGAGGCGTGCCCGCTACAAAGATGGCCGCCCTCCATGAAGCGTGCCCGCTACAAAGATGGCCGTCCCGCCGTTTCCGGTGTCGGTGACGGCATCCGGGGGAGGGGAGCAGTAGCGATGGCGGTTTTCCCCCGAGCGCTGAGCGAGGAGGAGGAGGAGGCGATGCACAGAAAGTACAGCAAGATGAGGAAGAAGGAGGAGTGGAGAGGGTGGGGAGAGACACGGGGAGACAGTGGAGGAGGGTGGGGGGAGAGAGAGGGAGAGTGTGGAGGGGAGAGAGGGAGAAAGTGCAGCAGCTGAGGAAGGAGCGTGGAGAGGGTGGGGGAGGGGGGAGGGGGGTGGGGGAGGGGGGTGGGGGGAGGATGGGGGAGAGAGTGGGGGTGAGGGAGAGTGGAGGGGGTGGGGGGTTAATTTCACTGCATGTAATGTACATGTGACAAATACAATTGACTGACTTTGGGGGAGAGAGAGGAGAGGCAAAATAGCAAAATTTCATAGCAAAAGTATTTGAGTATAGGAGCAGGGAGGTTCTACTGCAGTTGTACCGGGTTTTGGTGAAAACACACCTGGAGTATTGCGTACAGTTTTGGTCTCCAAATCTGAGGAAAGACATTCTTGCCATAGAGGGGGTACAGAGAAGATTCACCAGACTGATTCCTGGGATGTCAGTACTTTCATATGAAGAAAGACTGGATAGACTCGTCTTGTACTCGCTAGAATTTAGAAGATTGAGAGGGGATCTTATAGAAAGGTACAAAATTATTAAGGGGTTGGACAGGCTAGATGCAGGAAGATTGTTCCCGATGTTGCGGAGGTCCAGAACAAGGGGTCACAGTTTCAGGATAAGGAGGAATTCCTTTAGGACCAAGATGAGGAAAACATTTTTCACACAGAGAGTGGTGAGTCTCTGGAATTCTCTGCCACAGAAGGTAGTTGAGGCCAGTTAATTGGCTATATTTAAGAGGGAGTTAGATGTGGCGCTTGTGGCTAAAGGGATCAGGGGGTATGGAGAGAAGGCAAGTAGAGGACACTGAGATGAATGATCAGCCATGATCATATTGAATGGCGGTGCAAGCTCGAAGGGCTGAATAGCATACTCCTGCACCTATTTTCTATGTTTCTATGACCTGGGTGTCATGGTACACCAGTCATTGAAAGTAGGCTTGCAGGTGCAGCAGGCAGTGATGAAAGTGAATGGTATGTTAGCATTCATAGCAAAAGCATTTGAGCATAGGAGCAGGGAGTTCCCACTGCAGTTGTACAGGGTTTTGGTGAGACCACACCTGGCGTATTGCGTACAGTTTTGGTCTCCAAATCTGAGGCAAGACATTCTTGCCATAGAGGGAGTACAGAGAAGGTTCACCGGACTGATTCCTGGCATGTCAGGACTTTCATATGAGGAAAGACTGGATAGACTCTGCTTGTACTCGCTAGAATTTAGATGATTGAGGGGGGATCTTATAAAAAAAATTACAAAATTCTTAAGGGGTTGGACAGGCTAGATGCAGGAAGATTGTTCCCGATGTTGGGGAGGTCCAGACAAGGGGCCACAGTTTAAGAAGGGGGAATTCCTTTAGGACTGAGATGAGGAAATCGTTTTCACACGGAGAATAGTGAGTCTCTGGAACTCTCTGCCACAGAAGGTAGTTGAGGCCAGTTCATTGGATATATTTTAGAGGGAGTTAGCCTTGTGGCTAAAGGGATCAGGAGGTATGGAGAGAAGGCAGGTACAGGATACTGAGTTGAACGTTCAGCCATGATCATATTGAATGGCGGTGCAGGCACGAAGGGCAAAATGGCCTACTCCTGCACTTATTTTCTATGTTTCTATGAGAGGGAGAGATAGAGAATAGAGCAAGCTGAGGAAAAAAGGTGGGGGGGGGGGGGGAAGGAGAGCAGGTGGGGGGGGGGGAAGGAGAGGAGGTGGGGGGGGGAATACAGCAAGATGAAGAAGAAGGTGGGGGGAGACATGGGGAGAGAGAGGGGAGGAGGGTGGGAGAAGAGCGAGACGGAGGGTAGGGTGGGAGAGAGTGTGGAGGAGAGCGCGGAAAGTACAGCAAGTTGAGGAAGAAGGTGGGGTGGAGAGGGTGGCGGAGAGAGGGAGGCGACAGGGTGGAAGAATGGGGGGGAGAGAGGAGAGAGATTGGGGGAGAGAAGGAGGGCAGAGACGGAGAGGGGGGGAGAGATGTGGAGTGTGGAGAGAGAGGAGGAGGAGGGGGGAGAGGGGGATTGTCGGGAGGGTGGGTGGGCACAGACAGAGAGAGAGAGAGAGAGAGAGAGAGGAGAAAGTACAGCACGCTGAGGAAACGGGTGCGGGGGTGACAGTGGGCAAGAGGAGGGGGTGAGAGAGGGGGGGGGTGGGAGAGGAGGGGGTGGGTGAGGGAGGGGGTGAGAGAGAGGGGGGGGTGGGAGAGGGAGGGGGGTGAGAGAGAGGGAGAGGGGTTAGAGAGATGGAGGGGGGTGAAAGAGAGGGTCGTTGTGGCTCGCGATACCTAACCAGGAATGTTGCGTTTGCAGACGAAAGCACTGCTGGCCTTGAAGAAGCAGAGTTCAGGAGCGCAGAGCAGCCAGGGAGGCATCCAACGCTGTCGGTGACCTCCTCCTCGCTAGATTACGCTCAACACCTCCGCTCAGTCCATCTACCAAGCGCAGGCTCGGCGAACGCTTCGCCCAACACCTCCGCTCAGTCCGTCTTAACCCACCTGATCTCCCGGTGGCTCAGCACTTCAACTCCCCCTCCCATTCCCAATCTTGACTTTCTGTCTTGGGCCTCCTCCATTGTCAGAGTGAGGCCCAGCGCAAATTGGAGGAACAGCACCTCATATTTCACTTGGGGAGTTTACACCCCAGCGGTATGAACATTGACTTCTCTAACTTCAGATAGCCCTTGTGTTCCCTCTCTCCATCCCCTCTCCCTTCCCAGTTCTCCCACTTGTCTTACTGTCACCGACAACATTCTATCTGTGTCCCACCCCCTCCCCTGTCATCAGTCTGAAGAAAGGTCTTGACCCGAAACGTCGCCTATTCCTTCTCTTCGGAGATGCTGCCTGACCCGCTGAGTTACTACAGCACTCTGTGAAACGTCACATATCCATGTTCACCAGAGATGCTGCCTGACCCGCTGAGTTACTGCAGCACTCTGTGAAACGTCACCTATCCATGTTCTCCACAGTTGCTGCCTGTCATAGAGTGATACAGCGTGGAAACAGGCCCTTCGGCCCAACTCACCCACACCGGCAAACAATGTCCCAGCTACCCTAGTCCCACTTGGTCCCTCCAAACCTGTCCTATCCATGTACCTTTCCAACTGTTTCTTAAACGATGGGATAGTCCCAGCCTCAACTACCTCCTCTGGCAGATCGTTCCATACAACCACCACCCTCTGTGTGAAAAATATACCCCTCGGATTCCTATTAAATCTTTACCCCTTCACCTTGAACCTATGTCCTCTGGTCCTCGATTCCCCTATTCTGGGCAAGAGTTTCTGTGCATCTACACGATCTATTCCTCATGATTTTGTGCACCTCTATAAGATCACCCCTCATCCTCCTGCACTCCATGGAATAGAGACCCAGCCAACTCAACCTCTCCCTATAGCTCACACCCTCTAGTTCTGGCAACATCTCTGAACCCGTTCCAGCTTGACAATAGACAATAGGTGCAGGAGTTGGGCATTCGGCCCTTCAAGCCGCGTAAAAGATATTTTTGTGTCTCCCCCCCCCCAAACCTGCCCTCTGCGGCCCCTCTCCCTACCCCACACTAACTGATGTTCCTCCTCTCCCCCACCGCCCAGCGCTGTCCGACCAGCCGCTGATCGACACAAGCCACGGCCACAGTGGAGGCCAAGATGCTGGTGACGACGGGAGCCATCAGTGTCATCAAAGCCAAGCACAAGAACTCCGGTTTAAGCGCTCACGCACCCTGGAGGGGAAGATCAAGGTGAGAGAGTGCGTGTGGTAGTGGTGGTGGCTTCACAACCCACAATCTCCCCTGCTTCCTCCCCTCCTCCCATTCCCCTTCTCGCTCCCTCCAACCCCCCCCCCCCCTCCTCCCCTTCCCCTCCCTATAGCTCCTATAACTTGGTGCCCAGAACTGAGCACCTGCAGGAGTTGGTGAGAGTTGTGGTTTGGTGACGATCTCTCTGTCAACCTCCCATCTCTCCCATCTCCCCCATTCCCTCCCCCCCCCCCCCCACAGGATCCGGAGAAGGGGCAGATCCCGTCATTCCAGCCGTTTCAACTGAGTGTTTCTGCAGATGACGACACTCAAGAGGTCGGTTCCGGAGGGGTGGGGGTGAGGGGGGCTGCGCGCGGCGTTACAAACTGGAGGGGGGTTGGGTGGAACTAGGTTGGTCGAGGGAGACAGAGAGCTGCTGTTAACCACATTCTGCTCTCTGGTGCTGGACTCAAGCAGGAATGAGTGGGTTAACCTACGATGAGAGTTTGTCGGCACTGGGCCTGTACTCACTGGAGTTTAGAAGGATGGGACACCTCATTGAAACTTACCGAATAGTGAAAGGCCTGGATAGAGTGGATGTGGAGAGGATGTTTCCACTCGTGGGAGAGTCGAGGACCAGAGGTCACAGCCTCAGAATAAAAGGACCTTCTTTTCGGAAGGAGATGAGGAGGAATTTCTTTAGTCAGAGGGTGGTGAATCTGTGGGATTCTTTGCCACAGGCGGCTGTGGAGGCCAAGGCAGTGGATATTTTTAAGGCAGACATAGGTAGATTCTTGATTTGTAAGTGTATCAGAGGTTCCTGATGTTGGGGGTGTCCAGAACCAGGGGCCACACAGTTTAAGAATTAGGAGGAAAGCCATTTATAACGGAGATGAGGAAAAAACTTTTTCACCCAGAGAGTTGGGAGTCTGTGGAATTCTCTGCCTCAGAGGGCGGTGGAGGCCGATTCTCTGGATGCTTTCAAGACAGAGTTAGACAGAGCTCTTAAAGATAGCGTAGTCAGGGGATATGGGGAGAAGGCTGGAACAGGGTACTAATTGTGGATGATCAGCTATGATCACACTGAATGGCGGTGCTGGCTCGAAGAATCTGTGACTAGGGTTGCCAACTGTCCCGTATTAGCCGGGACATCCTGTACATTGGCCTCTAAATTAGTTTGTCCCGTACGGAACCGGCCTTGTCCCCTATTTGACTGCTACTACATTGGGTCGAGGGGACTGTCGGGTCGGAGCGCCACGTCCGGCCCCCGCCTCACCCCATCCCGAAGTAGTGGAGCCCATGGAGTGCAGCAACAGCAGCGTCTCGCCCGTGGTCCCGTCGGTCGGTCGGCAGCCCGGCCAGCTGTCCGACCTTCGGATTTTCACTGACCGCCGACACCACCACCACCCCTCTTTCTCACGGCCGATCATCGGTTCATGAGTTGGATGGGGTGCCAGACTTTGCACGAGGATGTTTCCACTAGTGGGAGAGTCTAGGACGTGCCGGGCCGGATTTAGATGAAGAGAGTCCATAGGCTATTCCACTTGTGAGGCGCCTCCCATTCCCCCACCCCCACGACGAGAGACAGATGGAAGAGTCCACCAGATTGAATAGTCAAGTTGTACTGTAAAATGTTATCTAAAATGTTATAAAGGAGCACACAGACACTGCAAATAAAATACTGTAAGTTTTTGCAGTCTATAACACCTTTTTTAGAAAATGTATTGTGTGTTGATTTGATTGCGCTACTGTTCGACTGTTAGTGTTTGCACATTAAAAATATGATGCAAAATGAAAGTTGCGAACTATGGAAAACATATTTTTCAGTATTGTTTTCAAAGAAAAGAAAGCAGTTCCAATTGTTTGATATTATTCATATGGAGGAGAAAATATCATTGCTCTAAAACCTACCTTAAATTTGCAATCTCACTAAAGATAATCCCCCGTTTCCTCTCCCCCCTCATCCTTCCAACTCCCTCTTCCTCCACCTCTCACATCCCCCCCCTCGCTCCCTCCCCCTCTCCCTCCCAGGCAGCGAGACATCGGCCCTGAGAAATGGGCACTCTCGCAACGCAATATTCCACTACTCACCTGGAGTAGACACCTAGGATCTTTGGTAGACACGAATCATCGAGGTGATTGTGTGGAGTGCAAATGGAGATCTGAACCCGCCCGGGCCCACTGCGCACGTGCAGAGCGACAGTGTCATTTTGCGTCGCTACTGCGTCACCGGCTTCCCCCAACTGCGCAGGCGCGGATGGTCTCAATTTTTTTCCCCAAAACTTCCAGCGGCCGGAACCAGAATTTTGGGTAATTTCCGTCAAAGTGGAAACGCGAATAGCGCGCCAAATTTTTTTTCTCTGGATTTTTTTGAACTCTGTGCAAAGAAAACACCTTGACCGGAGGCCCCCTAGATTTTGAGGCCCTAGGTGTCAGTAAATCCGGCCTAGCCCAGGCCCCTCTAGATCTCGCAGCCCTAAGATTAAGCTTGTGAAGCTTATACGTTAATCCGGCCCTGCCTTGCACCGACTGTTGTATTACAACAGCCCTTTAAATCATTAAACAATGTTAATGTCGTGGGCAGCTGAAAGAGACACTCAGTGGCTGTCAAAAGCATAGTTTACACCAATTTTCTCCTTCCTTGAGTTTGAACCCATTCTTCCAAAAATCCATTCCGAAAAAATGAACCTGTTGTGTGGAGAGCAACTGCTGCAAACACACTTTAAATTCTCAGGTAGACAAAAATTCTGTAGAAACCCAGCGGGTGAAGCAGCATCTATGGAGAGAAGGAATAGGTGACTTTTCGGGTCGAGACCCATCTTCAGACTGATGCATGTGGGTGGGGGGTGAGGGCGGCAAAGTGAAAGGAAGAGGCGGAGACAGTAGGCTGTGGGAAAGCTGGGAAGGAGGGAGAAAGCAAGGACTACCTGATATTGCAGTAGCCATTGTTCATACCTCTGGGGTGTAAACTAACCCAAGCAAAATATGAGGTGCTGCTCCTCCAATTTGTGGTGGGACTCACGCTGGCCATGGAGGAGGCCCAGGACAGAAAGGCATAGAAATCGCTATCGAAATATGGGGCGGACAGGGGGACACCATTTCTTGGCGGCCGGGTGCGTATGCGCACACACACACACACACACACACACGAGGCTTCGGAGGCTCCATCCAGTGCTAAATGCAGCTCAACTCTGCCTGTCTTGCCGGGTCAACCCACAGCCCTGCCTGGACTGAAGGGACACGAGCCTGGAGTCATGGAGTTAGCGCTGCTTCTCCGCGCTGGCTGTACACATGGGCCATATTTCCCGCAAGTCCTGGCAGGGCTGTAGGTTGACCTGGCGGGAGAGGCAGAGTTGAGCTGGGTTTAGCGGTGCTTCTCTGCGCTGGTTGTGGGCCTGGGGGTACAGCTCCCGTCTTACTCCCGACCTCTCTGGTCACCCCCGGGCGTGGGGTGGGGGGACAGCGGTGGAGAGCTGGGATAGATCCTGGCTGCGGATGAGGTGCAGGTCTGTGCCGAGAGTGTTTTGGCACATCTCCCTACTCCAATCACCGCGCTGAATTATCGTGTCCCGCCCCCATTGCCTGCTGACTGACGTCACACCACCACTGTCTCGCGGAAAGCGGAGATTTCACCAGGTTTTAAAATCCGGATTACAAAAAATGGGGGGAAGGGGACTGTCCCCCACCTCTCAAAACGGGGGTGGGGGGGTCGCACCTGTCCACCCCCCTGGATTTCCACCCCTGCAGGACAGAAAGGTCGGATTCAGAATGGGAGGGGGGGTTGAAGTGCTGGGACACCGGGAGATCAGGTTGGTTATTGCGAACTGACCGGAGGTGTTGGGCGAAGCGATCGCCAAGCCTGCGCTTGGTCTCACAGATGTAGAGCAGTTGACACCTGGAACAGCTGATGCAATAAATGAGTTTGGAGGAGGTGCAGGTGAACCTCTGCCTCACCTGGATAGACTGCTTGTGTCCTTGGATGGAGTTGAGGGGGAGGTAAAGCGACAAGTATAGCATGTCCTGAGGTAGCAAGGGAAAGTACCAGGGGAGGGGGTGGTTTGGGTGGGAAGGGACAAGAGTCGGCAGACTTTGGGACCCGACACTCAAAGTCGGTGGACTTTAGGACCCGGAGGAGCCCGGAGCTCAGTATCCGCCGCCCGCGGCTGCTGCTGAACCCGTGGGAAGGGAGATTGTTTCAATCTTTATATTTTCACAAAAGTAATTTCTGTTCCGTTGCCGGACATGGTTAACGCGTTAAAATGAACGGATCAACAGGTCTGATGTCAGTTGCTGTTTATTTCACTCTTCCCACATTTACATCCCCCTGGTTTTATTTCCGCGCTCACTGGGGTTTTACGACGCGGAATTTAAGGATTAAATGGGAGCCGTTCAGCGCCGACCTGTTGTCCACCGGGTTTCTGCCCCACAGCCCCTGAGCCCCGCTCCTGACGCCGGTCCCGGGACCCAACCCTTTTACACATCCGGAGCGGAACCGAAGCACATTCTCAGCCACTGGTTTTGTTCCCAAAGCCAGAAGAAAGGATAAAGTCTCTCTGTGAATTTATTCCCAGTGAACGTGTGGAGATGGGACTTGGTGGCCGCATCGTAAAATGAAACTGTCCTGGACTCGTCACTGAGATAAACTCCCAGCCTCCCGGGGATGGGACTGACGGGGAGACGGGATGGAGGGGAGGTGAATGCATCAAACCCGCCATAATCCCACCGCCACCTGATGCTCCAGACTCCAGTCTCCGGGGTCAGTGTGACTCCTCTCTTCCGCTCCACAGACTCTGCGGCGACTCCCAGACTTCAGACCCGACTCCCCGCCACCTCCACCTCCCAGTAATGTGTCCCCTCCTATCCCAGCACACACGGACTGACTGTAAACCTCTTCCCGGTGTCAGGGAGACTCCTCCGTGTCTCGGTCCATCTCACCCTCTTCCGATCCCCAGACACCTCGAGGTCCAGATGCACTGTTTCCACATCCAGGGTGACGGAGACTGGGGGGAGAAGCAGAGAATCAGAGAGTCCCCGGGGGTCAGGGGGAGACTCGGGCAGCGCCACAGAAGGATATAGAAGCCGTCAGTGGATATTTCTTAAGGTGAAGATAGATAGATTCTTTGCCTGTAGCCTACAACATCTGGAAGCCGCGGTCTGTGGAGTTTCTGGTGGCAGGCGTGGAGCGAACCTTCCGACTGCTGGCCTGCGGCCTACAACATCTAGAAGCCGCGGTCTCCAGTAAGGAGGTGGCCGATTTGGGAGATCCGGGCAGCGGGGTGTGCTCGACCTGTCCCGACCATCCCGTCCAGAGGGCTTGAACATCGTGCCATCCGCAGCGGCGACTAACGAGGGTCAGGGACCCGACCACGGGTGAACAAGGGAGGAGGACAGTCTGAACTGTATTGCCTTCCACCACAGTGAAGAATACATGGTAAATTAAATTTCACTGCACCTTTTGGTGCATGTGACAAATAAATTTGAGCTTTGATCTGTAATGGCAGTATAGAATTGGACCATCATTGCCTGTGGCAGATTGTGCTTCCTCACCTGCCGCAGGAAGTACATCCTCTGTTGGGCCTTTTGGATGTGGAGTCGATGGTGGGTAGAGTATGCAGCCTTGCGGTGTTCCTATCGTGAGGTTCTGCAGGTCCGAGATGTGCTTTCCCAGCCTCACCTGCTGCTTCCTGTCTGTCAGGAAGTTGGTGATCCACTGACAGAGTTCAGGCACAGTCAACTGGGAGAGGTTGGAGTGTAGTAGCTCTGGCACAATGGTGTTGAATGCAGAACTAAAATCCACAAAAAAAATCCTTGCATAGATTCCCTATCCGTCTAGAGTCCAACGCCTGCAGTTCCTAGTGGCTTGGTTTCCTCGGTGGAGGGTAAGGGAAGCCTCTATGTTGGACTGAGAAGATCCATATGACTCTCAGTTCCTCTGCACCTGGCTGTACCCATCTGGAGCGACACCAGCACCTGCTGTTCACGGCTGGTACTGGAGTGGCCTCTCTCAGGCTCTGTCTGTGGAGTGACGCCTCCACCTGCTGTTCACGGCCGGTGCTGCAGGGGACAGTGGGCTCTCTCAGGCTCTGTCTGTGGAGCGACACCACCACCTGCTGGTCACGGCCAGTGCTGCAGTGGGCTCTCTCAGGCTCTGTCTGTGGAGCGACACCACCACCTGCTGGTCACGGCCGGTGCTGCAGGGGACAGGATCTTGACTGCAGGAGGCATGTCCTCCCATCACCAAACCGTCCCCTCCACTATCAGGGGCGGCACAGTGGCGCAGTGGTAGAGCTGCTTCTTCACAGCGCCAGAGACCCAGGTTAGATCCTGTCTACGGTGCTGTCTATGCGGAGTTTGTACGTTCTCTCACTCCACTCGTGTGTGCAGGATAGTGTGCGGATCGCTGGTCAGCCATGATAGAATGGCGGAGTAGACTCGATGGTCCAAATGGCCTAATTCTGCTCCAATAACTTATAAAGGGTCACGACCCGCAACGTCACCTATCCATGTTCTCCAGAGATGTTGCCTGACCCGCTGAGTTACTCCAGCATTTTGTGTCCTTGGACTCATGGAGAGATACAGTGTGGAAACAGGCCCATCAGCCCAACTTGCCCACACCGGCCAATATGTCCCAGCTGCACTAGTCCCACCTGCCCGCATTTGACCCATATCCCTCCAAACCTGTCCTATCTAGGTACCTGTCTAATTGTTTCTTAAACAATGGTATTGTCCCAAACTCAACTACCTCCTCTGGCAGCTTGTTCCACACCCCAACACCCTTTGTGTGAAAAAGTTATGCCTCAGATTCCTTCACTTTTTCCCCTTCACCTTAAATCTCTGCCCTCTGGCCCTCGATTCCCCTATTCTGGGCAAGAGACTCTGTGCATCTACCTAATCTATTCCTCTCATGATTTTATTCACCTCTATAAGATCTCCCCTCATCCTCCTGCACTCCAAGGACTAGAGACCCAGCCTACTCAACCTCTCCCTATAGCTCACACACTCTAACCCTGGCAACATCCTTGAAAAAAATTATCTGTACCCTTTCCAGCTTGACAACATGTTCCCAATAACACGGTGCCAAGAACTGAACACAATACTCTAAATGCGGCCTCACCAACGTCTTATACAACTGCAACATGATCTCCCAACTTCCATGTGTCCATCTTCAGTGTGAAGCTGCATCTGCAGTTCCTTCCTGCACATTGTGCCCAGTGTGTGTGGGGTGCAGTGTGGGTGGAGGTCTCTGTGGTTTCCCCGTTGACCCAGTCTGTGTTTGTCTCCCACAGACCCCGGTGCTGCCTCCCACCATCACCGACCAGGTGCGGCTCTGGGAACTCGAACGTGACCGGCTACAGTTCACCGAAGGCAAGTTCACCGACCGTCAGCCGTTTGGTGGCTGCACCGGGGAGAGGGAGGGGAGGACGGGGAGAGGGAGGTGACCGGGTGGGTCACGGATGGGGGAACGGGGGGCAAGAGGGTGAGGGGCAGGAAGAGCGATGGGGGGTGAGAGGGATGGGAGGGACAGGGAGAGGGATGGGGAGAGAGAGGGATGGGGGGGAGAGAGGGGGTCGGGAGGGAGAAGCGGAGGGGGGGTGGACGGGGAGAGAGAGCTGGATGGTGAGAGGGAGTGGGGAGGAGATGGGGACGGGGAGAGAAGGGATGGGCTGAAAGCAGCCTCGAGGTCTCATGGTTGAGTTTAGGGTGATCTCCCCCTTCTCATTGTGCCCCTCCTTACTTCCCCCCACCCACTTCTCCCCCCCTCTCTCTCCCCCCCCCCCCCACAGGTGTGCTGTACAACCAGTTCCTGTCGCAGGTGGACCTTGAGTTGCTGCGTGACTATGCGCGGGACCTGGGGGTGCTGGTGTGGGAGAATCCCCCCAAGCGGCTGATGGTGGTCACCCCCACCGGCCACCCCGATGCCAAACGCTTCTGGAAACGGCAGAAACACAACTGACCACACAGGGAATCGCCCCCCATTCCCGCCACCTCCCCTCTCCCCCATTCCTGCCCCCCCCCACCCCCCAAGCCCAGACTGGAGTAACCCCCCCAGCTTCGTCTCCCCCTCCCGCACATTCAGTCTGAAGAAGGGCCTCGACCCAAATCGTCACCTGCTTACGTTATTGGAGGAGAGTTAGGCCATTTGGCCCATCGAGTTCATCCCACCATTCATGGCTGATCTATGCCTCCCAATCCCATTTTCCTGCCTTCTACCCATAACCCTTGACACGCGTTAAGGGTGCCTGACCCGCTGAGTTACTCCGGCACTTTGTGTCCTCTCCATGTTCCCCAGAGATGCTGCCTGACCCGCTGAGTTACTCCGGCACTTTGTCTCCATCGCCCATCCATATTCCACAAAGATGGACACAAAAAGCTGGAGTTACTCAGCGGGACGGGCAGCATCTCTGGAGAGAAGGAATGGGTGACGTTTCGGGTCGAGCCCCTTCTTCAGACCTGCCTCTCCCGCTGAGTTACTCCGCCAATCTGTGCCCTGTCCATGTTCCCCAGAGATGCTGCCCGGATCCTCCTCCTCTACCCCCCCACCCAGGTCACGGGGAGGATTGTTGAGGGGTGGGGGGGTCACTGGGTCAGTCCCCAGCACCCCCTCCACAAGCAGGGCTGGGCAGCGGGAACCGTCCCACCCTCCCGACCACGCGGGATCCTGGGACCAGCGAAGATTCACCACCGAGAGAGCGGCCGCTGTTTCTGTGTGTTTTTGCATTTTCTTAATAAAATGTGGGCGAAGAGATCTCAGTGCACGTTCCCAACGCCATCCCAGAGAGCAGAGAACACGTTGTAAAATAAATCTTTATTCACAGAAGTATTCACGTGTACACAACAGCGCACAGAGTTCATCACATTCATATTGTGCAGGAAGGAACCGCAGATGCTGGTTTAAACCGCAGATAGACACACACAAAATGCTGGAGTAACTCAGTAACTTAGAAACAGGCCCACCGGGTCCGCGCCGACCAGCGATCCCTGCACATTAACACCATCCTACACCCAGTAGGGACAATTTGTACATTCACCAAGCCAATTAACCTACAAACCTGTACGTCTTTGCAATGTGGGAGGAAACCGAAGATCTCTGAGAAAACCAGAGGAAACCCATGCAGGTCACGAGGAGAACGTATAAACTCCGTACAGACAGCACCTGTAGTCAGGATTGAACCCGGGTCTCCGGCGCTGCATTCGCTGTAAGGCACCAATTCTACCGCTGTGCCACCGTGACCCATTTGTGGAATTCCCTGCCTCAGATGGCAGTGGAGGCAGATTCACTGGATGCGTTCAAAAGAGAGTTAGATAGAGCGCTTAGTGCTGGTGGAATCAAGGTATATGGGGAGAAGGCAGGAACGGGGAACTGATTGTGGATGATCAGCCATGATCACATTGAATGGCGGTCCTGGCTCGAAGGGCCGAATGGCCTCCTCCTGCACCTATTGTCTATATATCGATGTATCCCATCTTGTCCTCCTCCCCTAAACCTCTCCTCTTCTCACCTCTCTTCCCCCCACCCCTCCTCCCCTCTCTGCTTCGTAGGGGGTGCCGTCGAGTATGGCTGCCCTCCCAGCAGCTGTTAGTCTTTGCACTCTTTTTTTAATTCTTGGTTTGTTAAAAGTGTTTCTTTGTGAGCTATTTTAGTATTTATAATGGGGGGGGGGGGGGGGGAAGGGGGACACTATTTTTCTCAGTCCTACCTGGTCGGAGTTGCGGCTTTTCTCCGAGCCGTGTTTTCGCCCCTTCCTTGCAGCCTACCGGCAGTCTGGAGCAGCGTTTCCTGCCGGGACCGGCCGGGACTTCAGCTTCGGCGGCGGCACAGCGCTGGGGCGCCATCGCGGAGCGGGCGATGCCTTACCCGGGTCGCCGTGCAGTAAGCTCCGGAGAGCTGTGACTGCTGACTCCAACATCGTGGAGGTGCGGTCTGTGGAGCTTCCAGCCGCGGGCTGGCGGCGCTGAGCTTTAAAAACCGTGGAGCCTGGGATCTCACAACGAGATCGCCAGAGTTGGAGCTCTGACCGGCGCGGCCCGTGGACTTCGTGAGCTGCGAACTCCGGGGAGGAAGCGGCCACTCCAGTCTCTCCGAGCCGCTGAGAGTGTTCACCCGACGTCAGAGCTTCATCATCCGGCGAGATGGCCTGAAGCATCGGGCTGCCGTAGCGGCGACTGCAGAGGCCTCAATTGGCCCGACTATGGGTGAACTGGGGATGGGACTGGACTTTGATGCCTTCCCCCACAGTGGGAACCATTGTAGAAACATAGAAACATAGAAATTAGGTGCAGGAATAGGCCATTCGGCCCTTCGAGCCTGTACCGCCATTCAATATGATCATGGCTGATCATCCAACTCAGTATCCCGTACCTGCCTTCTCTCCATACCCTCTGATTCCCTTAGCCACAAGGGCCACATCTAACTCCCTCTTAAATATATCCAATGAACTGGCCTCAACTACCCTCTGTGGCAGAGAATTCCAGAGACCCACCACTCTCTGTGTGAAAAAATTCCTTCTCATCTCGGTCCTAAAGGGTTTCCCCCTTATCCTTAAGCTGTGACCCCTTGTCCTGGACGGCCCCAACATCGGGAACAATCTTCCTGCATCTAGCCTGTCCAACCCCTTAAGAATCTTGTAAGTTTCTATAAGATCCCCTCTCAATCTCCTAAATTCTAGAGAGTATAAACCGAGTCTATGCAGTCTTTGCTCATAAGACAATCCTGACATCCCAGGAATCAGTCTGGTGAACCTTCGCTGCACTCCCTCCATGGCAATAATGTCCTTCCTCAGATTTGGAGACCAGAACTGTACGCAATACTCCAGGTGTGGCCTCACCAAGACCCTATACAACTGAAGTAGAACCTCCCTGCTCCTATACTCAAATCCTTTTGCTATGAAAGCTAACATACCATTGGCTTTCTTCACTGCCTGTTGTACCTGCATGCCTACTTTCAATGACTGGTGTACCATGACACCCAGGTCGCGCTGCATCTCCCCTTTTCGTAATCGGCCACCATTTAGATAGTAGTCGGTTTTCCTATTTTTGCCACCAAAGTGGATAACCTCACATTTATCCACATTATACTGCATCTGCCAAACATTTGCCCACTCACCCAGCCTATCCAAGTCACCTTGCATTCTCCTAGCATCCTCCTCACAGCTAACACTGCCCCCCAGCTTAGTGTCATCCGCAAACTTGGAGATATTGCCTTCAATTCCCTCATCCAGATCATTTATGTATATTGTAAATAGCTGGGGTCCCAGCACTGAGCCTTGCGGTACCCCACTAGTCACTGCCTGCCATTGTGAAAACGACCCGTTAACTCCTACTCTTTGCTTCCTGTTTGCCAGCCAGTTCTCTATCCACATCAATACTGAACCCCCAATGCCATATGCTTTAAGTTTATATACTAATCGCTTATGTGGGACCTTGTCGAAAGCCTTCTGGAAGTCCAGATACACCACATCCACTGGTTGTCCCCCATCCACGCTACTAGTTACATCCTCGAAAAATTCCACAAGATTCGTCAGACATGATTTACCTTTCGTAAATCCATGCTGACTTTGTCCAATGATTTCACCACTTTCCAAATGTGCTGCTATCCCATCTTTAATAACTGACTCTAGCAGTTTCCCCACTACCGATGTTAGACTAACTGGTCTGTAATTCCCCGTTTTCTCTCTCCCCCCCTTCTTAAAAAGAGGGGTTACGTTTGCTACCCGCCAATCCTCAGGAACTACTCCAGAATCTAAAGAGTTTTGAAAGATTATCACTAATCTTATTGTGGGGAGATGTTCTTATGTTTACTGTTAAATACTTTAATGTTGTGTCTTATCTTTATTGGTGTGCTGCATTGGCAAGTCACATTTCACTACACCAATTGGTGTATGTGATAATAAATGTCCTTTATTCCCCACTCTCCTCCCTTCCCACCCCTCACCCTCCTCCCTTCCCTTCCCCATCCCCGCCCCGACACGGGACACCAGACCTCCATTCACCCGCCCCCGACACGTGACACCAGACCTCCATTCACCCGCCCCCCCGACACGTGACAGCCGAATGACGTAACTCACGGCGCTCCCATTGTCCCGCCCTCCGCATGTGACAAGGGCCCCGCCCCCAGCCTCATCCCGGCTTCACAGATTGGCAACTCTTTGAAGCTTTGGTCATGGGGGTGACATAAGTTACAGAAGTGAAGTTCCAGGAAGTTATCCACAGCGCCATTCAACAAAACAGTTGTGTTTCTTTCTAAATCATTCTGTTCAGTGAAAAGGGACAGACAGACAGCAGTGTTTAAACATGTTCATTAATTTAAAAATCTCCTGGGAACCCTTGACTTGGTAATCCAACCTAAGCTTGGACTAACAGTGGGAACTTCACATGTTTCAGTGTTCCATCTACAAAGTCTACAGCATTCACCTTGTCAAACTCATTCGTGAGGCTGCACTCGAGAATATTATGTTGAAAAGAACACAAAGTGCTGGACTCAGCGGGTCATAAATGATAGGAGCAGAATTAAGTCATAGGGCCCATTGTCTACTCCGCCATTCAATCATGGCTGATCTATCTCTCCCTCCTAACCCTCCTGCGTTCTCTCGATAACCTCTGATACCCGTACTAATCCAGTCTTTCTATTTCTGTCTAAAAAATATCCACTGACTTGGCCTCCACCGCCTTCTGTAGCAAAGATATCCAGAGACTCACTGCCCTGTGACTAAAGAAATTGCCCCTCATCTTCTTAAAACAACATTCTTTAATTCTGAGGCTGTGACCTCCAGATCTAGACTCTCCCACTGGTGGAAACATCCGCTCCAATCTATCCAAGTCTTTCATTATTCAGTACGTTTTGATGAGGTCCCCCCCGCATTCTTCTAAACTCCAGCGAGCACAGGCCCAGTGCAGTCAAACGCTCATCAGGCAGCATCTCTGGAGAACATGGAGATGCGACGTTTTGGGTTGGGACCCTGCAGAATGAATCCGAAATGTCACCTATTGAGGTTCTCCAGCGATGCTGTCTATTCAATTATTCAAATATTCCTTACACCAAGTCTAGCCTTATGCAGCAATTAAGTCATGCAGTGTTGAAACAGGGCCTACAGCCCAACTTGCCCATCTCAACCAACATGCCCCGTCAACGCTGGTTCCACCTGACCCACATTTGGCCCATAACCCTCAACCTTTCCTGTCCATGTATCTGTCCAAGTGTCTTTAAAATTTTAGATATACAGCATCAGGGTTCAATCCTGACTATGGATGCTGTCTGTACAGTTTGTACATTCTCTGTGTGACTGCATGGGTCTCCGGCCCTGTGAGACGATGGCTCCACCCGCAGCTCCACAGTACCTCAGAAATATTAACCCTTTCCAGACACTGTATACTGCCCAACCTGCTGAATGCACACAACGTTCTCTGTATTTTGTTGGCAGTTTATGGTTAGACTTACATTCCAATCACCCATTCAACTGGAAAAACTAAAACAAAACACAGATGCTGAAAATCCAAATGGAAACACCATTCATCATCAGTATTAGATCTGAAATGTAAGGTCTGTTTCACCTTGCAGATGCTGCCTGACCTGCTGAGTATTTGAGGCAATTTCTGATTTTATTCGGTATTTTACTCCATGCATTTATTTGGTTTGGTCCGCAGCTGTGGTAAAAGGTCACAAAAGTCACTTATTCAATCAGATTCCCGCTGTTTCTGCAATTGTCAAAGTTAATTCTCAAAGTTACAGCTGGTCTGTGGTCGCACCACGTGGCTTTGCTGCCATCTAGTGGCGGAACCAAGAAGTGCACCCGCTGAGTTTCTCCAGCTTTTTGTGTAACCCTCGATTCTCCAGCATCTGCAGTTCCTTCTTTAACACAAGTAACGAAGTTAACGCGTTGAAATGAACGGATCGACAGACAGCTCTGATTTCAGTTGCTGTTTATTTCACTCTTACCACATTTACATTCCCCCTGGGTTTATTTCCGCGCTCACTGGGGTTTCACGACGCGGAATTTGGGGATTAAATGGGAGCCGTTCAACGCCGACCTGTTGTCCACCGATTTTCTGCCCCACCGCCCCTGAGCTCCTGACGCCGGTCCCGGGACCCGACCCTTTTACACACCCGGAGCGGAACCGGAGCAGATTCTCAGCCACTGGTTTTCATCACAAGTCCGGAAGAAAGGATAAAGTTTCTCCGTGAATTTATCCCCAGTGAAGGTGTGGAGATGGGACTTGGTGTCCGCGTCGTAAAATGAAACTGTCCCGGACTCGTAACTGAGATAAACTCCCACCCTCCCGGGGATGGGACGGGCGGGGAGAGGGGATGGAGGGGAGGTGAGTGCAACAAACTCGTCACCCAACAACCACCTGATGCTCCAGACTCCAGTCTCCGGGGTCAGTGTGACCGGTCTCTTCCTCTCCACAGACTCTGCGGCGACTCCCAGACACCAGTACAGACTCCCCGCCACCTCCACCTCCCAGTAATGTATCCCCGATGTGAATCCCTCCGATCCCAGCACACACCCACTGTCTGTAAACCTCTTCCCGGTGTCAGGGAGACGCCTCCGGGTCCGGGTCCATCTCACCCTCTTCCGATCCTCAGACACCTCGAGCTGCGCATGCGCTGTTTCCACATCCAGGGTGACGGAGACTGGGGGGAGAAGCAGAGAATCAGAGAGTCCCCGGGGGTCGGGGGGAGACTCGGGCAGCGCGGCCCCGGGACCGGCCTCAGGCACAGGCGGGCGGACAACTGGAACCTTGCCCGGGGTTTCACCACAACCACATCCGGTGGACAACAGACATCTTTCCCGGAGTTTTTAATCCCGGGATGGAGAAGGGAATTTCGTGAGGTGGGGGAGGGTGGACGGGGAGGACGAGTGCGGTGAGTGAGGAGGATTGCGAGATTGAGGTGGGGATGGAGGAATGAAGCGGGCTATTCAGATATGGAGGCAGATCGGAGCAAGACGATAGTGAGGAGTGGTAATTGAGGTTCTTAAAGGGGAGGTGGAGGTGTGGGGTGGAGTCACCATGATCATAGTGAATGGGGGGAGACATGAGGGGCCAGATGACCTGCCCCTGTTTCTTTGGGCGGAGGGTGAGGGATAGAGATGGGTGGCTTGGACCATGGAAGGAAGCAGAGGTTGAATGATCAGGTTTTAGACAGAATGAATGGAGACTTGTGGTTGTAGGGTCGCTGAAAGGTGATTCACGGGTGCGTATGATGGGTGTGTACAACCAAGAACATACTGATCTAATTGTGAACCAATATATGAACTTCACTGAGCGACTTGACAATGTTCCACATATAAGGATGGTCCAGAAAGTGAAGGCAGGTGGGATCGAAGTCGAGCTGGTGAAATGGACCCAAAATTGGTTTCGTGATTGGAGGTAGAAGGTGGCGGTTGAAGGATGAGTTTTCTGCTTGGAGGTCTGTGACTGGCCGTGCTGCAGCAGGGATATCAAATCAAGAGTGCAGGTTTATCTTGAGAGCAAAGAATTTTAAAGTGAATCTGAGTAGTAAGTTTTCTTTACACTGAGAATTGTTGATATCTGGAACATGCTACAGAGGGGGCGGTGGTGAGATCTAATCATTTATATGTGAGACACTTATCTAGGTGAGGTGCAGAACAATACCAATACAATGTGGGAAAATCGATTAGTAAAGCTGGGAAATAGGTGAAGGACATGATGGGCCAAAGGGCCAGACTCTGTAATGTACAACCATGGCTCTCTGCTCCAAGAGCACTGAATGACTGAGTCACCACACCACCTGTGCAGGGAATTCCAAAGGTTCCTCAGTCTCTGCGTGCAGTAATGTCTCCTTATCTCACTCCTCCATGGTGCAGCCCACATCCTTAGAGAGTGCCCGTTCTCCAGACCACTCAGACAGGGGAAACATCCTCCCTGCATCCAGCTCACTGAACCCTGTAAGAACTTTGTGTTTCACTGAGATCTCCTCCAATGCACCCAAACTCTTGAGTACAAAGTCTTAGTCTACTCAATCTCACCCCGCACAGCAAAATCATTGTCCCAGGAACAAGTATTGTTAATTTTTGCTGCAATTCCTTAGTCTGTCAATTTATCGGTACACAGGAGCATAGGAACACAAGAAAACAAGAGCAGGATTAGGATCCGCTCCTCAGGCTTGCCCCTCCATTCAATGTGATCATGGCTGATCTAAGCTGGCACCAATTCCTCTTCTGTGTTAGTTCCCCATAATCTTAAATATTCGATCTAAGCAATATTCGACACATCACCTGAGAGACCACTCTGGAAAGTTGGATCTCATGGAATGCGACGTGAACTAGCCGATGGAACAAAACATTTACCTGAAGGTCGCAGACAGAGGATGTTGGTAGAGGGTTGTTGATTGAGACAGAGTCCACTGTTGTTCCTTACTTATATACACGATTGGGTGTGTATGTAGGTTGCACGGTTAGTCAGTTTGCAGATGGAACTAAAATTGGTGACATTGTGGAGAGTGAAGAACATTACCTGAGAGTAAATGGGATGCCTGTGAACTGGTCCAATGGGCTCAGGAACGGCAGGTGGGATTTATTCATGTGAAGGCGAGGTGATGCACTTTGCTGAGACAAACCAGGGCAGGACATACACAGTAAACGGGGAACTTTATAGAACTGAGAGATCTCTGGCTGCAGGTACACAGTGCCATGGAAGATGCAACAGTGACAGTCAGGGTGGTGAAGAATGTGTTTGTCACTCATGCTATCATAGGTCAGGATATTAAATACAGCGTTTGACACAATAAGATTGTTAGCAAATTAGACAGGGTGCAAAAGGATTTATGATAGTTTTGTCAGGTCTGAAGGGCTGGGTTATAAGCAGACGTTGGACAGGCAGGGACATTTGTCTTTGGAGCCCATCCGGGTGTTTTTATAGATGAGTATTAGATATATATAAGGTGCACAGATAGGGTGAATAGCCACAGTATTTCACCCAAAGCAGGAGAGTATGAACATCTGACTCGGTGATGCTTCCCAGCTGATGGGTTTAGTGGTAGATTAAATTTCCGTTCAGTCCAAAAGAACATTAATGTTTGTATCTACGTATTGCTTAAAGATATCAGAAACAAGAATAATGGAAAAGGTACAAGCATTACCTTGCTTGAAGTCATCAGATGTTTCTTCGAATACCATGTTGAATGAAACAGGGCAATTATACTTTTCAATCGGCAAGGCGTCATCTACCACCGACAGTGGTTTGGCTTCATCATGAACCCTGCAAATATTGAACAGCTGCTTATAAACTGATCATTAGAAATGTTTTAAGGTGTTCCACAAAACACTTACACTGTTTCCGTCAAGACAATGTCCTACCTTCGCTTGTGACCAGCTTCCTCCTGAAAGAAATAAAACACAAATCTCAATTGACTGAGATGAACTGTCCTCATCCCGACAGTGGGAATTTCACCAAATTTCTACAATCCTCTGATAATTCCCATTTCCCAACTCTTATCACCGCTGTCATGCAGAGAGAAAGCGGATATTGTCGCAGAGATATAGAACGATGATTGAAAACACAAGGAATATTCATGAGAATGACACCATAACTGAGAGGATGGAACTTAATGAAAAGACTGGGCAGGTCGTGGGATTTCATCTGGAGACGTTTTCAGGATTGATGAGAGGGAATTTAATATTATCGGTGGATTTAAATGTGTGGGGATGAAATAATATCTCAAATCGAAGGGGAGACCAATAATCAAAGTTGAAATGTAACGTGGTCTTCAATAAATACATAAAGGAATGCAGTCATGAGAACATGGGCCTCACTTGTATTGGAGGGACTGAAGCCAACAGCAGAGATAAATTTAAATGCAAGTGGTGATAATTGCTCGGTTCTAAGCTTCCCCCCAGTCTAGTTTCAGTAAAAACACTTAATCAAGCACTTGAATCAACTAAATTGTATTCTCCCAAAAGCGCTTCACAGATCACACACTGTACCTATCCCACCGTGTGTTCGATCCCTGTGTCTATCTGTTGAAGCCCTTTAGGCCTCGCACAGACAGAGGCACTCCAGAAGGAAATGTGGTCCTGAGCTCCCTTCCAGAAGATCGGCCCTGAGCCTCGTGACCAATGATTATAGAGGAGCAAGATGCGGCACTCAGTGGAAATCCAATGGACTGGTGTGTAGTACGTAACGGAACATCACGGCCGCCATTTTGGCAGATTGCCTCCCCATGTGTAATCCGCTCCAAAGCTACAGAGCAGTTGTAAGCAAAGATGATAGAGGAGCAAGATGCATTAGAAAGTTATTAGATTTATTTGTAATAGATCTTTACTTACCTCTCGACCTCTCTCTATCCCCTCTCTTCTCTCGATCCCTCTCGCTCCCCCTCTCGATCTTTCTCTCCCCTCTCTTTTCTCGATCTTTCTCTCCCTCTCTTCTCTCGATCTTTCTCTCCCTCTCTTTCGATCTCTCTCTCCCTCTCTTCTCTCTCCCTCCCCTCTGTTCTCTCGATCCCTCTCTCTCCCCTCTTCTCTCGATCTCTCTCTCCCCTCTTCTCTCGATCTCTCTCCCCTATCTTCTCTCGATCTCCCACCCTCCCCTCTCCCCCTCCCTCCTTCCCTCTCTCCCTTTTCCCCCTGTTCCGCCATTTCCCTCGCATCTTTCTTCCCCAGCCCCCACCTTTGTGTAGTTTCCCTTGCATTGCATTGTACAGCTTCCCTTGTATTGCTTTAACACACACTGTGCACAAAATTACAGGCACACACAAACACACATTCATATAAATATATGGTGGGACAGATAGAAGAGCTTATTAAAATCTTCTTACAAAGACCATTATGTAATTTATTTCTATCCTCTTTTGGGCCCAAGGCATAGGAGGACTGCCAACTCACACACACAGAGGGAAGGGAGGGAGATAGATCGAGAGGGGAGAGAGAGCGATCGAGAGGGGAGAGAGAGCGATCGAGAGGGGAGAGAGAGCGATCGAGAGGGGAGAGAGAGCGATCGAGAGGGGAGAGAGAGCGATCGAGACGGAAGAGGGTGATCGAGAGAAGAGAGGGAGATAGCGAGAAGAGAGGGAGATAGAGAGGGATCGAGAGGTAACATCTATTACAAATAAAGCTAATAACTTTCTAATGCATCTTGCTCCTCTATAATCTTTGCTTGCAACTGCTCTGTAGCTTTGGAGCGGATTACACAGTGGGACATCGAGAGACAAAGATTATAGAGAAGCCTAGTTTCCCAATGATGCAGACGCCATAGTCGACGCCATCTCTGGTCCGCTAATATGGCGTCGACAATCACACATGTGATACTACGCCTTTTCCACTGAGTGGCGTATCGTGCTCCTCTATAACCTTTGCTCGTGACAAGGGACTTATATATGCCCCGCGAACTCGAGGGCCGAACCACACGGGGGTCGTCTCTTAATCACCCAATTACAAATATCGATTAACCCCATACATAACAAGCATTTCCCTAACCCAATGATACAACAATTCAATACATTGTATTCACAACGGACTTCAAGATGAAGTCAACTTGAAAACATTTACCCTGATGAACAGAACTCTCAAACAAGGCTCAGCACCCCATCCAATCAACACTCTAGCAGAGCCGGACTCTGCAACATTATTTACAAGCTATATGTCTATATAGCTCTAAGGTGTATGTCTGGTTTGCAGCCATCCAGTCCATTCTATGCATTTAGTACCAGATTGACAGGATTTGCAAGGCTTCCCATTCTTTGCTTGCAAATTGTATCCAAGTTCCAGACTTCCTGGCATCTCTCGCAGCCTGTCCCAGAGAGCTATTCCAATTTGACCAAATCTCCCAGCAAACCCTGAAACTTAACCCTATTTTGAAGTCCAAATGGCCTGTCTATGGTGTAGAATGGGATGTCATTCTATGGTGAAACAAGGTGGACAAAACAAACAGAGCAAATTCCCTCAAGGTGACCACCCACTGCTGATGGGAACCGGATATAGATGACCAATCTGATGAGCACGCCACGTTCTAGATTTCAATGTTAATCCCCATAATGTGGCCATGGCTGATCTAGCCCAGGACTGAACTCCTCCTCTTTGCCTCATTCCCATCAATAACAATTCCCCAATTTTTTTTAAATGTATCTTCCTCTGGTTTAAAAAATGTCATCTCAGAGTCCCTTTGTTGGACTCCCAGATATTCACTGCCCTCTGCCCATTCGTGGTCCTTGGGATCAGACATAGAATCACCTGTCATTGTTCTAAACCCCACATAATAATAATAATTATGTAATAAATTTACCATAACTGCTCAGCTAACCTAGAGTTCCTCTTGGTTAAATGCAGACCGTTCTATCTGCCCAGAGAGTTTACCTCCACTGTTGTGACTGCAGCCTATATTCTTCCTGACGCTAATGCTAAGCTTGCAATGAAAGAACTGCATACTGCTATTAGCAAACACAGACTCACAACCCCGAGGCAGCCTTCATTGTTGCGGGTGACTTCAATCACTCCAACCTGAAGACTGTACTCCCCAAATTCCACCAACATGTCTCCTTCGCCACTAGAGAAGTCAAGACACTGGACAAAGTCTACACAAATATGGCTGAAGCTTACAAAGCCTTTCGCCTCTCCCATCTTGGTCAGTCTGGTAACTTCTCATTGTTCCTGCTCCCTAAGTACTCCCCACTCATCAGACGGGTAAAACCCACAGTGAGAACAGTTAAAGTTTGGTCAGAGGAGGCTGACTCCACACTTCAGCAACGTTTTGGAAACACTGACTGGAATGTGTTTGCAGCCCAGGCCACCCTTGACTCTCACACGGACATAGACACTTATACATCCTCTGTTCTGGAGTTTATCAACTCCACCATCAACAGTGTCACCACCCTCAAATGGATTACCACATTCCCGAATCAGAAGCCATGGATCAACAGCGAGGTCAGGCTACTGCTGAAAGCACGTGACACCGCTTTCAGGTCAGGCGATGCTCGAGCCTACAGTTCATCCAGGGCTAACATTAAGAGGGGCATCAAGAAGGCCAAGCATAGCTACAAGCTTAGGATTGAGGAGTAATTCCACAACAACTCCGACCCCCGACGCATGTGGCAAGGCATCCAGGCCAGCATGGACTATAGATCCAACAACACCAACCCCACATCCAGTGACTCATCCTTCCATGAGGAGCTTAACCACTTTTATGGCCGCTTTGACAGGGACAACCAAGAGATGGCCATCAAGGCTGTGCTCCCTGCTGATCACCAACCCCTCACACTCACCCCCTACGACGTGTATCTAGCACTGAGTAGGATTAATGCACGTAAGGCTGCTGGCCCTGACGGCATCCCCGGGCGCGTCCTCAGGACCTGTGCTGCGCAGCTGACAGATGTCTGGACTGACATCTTCAATCTGTCACTTCCCAAGTGGATGTCCCCACGTGGCTTAAAACCACCTCCATCGTGCCGGTGCCAAAACACTCCACTGCGGCGAGCCTCAACGACTTCCGCCCAGCTGCACTTAGACCCCTGTCTCACGATGCGAGTTGACCCACGAGTGACCCCGAGTTTTCACTCGCGGTAATCCCGTACAATCAACGTAACGGGAACGTCGGAACTCGCGCGCGCAACTTAGCGACTCGTGGCGCTAACGGCAGGTACCCGTGAGACTTGTTAACTCGTGAAAAAAATCAAACATGTTTGATTTTTTTCCACGAGTCAAATTTACTGTTCAAGTTAAAATTGGAAACATTTAAACTCGTTTTAATAACGTAATGGCCCGTGTGTTTACCTTAGTGACTCGTGAGCTTACCGTGGGAACTCTTTAAATTATTTCAGTGCCATTCACCCTCGAGTCTTAATCACAATATTTAATTCACCCTCGACTAAATGTTCTTTGTTTTTTTGGTAATTTTCGTCTTATTTTCCCTGGTGTACAATTTTATATATAATGTATTTTTGTCACATGAGCAAAATACATGAATGAACTTATTTCGTAAGTGTTTATTTTATTCAGCTTTTTTAACATGCTAAAAATATGTTAAAAAAAACTAGGAGTGAAAAAAATGTTAAATTATCACTGGAGTTGGAAAATCATTCTATTAGAATGATAAAAAAACATTCCAACGTCTAAACACTGGGCTTCAGCCCTATCCTACCCTTTCGGACTTTGAGTACTGCAGTTATTTCTTGGAAAATTAGCTATAAAAACCATGGAGTGTGTGATTTAATATATTTTTCTCCAACTAATATCTTTCTATATCCCTCCCCGAAAGCTCACAAAACCACCAAATATCAACTTTGGTAGCTACATTTCTACACAAAATAAAGTTACAGTTCAACAGTAGCATACGGCGATCCTCCAGTGTTGCCATTTATAAATGTATGATCACACTAGCTCGTCTGGTCTTCCCTAAACGGGTTATATTACAGTAAATTTGGGAAATATCCTGTTTGAAATTAGAAAACCATAGGTATAGATAAAAAAAACATTTCAAAGTTCCAGCCCCACTGCCATTAAAACCAATGAGCTTACTAATCACTTCAATGGCAATGTATTTTTTTAAGTATAGAAAAGAAAATCTGGATAAATTATGTCATTCACCCTTCACCCACCCCTCTAGTTTCATTCACTCCATAAAATAATTTCATTCGCGCTTGGGTGAACCATTCACCAGTTTAAGAAGCACATTTAGCGCATTGCATCCGTAAAGTGAAATCAGACTTCAGGAAGGGTGTCCGGACTTCCGGACAGCAACGGGCCGTGCGCCGCTGCTTTCTGAGATTAATCAATGAACGTTGGGTTTTCCTGACGCGTAGATTTACAACCAATAGCGATTAGAAAATCACAAGTTTCCTGATTTACACCCTGTAAGCGATCACAACCATCGCTCGGTCACAGCCCACGTTGATCAGTCCGAACGAACATCATCAGCGTGAATAGAGTATTCACAAAGGGATTTTTTTTTTCCTCTTCCAAGTACATTCCATAGATCGATTGCTGGGTTTTCCCCGCTCAGGCTCGGGCGCCTTTCCTCCCCTTCCATCAGTTTACGATTCACTTCTCTCAACTATCTTTCCTCTCAGATCACATTCTCGCTGTTTTTTTACTCAGCGGGCAGGCACATCACTGGAGAGAAGGAATTGTTGACGGAGAGAGAGAGAGAAAAAGAGAGAGTGAGAGAAAAAAAGAGAGAGAAAAAGAGAGAAAGAGAGAGAGGGGGGGGAGAAAGAGAGAGAGTGAGGGAGAGAGAGAGAGAGAGAGGGAGAGAGAAAAAGAGAGAAAGAGAGAGAGGGGGGGGAGAAAGAGAGAGAGTGAGGGAGAGAGAGAGAGAGAGGGAGAAAGAGAGAGGGAGAGAGAGCGAGGGAGAGAGAGGGAGGGAGAGAGAGGGAGGGAGAGAGAGAGAGGGAGCGAGAGAGAGAGGGAGCGAGAGAGAGAGGGAGCGAGAGAGAGGGAGCGAGAGAGAGAGGGAGCGAGAGAGGGAGCGAGAGAGAGGGAGAAAGAGAGAGGGAGAAAGAGAGAGGGAGAAAGAGAGAGGGAGAAAGAGAGAGGGAGGGGGGAGAGGGAGGGGGGAGAGGGAGGGGGGAGAGGGAGGGGGGAGAGGGAGGGGGGAGAGGGAGGGGGGAGAGGGAGGGGGGAGAGGGAGGGGGAGAGAGAGGGGGGAGAGAGAGGCCGCAGTTTACATTGGCATTGCCCTCTTGAGATTCCTTTGTGGCGGAGAGCGCTGACCGGTAACCCTGGGTCTTGCGGTCCGGCCAAGAGGAGGTGATGTGGATCCGTTATAGTTCTAGAGGAACATTGCTTCCGATCGATGTCTCTTCTGCACTCCTCAGAAGAACTGGGTGCGCTCTTCACCATTATGGCTCCCAGACTACAGAGAATGCTGAACAACTAACTTCTTCTCAATTTCTCCTCCACCCACCCCCCCTATTTCCCTCTCCTCCTCGGCGCTCTTGTTCACTCACACCTTCCCTCCCCCCCAACCAGGGCTTGGTTCAAAGGGGGCAACGAGCCAAGCGGGGCGCGGTCTGAACCCTTTCTGAAAACGAGCGCAAAGAGAAAAAAAAAGTATTGTCAAGCGCTCCAAACTTCGTTTAAAATAGGTAAATGTGACCTTGGCTAATAATTTAAAAATATATCCTTATACAAAACCAACACCCTACAAACTCTCTGTCTCTCACGCTGCCTGTTGTCTTGTGGGGGTGTGTGTTGGAGAGAGGGGGTTTGGGTGTGGAGGGGACCCGTTGTGAATGTTACCACTATAGGATGATGAGGTCGGGCTCTGAGCTGCAGTTAGAGAGAGCACACAGAGAGAGAGAGAGAGGGAGAGGGGGTGTGTGTGCGCGTCAGCAGCAAAGTTAAACAAAAAGGGCTTGTACGCGGTGGCCAGAGAGGTTTCCTTTGTTGTCGTCCGGGGCTTGAGAGAGATCGGAGAGAATTAAGCCTCCCTCGCACACCACTCCTAACCCAAGAGCCTTGTCACCCCAGACAGATTAATAACACCCCCCCAACATCTCTGATGACCTCTCTTGGAACCACAATCCCTCTACACTGGTCAAGAAGGCTCTTCCTGAGGAGACTAAAGAAGGTCCATCTGCCTCCTCAGATTCTGGTGGACCTCTACCGCTGCACCATCGAGAGCATCCTTACCAACTGTATCACAGTATGGTATGGCAACTGCTCTGTCTCTGACCGGAAAGCTCTGCAGAGGGTGGTGAAAACTGCCCAATGCATCACCGGTTCCTCACTCCCCTTCATTGAGTCTGTCCAAAGCAAGCGATGTCTGCGAAGGGCGCGCAGCATCGTCAAGGACTGGTCTCACCCCAGCCACAGACTGTTTACCCTCCTCATATCCGGAGGCACAACAAGTCCCTCCGTGGCAGACCAGCAGGTTCAGGAACAGCTTCATCCCTGCAGCTGTTACAATACTTAACTCTGCAACTCAGTGATTGCCAGACACCCCCTCGGACACTCCTTCCCCCAGTATAATTGCACTACTGATACTGTTTGTACATATATATATATTGCCATTCATTATTCTAAGTTCACTCATCTGGGGAGATGCTAACGGCATTTTGTTGTCTCTGTACTGTACACTGCACAGCAACAATTAAAGATTGAATTGATAAAAATAAATATATATATATATATATATATATATATAACCATCTCTCTACATTCCGGCCAGACAGTCCTGAGATCCCATTGATTCAGTGGGAGGACAACTAGTTTCTGAACAACAACAGCTGGAAAGGAGAGAACATTTACTCAGTTCAGAATTACTGGTAAATGCAGCAATTATTTCTGAAATGTCACCACCATTTGTGACTGCACTTTCACTTCACCAAACTGTAGTGTAACCCCTCACCTTCAGAAACACCACACTGTCTTTTTGATCCATCTGTTGCTGCAACTTTAAGAGTTCCTCCTGAATGGATTTTAAATTATCTTGAATCTTTCCAAGATTTGTCTCCATTGTATTTAGAATCTTCTTCTCTTCCTCCCGGATATCTGCCAGTGTGCGCTGCTCTTTCTCAGTGAGAATCTGGTGCAGTTCAGCATACTGGGATGAGATCTTGGACTGAAGGTCGTGTGACTGTTCCTGTGAAATAAAAGGTGAAGAAGAATATATAATGTCACTGATTGTGTTTCCTCACGACTTTAATGGTGACATTTGGCCAGTATATGTTTTATTTGCTTTGGCAAATCAATAGTTTGTCTATGGTAGACAGGAATGGTGGAGGAACTCCGCGGGCGAGGCAGCATCTATTGAGAGAAGGAATAGGCGACGTTTCGGGTCGAGACCCTTCTTCAGACTTCACAAGCATTTAGACAGTTTGTCTAAATGCTTCTGAAATGTCGTGAGGGTAATCAATCCTCTACCCCAATACAATTCCCTGCTGCCTATTCCTTTTCACGTGTCCATTAATTCCCATTTATCCGTCGCAACCCACTTTCCCAGAGATTATAACACTCCTACTCTTTGCTTCCAGTCTGCCAACCAATTTTCTATCCATGTCAACACCCTACCCCCAATACCATGTGCTCTAATTTTAGTCACCAGTCTCCCGTACGGGACCTTATCAAAGGCGTTCTGAAAGTCTAGATACACTACATCCACTGGCACCCCTTCATCCATTTTACTTGTCACATCCTCAACAAATTCCAGAAGATTAGTCAAGCATGATTTCCCTTTCATAAATCCATGTTGACTTGGACTAATCCTTTTACTGCTATCCAAATTCCCCATTATTACCTCTTTAATAATTGACTCCAACATCTTTCCCACCACCGAAGCCGGGCTAACTGGTCTGTAATTCCTGTCTTCTCTCTCTCCTTTCTTGAAAAGTGGGATAACATTAGCTATCCTCCAATCCTTTAAGAATAAGGAGTAAGCCATTTAAAACGGAGATGAGTAAACACTTTTTCTCACAGAGAGTGGTGAGCCTGTGGAATTCTCTGCCTCAGAGGGCGGTGGAGGCAGGTTCTCTGGATGCTTTCAAGAGAGAACGAGATAGGGCTCTTAAAAATAGCGGAGTCAGGAGATATGGGGGGAAGGCAGGAACGGGGTACTGATTGGGGATGATCAGCCATATTCACATTGAATGGTGGTGCTGGCTCGAAGGATCGAATGGCCTACTCCTGCACCCATTGACTATTGTCTGTAATAGTTTGTCTAAAGTACACAAAACTGCTAGTGGAACTGATCGGGTGAGGCTCGAGACCCTTCTTCAGACAGTTTGTCGAAATGCTTCAGACTTCGTCGTGAGGGTAATGTTATAACCCATCAATCCTCTACTCCCTATACAATTCCCTGCTGCCCATTCCTTTTCACGTGTCCATTAATTCCCATTTATCCGTCACAACCCACTTTCCCAGGAATTATAACAGTCGCCGATTGTCCATTGAACCAGCGTGTGTTGGGGACGTGGAAGGAATCCGGCGCGGTCACAGGGAGAAGGCGAGAACCACACGGGCAGCACCCGAGGTCAGGATCGAACCCGTCCACCAGAACCAGGAGACAGCAGCACTACTTGTGTCACTGCGCTGACCTATTATTACACACATCACAGGGATCAAATCTTCACTGAGGAAAGACATTCTTGCCATAGAGGGAGTACAGACTGATTCCTGGGATGGGGGACTTTCATATGAAGAAAGACTGGATAGACTCGGCTTGTACGCGCTAGAATTTAGAAGATTGAGAGGGGATCTTATAGATACTTACAAAATTCTTAAGGGGTTGGACAGGCTAGATGCAGGAAGATTGTTCCCGATGTTGGAGTAGTCCAGAACAAGGGGTCACGGGTTAAGTATAAGGTGGAGGTCAATTAGGACTGAGATGAGATTTATTTTTTTCACAGAGAGTGGCGAATGTGTGGAATTCTGTGCCACAGAAGGTAGCTGAGGGCAGTTCATTGGCTATATTTAAGAGGGAGTTAGATGTGGCCCTTGTGCCTCGAGGGTTAAAGGGGTATGGAGAGAAGGCAGGTGCAGGATATTGAGTTGGATGATCAGCCATGATCATATTGATTGGCGGTGCAGGCTCCAAGGGCCGAATGGCCTACTTCGGCACCTATTTTCTATGTTTCTACGTTCTATGTCCTATTATTACACGCATCACAGGGATCAAATCTACACAAGATGAGGAAATCGAAACTGGAAAACCTCACCAGAACTCCAGAAATCTTCTGTTTCTGTTGCTGCTCCATTCGCTGGATCTCCGATTTATTTTTTGTGAGAAGCTGGATGGAAGATTTCGCCTGATCCTGGGATTGTGATTGAAAATCAGAGAATAAAAGTGTTAGATTATAAAGATGGATTAAACAATAATGTGATCAAAATCGGTTTGCTTTTACCTTGTAGATTTCG
Source organism: Raja brachyura (assembly GCA_963514005.1). The sequence continues at coordinate 34,019,455 of OY740805.1, forward strand.
ACAGCTTCATCTACCAGCATGAAGCGGTGATCTCTGTGATCCCGCCCAGCTGCACAAACCAGACATATCAGCTTCTTGTCAGTTTCACAAAACAGCTTCAGTTTTTCCTGATGTTCCTCGCACTGAAGTTTACTTTCCTTCTCTGTCCGATTCAGGCTCAGTGTTCGAAATTTCTCAGACAGTCTCGCCAAGGCCCAACTAACCCTGAGGGTGCGGTCTGTAAACTCCTCCCTACATTCCGGGCAGGAGTTTCTCCCCTCCCTGTCCCAACTCTGTGTGATGCAGGAGCGGCAGAAGTTGTGCCCACACTCCAGTGCCACCGGATCGGTGAAGAAATCCAGGCAGATGGGACAAACTACCTCCTCGGTTAAACTCTCGACCTGATCTTTCGAAGCCATTTTAATCCTCCACTTCCTGGTTCAAAACGCATTCCCATTCGCTGAAACTGCTGACACTGCGCACGCTGCCGTCTCGGGGAATGAATGCAATTCGGCTGCAAGTGTTCAGTGTGAAGATGCAGAAACATGGAACTGCAGATGCTGCTTCACAACAAAAAGGCACAAAGTGCTGGATTAACTCAGCGGGTCAAGTAGCACCTCTGGAGAACATGGACGGGTGATGTTTCGGGTCTGGACCCTTCTTCAGACTGATTGTAGGGGCGGTGGGTGGGAGATGGAAGAACGATGGAAGGAAGGGGGCAGGACAAAGCCTGGCTGGTAATAGGTTGACACAGTTGAGGGAGGAGTTGATTGGCAGACGGTTGGACAAAGTCCAGAGATAAAAGACAGAAAGTGTGTGACAAAATGATCGAGGACTTGCGAATTGTGTCCTGATCTTCAAACACTCTTCTCCTCAAACGGCCAAAGCTTGTGCAGGTGCACTGAAGGCGCTGGTGAATTTCACCATCAATGTCTGCCTTCCTCTGGGAAGAGGAGCGCCGGCCACAGGACCCGAGAGTCACCATCGTTGCGACCATTTTAAAGGAAGGAGACAAATCCACCCGCGGAAACTATGGAGGCTTCTCCCGCTCTCTACCACAGGGACGGGTCAGTTACACATTAAACTGTCCTGAATGTAGACGAAAGCGGAGAGTGGTGCTTGGGACTATATAAGGCAGGATAAAAAGTTGGAAAAAACTGCAGAGTCGATTCACGAAGATGGTGCCAGGATTTCAGGGCCAGAGCGAAAGGGAGAGGTTGGGCAGGGAAGGATTTATTAATTGTAGGGCAGGAGGCTGAAGTGCATCGGATCAAGAGGTGAATGGATAGGGTGAATGCACAGTCTTTTACCCGGAGTAGTGGAGTCGAGAACTAGAGGACACAGGTTTGTGGTGAGAGGTGCAAGATTTAATCGGAACCTGAGGAACAACATTTTCACACAGAAGGTGGTGGGGAAATGGAACAAGCTGCCAGAGGAGGTAAGTGAGGCTGGACAACAACGTGAGGGTGGGCTTTAGGACCCGGGGGAGCCCGGAGCTGTGGAACAATTAATGAAAGGGGCGGGGCACGGCTGAAGGGAGGCGGGGCTCTGTCCCGTCAATCACATCCCTGACCAGAAACCCGATGTCATTTGAAATCAGCTTCGGGTAAATTTAATTCCCTTAAACTAAATACATCCGTGTTTCCTATCGTGAATTGTTCATTATATTAGGCTGCACAATAACATTACTTCTGCAGCAAACACTGTAATGAAGAAGGATCCGAAACGTCACCCATTCCTTCTCTCCAGAGATGCTGCCTGTCCCGCTGAGTTACTCCAGCATTTTGTGTCTGTCTTCGGTTTAAACCAGCATCTGCAGTTCCTTCGTACACACTATAATTGTATTTAATGGTCAAACTTGAATTCAACTCAATGATTCAATTACACTCTATTGTCACATGTACCTAGGCACGGTGAAATGCTTTGTTTTTGCATGCAATCCGGTAAAATACAGACCTCACCTGGGCGGTTCAGAGAGAGTGGCCACGTTTCTGGCGCCGACTAGGTTGCGAGAAGTTCATGGAACAGTCTATATTTCCCCGCAGCGGCGAACCAGGCCCCGCCGCACCAGGCGCCCCCGCGCCGGGTCCCCCTTCGTTCTCGGCTGCCCCCCGCCGGGTTGCTCTCGGCTTGGAATGATTCAGGGCTATTTTCCCAGCGTGGAAAAGTCAATGACGGGACGACATAGATTTTAACACAGTAGGGGGATCTTTCAAGGAGATGTGCGGGGCATGTTTTATTACACATGGTTGTGGGTGCCTGGAACACGCTGCTGGAGTGGAGGTCGAGGCACGTACGGTGGAGGCATTGCAGCCTGATGTGGGCTGAAGGAACTGTTCTGGTTCTATGTGGCCGTCAACAAAACCGACAGGTTTATTAGAGCTCCCATTCTCAGCTCCTTACCCACAACCATTAGGTTCTTGAACCGACCTGCACTGCCCACGTTTAGCCCATATCCCTCTAACCTGTACTATCCCTGTCTAAATGCTTCTAAAACTTTGCGATAGTACCTGGCTCAACTACCTCCTCCAGCAGCTCATTCCAAACACCCACCACCCATTGTGTGAACAATGTTACCCCTCGGGTTCCTATTAAACATTTCCACCCTCACCTTAAACCTATGTCCTCTGGTACTTGATTCCCCTCCTCTGGGCAAGAGGCTCTGTGCGGCTACCCGATCTGTTCCTCTCATGATTTTTTTACATCTCTTCGAAGATCATCCCTCATCATGTGAAAGCAGCCAACATAATCAAATACTTGTTCTACCCCGGTCATTCCTTCTTCTCACTGTTCTTGTCGGGCAGAAGGTACAGAATCTTGAAAGCGCGTACTACCAGTCTCAGGAACAGCCTCCTCCCCTCTGTTATTAGGCTTCTGAACGGTCCTTCCAATAGCTGGACATTGTGGGTTGAAGGGCCTGTTCCTGTGCTGTATTGATGACGCCTTGTTTTCTGTGTTGAGCGGCAGTGCAAGGTTGATTTTCTGACCAGAGTGGAGCTTACTTTACTTTAGAGATACAGCATGGAAACAGGCCTTTTGGCCCACCGAGTCCACATCGATATTCGATCTCAATTTACGCCTGGTCTCTGTTATCCCACCTTCCCGTTCACTCCCAACACAATTGGGGCAATTTACAGAGGGCCAATTACCCTACAAACCCGCATGTCTTTGGGATGTAGGAGGAAACCAGAGCACCCGGAGGAAACCCATGCAGTCATAGGGAGAATGTGCAAACTCCAAACAGACAGCGCCTGAGGTGAGGATCGAACCCGGGTCCATGGCTCTGTGAGGCAGCGGCTCCACCCGCTGCTCCAGAGTAGCTCAGAAATATTATCCCGTCCATTTCCAGATACTCGGTACTGCTGACTTGCTGAATGCCGACAACATTTTTTGTTTTTTTCTTTCTTTTCTTTTAAAATCTTTTTATTCGTTTTTTTTCAAAAGCAAAAACTAAACAACAAAAAAGTAATGATAAACACAACAGTGATATTGATACATAGGGATCAGTGTAACATTAATAGCAGGTATAACCTAAATTTGAGTCCAGTGTCAACATACACTTTGAATATATACCTAGTGGTTTCTATGTAAATATAGTTAAGTGTTTAAAAGAGAACATATGTATAAAAACAAAAAGATAAAAAGAAAAAAAAAGAAAATACGAAGAAACAAAACCCCCCTGAAACTAAAGGGGGGAAAAAAAGCCAAACAGAATCTGGGCTGCAAAGAATTTAAACAATTTAAGTCCCTGTTTGTCATCTAGTCCGTTCCACCGTATAACGGGAATAAATATATTATAATAGTTGGAGAGGGGACAATTTATGCCGAATGAAAATGTTGAATAAATCTTCCCCAAGTCCTATCAAATTTAACCAAGGGTTCAACAATGCCACTCCTTATTTTTTCTAAATTTAAACATGATATGGTTTCAGAGTACCAATGGAGTGTGGTCGGAGGATTAGAATCTTTCCATTTAAATAAAATAGATCTTCTGGCAATTAATGTGGTAAAAGCAATCAGCCGATGGGCGGAACGGGACAAATGAATAGAATCTAACATTGGTAGCCCAGACATTGCAGTAATAGGATGAGGTTGGAAATCAATACCTAAAACTACAGAAATAGTATCAAAAATGTATTTCCAATATTTTTCCAAAAGTGGGCAGGACCAAATCATATGAGTCAATAAGACCACTTCAGAATTACATCTGTCACAGGTAGGATTTATATGATCATAAAAACGAGCTAACTTATCTTTTGACATATGAGCTCTGTGAACCATCTTGAATTGTATCAAAGCGTGTCTTGCACACATTGAGGAAGTATTAACTAATTGAAGAATCCTCAACCATTTCTCTATAGATAAAAACATAGAAGTACTATTTCCCAGTCATTCTTAATTTTATCAAATGTATCTTTTTTTAATTTCAAAATCAACTCATAACTAGTTGTTATTAAGCCCTTCAAATGTTCAAATGTAATATTTTTTCCAAGATATCGCTTTGACGTGGTAACAGAAAAAAGGGCCTTCAAGAAATGTCTAATTTGTAAATATCTAAAAAATGTGAGTTAGGTAAATTATATTTATTGGAGAGTTGTTCAAAAGACATAAAACAACCATTCAAAAACAAATCAAAGCTACTAATCCCTTCCTCTTCCATAACAGAAAGGGTTGATCAGTGCCAGAAGGTTGGAAGAAAAAATTAGATATGAAAGGACTCGATAAAATCAAATCATTCAATCCAAAAAAACCTACGAAATTGAAACGTATTCGAAGTGTATGTCTTAATATTGGGTTAGTCATATATTTATTCAATCTCATAATTGTAAAAAGTAACGAGGCCCCTAGAATAGAAGCCAATGATAGCGCTTGCATAGAATCACGTTCAAGATTTATCCATCCTGGACATTGGGTATCTTCCAAATCTTTTGTCCAGAACCTTAAATAGCAAGTATTAACTGCCCAATAGTAAAATCTGAGGTTCGGCAGTGCCAACCACCATCTTTTTAAAATTTCTGTAAGTATTTTTTACAGTCCAGAATTTTGATTCTGCCACATATATAAGGAAATTTTGGAGTCAATGATATGAAAGAAAGATTTAGCAATAAAAATTGATATTGTCTGAAATAAATATAAAAACTTAGGTAAGATAAACATTTTAATAGCATTAATTTGGCCTATTAGAGATAAGGACATTGGTGACCATTTGGTGAACTGTTGTTTGATATGGTCAATTAAAGGCGTAAAATTGGCTTTAAATAAATCCTTGTGTTTCTTGGTAATCTTAATGCCTAAATAAGTAAAACATTCGGTAGTCAATCTAAATGGAAACTGTCCATAATTCGAAACTAGATTGTTTAAAGGAAAAAGCTCACTCTTACTAAGATTTAGTTTATAACCAGAAAAACTGCTAAATTGATTAAGTAGAGCTACTATTGCCGGAATAGATTTCTCAGGGTTAGAGATGAATATAACAGATCATCTGCGTAAAGAGATAGCTTATGTGTCTTATTCCCACGGACAATACCAGAAATATTTGGGGATTCCCTAATAGCGGTGGCCAAAGGTTCCAAAGCGATATCAAACTGTAAAGGACTTAAAGGACAACCCTGTCTAGTACCTCAAAAGTGCCTGAAAAAAGGGGATCTCTGATTATTGGCAAGTTAAGAAGCCTGAGATATCTGATATATCAGCTTGATCCACGAAATACATTTTGGACCAATCTTATATTTTCAAGTGTATTGAATAAGTATTACATAGAAACATAGAAAATAGGTGCAGGAGTAGGCCATTCGGCCCTTCGAGCCTGCACCGCCATTCAATGTGATCATGGCTGATCATCCAACTCAGTATCCCGTACCTGCCTTCTCTCCATACCCCCTGATCCCTTTAGCCACAAGTGCCACATCTAACGCCCTCTTAAATATAGCCAATGAACTGGCCTCAACTACCTTCTGTGGCAGAGAATTCCAGAGACTCACCACTCTCTGTGTAAAGAATGTTTTCCTCATTTCGGTCCTAAAGGAATTCCCCCTTATCCTTAGACTGTGACCCCTTGTTCTGGACTCCCCCAACATCGGGAACAATCTTCCAGCATCTAGCTTGTCCAACCCCTTAAGAATTTTGTAAGTTTCCCATACTACTCTATCAAGCACCTTCTCGGCATCAAGTGAAATTACACATTCTGAAGTTTTATTTGATGCTGTATATATGATATTCATTAATCTGCTAACATTAGTCAAGTCAAGTGTCTTTATTGACATGTGTCCCTGATAGGACAATGAAATTCTTGCTTTGCTTCAGCACAACAGAACATAGTAGGCACTGATTCACGATAAAGTATGAGTAGCGATTTTTAATAAAACCTGTCTGATCTTCAGAAGTAATTTGCAGTAAAATATTTTCCAATCTCATAGCTAATATTTTGGAAAGAATTTTGTAATCTACATTTAACAATGATATGTCTATATGATATCATTTCTATAGGATCGTTGTCTTTTTTAAGATGCTTCATTAAAGGGTTGTGGTAATCTATTCGTTAAAAAGGCTCCATTAAAAACCTTGCATAGCCAGGGAGACAGTAAACTTGAGAAATACTTTAAAAATTCCAATGTAAACCCATCTAAGCCAGGAGATTTATCTGAATTCATCAAAAGGATTGCTTTCTGTATTTCTTCCTCCGAGATGGGTTCGTCTAACAACAGAGACTCATTATGTGGTAAATTTGGCAAGTTCAGTTTCTTTAAAAATCAGTAGGAAATTCTGATTGGTATAGGGAGGTATAGAATTGCTGAAAGGTTTCCTGTTTTTTGTTGGCAGTTTATGGTCAGTCTCACATTCCAATCTCCCATTTAAACAGAAAAACTTAAAAAACGCAGATGGGGAAAATCCAAAATAAAGACATTAGATCCAAGTAACACTCCATGTGGCCATCAACGGTTAGCGTCTGCAGAGAGAGAAGTTGCAGAGAGAGTTAATCATAATTTATTGGCCAAGTATGTTTTGCAACATATGAGGAATTTGGTTTCCATACAGTCAAACCAAAACAACAAGACACACAACTGCATACAAAATTGACATCAACATCCACCACGGCTCCTCCACATTCCCCACTGTGATGGAAGGCCATAAAGTATTATCTTCTTTCCTCCTTTCCTCCCGCAGCTGGCGATCGAGTTCCCACGTCGGCGCGATCCAAGCTCCCGCATCGGGGCGGTGGTATCTCGGCGGCTTGGAGTTCCTGAAGTCGGTTCCTAACCAGGGACCACGAGCTCCATGATGTTAAAGTCCGCAGCTCCCTCAGCTTGGAACACCAAAGGCTGACCCCTGGCAAAGGGATCGCCCGCTCCGAGATGTTAAAGTCCACAGAATCCGCATCGGGAGCCGTGGACTCTGCTGGAAGGTGGCCAACGAGAGGTTCCCGGCGTAAGGGCCTGAACATTGGGCCGCCCTTAGTGGTGACTACAGGGTGCTCGGGAGGCCCCGACCACGGGTGAATATTAGGGAACATCGGCGAGGAGGTTGACTGTACTTTGGTTCCTTCCCTCACAGTGGGGAACTTTGGTGCTGCTGTGGGGATGTTTGTGTTGTGGACCACTGTGTTCGGTGTTTTGTGTTTTTTAATTTTTATTTATTTATTTATTATTTTTGTAATTTTGTTTTTTGTATGACTTAGGGCAAAATAATTTCGTTGTCTCTTCATTGAAGACAATTACAATAAATTAAATCAAATCAAATCAGAGAGAGAGGGGGAGAGGGTGAGGGAGAGGGAGAGAGAGAGAGAGAGAGAGAGAGGGGTGGGAGATTGCAACCTTCACGTGGTCCGCCCTGTTTCGACAAATGTAATCAACCCGGCGTGCTCAATCAAATAAAAAAAAGAGAGAGAGAGAGAGGTCTGTGTTACAGTTGAATAAAGGGGACTATGGGGCCATGAGGGAGGAGCTTGCCAAAGTTGACTGGAAAGATACACTAGCAAGGATGACAGTGGAACAACAATGGCAGGTATTTCTAGGAATAATACAGAAGGTGCAGGTTCAGTTCATTCCTAGGAGGAAGAAAGATTCCAAGGGGAATAAGGGGTGACCTTGGCTGATAAGAGACGTCAGGGACAGTACAAAAATAAAAGAGACGAAGTACAATGTAGCAAAGATGAACAGGAAGCAAGAGGATTGGGTAATGTTTAAAGCACAACAGAAGATAACCAAAAAGACAACACGGGGAGAAAAGGTGAGGTATGAAGATAAGCTAGCCAGGAATATAAATGAGGATAGTAAAAGCTTCTTTAGGTATGTGAAGTTAAGACCAAAGTTGGACCCTTGAAGACCGAAAAAGGTGAACAAGGAAATGGCACATGAGTTGAACAGGTACATTGGATCCATCTTCACTAAGGAGGACACAAACAATCTTCCTGATATAGTAGTGGCCAGAGGATGGAGGAACTGAAGGAAATCTACATTAGGCAATGGTGTTGGATAGACTGATGGGACTGAAGGCTGATAAATCCCCAGGGCCTGATGGTCTGCATCCCAGGGTACATAAGAAAGTGGCTCTAGAAATCGTCGATGCATTGGTGATAATTTTCCAATGTTCTATAGACTCAGGATCAGTTCCTGTGGATTGGAGGGTAGCTACTGTTATCCCACTTTTTAAGACAGGCGGGAGAGAGAAAACAGGGAATTATAGACCAGTTAGCCTGACATCGGTGGTGGGGAAGATGCTGGAGCTAATTATAAAAGATGAAATAGCCACACATTTGGATAGCAGTACAAGGTTTGGTCCGAGTCAGCTTGGATTTACGAAGGGGAAATCATGCTTGACTAATCTTCTGGATTTTTTTGAGGATGTAACTGGGAAAAAGGACAAGGGAGAGACAGTGGATGTAGTGTACGTGGACTTTCAGAAAGCATTTGATAAGGTCCCACATAGGAGATTAGTGGGCAAAATGAGGGCACATGGTATTGGGGTAGAGTTCTGACATGGATGAGATCGCCAGATTCAGAGCTCGGACCGGTGCGGCCCGTGGACTTCAGGAGCTGCGATCTCCGGGGAGGAAACGGCTGCTCCAGACACTCCGGGCCGCTGAGAGTATTCACCCGACGCCAGAGCTTCATCACCCGGCGAGGGGGCCTGAAGTATCGGGCTGCCGTAGCGGCGACTGCTGAGGCCTCAATAGGCCCGACTATGGGTGAACTGGGGATGGGACTGGACTTTGCTGCCTTCCCCCACAGTGGGAACCATTGTGGGGAGATGTTTTTATGCTTATTGTAGGTATGTTACAAAACTTACCTTTAGCGGTGCTGCAGTTCTGTCACTGGCCATGTACGCGACTTCGGCACCCTTAAGGGGGGGGGGGGGGGGGGTTAAAATGCGGGTTTTCCCTTGCCATCCGGAGCTTTCTTTTGTCGGAGTGCGATCTATTTCTGGAGATTTGTTCCGACTACCGGTAAGTAAATTTTTAAAAATAAATAGCCCGACTATTTTAGTGCTGCAGTAAAATAAAAATTAGCTCCTAATGCCGTGAACGCCGACAACGGGGACGGATTTTACGTAGGGGACAGGTAAGTGAAAGCTATTTATTTTTACATATAAACCTGCTTTTTTAGATGACTTTAATCAATATTTCATGTTGCGAAACGGTGATTTATTCCCCATACGAACAGGCAGAATTTTTCCTGCCGATATGGGGCTTAAATTCACCGCAACCGCAACGTTCTAATCCATCGCGTTCCAGAAAATCCCACTCGCAAGCTGATTTAAATGGCCATTAATTTACAGGTATTAAACACTTTGGCCTATAAATTAATGACAATTAGATATAAAAATCATGTTATATCGTGAATTATTGTGTGAATGTTAATTGGACACTTAGGCTTTAAAAAATCTTAGGAAATGGATAGATGTTTAGATCTAGTAATTGAATTTTGTAATTAGCTATAATTGGGTAACTAACTAATTATATGCTTTAATTTCAGGTCATGCAAGTAAGATTGTTTCATATTTGTTTCAGAATACTTCAATCTATAATATCTGACAATATATTTTAGTTCTCTTAATTTTGAAGAAAGTTATGGGCTTTTGACTGTCCTCGATCACAACTTTTGTGTTACGTCAATAGAAAAGCAATAGGAAACAAGTTGCTAATTTCCGAGTATGAAAATGGCCATAACTTTTTTTTATATTGAAGATATGAAAGTGAATTAGGTGTCAAATTAAACTTCTTTTTATGCTTTATGTGATGGGATAAATTGCAGACTTGATTTTTTAAATCTCAAAATTTTGTAACATTGCTACTTATTGTTAAATTCTTTAGTGCTGTGTATTATCTTTATTCATGTGCTGCATTGGCAAGTCAAATTTCACCAATTGGTGAATGTGATAATAATTGTCCTTTGTCTTCATCGGCTGAAGCCTGGGGCCTCTAAATCTTGGCGGCCTCTAGCCGAGACACCTGCCATTCAACTCTGGGCGGGGCCCTCCTGTCTGTCACTCTCCGTCTCCGCCGGGCTCCGCCACTCCGCTCGCTCCTCATCCGCCGGCACGGCCGGCCGCCTTGCACATGCGCACTGCTACGACCAGCACACCATCGGCCGCCTTGCACATGCGCACTGCTACGGCCAGCACATCCTCCCCCCATGCACATGCGCACAACCACGGCCTGCACAACATCGGCCGCCCTGTGCATGCGCACTGTCGCGGCAACTGGTAGGCACTGGGCACTTTCTCCCTCGCTTTGAATTGTGGGAGATCTGGCCGCCATTGCTGTCCGGTCGCCGCCACAGTTGAAAACCAACGCAGAATCACTCCCTGACCCTGGATCTGGAGTAACTCCCTGGAGTAACTCTTGCTTCTGGTTTCCTGGTCCTCCATAAATATTCTAAATGGAATTTAAACTGGAGGTGGTGGAGGGCTGAACAATAACAACCTATTGCATTTTATCTGTTTATTTATTGTGTATATATATGGTCTATGGTATATAAACACATTGAACTTTTATCTCCTGTTCTGTATTATGTTTACATATTCTGTTGTGCTGCAGCAAGCAAGAATTTCATTGTCCTATCTGGGACACATGACAATAAAACTCTCTTGTCTCTTGACTTGGACTTAAGGAAAAAATGATTCTTGTGTCTGGTTGGGTAACTGTGGTAGGGTGAAGACTATTCCATGCTTTAATTGTGCGGGGGAACTCCATGGAGCTGCCAGCAACTCTGGATAGAAGAAATTGGATGCAGGTTTGAGTAGGGACCCTTCTTTAGACCCTCTGGTTTTAGTATTCTTAGTTTAATTTAAAGATACAGCATGGAAACAGGCCCTTTGGCACATTGAGTCCATCGAGTCCACCTGTACACTAGTTCTATCCCGCACATTAGTGGAGTAAGTCAAGAGTCAAGAATGTTTTATTCTCTCACGTCCCATTTAGACAATGAAATCCTTACTTGCAGCATCACAACAGAATATGGAAACACAGTACTCTGTAAACAACGTTATAAATGAGAAAACAAAACGGTGTATATTTATATATGAATATATAACTATATAAATATATATATATGTGTGTGTGTGTGTGTGTGTGTGTGTGTGTGTGTGTGTGTGTAATATATATACCCCCACACACACACACAATTTACCTCCTGGGATTAATAAAGTTCTGTGTGTAGGAGGTTAAGGTATGCCGGTTTAAACTGAAGATAGACACAAAAAGCTGGAGTAACTCAACAGGTCGGACAGAATCTCTGGACAAAAGGAAAATATTTTGTTTTGGGTTGGGTCTGAAATAGGTTCCTGCACACCTCTGGAATGTGAAAGGAAACAAGAGCAGCCGGAGAAACCCCATGCGATCAAAGGGAAAAGGAGCAAACTCCACACAGACAGCACCCATATTCAGGATCAATTCCGGGTCTCTGGCAATTTTAGGCAGCAACTTTATGGCCAATGTACTGCCCCATAGTCTTGAACTTAATTAAAACATACAGTAGCTGTAATGGGGGACAAAGCGTCACTTGGAGATTTAAAACGGAAGATTGATATTTTCATTTTTTTAGTAACCAAAGTTATCAACGTATAATTGTTTGTGTGTTGGAAAACCAAATATAGTGGCACAGCTGGTAGACTTGCTGCCTCACGCCAGAGATCTGTGTTCGATCCTGTCCTCGGGCACTGTCAGTGTTGAATTTGCACATTCTCCCTGCAAGCGTGTGGGTTTCCTCCCACATCCCAAAGACACATTGGCTTTGTAGGTTAACTTGTCTCTGTAAAATTGCACCTAATGTGTAGGGAGTGGGAGAGGAAAGTGGGATAATAGAACTTGCGTGAATGGGTAAACAAAAATGCTGGAGTAACTCAGCGGGTGAGGCAGCATCTATGGAGCGAAGGAAATAGGCGACGTTTCGCGTCGAGATCCTTCTCCAGGCTGATGTGAGGGTTGGGGGACGGGAAGAAGAAAGGAAGAGGCGGAGACAGTGGGCTGAGGGAGAGCTGGAAAGGGGAGGAAAAAGTAGAGACTACCTGAAATTGAAGAAGCAAATGTTCATACCGCTGGGGTGTAAACTGCCCAAGCGAAATATGAGGTGCTGCTCCTCCAATTTATGGTGGGCCTCACTCTGGCCATGGAAGAGGCCAAGGACAGAAAGGTCGGATTCGGAATGGGAGGGGGAGTTGAAGTGCTAAGCCACCAGAAGATCAGGTTGGTTATTGTGGACCGAGCGGTGGTGTTGGGCGAAGCGATCGCCAAGCCTACACTTGGTCTCACCGATGTAGAGCAGCTGACACCTAGAGCAGTGGATGCAATGGATGAGGTTGGAGGAGGTGCAGGTGAACCTCTGCCGCACCTGGAAAGGCTGCTTGTGTCCTTGAATGGTGTCAAGGGGGGAGGTAAAGCGACAAGTGTCGCACTTCTTGTGGTTGCAAGGGAAAGTGCCAGGAGAGGGGGTGGTTTGGGTGGGAAGAGACAAATTGACCAGGGAGTTACGGAGGGAGTGGTCTCTGCGGAAAGCAGATAGGGGAGGAGATGGGAAGATGTGGCCAGTGGTGGGGTCACGTTGGTAGACAAAAAAGCCGGAGAAAATCAGCAGGTAAGGCAGCATCTATGGAGCGAAGGAATAGACAATGTTTCGGGTCGAGACCTTTCTTCAGACCGATGTCGGGGGACACACAAAAAAGAAAGGAAGAGGCAGAGACAGTCGGCTGTGGGAGAGCTGGGAATGGAAGGGGAAGGAGGTAGAAAGCAAGGACTACCCGAAATTAGAGAAGCCAATGTTCATACCGCTGGGGTGTAAACTACCCAAGCAAAATATGAGGTACTGCTCCTCCAACATGTGGTGGGCCGCACTCTGGCCATCGAGGAGGCCCAGGACAGAAAGGTCGGATTTGGAATGGGATGCGGAGTTGAAGTGCTGAGCCACCAGTAAATCAGGTTGGTTATTATAAACTGAGTGGAGGTGTTCTGCGAAGTGATCGCCAAGCCTGCGCTTGGTCTCACCGAGGTTGATCATGCGCTGAATAATCCAATCACATTTTTGTTTGGAAGTGGAAAGAAATAATAAAAATTGCATTCATTGCAATGTGTAAAAAGAGTTGATATACTGTATTATAATTTTGCTGCATGTCCTTGTGGTATATACCATGCCTTGATTGGTGAATATATTTAGTTTGTGACTTTATTTGAAGCAGAAATAATATATGAATGCTTCATTGAGCATAATTCCGACTGGTAACGACACACTTCGTCCGAGCACATTATCTAACGCATCATGCAAGCTGTCCTAAATGACCACCTAAATTGTTATTTGGCAAGTTAAAAAGCTGCCAAGGTTGCCCGGCTGACAACTGAGAAAAAAAAATTAAGTGAGAGCCCTGCAAGGTGTATAATATTTTTGACACTGTCATAGGCCTTTCTTAATATGCTGTCACAACGCACTGTAGTCTCTAAACAACCCTTCAGTAATTTTCCTTGCCCTTCCACTATTTCAGAATAATAGTGTTTTAAGCCAATAACTCGGCACTAGCTCTGGCAATAAATAAATAAATTAAAAAGCACAGCTTTCCAGCCCCTTATCTCATTTGCCACCCTCGGCTGCAAATCGGTGTCAATCTGGTGGACCATCTTCCTCTAGTCGTGGGGGTGGGTGATTGGGAGGGGCCTCTCTTCATCTAAATCCGGCCCTGACTCCAGGATCAACAAACTCACTGATGGCTGGACTATCGCTATATGCCAGTGCAATGTTATATAGAAAACCCGGACTGGATTATGGACCGGGTGTACATCAGATCAGCTGACGTGGCTGATCTACATAGGTCGTATAGAATTGAGATGAGGGAGAAGTTTTTTTCACCGGAGAGTTGCGAATCTGTGGAATTCTCTGTCACATGAGGCAGTAGAGGCCAATACAGTGGGTGTATTCAAGAGAGAGTTAGATATAGCTCTTTGGGTTAACGGAATCAAGGGATATGGGGAGAAAGCAGGAACGGGGTACTGATTTTGGTTGATCAGCCATGATCAAATTAAATGGCGGTGATCGCTGGAGGGGCTGAATGGCCTTCTCCTGCACCTATTTTCCATGCATCTCTACGTTTCTACGGTGACATTTTGGAGAATTAATCCATTTATCTGGCATGGAACAAGATTTTCATGAACTGAGCCAGTGGGCGCATTAAAGGCTGATTTATTTAATTCGGATAAAAGTGATGCAAGTTCATAAGACAGGCCAGGGCACGTTATACACATTAAAAAGTTACGCCCTGTGTTATTTTTAGCAGACGAGAGAGACATTGGAATGCAGACACACAACTCCATGAACATTGCACCAGGGATGGGCAGGGTGGTGACGAAAGCGTTGGGTACATTTGTTGGGTCCGTGAGGGTATGAAGTACAGGATTTGATACAACTGTACAAGCCACTAGTTTAATTTAGTTAAGATATAGGGAGGTTTCACGGCAGTTGGGTCACGACCCATGACCCATGCTGCTGCTACGCTACCCCAAGTGGATTACACGCGATGAACTGCAGGTAAGCACTTACAGCGTAGCGGGCCCGTTAAAACCCGCCGAAATGGTCCATGTTTGCGCTGTAAATAATTATGGAAATTGGGATAAGCGTGAGATACATTTAGCCTACTTCAGAATTCCAAAAGTGAGGAGAAATGACGGTACGTAGTACCTTAATTTCACTTCACTTTTGGAATTCTGAAGTTGGGTACATGTCTCTCACGCTTACCCCGACTTCCACAATTTTTCACAGTGCAAAAATCCAACATTTTGGCGGTTTTTAACAGGTCGGAAAGTACGAGTTTGTTGCATTAATAACATATACCGGACGTGCCGTATGTCCTCCAGATGGATTGAGCAGCTCCATGCGTCAAGCCCTATGACCCAGTGACCTTTCGTGCAAACCCCCTAAAGCATGGAACCAGGCCCTTCAGCCCAACGAGTCGGCGCCAACCAGCGATACCCCCACATTAACACTATCCTACACACACTGGGGACGGTTTACAATTGTACCAAAGCCAATTAGCCTACAAACCTGTACGTCTTTGGAATGTGGGAGGAAACCGAAGACCTCGGAGAAAACCACACAGCTCACGGGGAGAATATACAAACTCGGTGCAGATAAGCACCCGTAGTCAGGAACGAACCCGGGTCACCTGCGCTGTGAGGCAGCAACTCTACCGCTGCACCACCGTGGTTCATATCAAAACCATTTAACAGCGACGGTGAGGCAGCGGTTCCACCTGCTGCACTAATTTGTTGTCTTACACCTAAGTATTCAGAAACCCTGAACATATGATCAGGAGTCGGCCATTTGACCTCAAAGAACCCCGTCAACACACCAACGGTTAATCAAGCACTTCCTGCCTTCCCTCCAAATCCATTAATCCGTTTTTTCCTAAGCAATAGATCTACCCGAACAAAAAAGATACAAAGTGCTGGGGTAACTCAGCGGGTCAGGCAGCATCTCTGGAGAACATGGATAGGTGATGTTTTGGGTCGGGACCCTCCTTCAGATCTACTTTCTGTTTTTACCACTGCTAATTGTATCAGTTAACTGTTCATAGATAATAGACACTAGATGCAGGAGTAGGCCATTCGGCCCTTCAAACCATTCAATATGATCATGGCTGATCATCACCAATCAGTACCCCGTTCCTGCCTTCTCCCCATATCCCCTGACTCCGCTATCTTTAAGAACCCTATCTAGCTCTGTCTTGAAAGTATCCAGAGAACCCATCTCCACCGCCCTCTGAGGCAGAGAATTCCACACTGGCGCCATGTTGAGTTGCAAGTTTAGTAATATTTCTATTATTTATTTATTGCCCTTATTTAATCTATGTGACCTTATGTTCGTAAGGTCTTATGAATACTAACTTGTGCAGGAAGATGTACACTGCATACTAACTTCACCAGAGAGGTGAAGGATATAAATCTGTTGTTGCAACAGGGATTGTGAATAGATTGTTACGTGTACTGATGTTTGATGAACAGTGTGGGAAGGAACTGCAGATGCTGGTTTATACCAAAGATAGACACAAAATGCTGGAGTAACTCACCGGGTCTGGCAGCATCTCCAGATAGAACGAGTGGGTGACTTTTGGGTCGAGACCCTTCTTCGGACAGCTTCAGTTCACTGCAATAAAATAATGTCATTATCAAAGTTGTCAATGTATCTGTGTCTGTGTGTTTCTGTGTATTGGTGTCTGTCTGTCTGTGTTTGTGTGTGCATGTCTCTGTGCTTGTCTGTGCGTGTCTCTGTCTCTCTGTCCCCCTGTCTCCTCCCGTCTCCACCCTCCTCACTTCCCCTCTCTCCCCCCCTCTCTCCCCCGTCTCCTCCCCATCTCCCCATCTCTCCTTCTCTCTCCCCGTCTCTCTCTCCCGTCTCTCTCTCTCTCCCCGTCTCCCCGTCTCTTTCTCCCCGACTCCCTGTCTCTCTCCTAAGTCAATTCTAAGTCATTGTCTTGTCGAATGTAATCAACGTCCTGTCAATCTTTGCTTGAAAAAGACCAATGGCTTGTCTACCACAGCTGTCTGTGTCAATGAATTCCACAGAGTCACCACCCTCTGGTTAAATAAATTCCTCCTCATCTCCATTCTAAAGATACGTTTTTTTTATTCGGAGGCTGTGCCCTTTGTTTCTAGACTCTCCCACTGCTGGAAACATCGAAGAAGGTTTGCGAAGGAATGTCGGAGTCCTTGGGGAGGTATACCCCTAATGGAGGTCCTTTGACCTATGGGTCACTTGCCAGGATAGACTTCAAGTGCAACAGCAAGATTGTCCACACCATCAAAAGCTCACCAGGGTCTTCCAGAGAAAGATGCTATCAGTGACCGATTTGTTTCCCATCAGCAAACTGAAACCAAGGACAGACTAGCTGTTGACACAAGGAACTGCAAATACTGGGTTGCACCAGAAGACTCAGAGTGCTGGGGTAACTTAGCGGGTCAGGCAGCATCTCTGGAGAACATGGATTGGTGACATTTTGTGTCGGGACCCTTCTTGACCCAGACCCACATGGCAACCCTCTCCCCAAACCACACCATGACCCCCACGCCCCCGAACCCAAACCCCTGACCCACACCCTTGACCACAAACCCCTACCGCCAAATCACAAACCCCTGGCCCCAAATCGGAACCCTTGACCCCAAACCCCATCTAAACCCTGACCCCATCCAAGACCCCGACCCACATGGTGACCCTCTTCTCATCCCACACCCATGACCCCTAACCCCACACCCCATCACCCAACCTCTGACACCAAACCTCATCCCAGATCCTGACCTCATCCCAGACCCTGACCCACATTGACCCACATGGTGACGCTCTCCCCATCTCACACACCTGACCCCAAACCACTGACCCACACACCTGACCCCATACCTCTAACTCAACACCCCCTGACCCCAAACCCAATCCAAACCCTGACCCTGTCCCAGACCTTGACTCACATAGTGACCATCTCCCCATCCCATACCCTGACCCCAAACCCCTGGCCCATACCCCTGACCCGAATTGTGGGCCAAAGGGCTTGTTACTGCTCTGTGTCTCTAAAGTCCAAAATCTAAACTTCATCTGATCACGGGGAGAGCATGCACACTCCACACACAGCATTTGAGCTCAGGTTTGTGCCCGGGACTCTGACGCGGTGAGGCTGCAGCTCTATCCTCTGCACCTGAGATTGAAATCCCACAGAACCATGTTCAGGAACAGCTCCTTACCCACAACCATTAGGTTTTTGAACCGACCTGCACTGCCTGTGTTTGGCCCATATCTCTAAACCTGTCCTATCCTAGTGCCTGTCTAAATGCGTCTTAAACGTTGGGAGAGTACCTGCCTCAACTACCTCCTCCAGCAGCTTGTTCCATACACCCACCACCCCTTGTGTGAAAAAGTTACCCCTCAGGTTCCTATTGGATATTTCCATCCTCACCTAAAACATATGACCTCTGATTCTTGATTGCCCTACTCTTGGCAAGAGACTCTGCGCGTCTTCTCGATCTGTTCCTCACTGGATATTTTACCTCTCAAAAAGATCCTCCTGCGCTCCAAGTAATAGAGTCCTAGCCTGCTCAACCTCCACCGATAGCTCACGCCCTCGAGTGTTGGCAACATCCTCATAAAACCTCTTTCCCCTCTAATCATGCGCACACATTATTGCAATAACTGGATGCTGCATTTTTGATACAGCATGGAAACAGGCCCATCGAGTCCACGCTGACCATCGATCAACAATTCACTCCTTTTCTATAGCGATGCCGTCTGTCATGCTGAGTTCCTGCAGCTTTTTGTGTTTATCATCAATTAATACTTGTTCTCTGTTATCCCATTTTCCCATCCACTCCTTACACACTTGGGGCCAATTAACCAACAAGCCGGCAAGCCGGCATGTCTGTTAGCTCTTGGAGCTATATCTAACTGAAAGGCAGATTATCTACTAGGGATGGTGTGAATCTGAGGAATATATTGTGAACTGTGGAACCGGTTAACTGACTTTTAGTGCAAGATGCAGGTGGGAGGGTGGGAGGGGGTGGGGTGGAGGAGAGGAGGAAGGGGAGCATATATAGAAGTTACCTTAACTCAGAGAATCCAATGTTTACATCACTGGGTAGTGAGTTGTTCCTCCATGTTGTGTACAGGCTCAATCTTGCAAAGGAGGAGGCCCAGGACACATTTCTTAAAGGTACGCACATGCCGCAGGTAGAACAATGGAAGATAGAATATATTCCTCACCACTGTGAGGTGAAGTACTTGGTGAGGGCTATTCAGGGTGGGACATGGTTAGGGAATGGTGGATTCCTAAAGAGTATTGAGGAATGGGGACTTTGGAGTACGAGGATTCTTGAAATTGTCAACGTTTAAGGTGGTAAAGAAGGCATACAGGATATTTACCTACAAGATCTGTTAGCTCCACTACTGATTTTCCAGCATCCTTGGTTCCAGAGCCCTTCTGGATTATCTGTTTTGCCAGACCAACAGTGAAAAGTTTTTTTTGGTGTGGGCTAACCAGTCAGTGCAAAGGCTATACACGAATCTTAGAATACATACATCTTAGAATAAAGAGGAGGCCATTTAAGACTGAGGTGAGAAAAAACCTTTTCAGCCAGAGAGTTGGGAATTTGTGGAATTCCCTGCTACAGAGGGCAGTGAAGGCCAAATCACCAGATGGATTTAAGAGAGAGTTAGATAGAGCTCTCGAGGATAGTAGAATCAAAGGATATGGGGAGAAGGCAGGCAAGGGTTATTGATTGGGGACGATCAGCCATGATCACAATGAATGTCGGTGCTGGCTCGAGGGCCAAATTGCTTCCTCCTGCAGCTTTTTTCTATGTTTCTATTGACTCGATGGGACAGTTTCCATGCTGTATCGAAATTTGCAGCATCCTGTTATTGCAATAATGTGTGTGCATTATTAGAGGGGAAAGAGGATGTGGGATGAAACCAGAACACCCGGAGGAAACGCATGCGACCAAGAGTCAAGTCAATAGAGTTTATTGTCATGTGTCCCAGATTGGACAATGAAATTCTTGCTTGCTGCAGCACAACAGAATATTTTGGGCTTAAATATAGATCTGATCAGATCAGTGTGAGCCATAGAATATATATATATATACACACACACATAAATACACAGATAAAGTGCAAAAGGCTGTTATAGGTCATATGTTTAAGAAGGAACTTCAGACGCTGGAAAATCAAAAGTAGACAAAAATGCTGGAGAAACTCAGCGGGTGAGGCAGCATCTATGGAGCGAAGGAAATAGGCAACGTTTCAGGTCGGGACCCTTCTTCAGACTGATGTGATGGTGGAGGAGGGGGGGGGGAGGGAAGCGAGAAGAACAAAGGAGGAGGTGGAGCCAGTGGGCTGAGGGAGAGCTGAGAAGGGGAGGAGAAAGTGAGGACTACCAGAAATTGGAGAAGTCAATGTTCATACTGCTGGGATGCAAACTGCCCAAGCGAATATGCGGCGCTGCTCCTTCAATTTGCGGTGGTCCTCACTCTGGCCATGGAGGAGTCCCAGGACAGAAAGATCGGATTCAGAATGGGAGGGGGAGTTGAAGTGCTGAGCCACCGGGAGATCAGGTTGCTTATTGCGAACCGAGCGGAGGTGTTCGGCAAGGCGATCGCCAACATGGAAACTTCCGACAGACAGCACTCGAGGACAGGATCAAACACGGGTCCCTGCCCCTGTGAGGCAGCGGCTCTATCCGCTGCTCCACAGTACCTCAGAAATATTAAACCTTCTCTTTCCAGAGACTGTAAACTGCTCGACCTGCTGAATGCCGCCAACGTTATCTATTTTATTTGTTGGCAGTTTGTGGACGGACTCATATTTCAAAATTAAAAAACGCAGATGCTGAAAATCCGAAATAAAGACATAAGATCCAATAAATACTCAGCCACTGTAGAGAGAGAAACAGAGTTAATGACTCAGGTTGCACACTATTCGTCATCAGTATAAGATCTAAAGTGTAAGGTATTTTCACCTTGCAGATGCTGCCTGACCTGCTGAGTATTTGGGACTATTTCTGCTTTTATTCCACATTTTAAAGCCACAACATTTTAATCCACGCATTTGGTTTGGGCCGCGGCTGTAGTAACAGGTCACAAAAGTCACTTATTAAATCATATTCCCGCTGTTTCTGCAATTGTCAAAGTTAATTCTCAAAGTTACAGCTGGTCTGTGGTCTCACCACGTGCTTTGCTGCCATCTAGTGGGAAAACCAAGACGTGCATGCAGCCCTGCTCCCGATTAGGAGAACATGGTTTGGTGTAGAGATACAGCACAGAAACAGGCCATTCGGCCAACCGGAGATAGAAACGAATAGCTGGAGTAACTCAGAGGGTCAGACAGCATTTCTGGGGAAAAGGAATAGGAGACGTTTCGGTGGAGACTCTTCAGACTGCGAGACAGGGGAAAGGGAAACAATAGATATAGACGGTGATTATAGAGAGAAATAGAGCAAATAAATGAAGGATACACAAACATCGATGATAAAGGAAACAAGCCATTCTTAGCTGTGGGCTCGAAAACGAGTTACAGGCAATGAAAGCCACCAGGATGACAGTGAAACTAGTACAACGACTAGGGTGAGGGCGGGACTGATTCCACGCCGACCATTGATCACCCGTTTACACTAGTTCTATGTTATCCAACTTTCACTCTCTACACACCACGGATTACTTTCCAGAGGCCGACTAACATTCAAACCCGCACGTCTTTGGGATGTGGGAGGAAACGGGAGCAACTGGAGGAAACAGAGGGGATTAGCTTGGCATTGTACTGTCCCACGGTCTATGTGGGCCAAAGAGCCTGTTCTAGAGCTTGTACTAGTTCTACATGGCCAGCAACAACACCGAGAGGCCAATTGTATCTCCCACTCCCGACATTCAGCTTTATTCTTCTCACTTCAAGTAATTTCCGATTTCATTCCTCCCACCCATTTACATCTCCCGAGTCAGACCTTTACCGCCCTCTTCCGAACGACACCAACGGATTCACTGATAGAGCGAACCTGTAGGCCTTGGATGTCCTTCTTCAGACCAAAGAAAGGTCCTGATCCCGAAGCGTGATCTGTCCATTTCCCTCAACAAATTCTCCCTGGCCCGCTGAGTTACTCCAGCACATTTAAAAAAACAACTCAGATTCAGATTCAGATTCAATTTTAATTGTCATTGTCAGTGTACAGTACAGCGACAACGAAATGCATTTAGCATCTCCCTGGAAGAGCGACACAGCAAATAATTTGAATAAATAATAATAATAAGTGTCCGGGGGGGGGGGGGGGGGGGGTGATTGGCAGTCACCGAGGTACGTTGTTGAGTAGCGTGACAGCCGCCGGAAAGAAGCTGTTCCTGGACCTGCTGGTTCGGCAACGGAGAGACCTGTAGCGCCTCCCGGATGGTAGGGGGGTAAACAGTCCATGGTTGGGGTGAGAGAGGTCCTTGGCGATGCTGAGCGCCCTCCGCAGACAACGCTTGCTTTGGACAGACTCAATGGAGGGGAGCGAGGAACCGGTGATGCGTTGGGCAAACTCAATCATATCAACGGAATTCGTGTATCTACCATTTCCAATATTCACTTTGCCTTCTCTCACTTCAGGGAATTTCGGATTTCATTCCGCCCTCCTATCTCCACCTGTCCCCAAACTCGCCTTTACGCCGCTGTTGGAGTCCGCACCAACACCTCTTGTGCCGCGTTGGAGAAAGTTTAGGACCCGGGGGAGCCCGAAGCTCAGGACCCGCCACCCGCGACTGCAGAGACCGCGGGAATGGCGATTGGTTCAATTTTCACAAAATATTTTTTGTGGGTTGACGGACGCGGTTAACGCGTTAAAATGAACGGATCGACAGACAGCTCTGATTTTAGTTGTTTATTTCAATCTTGCCACATTTACATTCCCCCTGATTTTATTTCCGCGCTCACTGGGGTTTTACGACGCGGAATTTGGGGATTAAATGGGAGCCGTTCAGCGCCGACCTGTTGTCCACCGGGTTTCCGCCCCACAGCCCCTGATCCCTGCTCCTGACGCCGGTCCCGGGATCCGACCCTTTTACACACCCGGAGCGGAACCGGAGCAGATTCTCAGCCAGTTTCCAACCCCAGTCATCACGTTTAGCGCTGAAGTCTCGAAGAAAGGATAAAGTTTCTCCGTGAATTTATTCCCAGTGAAGGTGTGGAGATGGGACTTGGTGTCCGCGTCGTAAAATGAAACTGTCCCGGACTCGTAACTGAGATAAACTCCCAGCCTCCCGGGGATGGGACGGGCGGGGAGAGGGGATGGAGGGGAGGTGAATGCAACAAACCCCTCACCCAACAACCACCGCCTGATGCTCCAGACTCCAGTCTCCGGGGTCAGTGGGATCCATCTCTTCCTCTCCACAGACTCTGCGGCGACTCCCAGACTCCAGTCCCGACTCCCCGCCACCTCCACCTCCCAGTAATGTCTCCCCGATGTGAATCCCTCCGATCCCAGCACACACGGACTGTCTGTAAACCTCTTCCCGGTGTCAGGGAGACGCCTCCGGGTCCCGGTCAGTCTCACCCTCTTCCGATCCTCAGACACCTCGAGCAGCGCATGCGCTGTTTCCACATCCAGGGTGACGGAGACTGGGGGGAGAAGCAGAGAATCAGAGAGTCCCCGGGGGTCGGGGGGAGACTCGGGCAGCGCGGCCCCGGGACCGGCCTCAGGCACAGGCGGGCGGACAACTGGAACCTTGCCCGGGGTTTCACCACAACCACATCCGGTGGACAACAGACATCTTTCCCAGAGTTTTTATCCAGGGATGGAGAGGGGGAATTTCTTGAGGTGGGGGAGGATGGACGAGGAGTGGGACAGAATGTGATAGAATGGGTGGAGACTTGTGGTTGTGGGGTCGCTGAAAGAGAGGGGAATCACGGGTGGATTTGATGGGTATGTACAACCAAGAGCATGCTGATCTCATTGTGAACCAATATATGAAATTCACTGAGGGACTTGACAACGTTCCGCATGTAAGGCTGGTCCTGAAAGTAAAGGCAGGTGGGAACGAAGGTGAGCTTGAAAAATTGATCCAATATTGGCTTGGTGGTTGGAGGTAGAAGGAGCATTTTTCTGCTTGGAGGTCTGTGACTGGTGGAGTGCAGCAGAGATCGGTGTTGCAACCTTTGCTGTTTATCTTATATTTTCATGGTTTTGATGTGAATGTCGGAGTAATGACTGATAAGTCTGTGGAGGGCGTGACACTTGAGGGAGGTTGTTAAAGTCTGCAGAAGGATGTAGGGTAGATTATCAAAAACCTTATTCTCATTCAGGGATATCAAATCAAGAAAGGGCGGTATTATGGTGAGGGGGCGGAGTTTTAAAGTGGATCTGTGGTGAGATTTCTTCACACTGAGAGTGGTAGTTAACTGTAACATGTCACAGAGGGTGTGGTGGGGTCAGTATGATCACTACAGTTAATAGGCACTTAAATAAGTGATGTGTAGAAGATAACCAATGTAATGTGGGTAAACAGATTAGTATAGCTGGGAAATATGTGGAAATGGATGTGATAGCCCGAAGGGCCTGACTGTAATGTTCAACCATGGCTCTCGGCTCCAAGAGCATTGAATGAGTGAGTCTCCAGAGCCACCGTTGCAGGGAATTCCAAAGGTTCCCCATTCTCTTCGTGCAGTAATGCCTCCTTATTTTTGTCTGTCATGGTGAAGCCCACATTCTGAGATAGTGTCCGTTCTCCAGACCCCTCAGACAGGGAAAACATCCTCCCTGCATCCAGCCCACTGAGCCCTGTAAGAACTTTGTGTTTCAATGAGATCTCCTCCAATACACCCGAACGCTCGAGTACACAGGATTAGTCGGCTCAATCTCACCTTGCACAGTAAACTCATTGTCCCAGGAACATGTATTGTTAATCTTTGCTGCATTCCCTCTGTGTCAAGTCTGTCTATTTATCGGTACACAGGAGCATAGGAACGCAAGAAAACAGGAGCAGGATTAGGATCCGCTCCTCAGGCTTGCCCCTCCATTCAATGTGATCATGGCTGATCTAAGCTGGCACCAATTGTTTTATGTGTGAGTTCCCCATAATCTTACATATTCAAACTATCAAATATTTATTTGTAGCTACGTTCCACATATCCATGAACCCAGCCTTTTACCACCACCTTGGGCACAACATTTCAGATATTCACTGCCCTCCGAGAGATACAACATCTCCACACTGCACGAGAGGCCGCTCTGGAAGGTTGGATCTCATGGAATCCGGGGTGAACTAGCCAATGGAATACAACATTAACCTGAAGGTCGCAGACAGAGGATGTTGGTAGAGGGTTTTTTTTCAGACTGGAGACAGAGTCCACTGTTGTTCCTTATTTATATAAATGATTGGGTGTGTATGTAGGTTGCACGGTTAGTCAGTTTGCAGATGGAACTAAAATTGGTGACATTGTGGAGAGTGAAGAAGGTTATCTGAGAGTAAATGGGATCCCTGTGAACTGGGCCAATGGGCTCAGGAACGGCAGGTGGGATTTATTCATGTGAAGGTGAGGTGATGCACTTTGCTGAGACAAACCAGGGCAGGACTTACACAGTAAACGGGGAACTTTATAGAACTGAGAGATCTCGGGCTTCAGGTACACAGTGCCATGGAGGATGCAAAAGTGACAGGCAGGGTGGTGAGGAATGTGTTTGTCACTCATGCTTTCATAGGTCAGGATATTAAATACAGCATTTCACACAATAAGATTGTTAGCAAATTAGAGAGGGTGCAAAAGGATTTACAATAATTTCATCAGATCTGAAGGGCTGGATTATAAGGAGACATCGGATAGGCAAGGACATTTTTCTTTAGAGCCCATCAGGATGCTTTTATAAATGTTTATAAGATGCATATAAGGTGCACAGATCAGGTGAATAGCCACAGTATTTTACCCAAGGCAGGAGAGTCTAAACCTCTGACTATGATGCTTCCCAGCTGATGAGTTTAGTGGCGGATCAAATCTCCAATTTCCCTTCAGTCCACAATAGAATTAATCTTTGCATCTAGGTATTGCTTAAAGATGTTTAGGAATGACCTGCAGTTGCTGGTTTAAACCAAAGACAGACTCAAAAAGCTGGCGTAGCTCAGTGGGTCAGGCAGCTTCTCTGGAGAGAAGAAATGGGTGACGTTTCCATTTAAGACCCTTTTTCAGACTGGTTAGGGATGAGGAAAACAAGAGATATAGACGATGAAGTAAGTGGCAGGTAGGCAGGTTTGCTACTGCTACACGGGTGCTTTTAAACTAAAGAAGGGGGGGTGGGGTGTCAAATGGGATAGTCAAGGACGGAGTTAAAGGGAAAGAGCGTAAAGGGATAGGTAATGACCCCAGAATTAATGGGAAAGAAAGCTCACAAAGGGATAGGAGAGTATAACCAAGTGTAATAGGGATCGATGTGAAAGGTAAGATGTGTAAGGCATTAAAAGTATTGTATTTGAATGTGGGAAGTATAAGAAGTCAAGTAGATGAGCTTGAGGCTCAGTTAGAGGTTTGTAGATCTTACATTGTGGGGATTACTGAGACGTGGCTGCAGGAGGATCGGGCCTGGGAACTTAATATTCAGGGTTGTACATCCTATAGAAAGGACAGGCAGGTGCACAGAGGAGGGGGGTAGCACTGCTGGTCAGGGATGGAATTCAGTCCCTTGCGAGGGAAGACATACGGACTGACGAGTTAGAGTCACTGTGGATTGAGTTGAGAAATTATAAAGTCAAGAAGACACTAATTGGTGTTATCTACAGACCCCCAAATAGTAGGCCAGATGTAGGGTGTAAAGTGCAGCAGGAGTTAAAACTGGCATGTAGCAAAGGTAATGCCACTGTGGTGATGGGGGATTTCAATATGCAGCTAGACTGGGAAAATCAGGTTGGTTCTGGACCCCAAGAAAGTGAGTTTGTAGAGTACCTCAGAGATGGATTCTTAGAGAAGCTTGTAATGGAGTCGGTCAGAGAAAAGGCAATTCTGGATTTAGTGTTGTCCAATGAACCAGATTTCCTAAAGAGAACTCGAGGTAAAGGAAACGCTTGGAGGTAGTGATCATAATATGATTAGTTTTAATCTGCAATATGAGAAAGAGGAGAAGGTTAAAATTTAAGTGGCAGTGATGCAGTTGAACAAAGGGGACTATGAAGGTATGAGAGAGGAGCTGGCCAAAGTAAACTTGAAAGGGATCCTAGCAGGAATGACGGTGGAACAGCAATGGCAAGAATTTCTGGGGATAATCCGCAGGATCATTTTATTCCAAAAGAGAAGATAGATTCTAAGGGGAGTAGGAGGCAACTGTGGCTGACAAGAGAAGTTAGGAATAGAATAAAACTAAAAGAAAAGAAAAGACACAGCAAAGAGTAGCCGGAAGCCAGAGGATTGGGAAACTTTCACAGGACAACAGAAGGAAACAAAACAGGCAATACGGGCTGAAAAGATGAAGTACGAGGGGAAGCTGGATAGGAATATAAAGAAGGAAAAGCTTATTTAGATATGTTAAGGAAAAAGAGTAGCAAAGCCAAATGTGGGTCCCTTGAAGGCAGACACGGGTGAAATTATTATGGGGAACAAGGAAATCGCAGAAGAGTTGAACAGGCACTTTGGATCTGTCTTCACTAAGGAAGACACAAACAATCTCCCAGATGTACTAGAGGACAGAGGATCTAAGGGGGTAGAGGAACTGAAAACATTTTTAATTCAGCAAGAAATAGTATTGGGTAGGCTAATGGGACTGATGGATGATAAATCCCCTGGGCCGGATGGTCTGCATCCTCGGGTCCTCAGGGAGGTAGCTATAGAAATAGTGGACACATTGGTGATCATTTTCCAATGTTCAATAGATTCAGGATCAGTTCCTGTGGTTTGGAGGATAGCTAATGTTATCCCACTTTTCAAGAAAGGAGCGAGAGAAAAAACAGGGAATTACAGACCAGTTAGCCTGACTTCGGTGGTGGGAAAGATGCAGGAGTCAATTATTAAAGAGGTAATAATGGAGCATTTCGATAGCAGTAAAAGGATTAGTCCAAGTCAGCATGGATTTATGAAAGGAAAATATGCTTAACTAATCTTCTGGAATTTTATGAGGACGTGCCAAGTATAATGGATGAAGGGGAACCAGTGGATGCAGTGTATCTAGACTTTCAGAAAGCCTTTGATAAGGTCCCACGGGAAAATTAGAGCACATGGTATTGGGGGAAGGGTGTTGACATGGATAGAAAATTGGCAGGCAGGAAGTAAAGAGTAAGAGAGTACGGGTCCTTTTCAGAATGGCAGGCAGTGGCGAGTGGAATGCCGCAAGGCTCGGTGTTGGGGCCGCAACTGTTTACCATATAGATTAATGATTTGGAAGATGGAATTAGGAGCAACACTAGCAAGTTTGCAAATGACACAAAGCTGGGTGGCAGTGTGAACTGTGAAGAGGATGTTAGGAGGTTGCAGGGTTACCTGGACAGGTTGAGTGAGCGGGTAGATGCGTGGCAGATGCAGTATAATATAGATAAATGTGAGGTTATCCACTTTGGTGGCAAAAACAAGGGGGCAGATTATTATCTCAATGGGGTTAGGTTAGGTAAGGGGGAGGTACAGCGAGACCTGGGTGTCCTTGTACACCAGTCACTGAAAGTTGGCGTGCAGGTACAGCAGGCAGTGAAGAAAGCTGATGGAATGTTGGCCTTCATAACTAGAGGATTTCAGTATAGGAGTAAAGAGGTTCTTCTGCAGTTGTATAGGGCTCTGGTAAGACCACATCTGGAGTATGGTGTACAGTTTTGGTCTCCTAATTTGAGGAAGGATATCCTTGTGATTGAGGCAGTGCAAGGTGGGTTCACGAGATTGATCCCTGGGATGGCGGGACTGTCATATGAGGAAAGATTGAAAAGACTAGGCTTGTATTCACTGGAGTTTAGAAGGATGAGGGGGAATCTTATAGGAACATATACAATTATAAAATGACTGGATAAGCGAGATGCACAAAAAATGTTCCCAATGTTGGGCCAGTCCAGAACCAGGGGCCACTGTCTTAGACTAAAAGGGAGGCCATTTCAGACTGAGGTGAGAAACCTTTTCACCCAGAGAGTTGTGAGTTTATGGAATTCCCTGCCAGAGAGGGCAGTGGAGGCCAAATCACTGGATATTGATTGGGGATGATCAGCCATGATGACAATGAATGGCAGTGCTGGCTCGAAGGGCCAAATGGCCTCCTCCTGCACCTATTTTCCATGTTTCTATGTAAAGAGATAAAGACCAATGAATGAAAGATATGCAAAAAATAACGATGATATAGGAAACAGGCCATTGTTAGCTATTTGTCAGGTGAAAACGAGAAACTAGTGTGAATCGGGTGAGGGAAGGATAGAGAAAGAGTGAATCCCGGGGCTACCTGAAGTTAAAGAATTCAACATTTCATACCACAGGGCTGCCCTAACGAAATATGAGAAGCTGTTCCTCCAATTTGAGTTGAACCTCACTCTGACAATGGAGGAGTCCTAGGACAGAAAGGTCTGTGTGGGAATGGGAGGGAGAATTAAAGTGTTGAGCAACCGAGAGATCAGGCAGACTGAGCGAAGGTGTTCAACGAAACTATTGCCCCGTCTGCGTTTGGTCTCATCGATGTATAAGAGTCCCCATCTTGAACAATGGATACAGTAGATGAGGTTGCAGGAGGTGCAAGTGAACCTCTGCCTAACCTGAAAGGACTGTTGCAGTTCCTGGACACAGTCGAGGGAGGAGGTAAAGGGACTGGTGTTGCATCTTCTGCGGTTGCAGGGGAACGTACCTGGGGAGGGGATGCTTTAGGTGGGAAAGGATGAGTTAACCAAGGAGTTGCAGAGGGAATAGTCTCTGTAGAAGGCAGAAAGGGGAAGGAGGTGTCAGTGATGGTCCAAGTAAATTTGATTGCAGGATGGAAATTGGTGGTGAAGGTGAGGAAGTCCAGGAGTTCTGCATGGGTGCAGGAGGTAGTACCGATGCAGTCATCAATGTAATGGAGATAGAGTTTGGGGATAGGGCCTTGGACTTGGAGGATTCGAAGGAGATGTTATTAAGACCGAGTAGTATTAGTAGATGGAAATTGGATGGTTCTGCGGTAGAGGATTAAACAGAGAGTTTTAAGTCCTTCCTGGTTGGAGATGGAGGTGTAGAGTGACTGAACGACCTTGTAAAGATGAGGGGGTGGGGCTCTGAATGTGGAAGTCATTAAAGTGACGAAGGGTATGTGTGGTATCTCGGACATAGGTTGGTACAGCTTCGGCCGGGGGGGGGGGGGGGGGGGGGATGGGATGGAGCGGAGGTACTTGGAAATCATTTCAGTGGGACAGGAGGAAGCAGAAACAATGGGTCTGCCAGAGCAGTTGTGTTTATGGATTTTGGATAGAAGGTAAAACCGGGCTGTGCGAGGCTGGGAAATGATAAGGTGTCAGGTGTACGGCTTAGATGTCAGAAATAAGAATAATGGAAAAGGTATAAGCCTTACCTTGCTTGAAGTCATCAGACATTTCTTTGAGTGTCGTGTTGAACGGAACAGGGCAATGAAACTTTTCGATCGGCAAGGCTTCATCTACCACCAACAGTGGTTTGGCTTTATGACGAACCCTGGAAATATTTAACAGCTGGTTATAAACTGAGCATTAGAAATGTTTTGAGCTGTTCCACCAAAACTTACAATGTTTCCGCAAGACAATGTCCTACCTTCGCTTGCGACCAACTTTCTCCTGAAAGAAATAAAACACAAATCTCAATTGATTGAGATGGACCGTCCTCATCCCGACAGCGGGAATTTCACCAAATTTCTACAACTCTCTGATAATTCCCATTTCCCAACACTAATCGCCACTGTAATGCAGAGAGAAAGCGGATATTGCCGCAGAGATGTAGAACGATGGGGGAAAGCACAAGGAATGTTCATGAGAATGACGCCATAAATGAGAGGATGGAACTTAATGAAAAGACTGGGCAGGTCATGGGATTTCATCTGGAGAAAATGTCAGGAATGATGGAAGAATTTAATATTATCAGTGGATTTAAATGGCTGGGGGTGAAATAATATCTCAAATCGAAGGGGAGACCAATAGTCAAAGTTGAAATGTAACGTGGTCTTCACTAAATACCGAAAAGAATGCAGTCAATTCATTTATTGAAAATATAGAGGACATTGCTAATGAGTTGAATAATTTCTTTGTTAATGTATGCCCAAATTTGGCAAAGAAATTAACCTTCCTGGAGATGAAAACATAAATTTTGATTTTGGACTTAATAACAGCAATTCAGTGTTCCTTGTTGGAGTTTGTGAGAGTGATGTGTTAGAAGTAGTCAGAAAGTTTAAGGATAAAAAAATCAACTGATGGTAACACCACTTATAAAATAAATAATTGATTGTGTCCTCAAGCCCTTTACCTATATATGCAATAAATCCTTTCTAAAAGGTGTTTTTCCCAATAAAATGAAAATGGCTAAGGTGGTTCCAATCTATAAATATGGTGACAAAAATATTGTATCAAATTATCGACCTGTGTCTTAGCTACCTCAATTTTCTAAAATACTTGAAAAGGTATTTGTGAATAGACTTGATGATTTCATTGAGAAATACGAGTTATTGAGTGATTATCAGTATGGGTTTAGGAGTAATCAATCGACATCTTTAGCGATCCAATATCCAATACGTTGAAGTTTGTGACGTTTGAGGATGATACACATGTATTTTGTTCAGGGAATTATATAAAAGAACTATTGAAAACAGCAGAAAGAGAATTGATAGTGCTATTTATCTCCAAATGAAAATAAAACAAAATTTATGGTGTTTGGTGGTGACAGGGTTAATTATGAAATAAAATTGAATTTAAATGGAGTTGAAATTGAAAGAGTATATCAAACAAAATTCCCGGGGGTGATTATATATCATAAACTTTGTTGGAAGCCACATATAATACTTCAAACAGGAATTATCTAAATCCATTGCTATTCTTTACAAAACAAAGGATCTGTTGAATAAGAAGTGTTTGTATATATTTTATTGCTCGCTTATAATGCCATATATGTCATAATGTGTTGAAGTTTTGGGAAATGCATATAAAACAAATATAGACTATAATTAAACTCCAGAAAAGAGCTATTAGAATAATACATAAATGGCCAAATGGCCTACTCCTGCACCTATTTTTCTATGTTTCTATAAAGCTTCTTACCGTGAAACTACAAATCCATTATTCATAAAATCCTTAAAATATTTGGATATTTTGCATGTAAAGACATTATAAATACGTTTCCGAGTTAGGAGTAAAAGCCTTCCTGTTAGCATTCCAAAAAAAAATTAATTAAGAGAAGGACATTATAATTTAAGAGGGTTGTGTATTTTTGAAACATGTAAAGTGAGAACCAATGTAAAATATAGATGTGTCTCCATTTTGGGAGTCAAATTATGGAACGGGCTTAGTGATGTTGAAATATTGTAGCTCTCTGTTGAGTTTCAAAAAATCCTTAAAATGTAAAATAATTAAGGATTAAATAGTAAAATGTTAAAATGTAAAAGAAGTAAGGATTACAATTTAGAGTAAATTTTATCTTTTTTCTTTCCTTTGTAATGCTGATATTCTGTGTTATGGATTCTATAGGAGAGGCAAAAATAAGCGTTGTGGCTTCAGCCTATTCCTTTTCTTGGTCATTGATTATGTGAACGTTGTGTGAAATGGATACAGTGTTGGTTCATATTCACACAGATTGTAAAGTTTTGTTCTTTTTGATGTATAAACAAAATAAACTATTCATTCATTTATGAGAACATGGACCTTACTTGCATTGGAGGGACTGAAGCCAACAGCAGAGATAAATTTAAGTGCAAACATTTAGGGCTCCTGGAGTTCCCAGTATTGTTACTGGGTGTGGAGTGAAGATGGGAGGGATGTTGTGTGGAGCAGAAATCTTGATGGATAGGAAGGGCCAAATGGCCCGTCTGTGATGTAGAATGGGATGTCATTCTATGGTGAAACAAGGTGGACAAAACAAACAGAGCAAATTCCCCGAGGGGGACCAAACACTGCTGATGAGAAACGGATATAGATGATCAATCTGATGTGTGCGCCATGTTCTAGATTTCAACGTTAATCCCCACAATGTGGCCATGGCTGATCCAGCCCAGGACTGAACTCCTCCTCTTTGCCTCATTCCCATCGATTACAATTCCCAGATTTTAAAAAAAATGATCTTCCTCTGGTTTAAAATACTTCTAACATGTAAAACCTCTCAGAGTTTCTTGGTTGGAGACTCCCAGATATTCACTGCCCTCTGCCCATTCGTGGTCCTTGGGATCAGATATAGGATCATCTGTCATTGTTTTAAACTCCACATGATATAAACACCTCTCTACATTCCGGACAGACAGTCCTGAGATCCCATAGATTCAGCGGGAGGCCAATTTGTTTCTGAACAACAACAGCTGGAACAGAGGGAACATTTGCTCAGTTCAGAATTACTGGTAAATGCATCATTTATTTCTGAAATGTCACCCACCGTTTTGTGACTGCGCACTTTCAGTTCACCAAACTGTAGTGCAGGGTAGGACTTGAGGTCATCAGATGTTTCTTTGAATGCCATGTTGAATGAAACAGGGCAATTAAACTTTTCAATTGGCAAGGCGTCATCTACCACCGACAGTGGTTTGGCTTCATCACGAACCCTGGAAATATTTAACAGCTGGTTATAAACTGAGCATTCGAAAAGTTTTGAGCTGTTCCACGAAAACTTGCGTTTCCGTCAAGACAATGTCCTACCTTTGCTTGCGACCAGCTTCCTCCTGAAAGAAATAAAACACAAATCTCAATTGACTGAGATGGACTGTCCTCATCCCGACAGCGGGAATTGCACCCAATTTCTACAACACTCTGATAATTCCCATTTCCCAACTCTTATCGCCACTGTCATGCAGAGAGAAAGCGGATATTGCTGCAGAGATGTAGAATGATGGGGGAAAGCACAAGGAATGTTCATGAAAATGACGCCATAACTGAGAGGATGGAACTTAATGAAAAGACTGGGCAAGTCGTGGGATTTCATATGGAGAAAATGTCGGGAATGATGAGACAGAATTTAATATTGTCGGTGGATTAAAATGGGTGGGGATGAAATAATATCTCAAATCGAAGGGGAGACCACTAATGAAAGATTCCCAGATATTCACTGTTCTCTTCCCATTCGTGGTCCTTGGGATCAGATATAGGATCACCCGTCATTGTTCTAAACTCCACATAATATAAACACCTCTCAACATTCCGGCCAGACAGTCCTGAGATCCCATAGATTCAGCGGGAGGCCAGTTAGTTTGGGAACAACAACAGCTGAAACAGAGGGAACATTTACTCAGTTCAGAATTACTGGTAAATGCAGCATTTATTTCTGAAATGTCACCCACCATTTTGTGACTGCACTTTCACTTCACCAAACTGTAGTGTAACCCCTCACCTTCAGAAACACCACACTGTCTTTTTGATCCATCTGTTGCTGCAACGTTAAGAGTTCCTCCTCAATGGAATTTATATTCTCTTGAATCTTTCCAAGATTTTTCTCCATTGTATTAAGAATCTTCTTCTCTTCCTCCCGGATATCTGCCAGTGTGCGCTGCTCTTTCTCAGTGAGAATCTGGTGCAGTTCAGCATACTGGGATGTGATCTTGGACTGAAGGTTGTGTGATTGTTCCTGTGAAATAAAAGGTGAAGAAGAATATATAATGTCACTGATTGTGTTTCCTCACGACTTTAACGCTGACATTTGGCCTGTACATGTTTTATTGGCTTTGGCAATTCAATAGTTTGTCTAAGGTAAACAAGAATGCTGGAGGAACTCAGTGCATGAGGCAGCATCTATTGAGAGAAGGAATAGGCGACAGTTTGTCTAAAAGCTTCTGAAATTTCGTGAGGGTGATGTTATATCCCATCAATGCTCTACCCCCAATACAACTCCCTGCTGCCTTTTCACGTGCCCATTAATTCCCATTTATCCGTCCACCACCCACTTTCCTAGTGATTATACGTCACCGATTGCCCATTGAACTAGCGTGTATTGGGGAAGTGGGAGGAATCCGACGGGGTCACAGGGAGAAGGCGTGAACCGCACGGGCAGCACCCGAGGCCACGATCGAACCCGCTCACCAGAACTAGGAGACAGCATAGAAACATAGAAATTTCCTGCACCGCCATTCAATATGATCATGGCTGATCATCCAACTCAGTATCCTGTACCTGCCTTCTCTCCATACCCCCTGATCCCATTAGCCACATCCAACTCCCTCTTAAATATGGCCAACGAAATGGCCTCAACTACCTTCTGTGGCAGAGAATTCCACAGATTCACCACTCTCTGTGTGAAAAACGATTTTCTCATCTCGGTCCTGAAAGACTTCCCCCTTATCCCCCTGGTTTAAAATCCAGCGCGGGGCTTGTTTTTTTCAGAGGCCCACAGGAGCCGTTGGAAGAGAAGGAGGGGGAGGAGTGACACCCGACCGGTAAGGATAAAAATCCAGCGCGGGGCTTGTTTACCAAAATCCACAACATTCCATTCGGAGAAGTGGATTTTTTGGGGGGTTTTTTGAGGAAGCCGCTGATTGGTGGGAAGGGGACTAGGGTAAGCAGCTGATTGGCCGTCAGATTCCAGCTGTTTGTAGTGTATTTTGTGTTGAGATTGTATCCTGTGTAAGGGGGAGTATGAAGGGCAGGGCAGTGTACTGTTGCGAATGTCAGATGTGGGAGGTCAGAGAAGCTAATAACCCACCGGGCGTCCACATCTGCGCCAGGTGCGTTGAGATGGGGCTCCTAAAGGACAGTATTAGGAACCTGGAGCAACAGCTCAAGGACCTCCGTCTAGTCAGGGAGAGTGAGGCGGTCATAGAGAGGAGTTACAGGGAGGTGGTCACTCCCGGACCACGGGAGGCAGACAAGTGGGTCACTGTTAGGAAGGGCAAGGGGCAGAGGCAGGGACTGGAGAGTACCCAGGTGGCTGTACACTAGGAAAATAGGTACTCGTGTTTGAGTACGATTGGAGCGGACAGCCTTCCTAGGGGCAGCAACAGCGGCCGGGTCTCCGGCACAGAGAACGGCCCTGATGCTCAGAAGGGTAGTAAAAAGAGGGCAATTGTAATAGGGGACTCCATAGTTAGGGGTCAGATTGGCGATTCTGTGGATGCACTCGGGAGACCCGGATGGTAGTTTGCCTCCCTGGTGCCAGGGTCTCGGATGTGTCGGAACGTGTCGAAAAGATTCTGAAAAGGGAGGGAGAGGAGCCTGATATTGTGGTACACATAGGTACCAATGACATAGGCAGAAAAAGAGAAGAGGTCCTGAAAGGTGAATTTAGGGAGTTGGGGGGGAAAGTTAAGGAGAAGGACCAAAAGAGTAACAATTTCAGGATTACTGCCTGTGCCACGTGACAGTGAAAGTAGAAATGGAATGAGGTGGAGGATAAATGCGTGGCTGAGGGACTGGTGCAGTGGGCAGGGATTCAAGTTTCTTGATCATTGGGACCTCTTTTGGGGAAGGCATGATCTGTATAAAAAGGACGGGTTGCACTTGAACCCGAGGGGAACCAATATCCTGGCGGGGAGATTTGCAAAGGAGACTTTAAACTAGGAAGGCTGGGGGGAGGGACTCAGTAGAGGGGGCAAGATGACGGGGTGAGGGGCAAAAGGCAGAGAAGGGAAGCACTCGGACCCAAAATGTAGGCGAGAAAGAGGAAAAAGATAATAAACAGAGAATAAGGGATGGTGGGTTTCTAAAATGTGTATATTTTAATCCTAGGAGCATTGTAAGAAAGGTGGATGAACTTAGAGCCTGGATTGACACCTGGAAATATGATGTTGTAGCAATCAGTGAAACATGGTTGCGGGAGGGTTGTGATTGGAAATTAAATATTCCAGGATTTCGTTGCTTCAGGTGTGATAGAATTGGAGGGTGTCAGAGGTGGAGGTAGAGGTGGACATTGCTTGTCAGAGAAGATATTACAGCAGTGCTTTGGCAGGATAGATTAGAGGGCTCGTCTAGGGAGGCTATTTGGGTGGAACTGAGAAGTGGGAACGGTGTAGCAACACTTTTAGGAGTGTATTATAGACCGCTAAATGGGGATCGAGAATTGGAAGAGCTAATATGTAAGGAGATAACAGATATTAGTAGTAAGCACAGGGTAGTGATTGTGGGAGATTTCAATTTTCCAAAAATAGACTGGGAAACACATTCTGTAAATGGGCTGGATGGTTTGGAGTTTGTTAAATGTGTGCAGGATAGTTTTTTGCAGCAATACATAGAGGTATCGACCAGAGAAGGGGCAGTGCTGGACTTGTTAGGAAATGAGGCAGGTCAGGTGACGGAGGTATGCGTTGGTGAGCACTTCTGGACCAGTGATCACAATACCATTAGTTTCAATATAATTATGGAGAGAGTCAGAACTGGACCTAGGGTTGAGATTTTTGATTGGAGAAAGGCTAACTTTGAGGGAATGTGTAATGATTTAAAAGGAGTGAATTGGGACATTTTGTTTTATGGGAAGGATGTAGAAGAGAAATGGAGGACATTTAAAGGGGAAATTGTAAGAGTACAGAATCTTTATGTCCCTGTTCGGTTGAAAGGAAATAGTAAAAATCGGAAAGAGCCATGGTTTAAGGGAAATTGGACACTTGGTTCGAAAAAAGAGAGATATCTACAATATTTATAGGAGGCATGGAGTAAATGAGGTGCTAGATGAGTATAAGGAATGTAAAAAAGAATCTTAAGAAAGAAATAAGAAAAGCTAAAAGAAGACATGAGGTTGCTTCGGCAAGAAAGGTGAAAGTAAATCCAAAGGGTTTCTACAGCTATATTAATAGCAAAAGGATAACGAGGGATAAAATTGGACCATTAGAGAGCCAGAATGGACAACTATCTGCAGAGCCAAAAGAGATGGGGAAGATATTGAACAATTTCTTTTCTTCCGTATTCACCAAGGAGAAGGATATTGATGTCTGTGAGGTAAGGGGAAAAAGTAGAGTAGCTATGGAAACCATGAGATTCAAAGAGGAGGAAGTAATGACACTTTTGAAAAATATAAAAGTGTACAAGTCTCCAGGTCCAGACAGGATATTCCTTAAGACATTGAGGGAAGTTAATGTAGAAATAGCAGGGGCTATGACAGAAATATTTCAGATGTCATTAGAAACGGGAATAGTGCCGGAGGATTGGCATACTGCGCATGTTGTTCCATTGTTTAAAAAGGGTTCAAAGAATAAACCTAGCAATTATAGACCTGTTAGTTTGATGTAAGTGGTGGGCAAATTAATGGAAAGGATACTTAGAGATAATATATATAAGCATCTGGATAAACAGGGTCTGATCAAGAGCAGGCAACATGGATTTGTGCCTGGAAGGTCATGTTTGACAAACCTTCTTGAATTTTTTGAAGGGGTTACTAGGGACATTGATGAGGGTAAAGCAGTGGATGTTGTCTATATGGATTTCAGTAAGGCCTTTGACAAGGTTCCCCATGGAAGGTTGGCTAAGAAGGTTCAATCTTTGGGTGTTAATGGCAGAGTAGCAAGATGG
Source organism: Raja brachyura (assembly GCA_963514005.1). Next base: position 34,057,967 of record OY740805.1, read on the forward strand.
ATTCAACAGTGGCTGAATGGGAGATGCCAGAGAGTAATGGTGGATGGCTGTTTGTCAGGGTGGAAGCCGGTGACCAGTGGGGTGCCTCAGGGATCTGTGTTGGGTCCACTGTTGTTTGTCACGTACATCAATGATCTAGATGATGGGGTGGAAAATTGGATAAGTAAGTATGCAGATGATACTAAGGTAGGTGGTGCAGTGGATAATGAAGTAGATTTTCAAAGTCTACAGAGAGATTTGGGACATTTGGAAGAGTGGGCTGAAAGATGGCAGATGGAGTTTAATGCTGATAATTGTGAGGTGCTACATCTTGGGAGGACAAATCAAAATAGGACGTACATGGTAAATGGTAGGGAATTGAGGAATGCTGTGGAACAGAGGGATCTAGGAATAACTGTGCATAGTTCCCTGAAGGTGGAATCGCATGTAGATAGGGTGGTAAAGAAAGCTTTTGGTGTGCTGGCCTTTATAAATCAGAGCATTGAATATAGGAGTAGGGAAGTAATGTTAAAATTGTACAAGGCATTGGTGAGACCAATTCTGGAGCATGGTGTACAATTTTGGTCGCCTAATTATAGGAAGGATGTCAACAAAATAGAGAGAGTACAGAGGAGGTTTACTAGAATGTTGCCTGGGTTCCAGTAACTAAGTTACAGAGAAAGGTTGAACAAGTTGGGTCTTTATTCTTTGGACCGCAGAAGGTTAAGGGGGGACTTGATTGAGGTCTTTAAAATGATGAAAGGGATAGACAGAGTTGACATGGATAAGCTATTCCCATTGAGGGTAGGGAAGATTCAAACAAGAGGGCATGACATGAGAATTAAGGGACAGAAGTTTAGGGCTAACATGAGGGGGAACTTCTTCACTCAGAGAGTGGTGGCTGTGTGGAATGATCTTCCAGCAGAAGTGGTGGAGGCAGGATCGCTTGTAACATTTAAAAGCAAAGTGGATAGGCATATGGACAGGAAGGGAATTGAGGGGTATGGTCTGAGTGCAGGTAGATGGGACTAGGGGAAAATAAATGGTCGGCACGGACTGGAAGGGCCGAGAAGGCCTGTTTCCGTGCTGTAATTGTTATATGGTTATATGGTTTATGTACAATAATGATCTAGATGATGGGGTGGAAAATTGGATAAGTAAGTATGCAGATGATACTAAGATAGGGGGTGCTGTGGATAATGAAGTAGATTTTCAAAGTCTACAGACAGATTTGGGCCATTTGGAAGAGTGGTCTGAAAGATGGCAGATGGAGTTTAATGCTGATAAGTGTGAGGCGCTACATCTTGGCAGGACAAATCAAAATAGGACGTACATGGTAAATGGTAGGGAATTGAGGAGTGCTGTGGAACAGAGGGATCTAGGAATAACTGTGCATAGTTCCCTGAAGGTGGAATCACAGGTAGATAGTGTGGTAAAGAAATATTTTGTTGTGCTGGCCTTTATAAATCAGAGCATTGAATATAGGAGTAGGGAAGTAATGTTAAAATTGTACAAGGCATTGGTAAGACCAATTCTGGAGTATGGTGTACAATTTTGGTCGCCTAATTATAGGAAGGATGTCAACAAAATAGCGAGAGTACAGAGGAGATTTACTAGAATGTTGCCTGGGTTCCAGCAACTAAGTTACAGAGAAAGGTTGAACAAGTTAGGTCTTTATTCTTTGGAGAGCAGAAGGTTAAGGGGGGACTTGATTGAGGTCTTTAAAATGATGAAACGGACAGACGTGGATAAGCTTTTCCCATTGAGGGTAGGAAAGATTCAAACAAGAGGGCATGACATGAGAATTAAGGGACAGAAGTTTAGGGGTAACATGAGGGGGAAACTCTTTACTCAGAGAGTGGTGGCCGTGTGGAATGATCTTCCAGCAGAAGTGGTGGAGGCAGGATCGATTTTAACATTTAAAAGTAAAGTGGATAGGTATATGTACGGGAAGGGAATGGAGGGGTATGGTCTGAGTCCAGGTAGATGGGACTAGGGGAAAATAAATGGTCGGCACAGACTGGAAGGTCTTTCTTCATCTGGAAGATAGTCTTTCTTCATATGGAAGTCCTGCCATCCCAGGAATCAGTCTGGTGAACCTTCTCTGTACTCCCTCTCTGGCAAGAATGTCTTTCCTCAGATTAGGAGACCAAAACTGTATGCAATACTCCAGGTGTGGCCTCACCAAGACCCTGTACAACTGCAGTAGAACCTCCCTGCTCTTGTACTCAAATCCTTTTGCTATGAATGCCAACATACCATTCGCTTTCTTCACAGCCTGCTGAACCTGCATGCCTACTTTCAATGACTGGTGTACCATGACACCCAGGTCTCGTTGCATCTCCCCTTTTCCTAATCAGTCACCATTCAAATAATAGTCTACTTTCCTGTTTTTGCCACCGAAGTGGATAACCTCACATTTATCCACAGATTATCCACATTAAACTGCATCTGCCATGCATTTGCCCACTCACCCAGCCTATCCAAGTCATCTTGTATCCTCCTCACAGCTAACACTGCCCCCCAGCTTCGTGTCATCCGCAAACTTCGAGATGTTCCCTTGCCAAATCATTAATCACTACTTGTGTCACTGCGCTGCCCTATTATTACACGTATCACATGGATCAAATTTACACAAGATCGGGAAATCGAAACTGGAAAGCCTTACCAGAACTCCAGAAATCTTTTGTTGCTGTTGTTGCTCCATTCGCTGGATCCCTGATTTCTCTTTTGTGAGAGACTGGATGGAAGATTTCACTTGATCCTGGGATTGTGTTTGAAAATTAGATAATTAAATTGCTGAACAATAAAGAAGGAATGATGTGATTAAAATCAGTTTTCATTTACCTTATACATTTGAACAGCTTCTTTAACCGGCATGAAGCGGTGATCTCTGTGATCCCGCGCATCTCGACAAATCACACAGATCAGCTTCTTGTCAGTTTCACAAAACAGCTTCAGTTCTTCCTGATGTTCCTCGCACTGAAGTTTACTTTCCTTCTCTGTCCGATTCAGGCTCAGTGTTCGAGCTTTCTCAGACAGTCTCGCCAAGGCCCAACTAACCCTGAGGGTGCGGTCTGTAAACTGCTCTCTACATTCCGGGCAGGAGTTTCTCCCCTCCCTGTCCCAACTCTGTGTGATGCAGGAGCGGCAGAAGTTGTGCCCACACTCCAGTGCCACCGGTTCGGTGAAGAAATCCAGGCAGATGGGACAAACTACCTCCTCTGTCAAACTCTCAACCTGCTCTTTCGAAGCCATGTTAATCCGCCAATTCCTGGTTCAAAACGCATTCCCATTCGCTGAAACTGCTGACGCCCTGCAGTAATTAATTGGAGCGCCGGAGGCTGAAGTGCATCGGATCAAGAGGTGAATGGAGAGGGTGAATGCACAGTCTTTTACCCGGAGTAGTGGGATCGAGAACTAGAGGACACAGGTTTGTGGTGAGAGTTGCCAGATTAAATCGGAAGCTGAGGAACAATATTTTCACACAGAAGGTCGTGGGGAAATGGAACAAGCTGCCAGAGGAGGTAAGTGAGGCTGGACAACAACTTGTGGACGGGCCTTAGGACCCGGGGGAGCCCGGAGCTGTGGACCCGCCGCGGCTGCTGCTCAACCCGCGGTCAATGGGGTTTCGGGCGCGAAACGGCGGCGGAACAATCAATGAAAGGGGCGGGGCCCGGCTGAGGGGAGGTGGAGCTCAGCCCCGTCAATCACAGCCCTGACCAGAAAGCCGATGTCATTTGAAATCAGCTTCGGGTAAATTTCATTCCCTTGAACTAAATAATCAGTGTTTCCTGCCGTGAATTGTTCATTATATTAGGCTGCACAATAACATTCGTTCTACAGCAAACACTGTTATTTTATTTAACAGTCTCATGTGCAAACTTGAATTCAACTCAATGATTCAATTATTCTCTATTGTCACATGTATCAAGGGACAAAGTTGCAAGAAGTTCAGTGAATTCCGCGTTATTTTCCTCCCTTGAATTAATTTTTCAAATTTCATTCCCTGCTTCCAAATCGGGGGTAAATTTAGCTTCAGAAGCGTTTTTTGTTGTTGTTTTTTAAAATATTTTTATTAGAAGCAATGCGTATTGTCCACAGTATAACAGTTCTTCAAATACAAATTTAACTTGTTTCAAAAATTATACAAATATTACGAAATTATTTATGTATGCTTCTGTTTTGTTTTTTTGGAAAGTAAAGAAGTAAAAGAATAGATCTATAATCAATAGAGATAGTGATTAAATAATAGTGATTATGATTATATAAGAAAAAAATAAAATTAAAATAAAATTTTAAAAAACAGAATATTTTTTTAAAATAAAAATAAACAAATAAGAAAAAAAACAAAACAATTATTATATAAGAAAAAAAAATGAAGTATACATCTTAACAATGAATGGAGCAATATCACATAACAATATCTATAGAAACGTGTATTCAAATCCCAGTATACATCTTTTCAGCTCATCCTACACCTGGGTACTTATTGAATTACAATGCTGAGCTCGGCTACCCATTTAAATAATCAATGAATGGAGACAATATTTGTTCAAAAAGTTCGTATATGTCTATTAGGACAAACCTAATTCTTTCCAAATGCAACGTCTCTGACATTTCAACTGTCCACATTTTAATTGTGGGGGATAATGTTCCCTTCCAGAATTTTCAAATTAATTCTTTTCCAATTATCAAACAGTAATCAAGAAAATGTCTTTGACTTACTGTTAATATTAGGCTTGAATCAGGAACTCCTAATATTATTAGTGTTAGATTGGGGTCCAATTTTGTTTTAAGAACTTCAGAAATGATTCTAAAAATATCAGCCCAATAACCATTAAGTTTTATGCATGTTACAAAACTATGCGTTAAGTTAGCTTCTATATTCTGACATTTATCACAAGTAGAAGAGATGTTAGGAAAAATTCTAGTTAATTTTGTTTTTGAATAGTGTAATCTATGTAATACTTTAAATTGTATCAAAGTATGTCTGGCATTTAACGAGCAACGGTGTATACGTTGTAAACTTTCTTCCCAAGTGTCTTTCATTATAGATAGACCTATTTCATTTTCCCATATCTGTCGGTATGATTCTGTTGTTGGGACTTCCCGATCCAAAAGAGTATTATATATGTACGCTATTAGTTTTTCTGTATTTAGATGCTTGTTAAGCAATTCATCCAGTAATCCTGGTTCTCTATTCTTATAGTCTTGCATGTTTGACTTGATATAGTCTCTAATTTGTAAATACCTAAACAAGTTATTTGGGTGCAATCCATAAATATCTTTTAACTCTTGAAATGAGAGAAATTTTCCTTTCCTGTAAAGGTGTTCTATCCTTATAATTCCTAAATTTTTCCAGTGTCTAAACCCCTTATCCAATATATAAGGTTTAAATAATGGATTATATTCAATACTACATATTATCCAAATGTAAAGTCTTACCTGTTTGTTTCCAAATACGTCTATTGCTATGAATTATAGGGTTTTCCACACGTTTTGTTTTGTACTTCCCTTGGAGCAAAGAGAATCGAACTTGTATCAAACAGTAAACAGTCTTCCTTTTCCATCTTTAGCCAAGCTGGTTCCTGATCCATTTTTAGCAACCAAAAATTCATATTCTTAATCTGAACCGCCCAAAAATAATATAAAAAATTAGGTAACGCTAATCCTCCATTTATCTTGGATTTACATAAGTGTTTTTTTTACTTATTCTGTGATTTTTATAATCCCAGATAAAGCTGTTAACAATAGAATTGATTTAAAATTAAAAAAAAAGTTTTAGGGAGGTATAAAGGGATAGTTTGAAATAAATATAATAGTTGTGGTAAAAAGATCATTTTTATAGCATTTATTCTGCCAATCATTGATATTGGTAGTGTTTTCCAGTATAGAATATTCTTTTTTAGTTTATTCAATACCTGAGGGTGATTTGATTTGAATAAAAAACCATAAGATTTGGATACATTAATTCCTAGATATTTAAAATTGCCCGTAACTATTTTAAACGGGAATTGTTGTAATATATTTGATTTGATTCCTGTTATAGGCATAATTTCACTTTTATTCCAATTAATTCTATATCCTGAAAATGTACCAAACTCAGTTATAACTTTAAGTAGATTAGGAATACTAATCTCCGGTTTTGTAATATATATTAAGACATCGTCTGCATATAAAGATATTTTATTCGTTGTGGTATTGGTATTGTATCCATATATTTCTGGGTCTGATCTAATCCTTTCGGCTAATGGTTCGATTGCAAGAGCAAATAATAAGGGTGATAACGGGCATCCTTGTCTACAACCCCTAAAGAGATTAAATTTGGCTGATAACATTTGATTTGTTAGTATTCTTGCTGTTGGGTTAGAGTATAAAATTATAACCCATTTACAAAATCTATACCCCAGTTGAAATTTCTGCATTATCTTGAATAAGTAAGGCCATTCAACCTGGTCGAATGCTTTTTCCGCATCTAGTGAAATGACAGCTAATTCAATATCATTAATTCTTTTTGAATATATGATATTGAATGGACGTCTGAAGTTATAAGTGGAATAACGTTTGGGAATAGAGCCTGTTCGATCATGATTTATTAGTTTATTAATCACTAAACTTAACCTTTGAGATAAAATTTTAGGTAATATTTTTTTATCAGTATTTAGAAGAGCAATTGCTCTATATGATCCAGGATCTTCCAGATCCTGATCTACTTTAGGCATGAGTGTGACTGTAGACTCATTTAGAGTTTCTGGTAACTTTCCTTGTTCGTAAGCATATTTATATATTGTTTGTAAACGTGGGGAAATCAAGTCGTGCAACTGCTTATAAAATTCAACACTTAGGCCATCAGGGCCAGCAGCTTTTCCATTTTTCAACGATCTGATTGATTCCTCAATGTCTTTTACTGATATTTCAGCATCTAACAAGACTCTACCTTCCTGATCCAAACCTTTAATATGACATTCATGTAGGAATGTTTCCATTCCATCCGGTTGGCCCGTCAGTTTAGTTGAGTAACGTTTTTGATAGTAATACAGAAATCTGTCATTAATATCTTTTGGTAAAGTTAATATTTCTCCTTGTTCAGATCTGATTTTATATATATCATTTTTTCCTCATCTAATTTTCTAAGCTGGCGTGACAATAGTTTTTGTGGTTTATCCCCGAATTCAAAATGTACTTGTTTAGTCTGTTGAAAAGGTTTAATAACATGATTTGAGTATATTTTATTTAGCGTATATTTTAATATTGCAATTTTATTATATATCACCTTAGATGGAGATATTGCATTTTCAATATCTAATTGCTTTAATTCATTTTCAAAAGTTTGTTGAATCTTTCGGTTTTCCTTATTAAGGTATGCTTGCGCAGATATTATAGCATCACGCATAAAGGCTTTAAATGTGTCCCAAAGAAGTGACGAAGAAATTCCAGGTTTGTCATTAGTCTCAAAAAACAATTTAATCTGTTTTACCAGATAATCATAAAAAGCCTTATTTAAAATTTGAGGGTTGAGTCTCCATTGAGAGTATTTATTAGTTATACCCTTTAATTTTATCTTAAATATTAATGGAGCATGATCCGAAATAATAATATTATGGTATTTTGAGTCGTTCGTAAATGGAATTAACTTTGAGTCTATTAGAAAATAATCTATCCTTGAATAGGTTCTGAATACAGGAGAATGAAATGAATATTCCCGACCAGAGGGATTATCAGTTCTCCAGACATCCTTAACATTTGCAGTATTAATAAAATAATTTATGAATTTGCTTGTTTTAGATGTAGCTTTCCTTTTAGTTGATGATCTATCTAGATAATTATCTAAACTACAGTTTAAATCAGTTTAAGTAGATTATGTTGTGTAGATATAGGAATAGTATTGAATATTTATGCGGATTATCAAAGTTAGGCCCATATATGTTCATAAGAACGACTTTCTTTGAATATAATTCACCCGTAATTATTATATATCTACTCTCAGTATCTTGTATTATTGAGCTATGTTTAACTGGTATGCCTTTACGAATAAGTATTGCAACCCCTCTGGACTTATGTGTAAATGAAGAATGATACACTTTAGAAATCCATTTTGCTGTTAGTCTATGTTGCGCATCCTTTTTAAGGTGTGTCTCTTGAAAGAAGACTATGTCTGTTTTAAGTCTATTTAAATGAGATAAAACCTTACCTCTTTTAATTGGTTCATTAATTCCCTTTGCATTCCGACTGCAGAAGGTGATTCCATCACCCCCAGTTTTTGTATTAATGTCTTGTATTTTGTTGTTAAGGTGGATTATAATGGAGTAGATGTCTCAGCACATCCATCCCAACCTCATACCCATGCTTCAGATCGATGAATTTTAATACTTGTAACTTTATCTTACATACATATCTCTTCAAACCAACTGTGGTATACCAATCATAACTAAAAGTATAATATAGTACATTATATGAAATATAAGAATCAAAATAGAAATAAAAAATGTTAATGGTGTTAGTGATGTGCAGAAAGGAAAGGGTGACTACAGCTATGTTTAGTGTAGTTAGTATAAGCCACACTAGCGTGGCTATTAATCTACCGACTTCCATTGTTTAAAAGAAAAAAGAATTTAATGGTTCCAGCTCAATATTTGCCTTAAGGGCTATTTGTATAGGGGTGGGGTGTTAAATTTAAATGCTTGAAAATTATGACTACTACTGTCGAATTTTAATAATATCATAACACTATTTTAGGAGGGATAGCATACAATTTTAAGTGATAGTTAATACTAAGCTATATATGTTAATATGCTAAGTATATGCTAAGCTATTATATGTTAATTTTTTTATTAGTAATCCTTCAAACCATCCATAACCAGTGAATTTAAAAGTCCATTATTCTTCCTCCTTCTCTATGGATATTCAGTACCATCAGGTAAATGTTAAATATAGTTCAAATTCACGATTCTTCATCCTCATCATCTTCTTCTTCCTCTTCCACTTTCTTCTCGATGTTCCGAGCAAATTCATGTGCTTCTGTATGCTTGATGAAGTGATGCTCTTTGTTATCATAGGTTACTCTTAGTGTTGCGGGATACATCAAGCCATATCTCAGATTCTTTATATTCGTAAGAATGCCCCTTGTTTCTGTAAATAGAGCTCTTCTCTTGGCAACTTCCGCGGGGTAATCTCTGAATATGCTGATCTTATCTCCATCGTAGTTAAGATTTTTCTTACGAATTATTATCTTCATCATATCCTCCAAGACGTGATCTTAAACCACTTTCACAATCAATTGTCTTGGTGGTGAGCCCCTCTTTGGGAGTCGTCTCAGTGCCCTGTGTGCTCGACCAAGCAGGGGTCCTTGATCCAAATTCAAAACTTTTTAAAAGAGTTTTGCAGTAAATTCTCGAGGGTCTTGATCTCCCTCTCAACCTTCACGCACACCGACAATAATCAAGCTCTGGCACCTTTGACGTCCCTCCAGGTCAGTACATTTCTCAGTTATTATGTTTAATTATTCTGATAAACGTTTGTTCTCGGAGAGAAGTTTCTCATTTGCCTTAGCACTTGTATCGGCAATACTAGTCAGTTCCTTTATTGCCACATGTTGTTGATCAATTGACCTTAAAATTGGTTCTAGCTCAGTATCAACCGCCGACTCCATCACACCAAATTTAAGATTTACACCATCCATATGTTGCTGCAGAGCTGCATCCGCCTTTGTTTTCCAATCATCGAGCATAGTCTTTACTGTGACTATAACTTCTTTTTTTAATTCATCTTTCACTTGCTCTTTAAACAGTTGGATATCTGCTCTAAGGATCTTTAAATCTTCTTTATAATCCTTTTTCATTTTTTTCAGCTCACCCATAATAGTTTTTATTTCTGCAGAAACAGCGGTTTTAAGATCTTCCATCTCAGATTTCCTCCTTGAGATGTCTTCCTGGGAACCTGTCAAACTCGAGCCCGAGGCTCCAATCGCGCCTACTTCCTTTTTCGGTACTGTTTTTTTCGCTTTGGGGGTGGGGTATGCTGCATCGACATACCGTCGGTATAGTCACACGCCTGATGATGTCACGCACTTTTTTAAAGCTGCCGGTGCCGTTCTCACCCGTTCACCTCTGGTGAGTGACTTTAATTCACCCCGTTTTCCATTCAATTTTTGAGGAGCTGGTTGGCGCGAGTTCCACCTACTCCATAGCACCACCGGAAGTCATCTAGCGTTTTCTTTTTGCATGTAACAACCCACTTCAAAACCATGAGCGATTTTTAAAATTTTACTGCCAGATTTATCACTTCTGAAACTTTTTATATACCAAAGGAATCAATAAAAAAGACAAATAATGCCTTAGTTGATGAAATGCAGTGAGCAAACGCGATAATTCCCAATATTTTCAATCTTTATATCTGCACGGCCAATGTTCGCCAACCACTTTAGCTGTTGTTGTCCCTTCAACTCTCACTTCTCTCTACCATACTTTCTGCTCACGTTTGGAATTCTGAAGTGGGATAAATGTCTCTCACGCTCACCTTGATTTCCACAATTATTTATAGCGCAAGAAATAACCATTTCAGTGTTTTTTAACGGGTAAGAAGTGTATTAACAGTATATGCTGGAAGCTGCCATGTACTCCACATGGATTGAGCTGGTCCATACGTCATGCCCTTTGACCCGATGACCTTACGTGCAACCCTTCTATACCTTTTTTTTTATATAAGTTAAATTTTATTAGAGGCATGTACATCATCATAGTCCGAACCACTACAAACTTTGTTAAATGGTTACATATTAAATATTCAGGATTCCAGGGACTCCGCTACCAATGTAGCCGGGGTCTTCATTTATCGGTTACATATTAACATATTGAATTATTATTATTTTTTTAATAGATAGAAAAAATAATGTAAAAGTAAAGAAAATTAGAAGAATAGAATAAACTATCCATTATACAAGTTAGGAGATAGGTCCGTAGGTAAGAAAACATAACTATTCATCTAGTCCTGGGTTCATGCTTCCGTCAGGTATCAGCGCCGGCCCATTCTACCCCTTTAAGTAATCTATGAACGGAGACCATATTCTAGTAAATAATTCTGGTTTGTCAATTAAGACAAATCTAATTTTTTCCAGATTTAATGTCTTCGACATCTCCTTAATCCACATTTTGATTGTGGAGGATGCAGGGTTTTTCCAAAATGTTAATACTAATTTTTTTTCCCAGTTATTATACTATAATCAAGGACATTTCTTTGGTTTATTGTAAGTTTTAGGTATTGTTCAGATATGCCCAGTATTATTAATTTAGGATCGGGCTCCAGTTGAGTATTAACCACTACGGAAGTAATTTTAAAAATATCCACCCAAATTGTTTTAATTTTTATGCAACTTACAAAGGTATGAATTAAATTAGCCTCAGAATATTGACATTTATCGCAGATAGGAGAAATATTAGGGAAAATTCTATTTAATTTAGTTTTAGATTAATGCAATCCATGTAATATTTTAAATTGTATTAAAGAATGTCTGGCGTTTAACGAACATTGATGTATACGTTGTAAACTTTCATCCCAAATATCTTTCGTTATGGGTTGAACTAATTCATTTTCCTATGCTTGTCTATGTAATTCCGTCGACGGATTCTCACTATCTAAAATAGTATTATAAATGTAAGATATTAATTTGACTGTGTTGGGGTGTTTATTCAAACATTCATCTAGAATCTCTGGCTCTCTAGTTCTATATTCTTGTGTATGTGGTTTAACATAATCTTTCAATTGTAAATATCTAAAAAATTTGTTGAATGTAATCCATAATTCTGCTGTCCCTCCTGAAATGAAAGGAACACACCTTTTCTATAAAGATGTCCCATCTTTTTAACTCCATAATCTTTCCATTGTGCAAAACCTTTATCCAATACTGAAGGCTTAAATGAAGGGTTATATGTAATTGATAAACAAAATGTGTTTTGATTACGATATGCATATGCTTCTAATAAAAATATTATTTAAAAAAAAGACCTGTACGTCTCTGGAGTGTTGGAGGAAACCGACGATCTCTGAGAAAACCCATGTAGAAATGTACAAACTTCGTACAGACAAGCACCCGTAGTCAGGACTGAACCCGGGTCCCGGGTCTCTGGCGCTGTAAGGCAGCAGATCTGCCGTTAGTTTGGTTTATTGTCACGTGTACTGAGGTACAGTGAATATCATTTGTTGCGTGCTAACCAGTCAGCAGAAGGACAATGCATGATTACAATTGACCCATTTACAGTGTATAGATACAGGATAAGGGAATAACGTTTAGTGCAAAGTATAGCCAGCAAAGTCTGAACAAGGGTCATCAAAGAGGTAGATAGTAGTTCAGCACTGCTCTCTGGTTGAGGTAAGATGATTCAGTTGCATGATAACAGCTGGGAAGAAACTGTCCCTGAATCTGGTGGTGTACGTGTTCACTCTTTTCACACTACGCCACCATGCCACCCTAAAGATGCTTTATAAAGATGTTTTATTTTTGCTCCAGTAAAATTATGGGGTGAAATTATTCTCAGAATAGTTTGCATGATACAGTGTTGTGTATTGTGTTGGAGAATTGAGTAACGGACGAGGTTACGCCAGATGGCAGCCTGTTTGAACTTCCTCATTAGAGAGGAAGTGAATGTACTTGTGGATACAAAGTACTGGAGTAACTCAACGGTTTGGGTATCATTCTTGGGGAAAACCAGCTGAGTTGCTCACCTTGCACTTTGCGAAATTGCTCGCAATTTGTTTAATTTAGCGATACAGTGTGGAAACGAGCCTCTCGGTCCACCAAGTCTACGCCGACCAACAATCTCCCGCACACTAGTTCTGTGTTATCCCAGTTTTGCATCCGCTCCCTACCCACCAGGGGCAATTTACAGAAGCCACTTAACCGACACGCCTGCACATTTCCATCACACACGCACACACACATCTCATACACACAATCACAGCCACACACACAAACACTGTCCATCTCACACACATGCACACACACACACTTTCTCACATACACAATCCATCACACACACACACTCACAGCCACACAGACACAGACACCCTCCATCTCACACACACACTCACAGCCACACAGACACCTCCATCTCACAAACATCCACTCACATACACACTCACACACACACTCACACACACACTCACTCACACACACTCACTCACACACTCACTCGATATATATGACAGGAAAACACTCGTGAATCTGCTCACAAGGCTGAGCGCGGCCTCTCCACTGAGCGGGACCTCCGCAGTGAGCAGGACTTCTGGAATGAGCGCATCCTCTCCAGTGAGCGGGACTTCCAGAATGAGCGGGACTTTTCGACTAACAATTCATTTCATTTCAAGCACAGTGCAGGCTAACAATTCATTTCATTTCAAGCCCAGTGCAGACTCACAGTTCTGTTCACTCACAGAGTAGACTCACAGTTCTGGACTCAACTGTCACTCACAGTCTTCCGAGGTGACAGGCTCATGTCCAGCTTCCGGGGCTTCATTCTCCTGGGCCCCCGGAAGGGGCGTGACCTTCATCATGGCAACTGATAGGCAAGAAGACCAATCAGCTGAGCTCACAATGTTTAAAACATTCATACATTTTTTTCTATATCATCGATCGGAAAAAAACCTTGGGGCATTTGGAGGAGAGGAGAACGGTGAGTAAGATGGCAAAAAAAATCATAGCGATATAGGGTAGCGTTTTTTCTAAAATGTATTTACAACATAGACAGGAAGTGGTCAAGATGAGACTTTTAGTAATAGTATTGATTGCTACCTGAATTGCAGATTTATTCCAGCACAATCTATGTTTCAGTTCACTGTGTAGGAAGGAACTGCAGATGTTGGTTTAAACCGAAGATAGACACAAACAGCTGGGGTCAGACAGCATCTCCGGAGAAAAGGAATAGGTGATGTTTTGGGTTAAGACCCTTCGTCAGACTTCTCCCTGCAGTTCACTGTTCCACTGAAAAATCTCCTCGACGTATGCCTATTTTAGAAGATGTTCTCTTCCACTCTATGATGGTAGTTCTGGGAGACTCTCTTTCACTGTGAGTCACAACCTGGAATTTCACCTTTTCATGTTCTCCTGAGATGCTGCCTGATCCGCTGAGTTACTCCAGCGCTCTCATGTAAACCAGCATCGGCAGTTCCTTATTTCTACAAGTTAATCCAGAATAAATTAATGTGAGGAATAGAATGGGTAAACGTACACCAGGCACGTGCCGTCAGGGTAGGCAAGGTAGGCACTGCCTACCCTGACTAAAATTATAAAATGGTAATAACTAAATATATATAGTAATGACATGGGAGAATTATGCCTATGTACGAGACCGATCTCCTAGGTAGGCATAATTCTCCGTGCCTTTCATCCACAGCGCTTGTAACACAAGATGCTCTGTGCAGCCCACGTGCCGTCAGCGCTGCCTGAAGCCGTCACTTTCAAGGGGAGCTAAAGGCAGCAGAAATTCTGCTTTTGCTGTACTGCGCATGCGCATCAGTCTACTGCGCATGCGCAGCGCAAGTTTCTTGGCGGGGTTTTCAAATATGGTTTGTCAATATTTTAAGTGTATCTTAGGAAACAGGGAGAGAAGAATGGAGCTCGTGTACCAATGGTGTGGTAAGTACATTTCTTGGTGATGTTTTTAAATATCGTATTTCCCGGGGTGTGGGGGTGGGTGGAGAGCTCCTTTCACAGCGTTTGGGGAGTCTGGCCCAGGGTAAAGTTGCGGGGAGGGCACTAATGTTATGAAGGAGGGGATTGGGATAATGACGCTCCTTGCACGGAGGCATGCAATGCCACCGCATTGAGGCGGGGCTATGGGAGAAGTAGCTCGGGTGGCTGAGCGGCTGCCGGGCCGGACAGCGGAACCAGCCGCCACCTTAGCTCCTTCTGCCGGTCCCCGCTCACCTCTGGCAGCTCTCCATCCAACAACCTCTCTCCTGCCGCTCACTGGACTCACTCATGTCCTTAAATTCTGACAGCGCGATGGAGGTTACTCGGCTGTGGGAATTTAAGGATTTGCAGGAAGCCGCTGACATGAGTGAAGTCGGTGAACGGCAGGTGACAGGTGATCCGACGGCGGGCACTGCCAGAGGTGAGTGGGCCGGCTGAAGGCGCTGAAGTGGCGGCCAGTTCTGCTGTAGGGTCCCGGCGGCCGCTCGCAACTCCCCGAGCTGCTTCTATCCCCAGCTACAGTGCGTGGCTTCGCACCCGGAGAGCTGCGGCAGCGGTGAGTGAGTGAGTTACTGGCAGTATCCCCGACCCCCTCCTTATCAACACTCGTGCCCTCCCCACAACCTTACCCCTGGCACAGACTCTCCACACGCTGAGAAAGGAACTGTTCCCCCAATTGGTCCCTTAAACAAGTGTTGTCATTCTATTAGATGACAACTGATTCAACTATTCCCTGTACTCCCGTTTTTCCCACCATCTCTCCACCTGCCATCACCCTTCACCCCCCCCCCCCCCCGCCCTCCCCCCATTCATAAATTCACAATAAAGGAGACTAGGAAGCCTTGGGCAAATTGAATTGTTACTGTTTTTATTTTTAATTTTTACGGAGAACAATCTGCGCATGCGCGGTTTAATATTTTTTTCAAAGCCGATTGACTGCCTACCCTGAGTAAATACTCACGGCACGTGCCTGACGTACACTCTTGTTGAGAGCAGGGGAATCAAGAAGCAGAGAACATCGGTTTAAGGTGAAAAGGGAAAGATTTAATAGGAATGAGACGGTTGGTAAGTGTATGGAATGAGCTGCCAGAGGAGGTAGTTGAGGCAGGGGCTATCACAACTTTTAAGAAACATTTAGACAGGTGCATGGATAGGACTGGTTTAGAGGGACAGTATTGAGCACAGATGTTGGGAGGTCACGTTGCAGTTGTATAAGATGTTGGTGAGACTGCATTTAGAATATTGTGTTCACTTCTGGGCACCATGTTATAGGAACGATATTGTCAAGCTTGAATGGGTTCTGAAAAGATTTACGAGGATGTTGCCATGACTAGAGTGTGTGAGCTAGGGGGTGAGGTTGAGTAGGCTGGATCTCTCATCCATGGAGTGCAGGAGGATGAGGGGTGATCTCACAGAGGTGTACAAATTCATGAGATGAATAGATCGGGTAGCTGCACAGAGTCCCTTGCCCAGAGGATGGGAATCGAGGACCAGAGGTTCAATGAGAAGGGGAAAAGATTTAATAGGAATCCGAGGGGTAACTTTTTCACACAAAGGGTGGTGGGTGTATGGAACAAACTGCCAGTGGAGGTAGGGGATACACAAAAGGTTGGAGAAACTCAGCGGGTGCAGCAGCATCTAAGGAGCGAAGGAGATAGGCGATGTTTCGGGTCGAGACCCTTCTTCTGGCAGAGGAGGTAGTTGAGGCTGGGACTATCCCATCGTTTGAGAAACACTATTTGACTCTATGACTATGAGTCTATGACATGGGCCAAATGCAGGCAGTTTTGTTTTTTTTTGCTTAGAGATACAGTGCAGAAACAGGCTCTTCGGCCCACTGAGTCCACGCCGACCAGCGACCCCCGCACATTAACACCATCATACACTAGGGACAGTTAACACTTATACAAAACCAATTTACATACAAACCTGTACGTCTTTGGAGTGCGGGAGGAAACTGAATATCTCATATTTTGTTTGGGTTGTTTACATCCCAGCGGCCTCACCATCCCCTCCCCCTTCTCAGTTTTCCCACTTGTCCTCCTGTCTCCGCCTACATTCTATCTTTGTCCCTGACTGAAGAAGGGTCTCGATCCGAAACGGCTCCCATTCCTTCTCTCCAGAGATGCTCCCTCACCCGCTGAGTTACTCCAGCATTTTGTGCCTAGCTTCGATTTTAACCAGCATCTGCAGTTGTTTCTTAAACATCAGGTTTAGTTTAGTTTGCAGATACAGCGCGGAAACAGATCCCCTCGGCCCACCTAGACCAGCGATCCCCACACACAACCTACACACACGATTGACAATTTTATATTGTTACCAAGCTAATTACCCTACAAACGCGTCTTTGGAGTGTAGGAGGAAAGCAGAGATCCCGGAAAAAACCCACGCAGGTCATGGGGAGAATGCACTAACTCCGTACAGACAAACACCCATAGCCAGGATCGAACCCGGGTCTCTAGCGCTGTAATGCACTATCTCTGCCGCTAGGCCACTGTGCTGCCCCACACAGTTGGGATGAGTGTACCTGGGGCATGCTGGCCTGTGTGGGCAGGTTGGGCAGAAGGGCCTGCTTCCACACTGTATGGCCGCTATTCTCACTTGTAATCTACACAGGAGTCTACACTTATACCGTTGCCGAAGAAATCTAACGCCAGGGAGATGACGGACTTCAGACCGGTAGCACTCACATCCATTCTTTCCAAGTGTATGGAGAGGGTGGTAAGTGATCACCTCACTGCTATGGTGGTGGACAGGCTTGACCCACTCCAGTTCGCCTATAAGGCAAGGCGTGGCGTGGAGGATGCCTGTTTGACTCTCCTGGACACAGTTAGCAGACAGCTGGACTCCCCACACCCCCACACACGGATTTTATTTATGGATTTTTCTTCCGCTTTTAACACAGTCAACACAGTCATCCTCTGCAACCGCCTTCTGGATCTACAAGTCAACCCATCACTTATCCTGTGGATAAAAGACTTCCTGCAGGACTGGCCACAGCATGTGGTGGTAAATGGTTTTAAATCCAAGAACATGATTTTAAACACTGGTGTCCCCCAGGGTTGTGTTTTATCACCGATTTTATTTTCCATCTACACGAACAATGTAACAAACAATAACAGTGACATTCCCCTTTTTAAGTATGCAGACGATATGGCCCTGGTGGCCCACATCAAGGATCACACTTCTCTGGCTGCCTACTATCAGCAGGTCAACATCTTGATGCTGTGGATCAAAGAGAGCTCTCTGGAACTTAACATCTCCAAGACCAAGGAGCTGTGTTGTGGGGGAAGGCGAACATCTTCCCCCCAACCTCTCTTTGAACCTCTGAGGCTGAGACAGTCGAACAGGTAGAGGCCTTTAGATACCTGGGCACAGAGATTGACACCCGCCTGTCCTTCTCCCAGCACACAGACTCTGTGTACAAGAAGGCACAGCAACGCCTGTTCCTGCTGAGGAAACTCAGGAGCTTTGATGTCAGACAGGACATTTTAACAGCTGTATATAAATCACTTATAGAATCTGTACTCACCTTTAACATCACATCCTGGTTCACCCTTACCTCTGTCAAAGACAAATCAAAGCTTTCCCGGATCATCAATCAAGCAAGCAAAATAACTGGCAAAACTCAAATTCAATTGTCAGTACTTCACACCCAGGCAGTTAAAAGGAAAGCCAACCTCATTACACAGGACCACACCCACCCCCTGCACAAGTCCTTCCAACTTCTGCCATCAGGCCGCCGATATAAAGTCCACCTATCCAAGAAAAACATCCACAAAAACTCATTCATACCCATTGCCATAAATAGTTTAAATAATACATGATCAATGGACAAATTAACCCTGACGCACTGTCACTTTACACGTATCCACAACTTTCAACTTTTATCTTGTCTATTTTTACAGTTTCTACTTGTTTTTAAGACCTATACACACTGAATGTGCCCGCAGAAGGCTGTGTTGTATGATGACTGTTGTATATTGTCTTGTTGTATGTTGAGCCACGTCAAAGAAGATTTTCTGTTACGACAGACAATAACGTTTTCTGAATCTGAATCTGAATCTGAATAGCTGGCCTTTGACACAGTTTCACTGCCAAATTTAAGTCAATAAGATCTGTAACACAGGAAACCTGCCAAAGGCTCTATTTGCGGTAGATTTTGCAGCAATGATTTCCCCAGAAATATAACTTCCAAAGAAGATCCAAATCAAGTTGGAGATCAACTTGAGCAGTCCCAGTGGATTGAGGATGGATGCTTTTGTCAGCAGTAGTGGCTGAGGTCACTGTGAGGACACGGGAAGCTAGAGGATGGATAGGGCATTTTCCAAATAAACTTTACTCAGAAGTTATAAAATGTATACAAAGCAAAAACGTTGAGAGCTGCAAGGTGGCACGATGGTAGAGTTACTGCCTCACAGCGCCAAAGATCCGGGCTCAATCCTGTCTACGGGTGCTGTGTGGGTTTTCCCCAGGTGGTCTGGTTTCCTCCCACATCCCCAAAACGTCCGGTTGTAGGTTACTTTGGTTTCGGTAAAAAATGTAAATTGTTCCTAGTGTGTGTGTGGGATAGTATTAGTGTACGGGGATCGCAGGGTGGCGCGGAGTCGGTGGCGCGAATGGTCTGTTTCCGTGCTGTAATTCTAAACTAAACTAAACGAGGAGGTAGTTGAGGCAGGGACTTTCCCAACATTTAAGAAACAGTTAGATGGGTACATTGGTAGGACGGTTTTGGAGGGATATAGGACAAGTACTGTCGGGAACATGTTAGCCGGTGTGGGCAAGTTGGGCTGAAGCGCCTGTTTCCACGCTGTATCATTCTATGACGTAATCTACAAAATGTGCACTGACTCTCCATACACTTTCAGTGCATGTACATTCAATAGTGTCACACTCAGTAGTGTTCTCACTTACCTTTAAAGAAAACACTATTGCTGCACGTGTGGTCCCAGGGGTGATACCCTTCTCTTGTATGAGGAATGTCCCCCCCGGCCTCTGCCCCCCAATGTCTGGCAGTGGAAGGACGCTAGACTGTGGTCCTCCCCCACAGAGTCATGGCATTGGCTGCACCGAGCTTCAGTGCGTCCCTCAGCAAGTACTCCTGCAATATGGAGCGGGTCAGTCAGCAATATTCCCCGATGGACATCTGGCTCTGCTGGAAGACCCGGAAATGATGGGAGATTACAGAAAGTGGTGGGCATGCCCCGTCCATCACGGGTACCGACCTCCCCACCATCAAAATAATCTACAGGAGACGCTACCTCTAAACGTCAGCCAGCATCTTCAGAGACCCACATCACCCTGGCCAAGCTCGCATTTCACTCCTGCCATTGGGAAGAAGGTATAGGAGCCTGAAACTGTAACAGGTTCAGGAGCAGCTTCTTCCCTACAGCCATCAGACCATTGAACACTACAGCCTCCAACTGAAGCTTTGGTTTAGTTTAGAGATACAGCGCTGAAACAGACCCTTCAGCCCAGGGGTGGGGAACCCTTTCATGTTGGAATGCCACATCAAGTTAGCTGTAATCTAATAAGGTCGCATCCGAGAAACTTCAACTAGATATACTTCAAAATGTACATTATTTTGTTAAAATAGCCCTAATGACTTGCTAATGTTTTAATTGTCGCCGTCAGTCGGGGAGGATTATTTAGTTGCATCTTCTTTTACTCTTTGGTATTTTAAATACGTTCATTTTAAGATTGAAATTAAAATAATAAAAGACAAACAAAAACATATCATACAAATCAAAGGATTTGTTCTACAAAATATTGGATTCATTCAAAAGGCCGCACTTAATGGCCTCGAAGGCCGCATGCGGCCTTGCGGCCCCCTCACCCCTGCTTCAGCCCATCGAGTCCGCGCCGACCAGCGATCCCCGCACACTAACACCATCCTAGACACACTATGAACAATTTACAGTTTCACCTAGCCAATTAGGGCCCACAAACCTGGATGTCTTTGGAGTGTGGGTGGAAACCGGAGCTCCCGGAGTAAACCCTCGCAGTTCACGGGGAGAATGTACAAACTCCGTACAGACAGCACCCGCAGTCAGGATCAAACCCGGTTCTCTGGTGCTGTGAGGTAGAAACTCTACCGCTGCGCCACTAAACTCTGAACTATGATCTGCCTTGGTTGCACTAGGGACTTAAGGTTTTGATTTTGCACTACATTGTTTGATTTGTATTTTATTGAACTTTTTTGTTGTTTTTTTTAATGGCGCCTACTGAGAATTATGTTTGCATATCTGTGGTGCTGCTGCGAGTAAGAATTTCATCAAGTGCTTTTTCAGGACATATGACAATAAAACACTTGACTTTTGAACAGGAACGTTGATTGAACTGTGTTTCCCCTCTAAACAATGCTTCCCAATGCCAGGAAACGCTGAAGGGTTATGGACAGTAATAAATAAACTGCAGATACCTCTTCATTGTTTGCTGGCAATTCCTGGGCCAGGAATAACTTGTTTCATGCATGTTCCATGGAATGGAAGATGTTTACGTGTAAATCATCTTAACATGGAGCCCAGTTAAAAATAAACCGGTGAGACTATTTTGCAGAAGATAGAACAGCTCTATGGTTAATATTTAACCTTCAAGGCTGGGTTATATATGTTTAAGATAAGAGCATAAAAAATTGGTGGGGGAGGATTCAGTCCATTCAACTGCCGCTGTTCAAAGAGATGCGAAAGGTTTATTGTGGTATAACTGTGGGTCGGTGGGACCAGCGTAGTTGGGGCATATTGCTCAATATAAAACATACTGTGTTATGTCTATATCCAATGTTAATCTTATACTGAATGTTGTACCCTTTATCCTTTATCAGTGCACTGTGGACAGCTTTATTTTATTCATGTGTAGTTTTTTCTCAGACTGGATAGCGTGCAAACGCTTTTCACTGCACCTTGGTACATATGGCACTAATATTGAACAAAACTAAACTAGAGGCACAGAGTGATACAGCGCGGTAACAGGCCCTTTGGCCCAACTTGCCCACGCCGACCAACATGTCCCAACTACACTAGTCCCACCTGCCTGTGTTTGGTCCATATTCCTCTAAACTTTCCTATCCACGTACCTGTCTAAAAGGAACCCTGAGGTTCCTATTAAGATTAAGATCTAGTCCACCCACCCCCCCTCCCCACCGTGGATGGGGTAATTATTATCATGCCACATCCTTGAAAAACTTCAGGTAGTTTATTGGATAGGAACAGAATTAGGCCATTCGGCCCAACAAGTCAACTCCGCCATTTAATCGTGAGTGATAAAAGATGGCGTCGGAGGTGAGGATCGAACCCGCAGCGCTGGGGATGGCGACGCAGCGGCTCCACCCGCTGCAGCCAGGATGGGCGGGACAGGTAGTGTGATTGGGGGCTGTCGTTAGACGGACAGCGGGAACACCCAACCAGGACGACTGACTAGAGAATGCGTCACACGGTGCCGCCCACCGTCAGGTCTATAAAAGGCGTTGCAGGACTAGCTGTTAACATTTTATGGAGGGGACTTGACGCTCTGCAGATTTATTGGTACAATTTGTACTTTGCAAACTAAAAGTCATTATTTTGTACTTACTTTGCAAACAAAAAAAGTCATTATGTGCAAGTCCTGTGTGTGCATGGGCGGCGGCCAAAGCGACGTCTCGTCACCTCTAGAGACCAGACCCTGATATTCCATGTAACTATATAACCATATAATAATTACAGCATGGAAACAGGCCTTCTTGGCCCTTCCAGTCCGTGCCGACCATTTATTTTCCCCTAGTCCCATCTACCTGCACTCAGACCATACCCCTCCATTCCCTTCCCGTCCATATACCTATCCACTTTACTTTAAATGTTAAAATCGATCCTGCCTCCACCACTTCTGCAGGAAGTTCATTCCACACAGCCACCACTCTCTGAGTAAAGAAGTTCCCCCTCATGTTACCCCTAAACTTCTGTTCCTTAATTCTCATGTCATGCCCTCTCGTTTGAATCTTTCATACCCTCAATGGGAAAGGCTTATCCACGTCAACTCTGTCTATCCCTTTCATCATTTTAAAGACCTCAATCAAGTCCCCCCTTAACCTTCTGCGCTCCAAAGAATAAAGACCTAACTTGTTCAACCTTTCTCTGTAACTTAGTTGCTGGAACCCAGGCAACATTCTAGTAAATCTCCTCTGTACTCTCTCTATTTTGTTGACATATTAGGCGACCAAAATTGTACACCATACTCCAGAATGGGTCTTACCAATGCCTTGTACAATTTTAACATTACTTCCCTACTCCTATATTCAATGCTCTAATTTATAAAGGCCAGCACACCAAAAGCTTTCTTTACCACCCTATCTACATGCGATTCCACCTTCAGGGAACTATGCACAGTTATTCCTAGATCCCTCTGTTCCACAGCATTCCTCAATTCCCTACCATTTACCATGTAAGTCCTATTTTGATTTGTCCTGCCACGATGTAGCACCTCACACTTATCAGCATTAAACTCCATCTGCCATCTTTCAGCCCATTCTTCCAAATGGCCCAAATCTCTCTGTAGACTTTGTAAATCTACTTCATTATCCACAGCACCCCCTATCTTAGTATCATCTGCATACTTACTTATCCAATTGTCCACCCCATCATCTAGATCATTGATGTACATGACAAACAACAGTGGACCCAACACAGATCCCTGAGGCACCCCACTCATCACCAGCTTCCAACCTGACAAACAGTCATCCACCATTACTCTCTGGCATCTCCCAATCCCGCACTGTACAGTGAAAAGTTGTTGTGTGCTATCCTGTCAATGAAAATACCTCATATGATTACACTCGACCCATCCACAGGATAAAGGGAAGATAGACACAAAGCTGAAGTAACTCAGCGGGACAGGCAGCATCTCTGGAGAGAAGGAATGGATGAAGTTTCGGGTCGAGGCCCTTCTTCAGACTAGTCATACCCTCTCATCAAGGCTGTCTTCTGGTAAACTACTTCCTACATAATACCCCAAACATCTCCTGTAATGGTGAAGAAATAAAGGGTAAAGGGAATAACGTTTAGTGCAAGATAAAGTCCAGTAAATTCTGATTAAATATATTTTGAGGGTCTTCAATGAGGTAGATGGGAGGTCAGGACCACTCTCGAGTTGGCAAGATGTTTCAGTTGCCTGGTAACAGCTGGGAAGAAACTATTCATGAATCTTGATGTATGTGTTTCCACATTCTTGTACCTCTTCATAGAAACGAGGAATTGCAGATGTTTCTTTATGCCAAAGGTAGAGACAATGTGTTGGAGTAACCCAGCGGGTCAGGCAGCATCGCTGGTAAAAAAGGATTGGTGATGTTTTGTGTCGGGTCTGAAGAAGTGTCCCCACCCGAAACGCCACCCATCCTTTTTCTCCAGAGATGCTGCCTGACCCGCTGAGTTACTCCAACACTTTGTGTCTATCTTCTGTACCTCTTGCATGATGGGAGAGGGGAGAAGAGGGGCTGATCGGGGTGAGACTCATTCTTGATAATGCTGGTGGCCTTGAGTGAAGTGTGGATGGAAGGGAGGTTGGTTTGCGTGATGGTCTGGGCTGCATCCACAACTCTCTGCAGTTTATTGCGTACTTGGATGGAGCTGTTCCCAAACCAGGCTGTGATGCATCCCGATAAAATGCCTTGTGTGTCGCATGTGTAGAAATTAAATCTGCAGCAATGAAGTCCAATATTATCTGCAATAACAACTGCTTCTCTCTGTTTTATAGGTGAGGAAGCTGTTTCCTGCTCAGACTGACTTGGCCAACAGGTCGCTTCTCATCTTCCTCTCCGTGGTCATCCTGCAAGTGTACTTTGCCACTGAGGAAGATCCCGGCCATTCCTCAACAGAGATGGACAGTCCCAGCGACCTGCCTTGGTACGGCGCCGCACTCATCCCTGCTGTGTCGGACAGAGCTGAGACGCACTGCATCCTCCATCTCGTGGCAAGAAGCCTTTGGAAGCCTCCCAACAGCCAGTAATGTCCCACCAGAGATTCAAGTTCACAAGTTACAGGAGTAGAATCAAGGCATTCGCCCCATCGGGTCTACTCCGCCATTCAATCATGGCTGATCACTGTGGATCGCTGATTAGTGCAGCGATTCCACCTGCTGCACTAATGTTTTGCCTCACAGCTAAGTATTCAGAAACCCTGAACATATGACCAGCAGTTGGCCATTTGACCTCAAAAAACCGAGGCAACACACGAACGGTTAATCAAGCACTTTAGGCCCCTGTTCCAACCTTCCCCACAAATCCTTTGATCCGTTTATTCCGAAGCAACAGATCTAACTCAGCGGGTCAGGCAGCATCTCTGGAGAACATGGATAACATATAACAATTACAGCATGGAAACAAGCCATCTCGGCCCTTCTAGTCCGTGCCGAACACTTATTCTGACATAGTCCCATCGACCTGCACTCAGACCATAACCCTTCATTCCTTTCCCGTCCATATACCTATCCAATTTATTTTTAAATGATAAAATCGAACCTGCCTCCACCACTTCCACTGGAAGATCATTCCACACAGCTACCACTCTCTGAGTAAAGAAGTTCCCCCTCAACTTCTGTCCCTTAATTCTCAAATCATGTCCTCTTGTTTGAATCTTTCCTACTCTCAATGGAAAAAGCTTATCCACGTCAACTCTGTCTATCCCTCTGATAATTTTAAAGACCTCTATCAAGTCCCCCCTTAACCTTCTGCGCTCCAAAGAATAAAGACCTAACTTGTTCAACCTTTCTCTGTAACTTAGTTGCTGAAACCCAGGCAACATTCTAGTAAATCTCCTCTGTACTCTCTCTATTTTGTTGACATCCTTCCTATAATTTGGTGACCAAAACTGCATACATACAATACTCCAGAATTGGCCTCACCAATGCCTTGTTCAATTTTAACATTACATCCCAACTTCTATACTCAATGCTCTGATTTATAAAGGCCAGCACACCAAAAGCTTTCTTTACCACCCTATCTACATAAGATTCCACCTTCAGGGAACTATGCACAGTTATCCCTAGATCCCTCTGTTCAAATGCATTCCTCAATTTGCTTCCATTTACCATGTACATCCTATTTTGATTTCTCCTGCCAAGATGTAGCACTCACACTTATCAGCATTAAACTCCATCTGCCATCTTTCAGCCCACTCTTCCAAATGGCATAAATCTCTCTGTAGAATTTGAAAATCTACTATATTATCCACAGCACCACCTTTCTTAGTATCATCTGCATACTTACTAATCCAAAATACCACACCATTATCCAGATCATTGATGAATATGACAAACAACAGTGGACCCAACACAGATCCTTGAGGCACCCCACTAGTCACCGGCCTCCAACCTGACAAACAGCCAACCGCCATTACTCTCTGGCATCTCCCATTCAGCCACTGTTGAATCCATCTTGCTACTCCACCATTAATACCCAATTGAACCTTCTTAACCAACCTTCCATGTGGAACCTTGTCAAAGGCGTTACTGAAGTCCATATAGACAACATCCACCGCTATACCCTCATCAATTTCCCTAGTAACCTCTTCGAACAAATTCAAGAAGATTAGTCAGACATGACCTTCCAGGCATAAATCAATTTTGACTGTTCCTAATCAGACCCTGTTTATCCAGATGCTTATATATATTATCTCTAAGTAACCTTTCCATTAATTTGCCCACCACTGATGCCACGATAGGTGACGTTTTGGGTCGGGACCCTCCTTCTGTGTTTGACCTACTCTCTGTGTTTTCCACTGCTAATTGTATCAGTTAACTGTTCATTACTGTGGCCATGCTGAATGCATTGATCAGTTGGAAGTTTAGTAATATTTCTATTATTTAATTATATTTATTTATTGCTCTTATTTAATCTATCTGACCTTATGCTCGTAAGGTATTATGAATACTAACTTGCGCAGGAAGATGTACACTGCGTACTAACTTCACCAGAGAGGTGAAGGATATAAATCTGTTGTTGCAACAGGGATTGTGAATAGATTGTTACGTGTACAGATGTTTGATCAACAGTGTAGGAAGGAACTGCAGATGCTGGTTTACACCAAAGATAGACACAAAATGCTGGAGTAACTCACCGGGTCTGGCAGCATCTCTGGATAGAAGGAATAGGTGACTTTTGGGTCGAGACCCTTCTTCAGACAGCTTTTGTTCACTGCAATAAAATAATGTCATCAAAGTTGTCAAGTGTGTGTGTCTCTGTTTTTCTGCGTCTTTGTGTGTCTGTGTGCGCTCTGTGGAAATGATGAATACATACATACAGTTCCTCTTGGAGAACCATCTTCGTCGAGAGCAAGGTGGACGTCAAGAACGACGGGTACTAGGGGGGGGGGGGGGGGGGGGTGGGAATAGGGGAGTCCTGTTGCCAGGTGCAGCAGCAGGGGGTAGACAGGACTGTTCGGTACCGTGTTGGAACCGGACACGTGGCGACACTTGTCTGCTGCCCAGGTTGTATGTAAAACAAAGCATTTCACTGTCCCTAGGTAAGTACATAACTTGTTGGTGAGAGAGAGAGAGAGCCGTTTAGTGGGCATGAGGATACGTAAGGACATTTTAGATGGTTTGGTTTAGTTTAGAGATACACCGTGGAAACAGGCCCTTCGGCCCATCGAATCTGCGCCGACCTGCAATCCCCGCACACTAATGCTATCCCACACACACTAGGGACAGTTTACAATTATACCAAGCCAGTTAGCCTACAGACCTGTGCGTCTGGAATGTGGGAGAAAAGCGGAGATCCCTGAGAAATCCCACACAGCCCACGGGGAGAGCGTACAAACTCCGCACAGACACCACCATTGGTCAAGATCGAACCCAGGTCTCCGGCGCTGTATGACAGCAACTCTACCGCTGCACGACTGGTTGGCGTAAATGGAAACCAGCAAATCCGCCATGAATAAAATATCATCTCCCTGCTTTGGACAAACTCAATAGTTCCAACAATTGGCCAGAGCACTCCCCACTCAATGGCTATTAACAGATGTGTGAATTTAGATTAGTTTAGATTAGAGATACAACACGGAACAAGCCCTTCGGCGCACCGAGTCCGCACCGACCAGTAATCCCCGCACATCAACACTATGTTTGTTATCTGTGATTTCACGCTGCTGCTTTGAAGAATGTCGCGCATGCGTGCTGGCGGGGTCTTCACGTAATCCCTCATCGTAACTCCTCATAAAATAAAGATCAAACTTCAAACTGGTAAGTTCTCATTTAATCTTACTATTTTCACACCATACCTCCCATATCTCTGTGTTATTGGTTCATGAGTTGGATGGGGTGCTGGACTTTGCGTGCGAAGTCGCGTGGCCCGGGCCAAAACTCCTCAGCTGGCCCGCCGGCTGGGCTTTGTGTGCAGTTCAGCACCCGGGCCAACTCATCATTCACCCAGCCACGGCCGAGTCGGTCAATGAATTGCCGTGGGGAATTTGTCCTGTATTTTGACCATTTGTCCCTCATTTGGGAGTGAGAAAGTCGGCAACCCTACCACTGAGTCCGCGCATCCAACTCATGAACCGATGATCGGCCGTGAGAAGGAGGGGTGGTGGTGTCGGCGGTCAGCGAAGGTCCGAAGGTCGGACAGCTGGCCGGGATGCCGACCGACGGGGCCACGGGCGAGGCGCTGCTGCTGCTGCTGCTGCACTCCATGGGCTGCACTACGTCGGGACGGGTGAGGCGGGGCTGGACGCGGCGCTCCGACCCGACAGTCCCCTCGACCAGAGTAGTAGCAGTCAAATACGGGACAAGGGCGGTCCCATACGGGACAAACCAATTCATGCCAATATACGGGGTGTCCCGGCTAATACGGGACAGTTGGCATCCCTAGTCGGTGCGCTGAAGGGCCTGTTTCCGCGCTGTATCTCTAAACTAAATCAGCAGGTCCCACCTATACTAATCACCAGCATCTCTCCCACTCTCCCACAGAGACCATGATGACTGTATGGGCATCGTGACAGGTCTCCGTCTCTGGCATTCCCAGCAGCTTCCCGGTGGTCTCCAGGGACTGGTCCTCAACCCCATCTTCAAGGAGAACCTACGCATCGCGCTCCTCGGCGGGTGAGTATGGAGCGTCGCGTCCGTGTAGCAGCCGGACATAGCGGAGTTCCGCAAGGGTCGGTGCTGGGGCCGCTACTCCTCACAGAGTTTATTAATGATTTGGACGAAGGGATTGAAGGCTCTGGGGCCAAGTTTGTAGATGATACAGAAACAGGTGGACGGGCAGATAGTGCAGAGGAGGCAGGGACTCGGCAGAAGGACTTGGGCAGGTTGGGAGAGTGGGCAGAGAAGTGGCCGATGGAATATAGTGTAGCAAAGTGTGGAGTCATGCATTTTGGTGGTGGGAATAAAGGCGTAGACTATTTCCTGAATGGGGACGGAATCCAGAAACCAGAGGTGCAAAGGGACCTGCACCTATTGTCTATTGTCTACCGATTCAACTTGCAGATTAACTTGTTGGGAATCCTGCACCAGCATCCCACAGGTCCCTTTGTACCTTTGCCACAGAAGGCTGTGGAGGCCAAGTCAATGGCTATTGTTGAGGTAGAGAGAGATAGATAGATTCTTGATTAGTACGGGTGTCAGGGGTTATGGGGAGAAGGCCAGAGAATGGGGTTAGGAGGAAGAGATAGATCAGCCACGGTGGAGTAGGCTTGATGGGCCGAATGGCCAAATTCTGTTCCAATTACTTATGACCTTATGACCTTTTGATCCTGGCAACTTGTGACCCCTGACCTTTCTGACACATCGTAACACGTGATACATTTAAATACAACGCCAGTTGCTTTGCCATCCCATGTTTATCAAACAATAATGGTATTCCCCAATCCTTCTCTCCAGAGATGCTGCCTGTCCCGCTGAGTTACTCCAGCATTTTGTGTCTATCTTCGGTTTAAACCAGCGTCTGCAGTTCCTTCCTGCACATTTCCGCATCATCATATTAGTTTAGATTAGAGATACAGCGCGGAAACAGGCCCTTCGGCCCACCGAGTCTGTGCCGACCAGCGATCCCCGCACACTAACACTATCCTACACACACTAGGGATAATTTACAATTTTCCCAAAGCCAATTAGCCGGCAAATCTGTACGCCTTTGGAGGACAGTGGGAGGAAACTGGAGTTCCCGGAGAAAGCCCACGCAGGTCACGGGGCGAACATACAAACTCCGCACAGACAGCACCCGTGGGCAGGATGGAACCCGGGTCTCTGGCGCTGTGAGGCAGCAACTCTACCGCTGTGTCACCGTGCCACCCAAACGCCAGGCTTTGTCCCGCACCCTCCTCTCCTCCAGCTTTCTCCTTCTCCCGACCACAATCAGTTTGAAGAAGGTGAAGGGAAAAATATTTAATCGGAAACTGAGGGGTAATCTTTTCACACAAAGGGTGGTGGGTGTATGGAACAAGCATCTGGTGGAGGTTGTTGAGGCTGGGACTATCCCAACGTTTTAGAAACAGTTAGACAGGTACTTGGATAGGACAGGTTTGGAGGGATATGGGCCAGACGTGCGTAGGTGGGACATGTTGGTCAGTGTGGGCAAGTTGGGCCGAAGGGCCTGTTTCCCCGCTGTGTCACTCTATGACTCTAAGGGTCCCGACCCAAAACGTCAGTTCAGTTGAGTTTATTGTCACGTGTACCGAGGTACAGTGAAAAGCTTTTTGTTGCGTGCTATCCAGTCAGCAGAAAGACAATACATGATTACAATCGATCCATTCACAGTGTACAGATACATGAGAAGGGAATAACGTTTAGTGCAAGGTAAAGCCAGCAACGTCCGATCAAGGATAGTCCGAGGGTCACCCAATGAGGTAGATTGTAGTCAGCACTGCTCTCTGGTTGTGGTGGGATGGTTCAGTTGCCTGATAACAGCTGGGAAGAAACTGTCCCTGAATCTGGAGGTGTGCGTTTTCACACTTCTGTACCTCTTGCCTGATGGGAGAGGGGAGAAGAGGGAGTGACCGGGGTGAGACTAGCGGGCCTTGCCGAGGCAGCGTGAGGTGTAGATGGAGTCAATGGAAGGGAGGTTGTTTGCTTCTCCTTGTCCTCCAGGGATGCAGCCTGTTTGACCCGCTGATGTCCTCCAGCACTTAGTGTGTGGTTTCACGTGAATGCTGCCTATTTCCAGCTCGGTTCCACAGACGAGCTTCCTGTTGAAGAAGCCGTAAACGTTGGCACTGGTTTCTCTGCAGCACTCTGGTCCCTGGGTCTCTGCTCGAGATGCTTCAGCCGAGGGCATTGTGGCCTTGCTCAAATTGCTGCAATTAAACCACTGATGCTTTTAGTAACTATAGCAATGGCTAAACCATTCATTTAATTGTTCAGAAACAACCAAGCGTTTAACAAAATCAATTTACAATCCAAAGTACTTATCAACTCGGAAGTGGAGACGCTTTGTGTTTAAGGCTCCCGGTATCATTATCAATCGTTCAGAACTCGCTGTAATGAGGTAGCAATGAAGCATTGACAACACCATCCATTCAAAGGGCAGCACGGTGGCGCAGCGTTAGAGTTGCTGCCACTCAGCGCCAGAGACGCAGGTACGATCCCGGCTATGGGTACTGTCTGTACCGAGTTTGCACGTTCTCCCCGTGACCTGCGTGGGTTTTCTCCAAGATCATCGGTTTCCTCCCACACTCCAAAGACGTGCAGGTTTGCAGGTTAATTGGCTTGGTGTAAATGTGTGAATCGTCCCCAGTGTGTGTAGGATAGTGTTAATGTGCGGGGATCGCTGGTTCGAGTGGACTCGCTGGGCCGAAGGGCCTGTTTCCGTGCTGTATCTCTAAACTGTGTGTAGGATAGTGTTAGGGTGTGGGGATCGCTGGTCGGTGCGGACTCGCTGGGCCGAAGGGCGTGTTTCCACGCTGTTTCTCTAAACTAAAACTAAACTAAACTCCCAGCTACAGACAGCACAGGGGAGATAGAGAACCCGGATAGATATACTGCCAGTGTGGTGTAGGAAGGAACTGCAGATGCTGGTTTACACCGAAGATAGACACAAAGAGAAGGAATTCTGGAGAGAAGGAATGGGTGACGTTTCGGGTCGAGATCCTATCCAGAGATGCTGCCTGTCCCGCTGAGTTACTCCAGCATTTTGTGTCTTCCTTCCAGGAACACTTCACAGTATGACGTGGTGTAATGATTAGATGAGAGGGCAGATAGCCACAGTCTCTCTCCCATGGTAAAGGGCATCTAAAACTTGAAGCTGTAGGGTTGAGGTGAGTGGGAGGATGTTTAAAGAAGCTAAGGGACAAATTAAGGGCATAAGTGATCGGAGCAGAATTAGACCATTTGGCCCATCAAGTCTACTCCGCCATTCGATCATGGCTGATCTATCTCTCCCTCCTAACCCCATTCTCCTGCCTTCTCCCCATAACCCCTGACACCCGTTCTAATCAAGAATCTATCTATCGCTGCCTTAAAAATATCCACTGACTTGGCCTCCACAGCCTTCTGTGGCAAAGAATTCCACAGATTCACCACCCTCTGACTAAAGAATCTTCACTCAGATTATCACCATCGGCCCATTTACACCTCACGCTGCCTCGGCAAGGCCAGCAGCATCATCAAGGACCAGTCTCACCCTAGCCACTCCCTCTTCACCCCTCTCCCACCAGGTGCAGAAGTGTGAAAACGCACACCTCCAGATGCAGGGACAGTTTCTTCCCGGCTGTAATCAGGCAACTGAACCTTCCTCTCACCAACAGGAGAGCAGTCCTGACCTCCCATCTACCTCATTGGAGACTCTCGGACTATCTTTAATCGGACTCTACTGGACTTTGTCTTGCACTAAACGTTATCCCCTTTATCCTGTATCTGTGCACTGTGGACGGCTCGATTGTAAACATGTGTAGTCTTTCTGCTGACTGGATATCACGCAACAAAAGCTTTTCACTGAACCTCAGTACATGTGACAATAAACTAAACTAAACTAAACTTGCTGTGCACAGCCCTATCCCAGGGGATGGGCAGTGCTGGATAATACAGGTCGAAGCTGCCCTGTTAAACCCTCCCAGGGCAGAGACAGCACACGTTAGATACAGAGCAATGCTCCCTCTTTGTGTGTGTGTGTCTGTCTGGACTGTGGTCAGTGTGTGTGTGACCAAGTCAAGTCAACTTTATTTGTCACATACACATACAAGATGTACAGTGAAATGAAAGTGGCAATACCTGCGGGATTGTGCAAAACAACAGAACAGAACCAGTATTTACATTTTTTTTTTAAAGACAGTATTTACGCCCTGGTCAGAGTTTACAGTCCTGACGGCCCGTGGGAAGAAACTCCCTCTCATCCTCTCTGTTTTCGCAGCGTGACAGCGAAGGCGTTTGCCTGACTGTAGCAGCTGGAACAGTCCGTTGCTGGGGTGGTATGGGTCCCCCATAATGTTGCTGGCTCTGGATCTGCACCTCCTGGTGTATAGGTCCTGGGGGGGGGGGGGGGGGGGGGGGGGGGAGGAGTGTACTTCCCATGGTGCGTTCAGCCGAATGCACTACTCTCTGCAGAGCCTTCCTGTCCTGGGCAGAGCTGATGCCAAACCAGATCGAGATGTTTCCGGTCAGGAAACTTTCTACAGCACCAGAGTAGAAGGATTGAAGGTTCCTCAGAGAGACTCTGAATTCCCTCAGCTGCCTGAGGTGGTAAAGGTGCTGCCTTGCCTTTCCCACCAGTGCGGCAGTGTGTGTGTGTGTGTGTGACTGGGGGCTGTGGTCAGTGTGTGACCATGCACTGTGGTTAGTGTGTGTGTGTGTGCTATGGTGGAGGTCCACAGATGTAGATGTAGTTACACTACTGACCATCAGTGTGAGTGCTGGGACCTGTGCTATTGATTATAACGGAGTGATTTGTTGTCCACTCACAGGGGTAAGGCATGGGCTGATGACACCAGCCAGCTGGGGCCGGACAAGCACGCCCGAGAGATCACCTCATCACTGGACAAGTACGCCATGGAGCGGTGGGAGGTGAGTCCGAGGCACTGCCACTGCCCCACAGTTCAGTTTAGTTTAGAGATGAAGCGCGGAAACAGGCCCTTCGGCCCACCCAGTCCACGCCGACCGGCGATCCCCGCACGCGCACACTATCCGACACGCA
Organism: Raja brachyura; assembly: GCA_963514005.1. The sequence continues at coordinate 34,091,716 of OY740805.1, forward strand.
CTGGGGATAATTTACAATGACTGCAAGCCAATTAACCTACAAACCTGCACGTCTTTGGAGTGTGGGAGGAAACCGGAGCGCCCGGAGAAAACCCACGCAGTTCACGGGGAGAACGTGCAAACTCCGTACAGACAGCACCCGGTAGTCAGGATGGAACCCGGGTCTCTGGCGCTGTGAGGCAGCAACTCTACCGCTGCGCTAACGAGGTTATTGAGCCGGGTTGAGGAGATGAAGTCAGGAGCACGGTATGGGCCTTTTCTTTAGATTGTAGACACACAATGTGGAAACCGGCTCATCGGCCCACTGAGTCCGCGCCGACCAGCGATCAGCCCATAGATGAACACTAGTAGGTTAATTGTCATTGGTAATTATGTAAATTGTCCCTAGTGTGTGCAGGATGGTGTTAGTGTGCGGGGATCGCTGGTCGGCGCGGACTCGGTGGGCCGAAGGGCCTGTTCCCGCACTGTATCACCAAACTAAACTAAACATGGTAAAGGGAATAACGTTTAGTGTAAGATGAAGTCCAGTCTGAAGAAAGCTCTTGACCCGAAACGTCACCTAGACAGGAAACATGGCAGGAAACATGTTCCCCATGTTGGGGGAAGTCCAGAACCAGGGGCCACAGTTTAAGAATAAACGGTAGGCCATTTAGAACGGAGATGAGGACAAACTTTTTCACCCAGGGGGTTGTGAATCTGTGGAATTCTCTGCATCAGAAGGCAGTGGAGGCCAATTCTCTGGATGCTTTCAAGAGAGAGCTAGATAGAGCGTTTAAAGATAGCGGAGTCAAGGGATATGGGGAGAAGGCAGGAGCGGGGTACTGATTGTGGATGATCAACCGTGATCACAGTGAATGGCGGTGCTGGCTCGAAGGGCTGAATGGCCCACTCCTGCACTATTATCTATCAAAGCAGCAACATAAGATGGACACAAAATGCTGGAGTAACTCAGCGGGACAAGCAGCATCTCGGGAGAGAAGGAAGGGCTGCATTTCGGTTTGAGACCCTTCAGACTCAAAAGGTATAGACTCAAATAGGCAATAAACAATAAGTGCAGGAGTAGGCCATTCAGTCCTTCGAGTCAAGCGGAGTCAAGGGATATGGGCAGGCAGGAACGGGGTACTGATTGTGGATAATCACAGTGAATGGCGGTGCTGGCTCGAAGGGCTGAATGGCCTGAAGAAGGGTCTAGATCCGAAATGTCACCTATTCCTTTTCTCCAGAGATGCTGTCTGACCTGCAGGGCTACTCCAGCTTTTTGTGTCTACCCAAAGTCCAGTAAAGTCTGAGTGAAGATAGTGCGAGGGTTTTGAGTGGGGTACAGCAGATACACTGTGTCACGGAACACTTTGTCTCATCGTTGCGTTGTAGTTCGGGGTCGACAACAGTGGAATCATCGGCAAACTGAACTGCAAGCATGCGGGCTGTGTCTGGGGAGACACTGGAGGTGGATAGTCAGTCATTCCAGTGATGTCCACAGCCAGGGGATAAAGAGGCAATGAGATGAGTAATCCTTGGCTCCTCGCACTCCCATCATGAGTTGTTCTCTTGCCAGCTTCGACTCCGCGATCAGTGCGTTCAAATTCTCCGTTAATGCAATCGATGCCATTATCCTGCTTTCCTCGCCTCTCTGGAGAGGGAAACGGCTGAAAATAGCTTCGTCACAGAGTGTTGCTTCATATTGACGGCTGCAAAACTCCTGCCTCTGCTTGTCTCATAAGCACCTGGGGCGAGCAGAAGCCAGAGACGAGCTTCGATACGTTCCCCGAAGATCGGCTGGGCAGATTGCGTGCATGCTCAGGCACGGTGGCTCAGCGGTAGAGTTGCTGCCTTACAGCGCTAACAGCTGCAGGGACCCGGGTTCGATCCCGACTGCGGATGCCGTCTGTACGGACAGTTTGCACGTTCTCCCCGTGACCTGCGTGGGTTTTCTCCGGGAGCTCCGGTTTCCTTCCACACTCCACCCACACGCACAAGTTTGTAGGTTAATTGGCTGGGTGTAAATGTAAAATTGTCCCCAGTGTGTGTAGGGTAGTGTTAGTGTGCGGGGATCACTGGTCGGCGAGGACTCGGTGGGCCGAAGGGCCTGTTTCCGCGCTGTATCTCTAAACCAAACTAAAATTAATGGCTGCAAGATTTCAGTCTCTGCTCACGTCCAAACAATCTGGAGCGGACAGAGGACAGAGATGAGTGTTGATGGTTTTATAACCATATAACCATATAACAATTACAGCACGGAAACAGGCCATCTCGGCCCTTCAAGTCCGTGCCGAACAACTTTTTTCCCTAGTCCCACCTGCCTGTTTTGTTAAGATGGGCTTGGCAGATTGGGCACATGGTCAAGCCTGACTATCCCAACGTTTCAGAAACAGTTAGACAGGTACATGGACAGGACAGGTTTGGAGGGATATGGGCCAAATGCTGGCAGGTGGGACTAGTGTAGCTGGGACATGTTGGCCGGTATGTGGGCAAGTAGGGCCGAATGGCCTGTTTCCACTTTGAATCACATTTTTGATGCGATGATAATTTTATAAATAGGGAGAGAATCCAGTAATTTGAGGTGCAAAGGGACTTGGGAATGCTGGTGCAGGATTCCCAAAAATGTTAATCTGCAAGTCAAATCAGTAATAAAGAAAGCAAACTCAATGCTGGCATTTATTTCAAGAGAGCTTGTGTACAGAGGCAGGGATGTAATGCTGAGGCTCTACAAGGCGCTGGTCAGGCCACATTTGGAATATTGTGAGTAATTCTGGGCACCATATCTGAGGAAGGATGTGCTGGCTCTGGAGAGGGTCCAGAGGAGGTTTACAAGAACGATCCCAGGAATGAGTGGGTTAACCTATGATGAGCGTTTGACGGCACTGGGCCTGAACTCGCTGGAGTTTAGAAGAATGAGGGGGGACCCTCATTGAAACGTACAGAATAGTGAAAGGCTTGGATAGAGTGGATGTGGAGAGGATGTTTCCACTAGTGGGAGAGTCTAGGACCAGAGGTCACAGCCTCAGAATTAAATGACGTTCTTTTAGGAAGGAGATGAGGAGGAATTTCTTTAGTCAGAGGGTGGTGAATCTGTGGAATTCTTTGCCACAGAAGGCTGTGGAGGCCAATGGATATTATTAAGGCAGAGATAGATAGATTCTTGATTTGTGTGGGTGTCAGATGTTATGGGGAGAAGGCAGGAGAATGGGGATAGGAGGAAGAGATAGATCAGCCACGATTGAATGGCGGAGTTGACTTGATGGGACGAATGGACTATAGACAATAGCCAATAAGTACAGGAGTCAGCCATTCGGCCCTTCGAGCCAGCATTCAATGTGATCTTGGCTGATCATCCCCAATGTGGGCAAGTAGAGCCGACCATCCCCATTCAATGCGATCTTGGCTGATCATCCCCAATCAGTTCCGCGTTCTTGCCTTCTCCCCATATCCCCTGACTCCGCTATCTTTAAGAGCCCTATCTAGCTCTCTAATGAAAGTATCCAGAGAACCGGCCTCCACCGCCCTCTGAGGCAGAGAATAGTAAGATTGAACGAGAACTTACCAGTTCGAAGGTTGATCTTTATTTCATGAGGAGTCGAAGTGAGGGATTTCGTGAAGAGCCCGCCGGCGCGCATGCTCGACATACTTCAAAGTAGCGGCGTGGAATCACAGAAACCAATCAAAAGAAATGACTTCACATAGTAAGAATGAAAACGACTAAGATTACCAGATGAAGGTGATTGAGGGTTGGGCGAGGAGGGCACGAAATCCCTCACTTCGACTCTTCATGAAATAAAGATCAACCTTCGAACTGGTAAGTTCTCATTCAATCTTACTATTTCATTTCGGAGTCACGTGAGTGACTTTGTGAAGACTTCAAAGCTTCTGTGATGACACGCCCTGGACCACGTCCTTGCTGTCACACCACTACCAGGGATGGATGGGAGGAATAACGTGCTGACTAGTCCATACTGCAAAACAAATCATATTTATTAACAACAAATCAAAAACCCCTTATTCGGGGACATCTCCACGTTCTTGCCCCGCATCTAGCACGGCTTCTGCGAACTGTAGAGGCGCAGCGACGGGCCGGTTGTAGAAACGCTGGAACACCACTTCATTAGCCCATCCTGCTGTGGCGAGAATATGGTCCATGGGCACCTCCATGACCCTCGCCGCCGACGTCGATGCAGCCCTGGTGGAATGAGATTTGAACACATTAGTGTCGATACCTGACTTACCCAAGACGACTCGAAGCCACCTGGATATCGTCTGTGTTGTCACTCGATGGTGAGGTCTCTTATGAGTGACAAGCAGGTATCTCTCCTTTCCTCTGATGCTTGCCGTCACCTTGACGTAGTAACGGATGTGGGAGGCTAAACATAGCCTAGCATCTGCGGGGTATGCCGGGAACTTCAGCTGCAGCCCTGTGCACCCAGGTCTATGCTGCTTTAGTAGCTCGTCAACAAAGAAAACTACTTCTGTGGGGGTAGACATCATTCTGTCGACACGTAGTTTATGGAGTGTCTGTACCCTCTGTGCTGAAGTCAGCGCTAGTAACATCACCAGCTTCATGGTGAGTTTGTCCAGCTGGAGCCCTTCCATGGGGGACCACGTCCTGAGCAGAGCTAAAACTACCCTGACATCCCAGGTGATATTGTAGCGTGGTGTAGGCGGATTCGTATTGAAAATACCCCGCATGAGCCTGGACACTAGCTTGTTGGATCCCACCTCAATATTGAGGTAGAATGATAGAGCGCTCCTGGCGCTGTTGATGGCACTGTAGCTTAAGTGTTCATCATGGTGCAACCCCGCGAGGAATTCCAGGACGTCGGTTATAGTCACGGCATCGTACGTGATGCGAGAGCGGCTGCAGAAGGCTTCCCACTTCCTGATGTGAGAGCGGTATCTTCGCCTTGTAGACTCTCGGCACGACGCTGCAATGGTATCCATGGTCCGGGTAGAAAGGCCGTATCCAACTAAAGGCCGATTCAGAATCTGCAAGCCAACAAATTTAAATAGCCATGGCAGGGATGTGGCTCCCCTGAAACAGGGTGAGTAACTAATTCTGGGCTACCCTGCAAACGGACCCAAGGTTCACCGAGCGTGTCAAAGATCATCGGATACCACGGCTGTGTAGGCCAGTCGGGTATGATAAGGATGCCCTTGGCACCATCCATCTGAATTTTTCGTAATACCCGACTGATGAGGCAAAACGGAGGGAATGCATAGAAAAAGCAATTCCCCCAGTCTAGCGAGAATGCATCTAACGCTATAGCCCCAGGATCTGGTTCCCACGAGACGTAGGTTGGTACCTGATGGTTCAACGGGACGCAAAAAGGTCAATGTCCGGTTTCCCAAATTTGGTTGTGATTTTTGCAAAAATTTCAGGATGTAACATCCATTCAATATTATCATTGAACTTGCGTGACCTGGCGTCCGCCACAAAATTAAGCTCACCTGGCAAATAGGTGGCTGAAATCCAAATGTCTCTCTTGACACACCAGAGCCAAATTGAATTAGCCAATTTATCACATGAAACTGACCTGGTACCGCCTATGTGGTTTAAATACGCCACCGCTGTGGTGTTGTCTATTTGGAGCCGGACATGTGCTCCAAAGATCTTGGAACAATATGCACGAAGTCCGTGAAACGCTGCAAGCAGCTCCAAATAGTTGATCCCTTGTGATACCAACATTGTATTCTCAAGGGTATCCCATCGGCCCCCACAACTAGAATGTTGATTCGTAGCTCCCCAGCCATCAGAGCTCGCATCAGTTTGTACGTATATCATCGGTTTCGCCTCAATAATAGTTTTAAACGAGTTACTAATGTGGCAAACCCACCATCGTAACTCATCCAATGCTGCAGGCGGCAGCTGCATTGATCGATCATAATGACCAGCATGCCGTCGCAGCGCAGCAATCTTGGCTCTCTGCAAGTTTTGATAATGCAGAGGTCCATACCGGGCTGCCGGAAACAAAGCCACAATCTTGCCAATGACAGTAGCTGTGTGACGAATCGATGTATACGAGTATTGAGTAAATCTGTACACACCTGTGTTACCTCCTCAATTTTGTTAATTGGTATGGCGACTCTCATGCTAATGGAATTCACCTGGAACCCCAGATAATTAATTACCTGGGTGGGGCAGAACTTAGATTTTTCTGGATGAACAATGAACCCAAGCTGTTGGAACAAATTGACCGCAGCTGCAACCCCTTGTTGAGCTGATTCCAAGGTGTGTCCGATAATTAAAATATCATCTAAATAGGCCATAACGATATGATGTCGTTGTCTTAAATAAGCCATAATTGGCTTCACCAATTTAGTAAATAATCGAGGGGCTGTGGTGAGCCCATTAGGCAACGCCCTATATTGCCACAGCTGGTCCATCCAGATAAATTTTAAGAACCTTCTGTAATATTTTTGCATGGGTACGGTATAGTACGCATCCTGTAAATCAATACATGCCATAAAGCACCCTTGTGAGATCAATGATTTGGCCGTTTCAAACGTGTCCATTTTAAAATGAGTATATGTTACAAAGTTATTCAGAGTGGTCAGATCAATAATGACTCTACAGCCTCCATCTTTCTTAGGTCGGGTAAAAATATTGGAAACAAATTCAACGGGCTCATGAACCGTTTTCTCTATGACCCCTTTCTGTTCCAACCTTAAAATTTCCTTATAGCCTACGGACTGTTCCGCAGCCGTTAGTTTAAACATATGACCCGGTCTATGCTGAGACGGAGGGATGTCCCCATTAATAAACTCAATGCTATGGCCCTGAATATTCCGTAACACATACTCATCACTGGTAATATCACCCAATGCACCCGCAAACAACCGCAAACGCCCACCAACATGTGAGGTTAAACAAAGAGAAAAAAGAGAACCAGACCGCCTCACCTCTGTGGTTACCGGCGGTCCCTGACACGAATGGGTGGACGTAGAGGTGCTGGGTTGGTTTGAGGTCGTGGCGTCCTCATTTTCCATCTCGGCTTCTGCCGAGCCTGTCCTAAAAAAGACCTCTGTGGTTGGGGTGGTTGATATCGGTTTGGAGCTGGAGGGTAATTCCTGGTAGACGTGCTGGCAGACCCTCGTGAGCGGCCAAGCGGAGCTTTGGAGCTCGATGGCGTGGGGGCACTCTGAGAGCGCATGAGCCCCACGGTCTTGGCTTGTTCATCAAGCTCTCTGACCCTTTTGGAAAGGTCTTCGCCAAAGAGCTGACGGGGCGGCGGCGGCGGCGGTGGTTTGCACAACCCTGCAAATTTGGGGTTGAGCGCTGGGCGGATGCTATTTTTCCGAAAGCCGTTGATTTCATTTTGAGTAGCGCATAGAAGCGCCAGAGCATCCTCCTGGTCCAAATTAAGCTCCTCTCCGTCGACCGACCGCACAAAAGCAGTAATCCCGGCCGTGAGGAGTTTCAGGATCCGCTGAATCTTTAGTTCCTGCTGACGGATAGCCGCACTGATGTTGCCCCAGATTGGCGTATTGACCACAGGCACGTTGAGGGAGTTGCAGTTTGATGGAGCCTTGTGACGGCTCATGGCTTGTAGTAGAACTTCCTCCTGAAGCTGGTGATTATTTAGGAAGTCCACAGTGGCTGCCAGTTTTGTATTGATAGGAAGCCCCAAGGAATGAGGGGCTGCAAACTTGGTGGCCACATCGAGGAGGTCCTCCGCCGGTAACTCAGGCGGGGGTGGGATGGGATCGACCACTGCCTCCTCGTCCTGCTGCTCCAGGCTGGTGTATGAAGCTGGTGATGAAGCCCTGTGCCTGTCGCTGCTGGATGCCTGTTGTTGTTGAAGGAGACGTTCCAGCAGCCGCTCTATACGGTCAATACGCCCTTCACCCTGAACACTCAGGTGGTCGGAATCCTCCAGCTCTGAAAATTGGCCGGGGCTCCTGTCATCGGCCCGCACCTCGTCGAGGCCCTGCCGGTGCCGGTAGTTGTCGTCGACAGCCGCCGAGGCGAAACTGCGCGATTCCTGCACGGGCGTGTTCAACCGCCTCCGTGTAGCGGGAGCGGAAGCCGTTGCCTCTAAGGACAGATGCGGCATGGTGTCGGCACCAGCCGAAGCCTGGATACCTTGGGCCCATGCAGGCTTGCCAGCTGCCCACATCGTGGACCTTGCCGACGCATGGTCTCGCCCACCCATCCATGGGGGGCTCGGCGACCGTGACGGGACCCCCAACTGACTCGTCCCGGCGTCGGAAGTTGGGGGGCGACGGCTGGACCTCACAGCTGCCCCGGGTCCCGTCCTGGAACCTGACCGCTCCTTGGCGACAGGGAGAGCCTCAGCCCCGACAGGGTTAGGCTTTTGGGCTCCTGCCCTTCCCCTCCTCAGGGGGCTGCGTGAAACGGGCCGTGCAGCTGCACGGACCCTTCTGCTCGAGGCCGTCAGCAAGCCTGCTGACGACCTGACTGCCATGGCAGGGTCGTCCTGCTCTGGCGGCACACCACACTCCTCCTCGTCGAACTCCTCCGAGCTGTGGTGTGCGGGCGGGTCCGGACCTGAAAAAACAGAGCTCACCGACATCTCCGCCCTCGTTCCGGTCTGCGTTGCAGGTACCCCCGACAACTCTCGTTCCGGAACTGCTGGCCGGCGACTTCTCCTCGAACTCCGGCCTCTTAAACTCCCATCCATGTTCTTGCTGTGAAGCAAACACAACAAGAACCACCAACTTAAGGTAGCATACTTACCTGCGTGGCTCCCTTATGAAGGGCTGGCGAGGAGCACGCTCCTCCGTCAGCCGTCGCAGCAACGCGGTACGACGATATGTCGAGCATGCGCGCCGGCGGGCTCTTCACGAAGTCACTCACGTGACTCCGAAATGAAATTCCACAGACTCACAACTCTCTGTGAGAAAAAGTGTTTCCTCGTCTCCATTCTAAATGGCTTACCCTTATTCTTAAAATGTGGCCCCGGTTCTGGACTCCCCCAACATCGGGAACATGTTTCCTGCCTCTAGCATCTCCAAACCCTTAATAATCTTACATGTTTCTATAAGATCCCCACTTATTCTAAACTCCAGAGTATACAAAGGACAAAGGACATTAATTGTCACATACACCAATTGGTGTAGTGAAATTTGCAGCACACAGATAAAGAGAAGACACAACATTGAAGAATTTAACAATAAACATAAAAACATCCCCCCCACAATGGTTCCCATTATGAGGGAAGGCACAAAGTCCAGTCCCCATCCCCTTGTCCACCCATAGTCGGGCCTATTGAGGCCTCCGTAGTCGCCGCTACGGCGGCCCGATGGTGCTCCGGTGTCGGGAGAATCCTCACAGCGGCTTGGGATACCTGGAGCGGCCGCTTCCTTACTCGAGACCGCGGCTTCCGAAGCCAACAAGGCCGCGCCGGATGGAGCTCCACCACTGGTGATCTCGGCGAGAGATCCCAGGCTCCCGATTAAAAGCTCAGCGCCGCAGCTGGCCGCTCCACAGACCCGCCCGCAGCTCCGCGATGTTTTATCGGCGGTCTTCAGCTCACCGGAGTTCCAGCGCGGCCACCCAGGCAAGGCATCGCCCGCTCTGCTCCGCGATAGTGCTCCAGCGCTGTGCCGCCGCCGAAGCCGAGGTTCTGGGCGGTCCCCTCAGGAAACGCCGCTCCAGGCCCGCCGAAAAGCTGCCTCTCCGACCAGGTAGGGACCCTGAAAAGCAGTTCCCCCCCCCCGCCCCACCCCCACATAAAAAAGAATATAGAGCTGCGAAAAACAAAAACTCAATTAACTAAAAATTAAAAAAAGAGTTGAAAAACGGACAGCTGCAGGCTGGGAAGCCATACCCGTACAGGACGGCGTCCCCAGCCGCTCCATTCTCTCAGCATATGACACTCCTGCCATCCTGCGAATTAACCTTGTGAACCTACGCTGCACTCCCTCAATAGCAAGAATGTCCTTCCTCAAATTAGGGGACCAAAACTGCACACAATACTCCAGGTGTGGTCTCACTAAGGCCCTGTACAACTGCAGAAGGACCTCTTCGTTCCTATACTCAACTCCTCTTGTTATAAAGGCCAACATGCCATTTGCTTTCGTCACTGCCTGCTGTACCTGCATGCTTACTTTCATTATGCTCCTAATTCTGCTCGTATCACTTATGACCTTCTGTGACTCATCTCTGCGCCCTTTCCAGCTTGATGGCATTTGCTGCTTGTTGTCCCGTGAGGACCTGCACTAATTATAGTCTAGGCGGGGAGCCTGATCGTGACACGTCATTTACGCTGGAAGAAATTAATGGCCGTCAATTAGATTGCAGATTGCTCCTCACACCTGCTGTTCTGCCAGCGACCTCAATCAGTCCCCTTGCCGTGGGGAATGTACCCAGTGACAGAGTCTCACTTTGTCTCCTGGCCTGGCCTTCTGATCTCAAGGGCAGCTTTGTGGCGCAGCGGTAGAGTTGCTGCCTCACGGCGTCACAGACCCAGCTTCGATCCTGACCACGGGTGCTGTCTGTGTGGAGTTTGTACGTTCATAAGTGATGCGAGCAGAATTAGACTATTCGGCCCATCAGGTTTGAGCGGCACGGTGGCGCAGCGGTAGAGTTGCTGCCTCACAGCGCTGGTGACCCCGGTTAAATCCCGATTACGGGTGCTGTCTATACAGAGTTTGCACGTTCTCCCCGTGTCCTGTGTGGGTTTTCTCAGAGATCTTCGGTTTCCCCGCACACTCCATAGACGTACAGGTTTGCAGGTTCATTGGCTTGGTATAAACGTAAAATTGTCCCTAGTGTGGGTAGGGTAGTGTTAGTGTGCGGGGATCGCTGGTCGGCACGGACTCGGTGGGCCGAAGGGCCTGTTTTCAGCTGTATCTCTAAACTAAACTAAACTCCCAGAGAAAACCCACGCGGGTCACGGGGAGTACGTGCAAACTCCGTACAGACAGCACCCGTAGTCAGGATGGAACCCGGGTCTCTGGCGCTGTGAGGCAGCAACTCTACCGCTGCGCCACCGTGCCAACTACCGACTCTGGGCACTGAGTTCTAACAACAGATTATCTGTGTCTGCAGCTTCCAGCATCTGTAGTCTCTTGTGTCTTCACATTCTCCAGCTTATCTCCGCAGTCAGGTTTGACCTCCAAGCTGTCTAGAGCAGAGGCGAGGGGTTCATATCGAGCTGAATCAATTCTCCTGTAATGCCAAACCAGATTTGCAAGTCTTTTTGATGTTTCTAAATGTAGCCCGGTGTCAGATATTGTTTGTTCTCTGTGCAACATCTTGGGACATGTCGCTGCCTTAAAGGATCGACATCAATACGAGGTGTAGATGTTGATGTTGTTTTACTATTACCCATGCAAGTAGTTCCCTCCTGGAGCCTCGACTATCCTTGACCATCTCACAAACCAACCTCCCTTCCATTGCCTGACGAAGGGTCTCGACCCGATACGTCACCCATTCCTTCCCTCCACAGATGCTGCCTGTCCCACTGAGTTACTCCAGCTTTTTGTGTCAACCTCCCTTCCATTGACTCCATCTACACCTCACGCTGCCTCGGCAAGGCCAGCAGCATATTCAAGGACCAGTCTCACCCTGGCCACTCCCTCTTCTCCCCTCTCCCATCGGGCAAAAGGTATAAAAGTGTGAAAACGCACACCTCCAGATTCAGGAACAGTTTCTTCCCAGCTGTTATCAGGCAACTGGATCATCACACCACAACCAGAGAGCAGTCCTGAACTACTATCTACCTCTTTGGTGACCCTCGGACTATCTTTGATCGGACTTTGCTGGCTTTACCTTGCACTAAACGTTATTCCCTTATCATGTATCTGTACACTGTAAATGGCTCGATTGTAATCATGTATTGTCTTTCCGCTGGTTAACACAAAAACCTGGAGTAACTCAGCGGGACAGGCAGCATCTCTGGAGAGAAGGAATGGGTGACGTTTCGGGTCGAGGCCCTTCTTCAGAGTCTTCCCGCTGACTGGATAGCACGCAACAAAGAGCTTTTCACTGTACCTCGGTACACGTGATTACAAACTAAACTAACTGGAATCTTATTTCCTTCTGAAAACTGTTCTCCCTTCACAACAGTGACCATAGAAACATAGACAATAGGAGCAGGAGGAGGCCATTCGGCCCTTCGCACCAGCACCGCCATTCAATGTGATCATGGCTGATCATCCACAATCAGTACCCCGTTCCTGCCTTCTCCCCATATCCCTTGATTCCGTTAGCCCGAAGAGCTAAATCCAACTCTATCTTGCAAACATCCATAGAAGGCAGTGGAGGCCAATTCACTGGATGTTTTCAAGAGAGAGTTGGATATATGCCACTGGCTGTAAAGTGCCTTGAAATATCCTTAGGCCGCATAAGGCAGGAGCCAAGTCATCATCGTCAGGTTTATAGCCATAAGCAAAGGTGTGGTGAGGTATAGATCATAAGATCATAAGCGATAGTAGAATTAGGCCATTCGGCCCATCTAGCCTGCTCTGCCATTCGATCATGGCTGATCTATCTCTCCCTCCTAACCGCATTCTCCTGCCTTCACCCCATAACCCCTGACACCCATACTAATCAAGAATCTATCTATTTTGGCCTTAAACCTGTCCACTGACTCGGCCTCTATGGCCTTCTGTGGCACAGAAGTTCACAGATTCACCACCCTCTGACTAAAGAAATTCCCCCTCATCTCCTTTCTAAATGAACATCCTTTAATTCTGAGGCTGTGACCTCCAGTCCTAGACTCTCCCACGAGTGGAAACATTCTCTCCACATCCACTCTATCCATGCCTTTCACTATTCGGTACGTTTCAATGAGGCCCCCCTTTTTTTTTTTGAAACTCCAGTGAGTTCAGGCCCAGTGCCATCAAACGCTCATCATAGGTGAACCCACTCATTCCTGGGATCATTCTTGTAAACCTCCTCTGGACCCTCTCCAGAGCCAGCACATCCTTCCTCAGATATGGTGCCCAGATTTGCTCACAATATTCCAAATGCGGCCTGACCTGCACCTTGTGGAGCCTCAGCATTACATCCCTGTTTTTGTACACAAGCCGTCTCAAAGTAAATGCGAGCATTGAGTTTGCTTTTTGTAGTTCGGCTTAGGTTTATGCCGAGGCAGCGTGAGGTATAAATGGAGTCCGTAGAAGGGAGGTTGGTTGGTTTGTGTGATGGTCTGGGCTGCGTCCACAACTCTCTGTGATTTCTTGCGGTCCTGGATGGAGCTGTTACCAAACCAGGCCGTGACGCATCCTGAGAATAGACTCCAAATAAACACAGAATGCTCAGCGGGACAGGCAGCATTTCTGGAGAGAAGGAATGGGTGACATTTCGGGTCGAGACCCTTCTTCAGGTAAAATGCTTTCTGCGTCGCATCTGTAGAAGTTGGTGAGAGTTGTTGGGGACATGCCGGACTTCCTGCCTTCTGAAGAAGTAGAGGCTTTGATTTGTTTTTTTGGCCATTGCTTCGATGTGGCTGGTCCTTAGGGTTGCCAACTTTCTCACTCCCAAATAAGGGACAAAAGGTCAAAGTACGGGACAAATTCCCGACGGCTATTCGTTGACCGACTCGATCGTGGCTGGGTGAATGATGAGTTTGCCCGGGTGCTGGACTGCACACAAAGCCCAGCCGGCGGGCCAGCTGAGGAGATTTGGCCCCGCGAAGTCCGGCACCCCATCCAACTCATGAACCGATGATCGGCCATGAGAAAGAGGGGTGGTGGTGACAATAGACAATAGGTGCAGGAATAGGCCTTTTGACCCTTCTAGCCAGCACCACCATTCACTGTGATCATGGCCGATCATCCCCAATCAGTACCCCATTCCTGTCTCCTCAACATATCCTCTGACTCCGCTATCTTTATTTAACTCTCTCTTGAGAACTCTATCTTTATTTAACTCTCTCTCAGAGAATTGGCCTCCATTGCCTTCTGAGGCAGAGAATTCCACAGATTCACAACTCTCTGGTTGAAAACCGATGATCGGCCATGAGAAGGAGGGGTGGTGGTGTCGGTGGTCAGCGTAGGTCCGAAGGTCGGACAGCTGGCCGGGCTGCCGACCGACGGGGCCACTGGCGAGGTGCTGCTGCTGCTGCTGCTCTCCATGGGCTGCACTACGTCGGGACGGGTGAGGCGCTCCGACCCGACAGTCCCCTCGACCCGAGCAGTAGCAGTCAAATACGGGACAAGAGCGGTCCCGTACGGGAACAAACCAATTTATCCAATTTACGGGATGTCCCGGCTAATACGGGACAGTTGACAACCCTAGTGGTCCTGAATGAGTTACTGGTGATGTTCACTCCTAAGTTGATGTTGGTAAGTTAGGCGCAGGTTTATGGTTGGCGCGGTGTACGGAGGTGGGGACATGTCGGTCTGCCTGGTGCCTCTTCTCATTGCTGACTCTTTCCCCCCCCCCCCCCCACAGGTGATCCTGCATTTCATGGTGGGCTCCCCCAGTGTGGCCGTCAGCCAGGATCTGGCCCAGCTCCTCATCCAGGCCGGACTCATGAAGAGGTGAGTAAAGCCACAACCCCCCCCCCCCCTCCTTCCCCACTCCCGCTGTCTCCCCACAATCCCCCCCCCCCCCCATCAAGGTCTGATTCACTGACTCCCCCACCCCCCGTCCCCCGCACTGTCTCCCCACCCCGCCCCCCCCCCCCCTGCGGTCTAATGTAATTGTCCTTGAGGTTATTGGATATTGTGATGACAAGGAGGATTAAAATAAATCTGTGTGTGTCGCTGCACTGACGGGACGAGGGTGAGTAGCAGACAGGAGGAGGTTGAGAAAGTTGCAGCGATCGTCAACCTCGAGAAGCCCGTTTAGTTTAGTTTAGTTTAGAGATACATCGCGGAAACACCCTTCGGCCCATTGAGTCCGCGCCGACCAGCGATCCCCGCACACTAACACTACCCTACACACACTAGGGACAGTTTACATTTATACCGAGCCAATTAATCTACAAACCTGTAATGTCTTTGGGGTGTGGGAGGAAACCGGAGAAAGCCCACGCGGTCACGGGGAAATCTGCGCACAGCCAGCTCCTGTGGTCAGGATGGAGCCCGGGTCTCTGGCGCTGTAAGGCAGCAACTCTACGGGGCCTGTCTCACTTGGCAATTTGTTTCGGTGACTGCAGGTCATATCAATGACGGCAAAAGATTTTGAACATTTCAAAGTCCAGTGGCAACAAAAAAAAATTTGCGACACTTGAAAAAACACCGCGCGTCAATACGTCATCACGCCGCTAATTTTTCGGTGACCTGATACGTCGGTCAATGATGCCGGCAGTCGCCAAAAACATCGGCAAGTGGGACAGGCCCTTACCGCTGCGCCACCGCGCGGTCCCGGGGAAACCCACGCGGGCAGAGGGAGAGGGTGCAAACTGTACACAGTCTACAGCCGAGGTGGGGGTGGCATGGGGGCTGCTAGAGGTGTGAGGGGTCGGCGGTGGCTGCTGTGGGCTGTGCTGCTCTCAATGTCCACAAAAAGCTGCCCCTATACACTGTCCCATCACACACACCCGCACTGCCACAGTACAGACTCATGCTCCCTCTACAGGGGACAAGCTGCAACAACAGTGTGTGCCACACACACCCACAGCAGGTACAGGACCCATGGCCCGGGAATCTTTCCCGAGAGCCGGCCCCACGCAAGCCGGCCCCATGAGCCGCCTTTCCGGGATGCCCAGCGTGCCGTTCCGTGACGGGGAGAAACGTTTACTGTACGGGCTGCTCCTGCACACTCTACACTTCCTCCCAAAGATCATCCACACATTTATCTCCTCCCGCCTCGATTACTGCAACTCCCTTTACACTGGCATCAGCCAATCTTCCCTGTCCCGCCTGCAACTGGTACAAAACGCTGCAGCGAGACTCCTGAGACGGGCACCCGAAAAAGGGACCACATCACCCCGATTCTGGCCTCTCTCCACTGGCTCCCTGTGTGGTTCCGAATAAATTTCAAGATCCTCCTTTATGTCTACAAAGCCCTTAACGGGCTTGCCCCCACCTACATCACAAGTCTGCTTACCCACCACACCACCTGCAGGTCCCTCAGATCGGCCGACTTGGGGTTGCTGAACATCCCGCGGTCAAGGCATAAGCGCAGGGGCGACCGCGCCTTTGCGGTTGCAGCTCCTAGACTGTGGAACAGCATCCCTCTACCCATCAGAACCGCCCCCTCCATCGACTCCTTTAAGTCGAGACTTAAAACTCATGTTTACTCTCAAGCCTTTCTTGACGTCCTCTGAGGGAGGGCTATATGTATGTATTTATGTATGTACTTAATCTATGAACCACTGTTGTATAACGTTAGTATCTCCACCAATGTAAAGCACTTTGGTCAACGAGAGTTGTTTTTTAAATGTGCTATAGAAATAAAAGTGAGTTGACTTGACCCTCATCTTTCGTCCGTGCGGACACGACCAGGCGGTCGGTCCGTGTCACCACCTGACGGCGGGAGCGGTCCCCAGTTTAGGTCTCTCTACAAGGGAGTCCTCCTCCTTTACATCGGGGACCTGGGGTGGAGAGTGTTGCACAGAGCCGTGGTGTGTAACAGATATTTAAATCAGCTCACGGACTCGCCGGCCGCCTGTAACGTCTGCGGCGAGGAAGAGACCGTGTTCCACGTGTATATGGAGTGTGAGAGGCTGCAGCCCCTGTACCAGTATCTGAAAGGGCTGCTCCTCAAGTTCTGGCTGCATTTTAGCCCCACGCTCCTGATCTTTGCTCACCCGCTACAGAGGGGGGAGGGTCGATCGGGAGGGGGGTCGGGGGGGGTGTTGGGGTTTTGCTGGTTGCGGGGTTTTGCCAGATTGTGGTGCCATGTGCCGACTGATTGCCGGCGCTGTGGTAATGTTCATTCTCTCCGCTACAGTGAAGGGACAGAAGCCCCCTGTATCACATCGGCTGGCTTCCAGTTTCTGCTGCTCGACACCTCCTCCCAGCTCTGGTACTTCATGCTCCAGTACCTGCACACTGCTGAGGTAGGCAGCTGGCCGCGGCACTCCCCCCCTCTCTCCCCTCTCCTTACCCCCTCCCCCTTTGCCTCCACTCTCCACCTTGCCCCTTTCCTCCCTCCGCCCCCTCCCTCTGCCCCTCATCTCTCTCCTCCTCACACCCTCTCCACACTGCTGAGGTGGGGCACCTGGGCAAGCCACTCGCCCCCCCCTCTCTCTCCCCCTCCCTCCCTCCCCTGCACCTGCCTCCACCCCCCTCCCTCCTCCTCCCTCCTCCTCACATCTCTCTCTCTCTCTCTCCCCATCTCTCTCCACACTGCTGAGGTAGGACGCCTGGCAATGGCACTCCCCCACCCCCTCTACCCACCCATCCATCCTCTCCCCCCCACCTCTCTCCCCCCCCACCTCTCTCCCCCCCACCTCTCTCCCCCCACCCATCTCTCCCCCCCACCCCTCTCTCCCCCCCACCCCTCTCTCCCCCCCACCCCTCTCTCCCCCCCACCCCTCTCTCCCCCCCACCCCTCTCTCCCCCCCACCCCTCTCCCCCCCCCCACCTCTCTCCCCCCCCACCTCTCTCCCCCCCACCTCTCTCCCCCCCCACCTCTCTCCCCCCCCCACCTCTCTCCCCCCCCACCTCTTTTTGTGTCAACCTCCCTTCCATTGACTCCATCTACACCTCACGCTGCCTCGGCAAGGCCAGCGGCATATTCAAGGACCAGTCTCACCCTGGCACTCCCTCTTCTCCCCTCTCCCAAAGGTACAAAAGTGTGAAAACGCACACCTCCAGATTCAGGAACAGTTTCTTCCCAGCTGTTATCAGGCAACTGAATCATCCTACCACAACCAGAGAGCGGTGCTGAACTACTATCTACCTCTTAAGCCTCGTGATCTCATGGTCGAGTTGAGGGTGATCTCCCCCTTCTCATTGTACCCCTCCTTACTTCCCCCCACCCACTTCTCCCCCCCCCCCCTCTCCCCCCACAGGTGTGCTGTACAACCAGTTCCTGTCGCAGGTGGACTTTGAGTTGCTGCGTGACTATGCACGGGACCTGGGGGTGCTGGTGTGGGAGAATCCCCCCAAGCGGCTGATGGTGGTCACCCCCACCGGCCACCCCGATGTCAAACGCTTCTGGAAACGGCAGAAACACAACTGACCACCCGGGGAATCGCCCCCCATGACTCCAGACCTCCGTTCTCCCGGCCCCCGACACGTGACACCAGACCTCCATTCAATCGCCCCCGACACGTGACAGCCGATTGATGTAACTCACGGCGCTCCCATTGATCCGTCCTCCGCACGTGACAAGGGCCCCGCCCCCAGCCTCATCCCGGCTTCAAAGATTGGCAACTAAGATTATAGAGGAGCCCTCTCGATCTGTCTCTCTCCCCTCTCTTCTCGACTTCCCTCTCTCCCTCCCTTCCCTCTGTGTGAGAGTTGGCAGCCCTGCTATGCCTTAGGCCCAAAAGAGGATATAAATAAATTACATAATGGTCTTTGTAAGAAGATTTTAATAAACTCTTCTATCTGCCCCACCACATATTTATATGAATGTGTGTTTGTGTGTGCCTGTAATTTTGTGCACAGTGTGTGTTAAAGCAATACAAGGGAAGCTGCACAATACAATGCAAGGGAAACTACGCAAAGGTGGGGGCTGGGGAGGAAAGATGCGAGGGAAATGGGGGAACAGGGGGAAAAGGGAGGGGGAGAGAGAGAGGGAAGGAGGGGGGAGGGAGGGAGATTGAGAGGGGAGAGAGATCGAGAGAAGAGAGGGGGGGAGAGAGATCGAGAGAAGAGAGGGGAGAGAGGGATCGAGAGAAAAGAGGGGGGAGAGAGAGGGATCGAGAGGACAGAGAAGGATCGAGAGAAGAGAGGGAGAGGGGAGAGAGAGATCGAGAGGGGAGAGAGAGATTGAGAGGGGAGAGAGAGGGATCGAGAGAAGAGGGAGAGAGAGGGGAGAGAGAGATATCTTGAGAAGAGAGGGGAGAGAGAGGGATCGAGAGGCAAGTAAAGATCTATTACAAATAAATCTAATAACTTTCTAATGCATCTTGCTCCTCTAACATCTTTGCTTGCAACTGCTCTGTAGCTTTGGAGCAGATTACACAGCGGGAGGCAATCCGCCAAAATGGTGGCCGTGACGTTCCGTTACGTACTACACACCAGTCCATTGGATTTCCACTGAGCGGCCCATTTTGCTCCTCTATAATCTTTGATTGGCAGGGTACACAAAAAGCTGGAGAAACTCAGCTGGTGCAGCAGCATCTAAGGAATGAAGGGGATAGGCAATGTTTCAGGTCGAGACCCTTCTTCAGACTGGTTAGGGGTCAGGGAAACGAGAGATATAGACGGTGATGTGGAGAGATAAAGAACAATGAATGAAAGATATGCAAAAAAGCATCGACGATAAAGGAAACAGGCCATTGTAAGGTGTTTGTAGTGTGAAAATGAGAAGCTAGTGCGACTTGGGTGGGGGAGAGATAGAGAGAGAAGGAATGTCAGGGCCCGAGGGCTCAAGGAGAGGTGGGAAGGGGAGGAGACAGCCAGGGTTAACAGAATTGAGAAAATTCAATGTTTAAGCCCAGAGGATGCAGACTCCCCAAGCTGAATATGGGGTGCTGTTCCTCCAACTTGCGGTGTTGCTCACTCTGGCCATGGAGGAGGCCCAGGACCGAGAGGTCGGATACGGAATGGGAGGGGGAGTTTAAGTGCTGAGCCACCGGGAGGTTGGGTTGGATTGGCAACTCTTTGAAGCTTTGGTCATGGGGGTGACATAAGTGAAATTCCAGGAAGTTATCCACAGGGCCATTCAACAAAACAGTTGTGTTTATTTCTAAATCATTCTGTTCAGTGAAAAGGAACAGACAGACAGCAGTGTTTAAATGTGTTCATTAATTTAAAAATCTCCTGGGAACCCTTGTTTTGGTAACTCAACCTACACTTGGACTGACAGTGGGAGCTTCACATGTTTCAGTGTTCCATCTGCAAAGTCTACAGCATTCACCTTGTCCAACTCATTCGTGAGGCTGCACTCGAGAATATTATGTTGAAAAGGACACAAAGTGCTGGAGTAACTTAGCGGGTCATAAATGATAGGAGCAGAATTAAGTCATAGGGCCCATTATCTACTCCGCCATTCAATCATGGCTGATCTATCTCTCCCTCCTAACCTTCCTGCGGTCTCTCGATAACCTCTGATACCCATACTAATCCAGTCTTTCTATTTCTGCCTTAAAAATATCCACTGAATTGGCCTCCACCGCCTTCTGTAGCAAAGATATCCACAGACTCACTACCCTGTGACTAAAGAAATTGCCCCTCATCTTCTTAAAACAACATTCTTTAATTCTGAGGCTATGTCCTCTAGATCCAGACTCTCCCACTGGTGGAAACATCCACTCCAATCTATCCAAGTCTTTCATTATTCAGTACGTTTTGATGAGGTCCCCCCGCATTCTTCTAAACTCCAGCGAGCACAGGCCCAGTGCAGTCAAACGCTCATCAGGCAGCATCTCTGGAGAACATGGAGATGTGACATTTTGGGTTGGGACCCTGCAGAATAAATCCGAAACGTCACCTATTGAGGTTCTCCAGCGATGCTGGCTATTCAATTATTCAAATACTCCTTGCACCAAGTCTAGCCTTATGCAGCAATTAAGTCATGCAGTGTGGAAACAGGGCCTACAGCCCAACTTGCCCATCTCAACCAACGTGCCCCATCAACGCTAGTCCCACCTGACCCACATTTGGCCCATAACCCTCAACCGTTCCTGTCCAAGTACCTGTCCAAGTGTCTTTAAAATTTTAGATATACAGCATCAGGGTTCAATCCTGACTATGGATGCTGTCTGTACAGTTTGTACGTTCTCCGTGTGACTGCATGGGTTTCCTCCGGGTGATCTGGTTTCCTCCCACACTCCAAAGA
Source organism: Raja brachyura (assembly GCA_963514005.1). Next base: position 34,112,524 of record OY740805.1, read on the forward strand.
CGTGCAGGTTAATGTGAAAATATAACACTCTTAACTCTTGGATTGAAAGCATCTGTAAATGCTTGTGTCTCAGAACTGTTCTGTAGTTTTAGCATTTTGTACGTGATTATATTTTCTAGAAACACCTCCACAAGTTCCATGGCATGATATGGCACAGACTACATAAAGAACATTGCAATAGTCTTGGCGTGGTTCAGTCTGAGCCACAAGCCACTGTTCCAATGCACATTATGAGCAGATGGCACTGTGCTTAATGTCACAACTCTCCCTACACACAAAGGGCAATTTACAGAGGCCAATGGGATGCAAGCAGAAGCCTCCACGTAGCGCATCCCGGGCAATGCTGATGACAGAAACTGTACCACAGTGACTGACTGAAGTATCCAATTCTGCAACCACCGACCGTCAACCATCACTGACTGTCCGGAAAGACGTGATATAGAAGATGGCTGGACACGAGGAAGAAGACAGAGGCCAATTAACCAACAAACCCACATGTCTTTGGGCAAATGTTTGGCAGATGCAGTATAATGTGAATAAATGTGAGGTTATCCACTTTGGTGGCAAAAATAGGAAAGCAGACTATTATCTAAATGGTGGCCGATTTGGAAAAGGGGAGTGCAGAGAAGGTTCACCAGACTGATTCCTGGGATGTCAGGACTGTCTTATGAAGAAAGACTGGATAGACTCGGTTTATACTCTCTAGAATTTAGGAGATTGAGAGGGGATCGTATAGAAACTTACAAAATTCTTAAGGGGTTGGACAGGCTAGATGCAGGAAGATTGTTCCCGATGTTGGGGAGGTCCAGGACAAGGGGTCACAGCTTAAGCATAAGGGGGAAATCCTTTAGGACCGAGATGAGAAGGACTTTTTTCACACAGAGAGTGGCGGGTCTCTGGAACGCTCTGCCACAGAGGGTAGTTGAGGCCAGTTCATTGGCTAAAGCAGGAGTTAGATGTGGCCCTTGTGGCTAAGGGGATCAGAGGGTATGGAGAGGAGGCAGGTACGGGATACTGAGTTGCATGATCAGCCATGATCATATTGAATGGCGGTGCAGGCTCAAAGGGCCGAATGGCCTACTCTTGCACCTAATTTCTATGTTTCTATGTCTTTTGGATGTCGTGGAATCCCGGAGCACCTGGAAGAAACCCATACAGTCACGGGGAGAACGTGCAAACTCCGAACAGACAGCACCCAAGGTCAGAATAGAACCCTGGTCTCCAGCCCTGTGGGACGATGGCTCCACCCACAGCTCCACAGTGCCTCAGAAATATTAACCCTTTCCAGACACTGTATACGGCCCAACCTGCTGAATGCACACAACGTTCTCTGTATTTTGTTGGTAGTTTATGGTCAGACTTACATTCCAATCACCCATTCAACTGGAAAAACTAAAACAAAACACAGATGCTGAAAATCCAAATGGAAACACCATTCATCATCAGTATTAGATCTGAAATGTAAGGTCTGTTTCACCTTGCAGATGCTGCCTGACCTGCTGAGTATTGGGGGGCAATTTATGATTAATTTTAATCCATGCATTTATTTGGTTTGGGCCGCAGCTGTGGTAACAGGTCACAAAAAATCAGATTCCCGCTGTTTCTGCAAATGTCAAAGTTAATTCTCAAAGTTACAGCTGGTCTGTGGTCGCACCACGTGGCTTTGCTGCCATCTGGTGGCGGAACCAAGAGGTGACGCAGTTAACGCGTTGAAATGAACGGATCGACAGACAGCTCTGATTCCAGTTGCTGTTTATTTCACTCTTCCCACATTTACATTCCCCTGGGTTTATTTCCGCGCTCACTGGGGTTTCACGACGCGGAATTTGGGGATTAAATGGGAGCCGTTCAGCGCCGACCTGTTGTCCACCGGGTTTCTGCCCCCAGCCCCTGAGCCCCGCTCCTGACGCCGGTCCCGGGACCCGACCCTTTTACACACCCGGAGCGGAACCGGAGCAGATTCTCAGCCAGTTTCCATCCCAAATCCGGAAGAAAGGATAAAGTTTCTCCGTGAATTTATTCCCAGTGAAGGTGTGGAGATGGGACTTGGTGTCCGCGTCGTAAAATGAAACTGACCCGGACTCGTAACTGAGATAAACTCCCAGCCTCCCGGGGATGGGACGGGCGGGGAGAGGGGATGGAGGGGAGGTGAATGCAACAAACCCGTCACCCACCCGCCCGATGCTCCAGACTCCAGTCTCCGGGGTCAGTGTGACCCCTCTCTTCCTCTCCACAGACTCTGCGGCGACTCCCAGACTCCAGCCCCGACTCCCCGCCACCTCCACCTCCCAGTAATGTCTCCCCGATGTGAATCCCTCCGATCCCAGCACACACGACCAGGCTGTAAACCTCTTCCCGGTGTCAGGGAGACGCCTCCGGGACCGGGTCAGTCTCACCCTCTTCCGATCCTCAGACACCTCGAGCAGCGCATGCGCTGTTTCCACATCCAGGGTGACGGAGACTGGGGGGAGAAGCAGAGAATCAGAGAGTCCCCGGGGGTCGGGGGGAGACTCGGGCAGCGCGGCCCCGGGACCGGCCTCAGGCACAGGCGGGCGGACAACTGGAACCTTGCCCGGGGTTTCACCACAACCACATCCGGTGGACAACAGACATCTTTCCCAGAGTTTAATCCCGGGATGGAGAGGGAATTTCGTGAGGTGGGGGAGGGTGGACGGGGAGGACGAGTGCGGAGAGTGAGGAGGATTGCGAGATTGCGGTGGGGATGGAGGAATGAAGCGGGCTATTCAGATATGGACGCAGATCGGAGCAAGAGGATATTGAGGTGAGTGGTAATTTGAGGTTGTTAAAGAGGAGGTAGAGGTGTGGGGTGGAGTCACCATGATCATAGTGAATGGGGGGGGGGGGGGGGGGGGACATGAGGGGCCAGATGGACTGCCCCTGTTTCTTTGGGTGGAGGTTGAGGGATAGAAATGGGTGGCTTGGACCATGGAAGGAAGCAGAGGTTGAATTATCAGGTTTTAGACAGAATGAATGGAGACTTGTGGTTGTAGGGTCGCTGAAAGAGAGGCGATTCACGGGTGCATATGATGGGTGTGCACAACCAAGAATACAATGATCTCATTGTGAACTAATATATGAACTTCACTGAGGGACATGACAATGTTCCACATATAAGGATGGTCCAGAAAGTGAAGGGAGGTGGGAGCCAAGTCGAGCTGGTGAAATGGATCCAAAATTGGCTTGGTGGTTGGATGTGGAAGGTGGCGGTAGAAGGATGAGTTTTCTGCTTGGAGGTCTGTGACTGGTGGAGTGCAGCAGAGATCAGTGCTGCAGCAGGGATATCAAATCATGAGTGCAGGTTTATCTTGAGAGCAAGGAATTTTAAAGTGAATCTGAGTAGTAAGTTTTCTTTACACTGAGAATTGTTGATATCTGGAACATGCTACAGAGGAGGCGGTGGTGAGATCTAATCATTATACACGAGGCACTTATCTAGGTGAGGTGCAGAAGAATACTAATATAATGTGGGGAAGTCGATTAGTAAAGCTGGGAAATAGGTGGACATGGACATGATGGGCCAAAGGGCCAGACTCTGTAATGCACAACCATGGCTCTCTGCTCCAAGAGCACTGAATGACTGAGTCACCACACCACCTGTGCAGGGAATTCCAAAGGTTCCTCAGTCTCTGCGTGCAGTTATGTCTCCTTATCTCAGTCCTCCGTGGTGCAGCCCACATCCTTAGAGAGTGCCCGTTCTCCAGACCACTCAGACAGGGGAAACCTCCTCCCTGCATCCAGCCCACTGAACCCTGTAAGAACTTTGTGTTTCACTGAGATCTCCTCCAATGCACCCAAACTCTTCAGTACACAGGCTTAGTCTACTCAATCTCACACCGCACAGCAAAATCATTGTCCCAGGAACAAGTATTGTTAATTTTTGCTGCAATTCCTTAGTCTGTCAATTTATCGGTACACAGGAGCATAGGAACACAAGAAAACAGGAGCAGGATTAGAATCCGCTCCTCAGGCTTGCCCCTCCATTCAATGTGATCATGGCTGATCTAAGCTGGCACCAATTCCTCTTCTGTGTTAGTTCCCCATAATCTTAAATATTCGATCTAAGCAATATTCGACACATCACATGAGAGACCACCCTGGAAAGTTGGATCTCATGGAATCAGAGGTGAACTAGCCGATGGAATACAACATTTACCTGAAGGTCGCAGACAGAGGATGTTGGTAGAGGGTTGTTGGTGGAGACAGAGTCCACAGTTGTTCCTTATTTATATACACGATTGGGTGTGTATGTAGGATGCACGGTTAGTCAGATTGGAGATGGAACAAAAATTGGTGACATTGTGGAGAGTGAAGAACATTACCTGAGAGTAAATGGGATCCCTGTGAACTGGGCCAATGGGCTCAGGAACGGCAGGTGGGATTTATTCATGTGAAGGCGAGGTGATGCACTTTGCTGAGACAAACCAGGGAAGGACATACACAGTAAACGGGGAACTTTATAGAACTGAGAGATCTCCGGCTGCAGGTACACAGTGCCATGGAAGATGCAACAGTGACAGGCAGGGTGGTAAAGAATATGTATGTCACTCATGCTTTCATAGGTCAGGATATTAAATACAGCGTGTGACACAATAAGATTGTTAGCAAATTAGAGAGGGTGCAAAAGTATTTATGATCATTTTGTCAGGTCTGAAGGGCTGGGTTATAAGCAGATGTTGGACAGGCAGGGACATTTGTCTTTGGAGCCCATCCGGGTGTTTTTATAGATGAGTATTAGATATATATAAGTTGCACAGATAGGGTGAATAGCCACAGTATTTCACCCAAAGCAGGAGAGTATGAACATCTGACTCGGTGATGCTTCCCAGCTGATGGGTTTAGTGGTAGATTAAATTTCCCTTCAGTCCAAAAGAACATTAATGTTTGCATCTAGGTATTGCTTAAAGATATCAGAAACAAGAATAATGGAAAAGGTACAAGCATTACCTTGCTTGAAGTCATCAGATGTTTCTTTGAATACCATGTTGAATGAAACAGGGCAATTAAACTTTTCAATTGGCAAGGCGTCATCTACCACCGACAGTGGTTTGGCTTGATCATGAACCCTGCAAATATTGAACAGCTGCTTATAAACTGATCATTAGAAATGTTTTAAGGTGTTCCACAAAACACTTACACTGTTTCCGTCAAGACAATGTCCTACCTTCGCTTGCGACCAGCTTCCTCCTGAAACAAATAAAACACAAATCTCAATTGACTGAGATGGACTGTCCTCATCCCGACAGCGGGAATTTCACCAATCCTCTGATAATTCCCATTTCCCAACTCTTATCACCGCTGTCATGCGGAGAGAAAGCAGATATTGCCGCAGAGATGTAGAACGATGATTGAAAGCACAAGGAATGTTCATGAGAATGACACCATAACTGAGAGGATGGAAATTAATGAAAAGACTGGGCAGGTCATGGGATTTCATCTGGAGAAGTTTTCAGCAATGATGAGAGGGAATTTAATATTTTCAGTGGATTTAAATGTGTGGGGATGAAATAATATCTCAAATCAAAATGGAGACCAATAATCTAAGTTGAAATGTAACGTGGTCTTCAATAAATACCTAAAGGAATGCAGTCATGAGAACATGGACCTCACTTGCATTGGAGGGACTGAAGCCAACAGCAGAGATAAATTTAAATGCAAGCGGTGATAATTGGTCGGTTCTCAGCTTCCGCCCAGCCCTCTAGGCCTCGCACAGACACAGGCACTCCAGAAGGGTACGTGGTCCTGAGTGCTCTTCCAGAAGATCAGCCCTGAGCCTCGTGACCAGGGACTTTTGTATGCCCCGTGAACTCGAGGGCCGAACCACACGGGGGTCGTCTCTTAATCACCCAATTACGAATATCGATTAACCCCATACATAACATGCATTTCCCCAACCCAATGATACAACAATTCAATACATTGTATTCACAACGGACTTCAAGATGAAGTCAACTTGGAAACATTTACCCTGATGAACAGAACTCTCAGACAAGGCTCAACACCACATCCAATCAACACTTAGCAGAGTCAGACTCTGCAACATAATTTACAAACTATTTACAACGTATATGTCTGGTTTGCAGCCATCCATTCTATGCATTTAGTACCAGATTGACAAGATTTGCAAGGATTCCCATTCTTTGCTTGCAAATTGTATCTAAGTTCCAGACTTCCTGGCATCTCTCGCAGCCTGGCCCAGCGAGCAAATACAATTTGACCAAATCTCCCAGCAAACCCTGAAACTTAACCCCATTTTGAAGTCAAGATGGTCTGTCTATGGTGTAGAATAGGATGTCACTCTATGGTGAAACAAGGTGGACAAACCAAACAGAGCAAATTCCCTCAAGATGACCAACCACTGCTGATGGGAACCGGATATAGATGATCAATCTGATGTGTGCATCACGTTATAGATTACAATGTTAACCCCCATAATGTGGCCATGGCTGATCTAGCCCAGGACTGAACTCCTCATCTTTGCATCATTCCCATCAATTACAATCCCCGATTTTTTCCCTCTGGTTTAAAATGTGTCAAACATGTGTAAAGCTCTCAGAGTCTCTTGGTTGGAGACTCCCAGATATTCACTGCCCTCTGCCCATTCGTGGTCCTTGGGATCAGGTATAGGATCATCTGCCATTGTTCTAAACTCCACATAATATAAACACCTCTCTACATTCCGGCCAGACAGTCCTGAGATCCCATAGATTCAGCGGGAGGCCAATTAGTTTCTGAACAACAACAGCTGGAACAGAGGGAACATTTACTCAGTTTCGAATTACTGGTAAATGCAGCATTTATTTCTGAAATGTCACCCACTATTTTGTGACTGCACTTTCACTTCACCAAACTGCAGTGTAACCCCTCACCTTCAGAAACACCACACTGTCTTTTTGATCCATCTGTTGCTGTAACTTTAAGAGTTCCTCCTGAATGGATTTTAAATTCTGTTGAATCTTTCCAAGATTTGTCTCCATTGTATTTATAATCTTCTTCTCTTCCTCCTGAATATCTGCCAGTGCGCGCTGCTCTTTCTCAGTGAGAATCTGGTGCAGTTCAGCATACTGGGATGTGATCTTGGACTGAAGGTTGTGTGATTGTTCCTGTGAAATAAAAGGTGAAGAACAATATATAATGTCACTGTACATGTTTTATTTGCTTTGGCAATTCAATAGTTTGTCTAAGGTCGACAAAAATGCTGGAGGAACTAAGGAATTGTAAGGGTAAAAAGACCATAATGGGACTAATCTACAGTCCCCCAAACAGTAACCTGGACATAGGGCACAAGGAGAATCACGAGTTAAAGTTGGCATGTAGTAAAAGTAATGCTGTGGTTGTTATGAGAGATTTCAACATGCAGGTAGATTTGGAAAATCAGGTTGGTACTGGACCCCCCCGGAAAGGGACTTTGTAGAGTGCCTTTGTGATGGATTCTTGGAACAGCTTGTATTGGAGCCTACCAGGGAGAAGGCAATTCTGGATTTAGTGTTATGTAATGAACTGGATTTGATAAAGGACTTCGAGGTTAATGAGCCATTAGGAGACAGTGACCATAACATGGTCAGGTGTAATCTACAATTGGAGAGGGAGAAGTGTAGATAGGAGGTGTCAGTGTTGCAGTTGAATAACGTGGACTATGGGGCCATGAGGGAGGAGCTGGCCAAAGTTGACTGGAAAGATACACTAGCAGGGATGAAAGTGGAACAAAAATGGCAGGTGTTTCTAGGAGTAATATAGAAGGCGCAGGATCATTTCATTCCTAGGAGGAAGAAAGATTCCAAGCGGAGAAAGGGACGACCATGGCTGACAAGGGATGTCAGGGACAGTATAAAAATTAAAGCGAAGAAATACAACGAGAGAAAATGGGGAAGTATAGACCAGTTAACCTGACATCGGTGATGGGGAAGATGCTGGAGTCAATTATAAAAGATGAGATAGCCGCACATTTGGATAGCAGTAACAGGATCGGTCCGAGTCAGCATGGATTTACAAAGGGGACATCATTCTTGACTAATCTTCTCGGATTACTTTGAAGATACAACTCGGAAAATGGACAAGGGAGAGCCAGTGGATGTAGTGTACCTGTACTTTTAGAAAGCATTTGATAAGGTCCCACCACATCGGAGATTAGTGGGCAAAATTAGGGCACATGGTATTGGGGATAGAGTGCTGATATGGATAGAGAAGTGGTTGGCAGACAGGAAACAAAGAGTAGGGATTAACAGGTCTCTTTCAGAATGGCAGTCAGTGACTAGTGAGGTGTTGCAAGACTCGGTGCTGGGACAGCTGCTATTTACAATATACATCAATGATTTGGATGAAGGGATTCAAAGTAACATTAGCAAACCTGCAGATGGCACAAAGCTGGGTGGAGGATGCTATGAGAATGCAGGGTGACTTGGACAGGTTGGGGGAGTGGGCAGATGCATGGCAGGTGAAGTTTAATGCGGATGAATGTGAGGTTATCCACTTTGGTTGCAAAAACAGGAAGGCATTACTATCTAAATGGCATCAAGTTGGGAAAAGGAGATCTGGGGATCATTGTACATCAGTCTATGAAAGTAAGCATACAGGTACAGCTGGCAGTGAAGAAAGCAAAGTTGGCCTTTATAACAAGAGGAATCGAATATGGGAGCAAAGAGGTCCTTCTGCAGTTGTACAGAGCCCAAGTGAGACCACGCCTGGAGTATTGTGTACAGTTTCGATCCCCTAATTTGAGGAAGGACATTCTTGCTACTGAAGGAGTGCAGCGTAGGTTTACAAGGTTAAGTCCCAAGTTGGTGGGATGTCATATGCTGAGAGAATGGAGCAGCTGAGCTTGTACACTCTGGAGTTTGGAAGGATGAGAGGGGATCTCATTGAAACTTATAAGATTGTCAAGGGCTTGGACACACTTTAGGCAGAAAACATGTTCCCGATGTTGGGGGAGTCCAGAACCAGGGGGTATGTTTCTATGTTTAGAAACATAGAAAATAGGTGCAAAAGCCCATTCGGCCCTTCGAGCCAGCACCACCATTCATTGTGATCATGGCTGATCATCCGCTATCAATAACCCGTGCCTGCCTTCTCCCCATATCCCTTGACTCCACTAGCCCCTAGAGCTCTATCCAACTCTCTCTTAAATCCATCCAGTGACTTGGCCTCCACTGCCCTCTGTGGCAGGGAATTCCATAAATTCACAACTCTCTAGGTGAAAACGTTTTGTCTCGCCTCAGTCATAAATGACCTCCCCTTTATTCTAAACTGTGGCCCCTGGTTCTGGACTCTCCCAAAATTGGGAACATTTTTCCTACATCTAGCTTGCCCAGTCCTTCTATAATTTTATACGTTTCTATAAGATCCACCCTCATCCTTCTAAACTCCAGTGAATACAAGCATAGTCTTTTCAATCTTTCCTTCTATGACAGTCCCGCCATAGCAGGGATCAATCTCGTGAACCTACGCTGCACTGCCTCAATCACAAGGATGTCCTCCTCAAATTAGGAGACCAAAACTGTACACATTACTCCAGATGTGGTCTCACCAGAGCCCGATACAACTGCAGAAGAACCTCTTTACTCCTATTCTGAAATCCTCTTGTTATGAAGGCAAATATTCCATTAGCTTTCTTCACTGCCTGCTGTACCTGCATGCCACCCTTCAGTGACCGGTGTGCAAGGGCACCCAGGTCTCGCTGTACCTGACCCTTACCTAACCTGCCCACTTGTTTTTGCCACCAAAATAAATAACCTTACATTTTTCTATATTACTAGACTAGGTGGGACCCATAGGGTCTCAGCATCACATGGGAGGGCTGGTCACCAACGCAATATTCCATCTCTCCACCAATTCCAATATTGCTCGCCAGTGGGGGGGGGGGGGGGCTTTGTGTTGCGCTAGTAAGGGTGTTGCGGGCCGAAGGTACTGGTTTCCAGAGGGCTAGAATAGACATTTTGTGGGCCAAATGGATTCATGGGCTGGAAGCCAACTGTTGCAATGATTTTAAAAGGCGATGCAAACAATTGGGCAGCAGTCACATCAAGGGGACTCACTGTGGAGTAGACGTCCGTTCAATGTTATTCAGAGCTCAGAGAGCCACGACCTCTCACTTCCTGGGTCTGGCAGAAACTGAGTGAGGCAGAACACTTCCGGGTTTTATAGTCCCTCCCCACAGCGGGGGCAGCAGAGAAAATAGAGAGAATGGGGAATTTTTAAAAAACAATAGTATCTCTCTCATTTTGCATAGATGGGAAAAATACTCTGGGCCAGGAAGGCGGAGGGGGCCTCTGAGCGAGGTGGCCAAAAAATGAACGCCATAGGTGGTGGCGTTCTCTCGGAAATCGCAGCACAGTGGGCCAAAAGTGGTCAAGATCAGACTTTTAGTAATATAGATAGATATATAGATAGATAGTGCATCTGCCACACATCTGCCCACTCACTCAACCTGTCCAGGTCCCCATGCAACCTCCTAACATCCTCTTCACAGTTCACACTGCCACCCAGCTTTGTGTCAACATGGATTTATGAAAGGGAAATCATGCTTGACTAATCTTCTGGAATGTTTTGAGGATGTGACAAGTAAAATGGATGAACAGGATGTAGTGTATCTAGACTTTCAGAAAGCCTTTGATAAGGTCCCGCACGGGAGACGGGTGACTAAAATTAGAGCACATGGTATTGGGGGTAGGGTGTTGACATGGATAGAAAATTGGAGTGGGTCCTTTTCAGAATGGCAGGCAGTGGCGAGTGGAGTGCCGCAAGGCTCAGTGGTGGGGCCACAACTGTTTACCATATATATTAATGATTTGAAAGAGGGAATTAGGAGCAACACTAGCAAGTTTGCGGTTAGAAACATAGAAATTAGGCGCAGGAGTAGGCCATTCGGCCCTTCGAGCCTGCACCACCATTCAATATGATCATGGTTGATCGTCCAACTCAGTATCCCGTACCTGCCTTCTCTCCATACCCTCTGATCCCCTTAGCCACAATGGCCACATCTAACTTCCTCTTAAATATAGCCAATGAACTGGCCTCAACTACCCTCTGTGGCAGAGAGTTCCAGAGACCCACCACTCTCTGTGTGAAAAAAGTCCTTCTCATCTCAGTCCTAAAGGATTTCCCCCTTATCCTTAAGCTGTGACCCCTTGTCCAGGACCTCCCCAACATCGGGAACAATCTTCCTGCATCTAGCCTGTCCAACTCCTTAAGAATTTTGTAAGTTTCTATAAGATCCCCTCTCAATCTCCTAAATTCTAGAGAGTATAAACCGAGTCTATCCAGTCTTTCTTCATAAGACAATCCTGACATCCCAGGAATCAGTCTGGTGAACCTTCTCTGCACTCCCTCTATGGCAATAATGTCCTGCCTCAGATTTGGAGACCAGAACTGCACGCAATACTCCAGGTGTGGTCTCATCAAGACCCTATACAACTGAAGTGGAACCTCCCTGTTCCTATACTCAAATCCTTTTGCTATGAAAGCTAACATACCATTCGCTTTCTTCACTGCCTGCTGCACCTGCATGCCTACTTTCAATGACTGGTGTACCATGACACCCAGGACTTGCTGCATCTCCCCTTTTCCTAATCGGCCACGATTTAGATAATAATCTGCTTTCCTGAAAACGACCCGTTTACTCCTACTCTTTGCTTCCTGTTTGCCAGCCAGTTCTCTATCCACATCAATACTGAATCCCCAATGCCGTATGCTTTAAGTTTATATACTAATCTCTTGTGTGGGATCTTGTCAAAAGCCTTCTGGAAGTCCAGATACAACACATCCACTGGTTCTCCCCTATCCACGCTACTAGTTGCATCCTCAAAAAATTCCACAAGATTCGTCAGACATGATTTACCTTTCGTAAATCCATGCTGACTTTGTCCAATGATTTCACCACTTTCCAAATGTGCTGCTATCCCATCTTTAATAACTGACTCTAGCAGTTTCCCCACTACCGATGTTAGGCTAATTGGTCTGTAATTCCCCGTTTTCTCTTTCCCTCCCTTCTTAAAAAGAGGGGTTATGTTCGCTACCCGCCAATCCTCAGGAATTAGCTCCGGAAATAGTGGATGCTTTAGTGATAATCTTTCAAAACTCTTTAGATTCTGGAGTAGTTCTTATAGAACTTATAGGGATCTTATAGAAACTTACAAAGTTCTTAAGGGGTTGGACAGGCTAGATGCAGGAAGATTGTTCCCAATGTTGGGGAGGTCCAGGACAAGGGGTCACAGCTTAAGGATAAGGGGGAAATTCTTTAGGACCGAGATGAGAAGGACTTTTTTCACACAGAGAGTGGTGGGTCTCTGGAACTCTCTGCCACAGAGGGTAGTTGAGGCCAGTTCATTGGCTATATTTAAGGGGGAGGTAGATGTGGCCCTTGTGGCTAAGGGGATCAGAGGGTAGTTGGATGATCAGCCATGATCATATTGAATGGCCTACTCCTGCACCTAATTTCTATGTTTCTAACTGCAAACTTGCTAGTGTTGCTCCTAATTCCCTCTTTCAAATCATTAATATATATGGTAAACAGTTGTGGCCCCACCACTGAGCCTTGCGGCACTCCACTCGCCACTGCCTGCCAGTCTGAAAAGGACCCGTTCACTCCTACTCTTTGCTTCTGGTCTGCCAAACAATTTTCTATCCATGTCAACACCCTACCCCCAATACCATGTGCTCTAATTTTTGTCACCCGTCTCCCGTGCGGGACCTTATCAAAGGCTTTCTGAAAGTCTAGATACACTACATCCTGTTCATCCATTTTACTTGTCACATCCTCAAAAAATTCCAGAAGATTAGTCAAGCATGATTTCCCTTTCATAAATCCATGTTGACTTGGATTTATCCTCTTACTGCTATCCAAATGCCCCATTATTACATCTTCAATAATTGACTCCAGCATCTTTCCCACCACCGAAGTCAGGCTAACTGGTCAGTAATTCCCCTTTTTCTCTCTCGCTCCTTTCTTGAAAAGTGGGATAACATTAGCTATCCTCCAATCCTTTAAGAATTAGGAGTAAGCCATTTAGAGCAGAGATGAGGAAACACTTTTTCTCACAGAGAGTGGTGAGTCTGTGGAATTCTCTCGGTGGAGGCAGGTTCTCTGGATGCTTTCGAGGGAGAACTAGATAGGGCTCTTAAAAGTAACGGAGTCAGGGGATATGGGGAGAAGGCAGGAACGGGGTACTGATTGTGGATGATCAGCCACGATCACATTGAATGGTGGTGCTGGCCCGAAAGGCCGAATGGCCTACTCCTGCACCTATTGTCTATAATAGTTTGTCTAAGGTAGACAAAAATGCTGGAGGAATTCAGTGGGTGAGGCTCGAGACTACTTCAGACAGTTTGTTTAAATGCTTCTGAAATGTCGTGATGTAATGTTATAACCCATCAATCCTCTACCCCAATACAATTCCCTGCTGCCTATTCCTTTTCACGTGCCCATTAATTCCCATTTATCCGTCCACCACCCACTTTCCCAGGGATTATAACAGTCGCCGATTGACGATTGAACCAGCGTGTATTGGGGACGTGGAAGGAATCCAACGCAGTCACAGGGTGAAGGCGAGAACCACACGGGCAGCACCGGAGGTCAGGATCGAACCCGCTCACCAGAACTAGGAGACAGCAGCACCACTTGTGTCACTGCGCTGCCCTATTATTACACGCATCACAGGGATCAAATCTACACTAGATCAGGAAATCGAAACTGGAAAGCCTCACCAGAACTCCAGAAATCTTCTGTTTCTGTTGCTGCTCCATTCGCTGGATCTCTGATTGTTTTTTGTGAGAGACTGGATGGAAGATTTCGCCTGATCCTGGGATTGTGATTGAAAATCAGAGAATAAAAGTGTTAGATTATAAAGATGGAATTAAACAATGATGCAATCAAAATCGGTTTGCTTTTACCTTGTAGGTTTCAACAGCTTCTTTAACCGGCATGAAGCGGTGATCTCTGTGATCCCGCCCGGCTGCACAAACCAGACAGATCAGCTTCTTGTCAGTTTCACAAAACAGCTTCAGTTCTTCCTGATGTTCCTCGCACTGAAGTTTACTTTCCTTCTCTGTCCGATTCAGGCTCAGTGTTCGAGCTTTCTCAGACAGTCTCGCCAAGGCCCGACTAACCCTGAGGGTGCGGTCTGTAAACTCCTCTCTGCATTCCGGGCAGGAGTTTCTCCCCTCCCTGTCCCAACTCTGTGTGATACAGGAGCGGCAGAAGTTGTGCCCACACTCCAGTGACACCGGATCGGTGAAGAAATCCAGGCAGATGGGACAAACTGCCTCCTCGGTTAAACTCTCGACCTGCTCTTTCGAAGCCATTTTAATCCTCCACTTCCTGGTTCAAAACGCATTCCCATTCGCTGAAACTGCTGACGCCCTGCAGCAATTAATTGGAGCGCCGGAGGTTGAAGTGCATCGGATCAAGAGGTGAGTGGATAGGGTGAATGCAGTCTTTTACTGGCTGGACAACAACGTGTGGAAGGGTCTCGACCCGAAACGTCGCCTTAGCTCCTTAGATGCTGCTGCACCCGCTGAGTTTCTCCAGCCTTTTGTGTCCCAACGTGTGGGCGGGCTTTAGGACCCGGGGAAGCCCGGAGCTGTGGACCCGCCGCGGCTGCTGCTCAACCCGCGGTCAATGGGGTTTCGGGCGCGAAACGGCGGCGGAACAATCAATGAAAGGGGCGGGGCCTGGCTGAGGGGAGGCGGAGCTCAGTCCCGTCAATCACAGCCCTGACCAGAAAGCCGATGTCATTTGAAATCAGCTTCGGGTAAATTTCATTCCCTTAAACTAAATAATCAGTGTTTCCTGTCGTGAGTTGTTCATTATATTAGGCTGCACAATAACATTCGTTCTACAGCAAACACTGTTATTTTATTTAACACTCATGTGCAAACTTGAATTCAACTCAATGATTCAATTATACTCTATAGGGAGGTTTCACGGCAGTCGGGTCACGGCCCATGACCCATGTACTGTTGCTGCGCTGCGCCAAGTGGAGTACACGCGATGAACCGCAGGGAAGAACTTGCCATTGTTTCCAGCGTAGCGGGCCCGTTAAAACCCGCCGAAATTGTCCATTTTTGCTCTGTAAATAATTAAGGAAATCGGGATACGGGTGAGAGACATTTAGCCTACTTCAGAATTCCAAAAGTGAGGAGAAATGACGGTAGATAGAAGCGAGAGCTGAAGGGACAACAACAGCCAGAGTGCTTGGCGAACATTGGCCGTTTGCTCACTGCATTTCATCAACTAATGCATTATTTGTGTTTTTTCTTGATTCCTTTGGCATCTAAAAACTTTCAGAACTGATAAATCTAGCTGTAATTTTAAAAAATCGCCCATGGTTCTCAAATGGGTTTTTACCAGGCACGTGCCGTGAGTAATTACTCAGGGTAGGCAGTCAGCCGGCTTTCAAAAAAAAATCTTAAAACCGCGCATGCGCAGATTGTTCTCTTCGTAAAAAAATAAAAAGTAGCAATTCAATTTTCCCAAGGGTTCTAAATCTCTTTCATTTTTTAATTACTGAATGGGTGGGGGACGGAGGATGAAGGCAGGTGGAGAGATGGTGGGAAAAACGGGAGCAGACCGGGACGTTGAATCAGTTGTCATCTTATTGAATGACAATACTAATTCAAGGGTCCAATTGGAGGGGGAGTTCCTTTCACAGCGTGTGGGGAGCCTGCGGCAGGGGCTAAATATGCGAGAAGGCAGAAGTTTTGAGAAGGAGGGGGTCAGAGATCATATCAGTTACTCACTCACCGCTGCCGCAGCGCTCCGGGCACGGACAGCAGAACTGGAGCAGAAGTGGCCGCCACTTCCGGGGATAGAAGCAGCTCGGGTGCGAGCGGCCGCCGAGACCCGACACCAGAACCGGCTGGTCTTCAGCGCCTTCTGATCACCGCTGGCAGTGCTCTTCGTCTGAACATCTCTCACCTGCAGTTCGCAGGCTTCGCTCATGTCAACTGCGTCCCGCAAATCCTTAAATTCCCACAGCCAAGTAACCTCAACTGGACCCGTGAACGCGCTGTCGGAATTTAAAGATTTGCGGGAAGCTGGACGGCGAGCGGCAGGTGAGAGATGTTCAGACGGAGAGCACTGCCAGAGGGGAGTGCGGACCAGCAGAAGGGGCTGAAGTGGCAGGGTCCCGGCGGCCACTCGCAGTCACCCGAGCTGCTTGCTTCCTCGGAAGTGGCGGCCAGTTCTGCTGTCCGAGCCCGGAGTACTGCGGCAGCCACCTGAGCTAATCCACTCCCCGGCCACAATAAAACCATATGGAAATTACAGCACGGAAACAGGCCATCGCGGCCCTTTTAGTCCGTGCTGAACACTTCACACCGCCACACTGCCCAAACACTGTGAACGGAGCTCTCCCCCCACCCGGGGAAATACAGCATTTAAAAACATAAAGCACCAAGAAATGCACTAACCACGTTATTGATACATTGTCCATTCTTCACTCTTTGTTTGCTAAGATACTATTAAAATAATGGCAATCCATATTTGAAAATGCCGCCAAGAAACTCGCGCTCCGCAGGCGCAGAAGGATGCTGCGCATGCGCAGTGCTGCAAAGGCAGAATCTCTGCTGCCTTCAGCCCCGCTTGAATCTGACGGCTTCAGGCAGCGCTGACGGCACGTGGGCTGCACAGAGCTTCCCGTGTCACAAGCGCTGCGGATGAAAGGCACGGAGAATTATGCCTATCTAAGAGATCGATCTCTTAGACAGGCATAATTCTCCCATGCCTTTACTATTTATATTTAATAATTGCCATTTCATAATTTTAGTCAGGGTAGGCAGTGCCTACCTTGCCTACCCTGACGGCACGTGCCTGGTTTTTACATACAAAAAGAAAACCATATAACAATTACAGCACGGAAACAGGCCCTCTCGGCCCTTCCAGTCCGTGCCGACCATTTATTTTCCCCTAGTCCCATCTACCTGCACTCAAACTAAACCCCACCATTCCCTTCCCGTCCATATACCTATCCACTTTACTTTTAAATGTTAAAATCGATCCTGCCTCCACCACTTCTGCTGGAAGCTCATTCCACACAGCCACTACTCTCTGAGTAAAGAAGTTCCCCCTCATGTTACCCCTTAACTTCTGTTTCTTAATTCTCATGTCATGCCCTCTTGTTTGAATCTTCCCTTCCCTCAATGGGAAAAGCTTATCCACGTCAACGCTGTCTATCCCTTTCATCATTTTAAAGACCTCCATCAAGTCCCCCCTTAACCTTCTGCGCTCCAAAGAATAAAGACTTAACTTGTTCAACCTTTCCCTGTAACTTAGTTCCTGGAACCCAGGCAACATTCTAGTAAATCTCCTCTGTACTCTCTCTATTTTGTTGACATCCTTCCTATAATTCGGCGACCAAAATTGTACACCATACTCCAGAATTGGTCTTACCAATGCCTTGTACAATTTTCACATTACTTCCCTACTCCTATATTCAATGCTCTGATTTATAAAGGCCAGCACACCAAAAGCTTTCTTTACCACCCTATCTACATGCGATTCCACCTTCAGGTAACTATGCACAGTTATTCCTAGATCCCTCTGTTCCACAACATTCCTCAATTCCCTACCATTTACCATGTACGTCCTATTTTGATTTGTCCTGCCAAGATGTTGCACTTCACACTTATCAGCATTAAACTCCATCTGCCATCTTTCAGCCCACTTTTCCAAATGGCCCAAATCTCTCTATAGACTTTGAAAATCTACTTCATTATCCACAACACCATCTATCTTAGTATCATCTGCATACTTACTTATCCAATTTTCCATCCCATCATCCAGATCATTGATGTACATGACAAAGAACAGTGGACCCAACACAGATCCCTGAGGCACCCCACTGGTCACCGGCTTCCAACCTGACAAAGAGCCATCCACCATTACTCTCTGACATCTCCCATTCAGCCACTGTTGAATCCATCTTGCTACTCCGCCATTAACACCCAAAATTGAACTTTCTTAACCAACCTTCCATGGGGAACCTTGTCAAAGGCCTTACTGAAATCCATATAGACAACATCCACTGCTTTACCCTAATCTATTTCCCTAGTAACCTCTTCAAAAAATTCAAGGTTTGTCAAACATGACCTTCTAGACACAAATCCATGTTGACTGTTCCTGATCAGACCCTGTTTATCCAGATGCTTATATATATTATCTCTAAGTACCCTTTCCATTAATTTCTTTACTCCATGCCTCCTATGATTATTGTAGATATCTCTCTTTTTTCGAAACAAGTGTCCAATTTCCCTTGAAAACCATGGCTCTTTCCAAACGTCTCTGAAACGTCTTTCCAACAGTCTCTGAAGCAAAATTTACAGCCAGATTTATCACTTCTGAGACTTTTTGGATACCAAAGGAATCAAGAAAAAACACAAATAATGCCTTGCTGTTGATGAAATGCAGTGAGCAAACACGATAATCCCAATATTTTCAATTCCGACGTCTGCACGGTCAATGTTCGCCAAGCACTTTAGCTGTTGTTGTCCCTTCAGCTCTCGCTTCTCTTTACCTTCATTTCACTTCACTTTTGGAATTCTGAATTTGGGTACATGTCTCTCACGCTTACCCCGACTTCCACAATTTTTTTTAAGTGTAACAATTAAAAAATTTGGCGGTTTTTAACAGGTAGGAAAGTACGCGTTTCTTGTATTAATAACATATACCAGAAGTTACGGATGTCCTCCAGATGGATTGAGCGGCTCCATGCGTCAAGCCCTATGACCCAGTGACCTTACGTGCAAACCCCTTGTTGTCACATGTATCAAGGGACGGTGAAATTCTTTGTTTTTGCATGTAATCCGGTAAAATACAGACCTCACCCAGGCAGTACCGAGAGAGTCGCCACGTTTCTGGCGCCGCCAAACTTGTAAGAAGTTCAGTGAATTCAGCGTTATTTTCCTCACTTGGACTATTTTTTCCAATTTCATTCTCTGCTCCCATTTACACATCCTCAGTAAGACCCATACTGTCCTCGTCCGATCAACACCATCACCAATTCATTCACTCTGATACAGCAGACTCGTAATTCTTCTAAGTTTCAGACATGCCAAACTTCTTCGGTCTTCTGAGGAAGTAGAGGCGTTTAGATATAAAGGAGGCCACATCGAAAGAACCGAGCACCATAGACGAGGATAGCGGAGATGAAAGTGAATTGCAGCCTCCCATGAAAGGGCTGTTTGTGTTCCTGAATGGTGGTGAGGGTCGAGGTGTAGGGACAGAGTGGCGACTCCCCTGGTGGGTTGTAGGGGAAAGCGCCTGGGGATGGGATGGTGGGGTGAAAGATGAAGACCAGGGTTCTGGAGGGGAGGGAGGTGAGATCTGATGTGCAGATTGTGGTGGAGATACAAGTGAGGGCACCATCAATCGCAGTGGAGTTGAAGCCCTGTTTCCTGAAGAAAGAGGACACCTCCGATGTCTTGGAGTAGAAGACCTCTCGCTGCCCCCCCCCCCCCCCCCTTCTGTGATCCCGAACCAGTCTGAAGAAATGTCTCGACCTGAAACATCACCCATTCCTTCTCTCCAGAGATGCTGCCTGTCCCGCTGGGTAACTCCAGCATTTTGTATCTATCCCCGGTTCAAACAAGCATCTGCATTTCCTTCCTACACACCTCATCTTGAGTACTGATGTGGCCTGAACACCGGATCCCCTCAGGGTTGCGTCCTTCGCCCCCAACTGTACTCCCTATATACACATGACTGTGTGGCCAGGTTCAGCTCCAACTCCATCGTCAAGTTTGCTGATGACACTGTGGTGGTGGGTCTGATCTCCGATAACGATGAGAAGTCCTACCTGGAGGAAGTGGCTGATCTGGCACTCTGGTGTCAGGACAACAGAATGTCACAAAAACTATGGAGCTGATTGTGGACTTTAGAAGGGCACACCATCCGAGGACGCACACGCCACTGGAGATAAATGGGACTACTGTGGATAGGGTGAGGTGCTTTAAATACCTGGGAGTCCGCATCACAGAGGATCTGACGTGGACAACACACACTGCCACATTGGTGATTAAGTTTATCCGTGAATTTATTCCCTGTGAAGGTGTGGCCATGGGACATGGTGTCCACATCGTAAAATGAAACTGTCCCGGACTCTGAATGGATAGCAAATTGGCTCCACGGTTGGAAGCAGAGGGTGATGGTGGAAGGTTGCTTCTCGGCCTGGAGGCCTGTGACTAGTGGTGCGACTCTGAGTTTGGTGCTGGGCCCATTACTGTTTGTCATCTACAATGATTTGAATGAGAACATATAGGGCAAGATTAGCTAGTTTGCTGATGATACATAAGTGAGTGGCTTTGCAGATCGTGAAGATGGTTGTGAAAGTTTGCAGCAGGATCTGGATCGATTGGCCAGGTGGGCTGAGGAATGGTTGATGATATTTAATACAGAGACATGTGAGATATTGCATGTTGGGAGTCTAACAAGGGCAGGACCTACACAGTGAACGGTAGGCCTCTAGGGAGTGTTATAGAGCAGAGGGATCTAGGGGTGCAGGTGCATGGTTCCTTGAAGGTCGAGTTGCAGGTGGATGAGGTCAAGAAGGATTTTGGCACATTGCCCTTCATCAATCAGAGTATGGAAGTAGGGAGGTCATGTTGTAGTTGTATAAGACTTCGGTGAGACCACATTTAGAATATTGTGTTCCATTCTGGGCACCATGTTATAGGAAATATATTGTCAAACTTGAAAAGGGTTCGGAGAAGATTTACGAGGATGTTGCCAGGACCAGAAGGTGTGAGCTATAGGGGGAGATTGAGTAAGCCGGGTCTCTATTCCTTGGAGGATGAAGGGTGATATTATAGAGGTGTACAAAATCATGAGAGGAATAGATCGGGTAGATGCACAGAGTCTCTTGCCCAGAATAGAGGAAATGGTGACCAGAGGACATAGGTTCAAGGTGAAGGTGGAAAGATTTAAAAGGAATCTGATGTGTAATGTTTCACACAAAGGGAGGTGGGTGTGTGGAACAAGCTGCCAGATTAGGTAGTTGAGGCTGGGACTATCCCAATGTTAAGAAACAGTTAGACAGGGACATGGATATGACGGGTTTGGAGCGATATGGACCAAGCTCAGGCAGATGGGACTAGTATAGCTGGGACATGTTGGCCGGTGAGAAAAAGTTGGGCCGAAGGGCCTGTTTCCACGATCTTACTCTATCTCGTAACTGAGATAAACTCCCACCCTCCTGGGGATGGGGCTGGCGGGGAGACGGGATAGAAGGGATGTGCATGCATCAAACCCGTCATCCCATTCCCGCTAGCTCCTCCAGATTCCAGTCTCCGGGTTAGTTTGACCCCCCTCATGCTCTCCACAGGCCCTGCAGTGACTCCCAGACTCCAGCCCTGACTCCACACCACCTCCACCCGGTAATGTCTCCCTGATGTGAATCCCTCCGATCCCAGTGTCAGGAAGACTCATCCGGGTGCCGGTACATCTCACCCTCTTCCAGTCCTCAGACGCCTCGAGCCCCGAACTCCCTGTTTCCACATCCAGGGTGAAGGAGACTGGGGGAAGAAGCAGACAAACAGAGAGTCTCCGGTGGTCGGTGGAAGACTCGGGCAGCGCGACCCCGGGACCGGGGGACAACATGTCTACCGGAGTCTTTATCTGGGATAGAGAAAGGAATTTCAGGAGGGAAGGGGGACGAGGTGGACGAGTGCGGAGAGTGAATCTTGTAACCCATCAACCGCTACCCCCAATACATTTTTTTTCTCTCCCCCTCTCCCCCTCTCCCCCCCCTCCACGTCAGTGAAACCCTCTCGTACATAAACTTGGATTAACCTCTGGATTACTGGCGCCTGCCATTATACAGGTAAGAAATCAGGTGAAATAACCAACGGTAAGTCTGGGCCAGTGGCGCTGTTGGCTTAACGCGTGGGAATTTAAACAAAGAGCTGTGGGCTGCAGCGCTGTGGCTTCTAAATATAGCGCTATGGACACAGTGCTGTGGGTCACAGACTGTTCGGGAAAATTCTCATTTAACACCAGGGAGTTGTGAACCTGTGGAATTATTAGCCACAGAAGGCAGTGGAGGCCGGTTCACTGGATGTTTTCAAGATAGGATTAGGTTTAGCACTTCGGGCTAACGGAATCAAAGGATATGGGGAGAAAGCAGGAACTGAGTACCGATTTAGGATGATAAGCCATGATTATATTGAATTGCGCTGCTGGCTCAAAGGGAGAATGACCTACTCCTGCAGCCTCGAGATCTCATGGTGGAGTTTAGGGTGATTTCTCCCTTCTCCCTCCTTAGCTCCCCTCACCCACTTCTCTCCCCCCCCCCCCCCAGGTGTGCTGTACAACCAGTTCCTGTCGCAGGTGGACTTTGAGTTGCTGCGTGACTATGCGCGGGACCTGTGGGTGCTGGTGTGGGAGAATCCCCCCAAGCGGCTGATGGTGGTCACCCCCACCGGCCACCCCGACGTCAAACGCTTCTGGAAACGGCAGAAACACAACTGACCACCGGGAATCTCCCCCCATTCCCGCCCCCTCTCCTCTCCCCCAATCCTTCACCCCCCCCCCCCCCCCCCACCCCCCAAGACTGGAGTAACCCACCCCAGCTTTGTCTCCCCCTCCCGCACATTCAGTCTGAAGAAGGGTCACGACCCAAACCGTCACCTGTTGCATTCTGTTCAGAGATGCTCACAAGTTATAGGAGGAGATTTAGGGCATTCGGCCCATCGGGTCCACTCTGCCATTCAATCATGGCTGATCTCCGCCTCCTAATCCCATTTTCCTGTCTTCTCCCCATAACCCTTGACACGCGTTAAGGTTGCCTGACCCGCTGAGTTACTCCGGCACTTTGTGCCCAGTCCATGTTCCCCAGAGATGCTGCCTGGATCCTCCTCCTCCTGCACCTATTGTCTATTTATCGATGTATCCCATCTTGTCCCCTCCCCTAAACCTCTCCCCTTCTCCCTCCCCTCCTTTCTCATCTCTCTTCCCCGCACCCCTCCTCCCCTCTCCGCTTCCCCACCCTCCTCCCTTCCCACCCCTCAGCCATCCCCCCCCTTCCCTTCCCCATCCCCCCCCCTTCCCTTCCCCATCCCCTCCGTCCCCTTTCCCTTCTCCTCCCCTCCTCTGTTTCCCTTCATTTCTCCACAAACTCCCCGCCCCCCCGACACGTGACATCAGACCTCCATTCCTCCGACACGTGACACCAGACCTCCATTCACCCGCCCCCGACACATGACATCAGACCGCCATTCGCCCGCCCCCGACACGTGACACCGGACCTTCAATCACCCGCCCCCGACACGTGACACCAGACCTCCATTCCTCCGACACGTGACACCAGACCTCCATTCACCCGCCCCCCGACACGTGACCGACGAATGACGTAACATACGGCGGGCCCATTGTCCTGCCCTCCGCACGTGACAAGGGCCCCGCCCCCAGCCTCATCCCGGCTTCAAAGATTGGAGGGTTATGGACAGTAATAAATAAACTGCAGATACCTCTTCATTGTTTGCTGGCAATTCCTGGGTCAGGAATAACTTGTTTCATGCATGTTCCATGGAATGGAAGATGTTTACGTGTAAATCATCTTAACATGGAGCCCAGCTAAAAATAAACCCGGTGAGACTATTTTGCAGAAGATAGAACAGTTCTATGGTTAATATTTAACATTAAAGGCTGGGTTATATATGTTTAAGATAAGAGCATACAAAATGGGTGGGGGGGATTCAGTCCATTCAACTACTGCTGTTCAAAGAGATGCGAAAGGTTTATTGTGGTATAACTGTGGGTCGGTGGGACCAGCGCAGTTGGGGCATATTGCTCAATATAAAACATACTGTGTTACGTCTATATCCAATGTTAATCTTATACTGAATGTTGTACCCTTTATCCTTTATCAGTGCACTGTGGACAGCTTTATTTTATTCATGTGTAGTTTTTTCTCAGACTGGATAGCATGCAAAAGCTTTTCACTGCACCTTGGTACATATGGCACTAATATTGAACTAAACTAAACTAGAGGCACAGAGTGATACAGCGCGGTAACAGGCCCTTTGGCCCAACTTGCCCACGCCGAACAACAGGTCCCAACTGCACTAGTCCTATCTGCCTGTGTTTGGTCCATATTCCTCTAAACTTTCATATCCACGTACCTGTCTAACTGTTTCTTAAATGTTGCGATGGTGCCTGTCTCAACGACCTCCTCGGCAGCTCGTTCCATGTACACCCCCCCCCCCCCCCCCCCCCCTCCACCCTTTGTGTAAAAGTTACCCCTGAGGTCCCTATTAGGATTAAGATCTAGTCCACCCCCCCCACCCTGAGCTAAACTACATGAGTCCTCCCGGACTGAAACAAGCTCCTCGGGCCACAGAGTCCACGCCGACCGCCAACCATTCATTTGCACTATTAATACGTGATCACAGAGATAACATGCAAACTCCACACAGAGACGGCAGCACGGTGGTGCAGCGGTAGAGCTACTGCCTCACAGCATCAGAGACCCCGGTTCAATCCTGACCACGGGTGCTGTCTGTACGGAGTGTTTACTTTCTCCCCGTGACCTTGTGGGTTTTCTTCGAGATCTTTGGTTTCCTCGACGTACAGGTTTGTAGGTTAATTGGCTTGGTGTAAATGTAAAATTTTTCCTACCGTGTGTCGGACATCGCTGGTCGGCGCGGGCTCGATGGGCCGAAGGGGCATGTTTCCGTGCTGTATCCCTAAACTAAACTAAACTAAGAAAATGCTTGGAATACCCTGCAGGTCAGACAGCATCCGTGGAAGGGGTAATTATTATCTTGCCATATCCTTGAAAAACTCCAGGTAAATTATTGGATAGGAACAGAATGAGGCCATTCGACCCATCAAGGCAACTCCGTCATTTAATCGTGGGTGATAAAAGATGTAGTGCTGGGTCTCGTCCCATCCTGGCTGCAGCGGGTGGAGCCGCAGCGCTGGGGATGGCGACGCAGCGGCTCCACCCGCTGCAGCCAGGATGGGCGGGACCTGTAGTGTGATTGGGGGCTGTCGTTTGACAGACAGTGGGAACACCCAACCAGGACGACTGACTAGAGATGGCGTCACACGGTGCCGCCCACCGTCAGGTCTATAAAAGGCGTTGCAGGACGGTCTGTTAACATTTTATGGCGGGGACTTGACGCTCTGCAGATTTATTTATACAATTTGCACAAAACCAGGCATTATTTTGTACTTACTTTGCAAACAAAAAAAGTCATTATGTGCAAGTCCTGTG
The DNA here is from genome assembly GCA_963514005.1 of Raja brachyura. The sequence continues at coordinate 34,137,747 of OY740805.1, forward strand.
TGTGCATGGGCGGCGGCCAAAGCGACGTCTCGTCACCTCTAGAGACCAGACCCTGATATTCAACTTCGAACCCATCACAGAGCGAAAAAGCAAGGTCCCAGACAAGAATAGAAGACGGCGCGTCCTGTATCCCGACTACCAGGTACCATATCTCTCTGAGATCGACACAACACGCTGGAGTAACTCTGCGGGACGGGCAGCGTCTCTGAAGCAGGGTCTGAAGAAGGGTCCACGACCAGAAACGTCACCCTTTTCCTTCTCAGCTGCCTGTCCCGCTGAGTTACTCCAGGGAGAGATAGGGGAGGGGGGAAGAAGAGAGAGAGAGGAGGGGGGGGGGGAGAGGGAGAGAGGGAGGGGGGAAGAGAGGGGGGAGGGGGGAAAGACGGGGTGGAAGGGGGGAGAGGGGGGGAAAGGGGGGGGGAAAGGGGGGGGGGAAGAGAGGGATGGCAGAATGAGGAAGGAACGCACAGAGAGGGGGGGGAGAGAGAAGGGGGGAGAGAGGGAGGGAGGAAGAAGAGAGGGAGAGGGGGGGGGGAGAGGGGGTGAGGGAGGGGGGGGTGGGAGGGGGAAAGACAGGGTGGAAGGGGGGGAAGAGAGGGATGGCAGAATGAGGGAGGAACACAGAGAGAGAGGGGGCAGATAGAGAGAGGAGGAGAGGGAGATGTTCCTGTCAGACTGTGTGCGAGTATGCGTGTATCTGTGTGTACACGTGTGTGAACAGAACATGCTCGCACTACAAATGTATCGAGCCGATAACACTATGAATTTATAGACATCGCCGAGAATGGATGAAAGCCACGCCCATTTTCGAAGACATCATTATGAATAAAGTGAATTTTGCGAAATTTAAAAAAAAGTATGCCCTTATGGTTAATATCTGATCTGCCTCTTCGCTGGGGACCATGTTGACTTTCGGAGCAGGGAGGTGGATTAGGAGATTGTTCTGTCTACTCCGTGCATCGAAGATGGGCACAACACACTGGAGTAACTCAGCGGGACGGGCAGCATCTCTGAAGAGAAGGAATGGGTGACGTTTCGGGTCGACCGAAGCATCTGTAGTTCTGAGTTCATGGAACTGCAGATGCTGGTTTAAACTGATGATAGACACGAAAAGCTAGAGTAACTCAGCGGGTCAGACAGGATCTCTGGAGAAAATGCATCTCCAGGGATGCTGTCTGACCCACTGAGGTACGATCTTGACTCCGGGTGCTGTCTATACGGAGTTTGTGCACTCTCTCTGTGAAATGCGTGGAAAAGGCATCTCCAGAGACACAGGGAGAACGTGCAAATGTCACATAGGCAGCACCCGAGGTCAGAATCCAACGGGTCTCTGGGTGTATTAGTTTCACCACTGTGTAGGTTAATTCATGTCTATAAATTGTCCTTAATGTGGATAGAACTAGTGTTCGGGTATCGCAGGTCGGGACGGACTCGACGGGCCTGTTTCCATGTTGTTTCTCTAAACTAAACTAAATTAAAAGGCTTTGTGGGGAAGGATTGAAATCTAAGACACTGATGTACTGTCTCCAACATGACCGCCTTCAATGTTCCCAAAGGCTACTCTGGGACTTAGTAAGTGACTGATTTGACACTGAGAATGCAAAGAAAGACATATAATTGTACTAATTGAACAGAGAGGATGCCCTTTGGCCCACAATGTCAAAACCCATATGATGCCTACTTGACTTAAGATACATACAAAAAGCTGGAGTAACGCAACGGGTCAGGCAGCATCTCTGGAGAAAAGGAATAGGAGACGTTTTGGGTCGGGACCCTCCTTCAGACTGTGAGTCGGGGGCAAGGGAACGGATGGATATAGACAGTGATATCGAGAGATTTGGAACAAATTAATAAAAGATATGCAAAAAAGTAATGATTTTAAAGGAGACGGGCCATTGTTAGCTGTGGGCTGGTGAAAACGAGTTACATACAATGAGACTCAACAAGACTACTTTGAAGCTAGTACAACGACTTGGGTGGGTGAGAGATGGAGAGAGAGGTTACTTGAAGTTGGAGAAATCAGTATACATACCACTGGGTTGTATGAGTTACCAGGACAGAAAGGTCAGTGTGGGAATGGGAAGAGAAATTTGGCAACCAGGAGATTAATTAAACTTAATTTAACCTGATCCCTTCTGTATTCACATGTCCCATATCCTTCCATTCCCTGCACATTCGTGCATGTTTCCAAAAGCTTCTTAAACACCACTATTATATCTGCTTTCACCACCACCCCTGGCAGCGCGTTTCAGGCACTTACCCACTCTCTGTGTAAAAAATAATAATCTTGCCCGGCATATCTTCTTTAAACTTTGCCCCTCTCACTTTAAAGTTATGCCCTCTAGACTTTGACATTTCCAAATTGTGGTTAAAAAAAGACTGACTGTCTACCCTCTCTGAGCCGCCCATATTTTCATAAACATCTTTCAGGTGTCCTCTGCTAAACAACCCCAGTTTGTCCAAATTCCCCTTAATTCTAATCCCCTCAGACCAAGGCAGCATTCTGGTAAACGTCTTTCTGCATAATCTCCAAACCCTCAGCATACATCCTGTGACGTGGTGACCAGAATTGCACACTATACTCCAAATGTGCTCGAACCAAAGGTTTATAAAGCTGCATCATCACGTCCTGAATCCCACACTCAAAGCCCCGAGATGAAGGCAGGCATATCGTACGCCTTCTTTACCATCCTATCTACAATCTACAGGTCCATGCAAAGCAGTCACAAACAGCTCACCACATCCTTCCTGTTATGGGGCAGCCAGAACTGTCTACCACACATATTTTCATGAACAAACTTTACTGATGAAATTAGTTTAATTTAATTTAGTTTATGGTTGTGTGTACTGAAGTACAGTGAAAAGTTGTTTTGTTGCGTGCTATCCTGTCAATGAAAAGACCTCATATGATTACACTCGACCCATCCACAGGATAAAGGGAAGATAGACACAAAGCTGAAGTAACTCAGCGGGACAGGCAACATCTCTGGAGAGAAGGAATGGGTGAAGTTTCGGGTCGAGGCCCTTCTTCAGACTAGTCATACCCTCTCATCAAGGCTGTCTTCTGGTAAACTACTTCCTACATAATACCCCAAACATCTCCTGTAATGGTGAAGAAATAAAGGATAAAGGGAATAACGTTTAGTGCAAGATAAAGTCCAGTAAATTCTGGTTCAAGATATTTTGAGGGCCTCCAATGAGGTAGATGGGAGGTCAGGACCACTCTCGAGTTGGCAAGATGTTTCAGTTGCCTGGTAACAGCTGGGAAGAAACTATTCATGAATCTGGATGTATGTGTTTCCACATTCTTGTACCTCTTCATAGAAACGAGGAATTGCAGATGTTTCTTTATGCCAAAGGTAGAGACAATGTGTTGGAGTAACCCAGCGGGTCAGGCAGCATCGCTGGAAAAAAAGGATTGGTGATGTTTTGGGTCGGGTCTGAAGAAGTGTCCCCACCCGAAACGCCACCCATCCTTTTTCTCCAGAGATGCTGCCAGACCCGCTGAGTTACTCCAACACTTTGTGTCTATCTTCTGTACCTCTTGCATGATGGGAGAGGGGAGAAGAGAGGCTGATCGGGGTGAGACTCATTCTTGATAATGCTGGTGGCCTTGAGTGAAGTGTGGATGGAAGGGAGGTTGGTTTGCGTGGTGGTCTGGGCTGCATCCACAACTCTCTGCAGTTTATTGCGTACTTGGATGGAGCTGTTCCCAAACCAGGCTGTGATGCATCCCAATAAAATGCCTTGTGTGTCGCATGTGTAGAAATTAAATCTGCAGCAATGAAGACCAATATTATCTGCAATAACATCTGCCTCTCTCTGTTTAAAGGTGAGGAAGCTGTTTCCTGCTCAGACTGACTTGGCCAACAGGTTGCTTCTCATCTTCCTCTCCGTGGTCATCCTGCAAGTGTACTTCGCCACTGAGGAAGAGCCCGGCCATTCCTCAACAGAGATGGACAGTCCCAGCGACCTGCCTTGGTACTGCGCCGGACTCATCCCTGCTGCGTCGGACAGAGCTGAGACACACTGCATCCTCCATCTCGTGGCAAGCAGCCTTTGGAAGCCTCCCAACAGCCAGCGATGTCCCACCCGAGATTCAAGTTCACAAGTTCACAAGGTATAGGGGCAGAATCAAGCCATTCGCCCCATCGGGTCTACTCCGCCATTCAATCATGGCTGATCACTGTGGATCGCTGATTAGTGCAGAGATTCCACCTGCTGCACTAATGTTTTGCCTCACAGCTAAGTATTCAGAAACCCTGAACATATGACCAGCAGTTGGCCATTTGACCTCAAAAAACCCAGGCATCACACGAATGGTTAATCAAGCACTTTAGGCCCCTGTTCCAACCTTCCCCACAAATCCTTTGATCCGTTTATTCCGAAGCAATAGATCTAACTCAGCGGGTCAGGCAGCATCTCTGGAGAACATGGATAACATATAACATATATAACATATAACAATTACAGCATGGAAACAAGCCATCTCGCCCTTCTAGTCCGTGCTGAACCCTTATTCTCACATAGTCCCATCGACCTGCACTCAGACCATAACCCTTCATTCCTTTCCCGTCCATATACCTATCCAATTTATTTTTAAATGATAAAATCGAACCTGCTTCCACCACTTCCACTGGAAGATCATTCCACACAGCTACCACTCTCTGAGTAAAGAAGTTCCCCCTAAACTTTTGTCCTTTAATTCTCAAATCATGTCCTCTTGTTTGAATCTTTCCTACTCTCAATGGAAAAAGCTTATCCACGTCAACTCTGTCTATGCCTCTCATCATTTTAAAGACATCTATCAAGTCCCCCCTTAACCTTCTGCGCTCCAAAGAATAAAGACCTAACTTGTTCAACCTTTCTCTGTAACTTAGTTGCTGAAACCCAGGCAACATTCTAATAAATCTCCTCTGTACTCTCTCTATTTTGTTGACATCCTTCCTATAATTTGGTGACCAAAACTGCATACATACAATACTCCAGAATTGGCCTCACCAATGCCTTGTTCAATTTTAACATTACATCCCAACTTCTATACTCAATGCTCTGATTTATAAAGGCCAGCACACCAAAAGCTTTCTTTACCACCCTATCTACATAAGATTCCACCTTCAGGGAACTATGCACAGTTATCCCTAGATCCCTCTGTTCAAATGCATTCCTCAATTTGCTTCCATTTACCATGTACATCCTATTTTGATTTCTCCTGCCAAGATGTAGCACTCACACTTATCAGCATTAAACTCCATCTGCCATCTTTCAGCCCACTCTTCCAAATGGCATAAATCTCTCTGTAGAATTTGAAAATCTACTATATTATCCACAGCATCACCTTTCTTAGTATCATCTGCATACTTACTAATCCAATTTACCACACCATCATCCAGATCATTGATGAATATGACAAACAACAGTGGACCCAACACAGATCCTTGAGGCACCCCACTAGTCACCGGCCTCCAACCTGACAAACAGCCAACCGCCATTACTCTCTGGCATCTCCCATTCAGCCACTGTTGAATCCATCTTGCTACTCCACCATTAATACCCAATTGAACCTTCTTAACCAACCTTCCATGTGGAACCTTGTCAAAGGCCTTACTGAAGTCCATATAGACAACATCCACCACTTTACCCTCATCAATTTCCCTAGTAACCTCTTCGAACAAATTCAAGAAGATTAGTCAAACATGACCTTCCAGGCATAAATCCATTTTGACTGTTCCTAATCAGACCCTGTTTATCCAGATGCTTATATATATTATCTCTAAGTATCCTTTCCATTAATTTGCCCACCACTGATGCCACGATAGGTGACGTTTTGGGTCGGGACCCTCCTTCTGTGTTTGACCTACTCTCTGTGTTTTCCACTGCTAATTGTATCAGTTAACTGTTCATTACTGGGGCCATGCTGAATGCATTGATCAGTTGGAAGTTTAGTAATATTTCTATTATTTAATTATATTTATTTATTGCTCTTATTTAATCTATGTGACCTTATGCTCGTAAGGTCTTATGAATACTAACCTGCGCAGGAAGATGTACACTGCGTACTAACTTCACCAGAGAGGTGAAGGATATAAATCTGTTGTTGCAACAGGGATTGTGAATAGATTGTTACGTGTACAGATGTTTGATCAACAGTGTAGGAAGGAACTGCAGATGCTGGTTTACACCAAAGATAGACACAAAATGCTGGAGTAACTCACCGGGTCTGGCAGCATCTCTGGATGGAAGGAATAGGTGACTTTTGGGTCGAGACCCTTCTTCAGACAGCTTTTGTTCACTGCAATAAAATAATGTCATCAAAGTTGTCAAGTGTGTGTGTCTCTGTTTTTCTGCGTCTTTGTGTGTCTGTGTGCGCTCTGTGGAAATGATGAATACATACATACATACAGTTCCTCTTGGAGAACAATCTTCGTCGAGAGCAAGGTGGACGTCAAGAACGACGGGTACTGGGGGGGGGGGTGGGAATAGGGGAGTCCTGTTGCCAGGTGCAGCAGCAGGGGGTAGACAGGACTGTTCGGTACCGTGTTGGAACCGGACACGTGGAGACACTTGTCTGCTGCCCAGGTTGTATGTAAAACAAAGCATTTCACTGTCCCTAGGTAAGTACATAACTTGTTGGTGAGAGAGAGAGAGAGCCGTTTAGTGGGCATGAGGATACGTAAGGACATTTTAGATGGTTTGGTTTAGTTTAGAGATACACCATGGAAACAGGCCCTTCGGCCCATCGAATCCGCGCCGACCTGCAATCCCCGCACACTAATGCTATCCCACACACACTAGGGACAGTTTACAATTATACCAAGCCAGTTAGCCTACAGACCTGTGCGTCTGGAATGTGGGAGAAAAGCGGAGATCCCTGAGAAATCCCACACAGCCCACGGGGAGAGCGTACAAACTCCGCACAGACACCACCATTGGTCAAGATCGAACCCAGGTCTCCGGCGCTGTATGACAGCAACTCTACCGCTGCACGACTGGTTGGCGTAAATGGAAACCAGCAAATCCGCCATGAATAAAATATCATCTCCCTGCTTTGGACAAACTCAATAGTTCCAACAATTGGCCAGAGCACTCCCCACTCAATGGCTATTAACAGATGTGTGAATTTAGATTAGTTTAGATTAGAGATACAACACAGAACAAGCCCTTCGGCGCACCGAGTCCGCACCGACCAGTAATCCCCGCACATCAACACTATGTTTGTTATCTGTGATTTCACGCCGCTGCTTTGAAGAATGTCGCGCATGCGTGCTGGCGGGGTCTTCACGTAATCCCTCATCGTAACTCCTCATAAAATAAAGATCAAACTTCAAACTGGTAAGTTCTCATTTAATCTTACTATTTTCACACCATACCTCCCATATCTCTGTGTTATTGGTTCATGAGTTGGATGGGGTGCTGGACTTTGCGTGCGAAGTCACGTGGCCCGGGCCAAAACTCCTCAGCTGGCCCGCCGGCTGGGCTTTGTGTGCAGTTCAGCACCCGGGCCAACTCATCATTCACCCAGCCACGGCCGAGTCGGTCAATGAATTGCCGTGGGGAATTTGTCCCGTATTTTGACCATTTGTCCCTCATTTGGGAGTGAGAAAGTCGGCAACCCTACCACTGAGTCCGCGCATCCAACTCATGAACCGATGATCGGCCGTGAGAAGGACGGGTGGTGGTGTCGGCGGTCAGCGAAGGTCCGAAGGTCGGACAGCTGGCCGGGATGCCGACCGACGGGGCCACGGGCAAGGCGCTGCTGCTGCTGCTGCTGCACTCCATGGGCTGCACTACGTCGGGACGGGTGAGGCGGGGCTGGACGCGGCGCTCCGACCCGACAGTCCCTTCGACCCGAGTAGTAGCAGTCAAATACGGGACAAGGGCGGTCCCATACGGGACAAACCAATTCATGCCAATATACGGGGTGTCCCGGCTAATACGGGACAGTTGGCATCCCTAGTCGGTGCGCTGAAGGGCCTGTTTCCGCGCTGTATCTCTAAACTAAATCAGCAGGTCCCACCTATACTAATCACCAGCATCTCTCCCACTCTCCCACAGAGACCATGATGACTGTATGAGCATCGTGACAGGTCTCCGTCTCTGGCATTCCCAGCAGCTTCCCGGTGGTCTCCAGGGACTGGTCCTCAACCCCATCTTCAAGGAGAACCTACGCATCGCGCTCCTCGGCGGGTGAGTATGGAGCGTCGCGTCCGTGTAGCAGCCGGACATAGCGGAGTTCCGCAAGGGTCGGTGCTGGGGCCGCTACTCCTCACGGAGTTTATTAATGATTTGGACGAAGGGATTGAAGGCTCTGGGGCCAAGTTTGTAGATGATACAGAAACAGGTGGACGGGCAGATAGTGCAGAGGAGGCAGGGACTCGGCAGAAGGACTTGGGCAGGTTGGGAGAGTGGGCAGAGAAGTGGCCGATGGAATATAGTGTAGCAAAGTGTGGAGTCATGCATTTTGGTGGTGGGAATAAAGGCGTAGACTATTTCCTAAATGGGGACGGAATCCAGAAATCAGAGGTGCAAAGGGACCTGCACCTATTGTCTATTGTCTACCGATTCAACTTGCAGATTAACTTGTTGGGAATCCTGCACCAGCATCCCACAGGACCCTTTGTACCTTTGCCACAGAAGGCTGTGGAGGCCAAGTCAATTACTATTGTTAAGGTAGAGAGAGATAGATAGATTCTTGATTAGTACGGGTGTCAGGGGTTATGGGGAGAAGGCCAGAGAATGGGGTTAGGAGGAAGAGATAGATCAGCCACGGTGGAGTAGGCTTGATGGGCCGAATGGCCAAATTCTGTTCCAATTACTTATGACCTTATGACCTTTTGATCCTGGCAACTTGTGACCCCTGACCTTTCTGACACATCGTAACACGTGATACATTTAAATACAACGCCAGTTGCTTTGCCATCCCATGTTTCTCAAACAATAATGGTATTCCCCATTCCTTCTCTCCAGAGATGCTGCCTGTCCCGCTGAGTTACTCCAGCATTTTGTGTCTATCTTCGGTTTAAACCAGCGTCTGCAGTTCCTTCCTGCACATTTCCGCATCATCATATTAGTTTAGATTAGAGATACAGCGCGGAAACAGGTCCTTCGGCCCACCGAGTCTGTGCCGACCAGCGATCCCCGCACACTAACACTATCCTACACACACTAGGGATAATTTACAATTTTCCCAAAGCCAATTAGCCGGCAAATCTGTACGCCTTTGGAGGACAGTGGGAGGAAACTGGAGTTCCCGGAGAAAGCCCACGCAGGTCACGGGGCGAACATACAAACTCCGCACAGACAGCACCCGTGGGCAGGATGGAACCCGGGTCTCTGGTGCTGTGAGGCAGCAACTCTACCGCTGTGTCACCGTGACACCCAAACGCCAGGCTTTGTCCCGCACCCTCCTCTCCTCCAGCTTTCTCCTTCTCCCGACCGCAATCAGTTTGAAGAAGGTGAAGGGAAAAAGATTTAATCGGAAACTGAGGGGTAATCTTTTCACACAAAGGGTGGTGGGTGTATGGAACAAGCATCTGGTGGAGGTTGTTGAGGCTGGGACTATCCCAACGTTTTAGAAACAGTTAGACAGGTACTTGGATAGGACAGGTTTGGAGGGATATGGGCCAGACGTGCGTAGGTGGGACATGTTGGTCAGTGTGGGCAAGTTGGGCCGAAGGGCCTGTTTCCCCGCTGTGTCACTCTATGACTCTAAGGGTCCCGACCCAAAACGTCAGTTCAGTTGAGTTTATTGTCACGTGTACCGAGGTACAGTGAAAAGCCAAGGCCCAACTAACCCTGAGGGTGCGGTCTGTAAACACCTCTCTACATTCCGGGCAGGAGTTTCTCCCCTCTTTGTCCCAACTCTGTGTGATGCAGGAGCGGCAGAAGTTGTGCCCACACTCCAGTGCCACCGGATCGGTGAAGAAATCCAGGCAGATGGGACAAACTGCCTCCTCGGTTAAACTCTCGACCTGATCTTTCGAAGCCATTTTAATCCGTCATTTCCTGGTTCAAAACGCATTCCCTTTCGCTGAAACTGCTGGCACTGCGCACGCTGCCGTCTCGGGGAATGAATGTAATTCGGCTGCAAGTGTTCAGTGTGAAGATGCAGAAACAAGGAACTGCAGATGCTGCTTCACAACAAAAAGGCACAAAGTGCTGGATTAACTCAGCGGGTCAAGTAGCACCTCTGGAGAACATGGGCAGGTGATGTTTCGGGTCTGGACCCTTCTTCAGACTGATTGTCGCGGCGGTGGGCGGGAGATGGAAGAACGATGGAAGAAAGGGGGCAGGACAAAGCCTGGCTGGTAATAGGTTGACACAGTTGAGGGAGGAGTTGATTGGCAGACGATTGGACAAAGTCCAGAGAAAATCTAGTTCAAACTCTGAACTGTGGAAGGCAGTAATACGCTTAGCAGCGTCTACACGGCCAGAACCCGATAAAAAGAAAGAAAGAAAGAAGAAAGTCCAGACATGAAAGACAGCAAGTGTGTGACAAAATGATCGAAGACTTGCGAATTGTGTCCGGATCTTCAAACACTCTTCTCCTCAGACGGCCAAATGTTGTGCAGGTGCACTGAAGGCGCTGGTGAATTTCACCATCAATGTCTGCCTTCCTCTGGGAAGAGGAGCGCCGGCCACAGGACCCGAGGGTCACCATCGTTGCGACCATTTTAAAGGAAGGAGACAAATCCACCCGCGGAAACTATGGAGGCTTCTCCCGCTCTCTACCACAGGGACGGGTCAGTTACACATTAAACTGTCCTGAATGTAGACGAAAGCGGAGAGTAGCGCTTGGGACTATATAAGGCAGGATAAAAAGTTGGAAAAAACTGCAGAGTCGATTCACGAAGATGGTGCCAGGATTTGAGGGCCAGAGAGAAAGGGACAGGTTGGGCAGGGAATGATTTATTAATTGGAGGGCAGGAGGCTGAAGTGCATGGGATCAAGAGGTGAATGGAGAGGGTGAATGCACAGTCTTTTACCCGGGGTAGTGGAGTCGAGAACAAGAGGGCACAGGTTTGTGGTGAGAGGTGCAAGATTTAATCGGAACCTGAGGAACAATATTTTCACACAGAAGGTGGTGGGGAAATTGAACAAGCTGCCAGGGGAGGTAAGTGAGGCTGGACAACAACTTGTCGACGGGCTTTAGGACCCGGGGGCAGCCCGGAGCTGTGGAACAATCAATGAAAGGGGCGGGGCACGGCTGAGGGGAGGCGGAGCTCAGCCCCGTCAATCACAGCCCTGACCAGAAAGCCGATGTCATTTGAAATCAGCTTCGGGTAAATTTCATTCCCTTAAACTAAATACATCCGTGTTTCCTATCGTGAATTGTTCATTATATTAGGCTGCACAATAACATTACTTCTGCAGCAAACACTGTAATGAAGAAGGATCCGAAACGTCACCCATTCCTTCTCTCCAGAGATACTGCCTGTCCCGCTGAGTTACTCCAGCATTTTGTGTCCGTCTTCGGTTTAAACCAGCATCTGCAGTTCCTTTCTGCACACTATAATTGTATTGAATGGTCAAACTTGAATTACACTCTATTATCATATATACCTAGGCACGGTGAAATGCTTTGTTTTTGCATGCAATCCGGTAAAATACAGACCTCACCTGGGCGGTACAGAGAGAGTGGCCACGTTTCTGGCGCCGACAAGGTTGCGAGAAGTTCATGGAACAGTCTATATTTCCCCGCAGCGGCGAACCAGGCCCCGCCGCACCAGGCAGCAGGCGCCCCGCGCCGGGTCCCCCTTCGTTCTCGGCTGCCCCCCGCCGGGTTGCTCTCGGCTTGGAATGATTCAGGGCTATTTTCCCAGCGTGGAAAAGTCAATGACGGGACGACATAGATTTTAACACAGTAGGGGGAATCTTTCAAGGAGATGTGCGGGGCATGTTTTATTACACAGGGTTGTGGGTGCCTGGAACGCGCTGCTGGAGTGGAGGTCGAGGCACATACGGTGGAGGCATTGCAGTCTGATGTGGGCTGAATGAACTGTTCTGGTTCTATGTGGCCGTCAACAAAATCGACAGGTTCATTCGAGTTACAATTCTCAGCTCTTTGCCCACAACCATTAAGTTCTTGAACCGACCTGCACTGCCCGCGTTTGGCCCATATCCCTCTAACCTGTCCGCTCCAAGTACCTGTCTAAATGCTTCTAAAACTTTGCGATAGTACCTGGCTCAATTACCTCTCCAGCAGCTCATTCCATACACCCACCACACATTGTGTGAACAATGTTACCCCTCGGGTTCCTATTAAACCTTTCCACCCTCACCTTAAACCTATGTCCTCTGGTACTTGATTCCCCTCCTCTGGGCAAGAGGCTGGGAGGTTGATTCGTTGATTTGTCGCGGCAGATTCGGGGGCTCTGGGCCGCTGAGAGCTCCCTATTGGGCCCCGCGCTGGAGTAATCTACTCTCGGCTCTGGACCCCGGCATCCACTCCCGCCGCCGGCCCTCGCTTTTCCCTTCTCTCCCTCCCTCCTCTCCCTCCCTCCCTCCCTCCCTCTCTCCCTCCCCCCCCTCCCTCCCTCCCTCCCTCCCTCCTCTCCCTCCCTCCCTCCTCTCCTTCTCTCCCTCCCTCCCTCCCTTCTCTCCCTCCCTCCCTCCCTCCCTTCTCTCCCTCCCTCCCTCCCTCCCTTCTCTCCTCTCCCTCCCTCCCTTCTCTCCCTCCCTCCCTTCTCTCCCTCCCTCCCTTCTCTCCCTCCCTCCCTCCCTTCTCTCCCTCCCTCCCTCCCTTCTCTCCCTCCCTCCCTCCCTTCTCTCCCTCCCTCCCTCCCTTCTCTCCCTCCCTCCCTCCCTCCCTCCCTTCTCTCCCTCCCTCCCTCCCTCCCTCCCTCCCTTCTCTCCTCTCCCTCCCTCCCTTCTCTCCTCTCCCTCCCTCCCTTCTCTCCTCTCCCTCCCTCCCTTCTCTCCCTCCCTCCCTCCCTCCCTCCCTTCTCTCCCTCCCTCCCTCCCTTCTCTCCCTCCCTCCCTCCCTTCTCTCCCTCCCTCCCTCCCTCCCTTCTCTCCCTCCCTCCCTCCCTCCCTTCTCTCCCTCCCTCCCTTCTCTCCCTCCCTCCCTCCCTTCTCTCCCTCCCTCCCTCCCTTCTCTCCCTCCCTCCCTCCCTTCTCTCCCTCCCTCCCTCCCTTCTCTCCTCCCTCCCTCCCTTCTCTCCCTCCCTCCCTCCCTTCTCTCCCTCCCTCCCTCCCTTCTCTCCCTCCCTCCCTCCCTTCCCTCCCTCCCTCCCTCCCTTCCCTCCCTCCCTCCCTCCCTTCCCTCCCTCCCTCCCTTCCCTCCCTCCCTCCCTCCCTTCTCTCCCTCCCTCCCTCCCTCCCTTCTCTCCCTCCCTCCCTCCCTTCTCTCCCTCCCTTCTCTCCCTCCCTTCTCTCCCTCCCTTCTCTCCCTCCCTCCCTTCTTTCTCTCTCTCCCTCCCTCCCTGCCTCCCTCCCTTCTTTCTTTCTTTCTTTCTCTCCCTCCCTCCCTTCTCTCCTTCTCTCCTTCCCTCCCAGACACATTACGCACACACATTGTGTGACACAACTAACACACACACACAACTAAGTTAGGATGGGGTAGAAGCCAGCGCCTCCCCAGCCATTGACGTCACTGACTACCTCCGCTTGCAGTTTGTTCCATTCACCCACCACCCTCTGTGTGAAAAAGTTACCCCTCGGATTCCTATTCAATATTTTCACTTCACCTTGAACCAACGTCTCTCTCTCCCCCTCCCTCTATCTCTCTATTTTCTCACTCAGTCTCTCCCGCTCCACCTTTGCCAGGCAACCACAAATGACCTTTCACCCCCAGAGGGTTCACGACCTCCTCCTGCCTTTGACCACAACATCCCAGCGCCAGACAGAAACAAACGTCTCCCCCCTTCGACTTCAACACAGATTAGATGTTCCCTTTGGAAGGATTTCATCCTCTTTTAAAATCATTTTAAGTTGTTTCACTGCCCAGAAGCGGCGATAATGGGAACGAATGGGCAGAGCTGCCCCTAACAAAGATGGCCGCCCTCCCCTGGGAACCGGGACATTAGTGCCCCTAACAAAGATGGCCGCCCTCCCCTGGGTACCGGGACATAAGTGCCCCGAACAAAGATGGCCGCCCTCCCCTGGGTACCGGGACATTAGTGCCCCTAACAAAGATGGCCGCCCTCCATCAAGGTTGCCGGCTTTGAAGAAGTTCTCCTCCTCCTGCGAAATCTCCATCAGTTCAGTGACATTAGTGCCTGTACCAAAGATGGCCGCCCTCCATGAGGCGTGCCGCTACAAAGATGGCCGTCCCGCCGTTTCCGGTGTCGGGACGGCATCCGGGGGAGCGGAGGAGCAGCGATGGCGGTTTTCCCCGGAGCGCTGAACGAGGAGGAGGAGGCGATGCACAGAAAGTAGAGCAAGATGAGGAAGAAGGAGGAGTGGGGAGAGACACGGGAGACAGTGGAGGAGGGTGGGAGAGACACGGGGTGACAGGGGAGGAGGGTGGGGAGAGACACGGGGAGACAGTGGAGGAGGGTGGGGAGAGACACGGGGTGACAGGGAGGAGGGTGGGGAGAGACACGGGGAGACAGTGGAGGAGGGTGGGGAGAGAGAGGGAGAGTGTGGAGGGGAGAGGGGGAGAAAGTGCAGCAGCTGAGGAAGGAGCGTGGAGAGGGTGGGGGAGGGGGGTAGGGGGGGTGGGAGAGTGGAGGGGGTGGGGGGGTTCATTTCACTGCATGTAATGTGCATGTGACAAATACAATTGACTGACTTTGGGGGAGAGAGAGGAGAGGCAAAATTTCATAGCAAAAGGATTTGAGTATAGGAGCAGGTAGGTTCTACTGCAGTTGTATAGTGTCTTGGTGAGACCACACCTGGAGTATTGCGTACAGTTCTGGTCTCCAAATCTGAGGAAAGACATTCTTGCCATAGAGGGAGTTCAGAGAAGGTTCACCAGACTGATTCCTGGCATGTCAGGACTTTCATATGAGGAAAGACTGGATAGACTCTGCTTGTACTCGCTAGAATTTAGAAGACTGAGGGGGGATCTTATAAAAAACTTACAAAATTCTTAACTTAGACAGGCTAGATGCAGGAAGATTGTTCCCAATGTTGGGGAGGTCATAGAAACATAGAAACATAGAAAATAGGTGCAGGAGTAGGCCATTCGGCCCTTCGAGCCTGCACCGCCATTCAATGTGATCATGGCTGATCATCCAACTCAGTATCCCGTACCTGCCTTCTCTCCATACCCCCTGATCCCTTTAGCCACAAGTGCCACATCTAACGCCCTCTTAAATATAGCCAATGAACTGGCCTCAACTACCTTCTGTGGCAGAGAATTCCAGAGACTCACCACTCTCTGTGTAAAGAATGTTTTCCTCATTTCGGTCCTAAAGGAATTCCCCCTTATCCTTAGACTGTGACCCCTTGTTCTGGACTCCCCCAACATCGGGAACAATCTTCCAGCATCTAGCTTGTCCAACCCCTTAAGAATTTTGTAGGTTTCTATAAGATCCCCCCTCAATCTTCTAAATTCCATCGAGTACAAACCGAGTCTATCCAATCTTTCCTCATATGAAAGTCCTGACATCCCAGGAATCAGTCTGGTGAATCTTCTCTGTACCCCCTCTATGGCAAGGATGTCTTTCCTCAGTCTTTCCTCAGGTCCATACAAGGGGTCACAGTTTAAGGAGAAGGGGGAATTCCTTTAGGACTGAGATGAGGAAATCGTTTTCACACGGAGAGTAGTGAGTCTCTGGAATTCTCTGCCACAGTAGGTAGTTGAGGCCAGTTCATTGGATATATTTTAGAGGGAGTTAGGCTTGTGGCTAAAGGGATCAGGAGGTATGGAGAGAAGGCAGGTGCAGGATACTGAGTTGAATGTTCAGCCATGATGATATTGAATGGCGGTGCAGGCACGAAGGGCCAAATGGCCTACACCTGCACCTATTTTCTATGTTTCTATGAGAGGGCGAGATAGAGAATAGAGCAAGCTGAGGAAAAACGGTGTGGTGGGGGTGAGAGAGGGAGGGGGGGGAAGGAGAGGAGGTGGGGGGGGAATACAGCAAGATGAGGAAGAAGGTGGGGGGAGACATGGGGAGAGAGAGGGGAGGAGGGTGGGGGAAGAGTGAGACGGAGAGGGTAGGGTGGGAGAGAGTGTGGAGGAGAGTGCGGAAAGTACAGCAAACTGAGGAAGGAGGTGGGGTGGAGAGGGTGGCGGGGAGAGGGTGGAAGAATGGGGGGGAGAGAGGAGAGAGATTGGGGGAGAGAAGGAGGGCAGAGACGGGGAGTGGAGCTAGAGGGAGGGAGTGGGGTGGAGGGACGGGGAGTGTGGAGAGAGAAGAGGGGGATTGGGGGAGGGTGGGTGGGCACAGACAGACAGAGAGAGAGAGAGGAGAAAGTACAGCACGCTGAGGAAACAGGTGCGGGGGTAACAGTGGGCGAGAGGGGGGGAGGCGAGAGAGGGAGTGGGGTGAAAGAGAGGGAGGGGGGTGAAAGAGAAGGTCGTTGTGGCTCGCGATACCTAACCAGGAATGTTGCGTTTGCAGAAGAAAGCACTGCTTGAAGAAGCAGAGTTCAGGAGCTCAGAGCAGCCAGGGAGGCATCAAACACTGTCAGTGACCTCCTCCTCGCTAGATTACACCCAACACCTCCGCTCAGTCCGTCTTAACCCACCTGATCTCCCGGTGGCTGAGCATTTCAACTCCCCCTCCCATTCCCAATCTTGACTTTCTGTCCTGGGCCTCCTCCATTGTCAGAGTGAGGAACAGCGCCTCATATTTCACTTGGGGAGTTTACACCCCAGTGGTATGAACATTGACTTCTCTAACTTCAGATAGCCCTTGCTTTCCCTCTCTCCATCCCCTCTCCCTTCCCAGTTCTCCCACTAGTCTTACTGTCACTGACAACATTCTATCTGTGTCCCACCCCCTCCCCTGTCATCAGTCTGAAGAAGAGTCTTGACCCGAAACGTCGCCTATTCCTTCTCTTCGGAGATGCTGCCTGACCCGCTGAGTTACTCCAGCACTATGTGAAACGTCACCTATCCATGTTCACCAGAGATGCTGCCTGACCCGCTGAGTTATTTCAGCACTCTGTGAAACGTCACCTATCCATGTTCTCCACAGATGTTGCCTGTCATAGAGTGATACAGCGTGGAAACAGGCCCTTCGGCCCAACTCACCCACACCGGCCAACAATGTCACAGCTACCCTAGTCCCACTTGGTCCATCCAAACCTGTCCTATCCATGTACCTTTCCAACTGTTTTATAACGATGGGATAGTCCCAGCCTCAACTACCTCCTCTGGCAGATCGTTCAATACAACCACCACCCTCTGTGTGAAAAATATACCCCTCAGATTCCTATTAAATCTTTACCCCTTCACCTTGAACCTATGTCCTCTGGTCCTCGATTCCCCTATTCTGGGCAAGAGCCTCTACACAATCTATTCCTCATGATTTTGTGCACCTCTATAAGATCACCCCTCATCCTCCTGCATTCCATGGAATAGAGACCCAGCCAACTCAACCTCTCCCTATAGCTCACACCCTCTGGTTCTGGCAACATCTCTGAACCCTTTCCAGCTTGACAATAGACAATAGGTGCAGGAGTTGGGCATTCGGCCTTTCGAGCCGCGTAAAAGATTTTTGTGTGTCTCTGATGTAACTGATGTTTCTCCTCTCCCCCCACCCCCCCACCGTCCAGCGCTGTCCGACCAGCCGCTGGTCGACACAGCCACGGCCACAGTGGAGGCCAAGATGCTGGTGAAGACGGGAGCCATCAATGTCATCAAAGCCAAGCACAAGAACTCCGGCTTCAAGCGCTCACGCACCCTGGAGGGGAAGCACAAGGTGAGAGAGTGCGTGTGGTAGTGGTGGTGGCTTCACAACCCACATGCTCCACCTCTTCCTCCCCCTCCTCCCATTCCCCTTCCCGCTCCCTCCACCTCCTCCTCCCCTTACCCTCCCTATAGCTCCTATAACATGGTGCCCAGAACTGAGCACCTGCAGGAGTTGGTGAGAGTTGTGGTTTGGTGACGATCTCTCTGTTAACCTCCCATCTCCCCAATTCCACCCCCACCCCCCCGCCCTCCCACAGGATCCGGAGAAGGGGCAGATCCCGTCATTCCAGCCGTTTCAACTGAGTGTTTCTGCCAATTACGACACTCAAGAGGTCGGTTCCGTGGGGGGGGGGGGGGGGGGGGGCTGCGTGCGCCGTTACAAACTGGAGGGAGGGGGGTGGTGGAGGAGGTTGGTCGAGGGAGACAGAGAGCTGCTGTTAACCACATTCTGCTCTCTGGTGCTGGACTCAAGCAGGAATGAGTGGGTTAACCTACGATGAGCGTTTGTCAGCACTGGTCCTGTCAGAGTGTGGTGAATCTGTGGGATTGTTTGCCACAGACGGCTGTGGAGGCCAAGACGGTGGATATTTTTAAGACAGAGATGGGTAGATTCTTGATTAGTATGTGTGTCAGAGGTTCCTGATGTTGGGGGTGTCCAGAACCAGGGGCCACACAGTTTAAGAGTTAGGGGGGAAGCCATTTATAACGGAGATGAGGAAAAACCTTTTCACCCAGAGAGTTGGGAGTCTGTGGAATTCGCTGCCTCAGAGGGCAGTGGAGGCCGATTCTCTGGATGCTTTCAAGACAGAGTTAGACAGAACCCTTAAAGATAGCGGAGTCAGGGGATTTGGGGAGAAGGCAGGAACGGGGTACTGATTGTGGATGATCAGCCATGATCACACTGAATGGCGGTGCTGGCTCGAAGACTCTGTAACTAGGGTTGCCAACTGTCCCGTATTAGCCGGGACATCCTGTACATTGGCCTCTAAATTGGTTTGTCCCATACGGAACCGCCCTTGTCCCGTATTTGACTGCTACTACATCGGGTCGAGGGGACTCTCGGGTCGGAGCGCCACGTCTGGCCCCCGCCTCACCCTATCCCGAAGTAGTGGAGCCCATGGAGTGCAGCAGCAGCAGCGTCTCACCCGTGGCCCTGTCGGTCGGTCGGCAGCCCGGCCAGCTGTCCGACCTTCGGACCTTCACTGACCGCCGACACCACCACCACCCCTCCTTCTCACGGCCGATCATCGGTTTATGAGTTGGATGGGGCGCCAGACTTTGCACGAGGATGTTTCCACTAGTGGGAGAGTCTAGGACGAGCCGGGCCGGATTTAGATGAAGAGAATCCATAGGCTATTCCACTTGTGAGGCCCCTCCCAATCCCCCACCCCCATGACGAGAGGCAGATGGAAGAGTCCACCAGATTGACACCGATGTGCAGCCGAACATGGCCAATGAGATAAGGGCTGGAAAGCTGCACTTTTTATTTATTGCCAGTGCTAGTGTCGAGTTATCGGCTTAAAACACTATTATTCTGAAATGGAGGGCAAGGAAAATTACTGAAGTGTTGTTTAGAGAATACAGTGCGTTGTGACAGCATATGTAAGAAAGGCCTACGACAGTTTCAAAAATATTATACAGCAGGCCCGTACAAAGCTTTTCAAAAAGAGGGGTGGCATGGCAGGATTACAAATTGCTCCAAATTTATGACCAATTTATGACACCTTTTTTAGAAAATGTATTGTGTGTTGATTTGATTACGTTACTGTTCAACTGTGTTAGTGTTTGCACATTAAAAATATGATGCAAAATGAAAGTCGTGAACTATGGAATACATATTTTTCAGTATTGTTATCAAGGAAAAGAAAGCAGTTCCAATTGTTTGAAATTATTCATATGGAGAAAATATAATTGCTCTAAAACCTACCTTAAATTTGCAATTTCACTAAAGATAATCCCCCGTTTCCCCTCCCCCCTCATCCTTCCAACTCCCTCTCCCTCCACCTCTCACATCCCCCCCCCCATGCTCCCTCCCTCTCTCCCTCCCAGGCAGCGAGACATCGGCCCTGAGAAACGGGCACTCTCGCAACGCAATATTCCACTACTTACCTGGAGTAGACACCTAGGATCTTTGGTAGACACGAATCATCAAGGTGATTGTGTGGAGTGCAAATGGAGATCTGAACCCGCCCGGGCCCACTGCGCACGTGCAGAGAGACAGCGTCATTTTGCGTCGCTACTGCGTCACCGGCTTCCCCCAACTGCGCAGGCGCGGATGGTCTCAATTTTTTTCCCCAAAACTTCCAGCAGTCAGAACCAGAATTTTGGGTAATTTCCGTCAAAGTGGAAACGCTGATAGCGCGCCAAATATTTTTTTCTCTGGATTTTTTCTACTCTGTGCAAAAAAAACACCTTGACCGGAGGCCCCCTAGATTTTGAGGCCCTAGGCGTCAGTAAATCCGGCCCAGCCCAGGCCCCTCTAGATCTCGCAGCCCAAAGATTAAGCTTGTGAAGCTTATACGTTAATCCGGCCCTGCCTTGCACCGACTGTTGTATTACAACAGCCCTTTAAATCATTAAACAATGTTAATGTCGTGGGCAGCTGAAAGAGACACTCAGTGGCTGTCAAAAGCAAAGTTTACACCCATTTTCTCCTTCCTTGAGTTTGAACCCATTCTTCCAAAAATCCATTCCGAAAAAATGAATCTGTTGTGTGGAGAGCAACTGCTGCAAACACACTTTAAATTCTCAGGTAGACAAAAATTCTGTAGAAACCCAGCGGGTGAAGCAGCATCTATGGAGAGAAGGAATAGGTGACTTTTCGGGTCGAGACGCTTCTTCAGACTGATACGTGTGGGTGGGGGGTGAGGGCGGGAAAGAGAAAGGAAGAGGCGGAGACAATAGGCTGTGGGAGAGCTGGGAAGGAGGGAGAAAGCAAGGACTACCTGATATTGCAGTAGCCATTGTTCATACCGCTGGGGTGTAAACTACCCAAGCAAAATATGAGGTGCTGCTCCGCCAATTTGTTGTGGGACTCATGCTGGCCATGGAGGAGGCCCAGGACAGAAAGGCATAGAAATCGCTATCAAAATATGGGGCGGACTGGGGGACACCATTTCTTGGCGGCCGGGTGTGAATGCGCACACTCACACACACGAGGCTTCGGAGGCTCCATCCAGTGCTAAATGCAGCTCAACTACAGCCCTGCCTGGACTGAAGGGACACGAGCCTGGAGTCGTGGAGTTAGCGCTGCTTCTCCGCGCTCGCTGTACACATGGGCCATATTTCCCGCAAGTCTTGGCAGGGCTGTAGGTTGACCTGGCGGGAGAGGCAGAGTTGAGCTGGGTTTAGCGCTGCTTCTTGGCGCTGGCTGTGGGCCTGGGGGTACAGCTCCCATCTTACTCCCGACCTCTCTGGTCACCCCCGGGCGTGGGGGGGTGGGGGGGGGGACAGCGGTGGAGAGCTGGGATAGATCCTGGCTGCTGATGAGGCGCAGGTCTGTGCCGAGAGTGTTTTGGCACATCTCCCTACTCCAATCACCGCTCTGCATTATCGTGTCCCGCCCCCATTGCCTGCTGACTGACGTCACACCCCCACTGTCTCGCGGAAAGCGGAGATTTCACCAGGTTTTAAAATCCGGATTACAAAAAATGGGGGGAAGGGGACTGTCCCCCACCTCTCAAAACGGGAGGGGGGGGGGGTCGCACCTGACCTCCCCCCTGGATTTCCACCCCTGCAGGACAGAGAGGTCAGATTCAGAATGGGAGGGGGGTTGAAGTGCTGGGACACCGTTAGATCAGGTTGGTTATTGCGAACTGACCGGAGGTGTTGGGCGAAGCGATCGCCAAGCCTGCGCTTGGTCTCACCAGATGTAGAGCAGTTGACACCTGGAACAGCGGATGCAATAAATTAGTTTGGAGGAGGTGCAGGTGAACCTCTGCCTCACCTGGAGAGACTGCTTGTGTCCTTGGATGGAGTCGAGCGGGAGGTAAAGCGACAAGTGTAGCATGTCCTGAGGTTGCAAGGGAAAGTCCAGGGGATGGGGTGGTTTGGGTGGGAAGAGACAAGAGTCGGCAGATTTTAGGACCCGAAACTCAAAGTCGGCGGACTTTAGGACCCGGGGGAGCCCGGAGCTCAGGATCCGCCGCCCGCGGCTGCTGCTGAACCCGCGGGAAGGGAGATTATTTCAATCTTTATATTTTCACAAAAGTAATTTCTGTTCCGTTGCCGGACGCGGTTAACGCGTTGAAATGAACGGATCAACAGATCTGATGTCAGTTGTTGTTTATTTCACTCTTCCCACATTTACATCCCCCTGGTTTTATTTCCGCGCTCACTGGGGTTTTACGATGCGGAATTTAAGGATTAAATGGGAGTCGTTCAGCCACCGGGTTTCTGCCCCACAGCCCCTGAGCTCAGCTCCTGACGCTGGTCCCGGGACCCAAACCTTTTACACATCCGGAGCGGAACCGAAGCACATTCTCAGCCCCTGGTTTTGTTCCCAAAGCCAGAAGAAAGGATTAAGTTTCTCTGTGAATTTATTCCCACTGTAGGTGTGGAGATGGGACTTGGTGGCCGTGCCGTAAAATGAAACAGTCCCGGACTCGTCACTGAGATAAACTCCCACCCTCCTGGGGATGGGACTGACGGGGAGACGGGATGGAGGGGAGGTGAATGCATCAAACCCGTCACTCCACCCCCACCCGATGCTCCAGACTCCAGTCTCTGGGGTCAGTGTGACCGGCCTCTTCCTCTCCACAGACTCTGCGGCGACTCCCAGACTCCAGACCTGACTCCCTGCCACCTCCACGTCCCAGTAATGTCTCCCCGATGTGAATCCCTCCGATCCCAGCACACACGGACTGTCTGTAAACCTCTTCCCGGTGTCAGGGAGACGCCTCTGGGTCCCGGTCCATCTCACCCTCTTCCGATCCTCAGACACCTCAAGCCGCGCATGCGCTGTTTCCACATCCAGGGTGACGGAGACTGGGGGGAGAAGCAGAGTGTCCCCGGGGGTCGAGGGGAGACTCGGGCAGCGCGGCCCCGGGACCGGGGGAGAAGCCGCTCGGCCTCAGGCACAGGCGGGCGGACAACTGGAACCTTGCCCGGGGTTTCACCACAACCACATCCGGTGGACAACAGACTTCTCCCCTGGAATTTTTATCCAGGACGGAGAGGGTGACTTCGTGAGGTATCAGGTGGAGGTGGGGGAGGGGGGATGGGGAGGACGAGTGCGGGGAGTGAGGATGATATGAGATTGTGGTGGTAAAAGACAAATGAAGGGGGGCTAATCAGATATGGAGGCAGATTGGAGCAAGTGGATCTTGAGGTGAGCGGTAATTTGAGGCTGTTAAAGAGGAGGTAGTGTGGGGTGGAGCCACCATGATCACAGTGAAAGGGGGCAGACTTGAGGGGCCAGATGACAGGGTCGCTCCTGTTTTTGTTTGAGTGGAGGGTGAGACAAAGGGGAGTGTGCGTTTGTTAGTAAATTGGAGTGGGTGCAAAGGATTTACAATAATTTCATTAGGTCTGAATTTCATTCGAGTTATCGGGTGAAGTTGGACAGTCATAAGTGATAGGAAAAAATGAGGCCATTCGGCCCAACAACTATGCTCCGCCATTCAATCATGGCTGATCTATCTCTCCCTCCTAATCCCATTCTACAGCCTTCTCCCCATGACCTTGGACACCTGCACTAATCAAGAATCTATCTATCTTCGCCTTAAAAAATATCCACTGACGGCTTCTATATCCTCCTGTGGCACGAATTCCACAGACTCACCACCCTCTGGTTGAAAACATTTCACCTCATCGCCTTCCCAAAAGAACATCCTTTAATTTAGTGCCTATGACCTCCAGTCGTACACATTCCCACTATTGGAAACATCCTCTCCACATCCACATCCACGCCTTTCACCATTATGTACGTTTCAATGAGGTCCCTCCTCATTCTTCTAAACACCAACGAGTTGAGGCCCAATGCCAACAAATGCTCATCGTAGGTTAACCTACTCATTCCTGCAACAGACTACTCAGTCTGCGACATTTTTCATGAGAGCCTGTCAGGGTGACATTATATTGTTTAAGAAGGAACTGCAGATGCTGGAAAATCGAAGGCACACAAAAGTGCTGGAGAAACTCAGCGGGTGCAGCAGCATCTATGGAGCGAAGGAAATAGGCAACGTTTCGGGCCGATACCCTTCTTCAGACCCCTATATTAGCGTGACATTATATATGTGTATAAGATCTATATAAGGTGCTCAGATATGGTGATTAGCCAAAATACTTTACCCAACATCTAAACATAGAGTACATCAGTTTAAGGTGAGAGTGGAAACAATAAAAAGGACCTGAGGAGCAGGTTTTTCCGTCAGTGGGCAGTGTAAATATGGAACGAACTAAGAGAGGAAGTGGTCGAGGCTGGTACAATTACAACATTTTACTGACAGTTGGGTAGATACGTGGATAAGAAAGACTTGGGAGAATATGGGCCAGACTCAGGCAAGTGGGACTAGCTTGGTTGGGCAACTAGGTTGGCATGGTCGAGTCGAGTCAAAGGGCCTGTTGCTATGCTACACAGATCTCTCATTCTGTGACGCTTCCCAGCAGATGGGTGTGGTGTTAGATCAAATATTTAATTTCCCTTCAGTCCAAAATACCATTAATGTTTGCACATAAGTATTACTTAAATATGTCAGAACCAAGAACAATGGAAAAGGTATGAGCTTGCTTGATTGCTTGCTTGCTTGATGTCATCAGATGTTTCTCTGAATGCCGTGTTGAACGAAACAGGGCAATGAAACTTTTCAATCGGCAAAGCTTCATCTACCACCGGCAGTGGTTTGGCTTCATCACGAAACCTGCAAATATTTAACAGCTGGTTATTAACCGAGCATTAGAAATGTTTTGCGCTGTTCCACAAAAACGTTCAACATTTCCCTCAAGAGCATGTCCTACCTTCGCTTGCGCCCAGCTTCCTCCTGGAATAAATAAAACACAAATGTCAGTCGGATCGTCCTCTTCCTGACAGCGGGAATCTCACCAAATTCTACAATCCTCTTATAATTCCCATTTCCCAACTCTTATCGCCGCTGCCATGCAGACAGAAAGCGGATATTGTCGCAGAGATGTAGAACGATGGGGGAAAGCACAAGGAATGTTCATGAGAATGATGCCATAACTGAGAGGATGGAACTTAATGAAAAGACTGGGCAGGTCGTGGGATTTTATCTGGAGAAGATGTCAGGAAGGATCAGATAGAACTTACCATTATCTCTGAAATTCAATGGGCGGGCGGGGGGGACAATATCTCCACTTTGGAGAGAGCAAAAGTCCAAGCTGAAATTTAATGTCGTCTTCAATAAATACAGAAAGGATTACAGTCACGAGAACACGGACCTCACTTGCATTGGAGAGACCTAAGCCAACAGCAGAGATAATTTTGAAAGCAAGCGGGATAAACATGCGAACACTCCTGGAATTCGGAGTATTGTTGCCGGGTGTGGTGAGGAGATGAGAGGGATGTTGAGTGGAGCAGAAAACTTGACTGGATAGTATGAGCCGAATGGCCTGTGGATGATGTAGAATGGGATGTCATTCTATGGTGAACACACGTGGACTAAATAAACAGAGCAATTGTCCTCAAGGTGACCACCCACTGCTGATGGGAACTGGATATAGATGATCAATCTGAAGTGCATGCCACGTTCTAGATTTCAATATTAATCCCCAAAATGTGGTAATGGCTGATCTAGCCCAGGACTGAACTCCTCCTCTTTACCCCATTCCCTTTGATTACAATTCCCCGAATTCTCAAAAAACGTACGGTTAAATATGTTAAACCACTCAGAAACACCGACCATTTTGTGACTGCACTTTCACCGCCAAACTGTAGTGTAACCCCTCACCTTCAGCAACACCACACTATCTTGTTGCTCCATCTGATGCTCCAACTTTAAGAGTTCCTCGTGAATGGAATTTAAATTCCCTTGAATCTCTCCCAGATTTGTCTCCATTGTATTTAGAATCTTCTTCTCTTCCTCTCGGATATCTGCCAGTGCGCGCTGCTCTTCCTCAGTGAGAATCTGGTGTAGTTCAACAAACTGGCATGTGATCTTAGATTGAAGATTGTGCGATTGTTCCTGTGAAATGAAAGGTATATATAAATAACTAAATATTAATCAATATATAATGCCACTGATTGTGTTTCCTCACGACTTTGACGGTGGCATTTCGCCTGTGCATTATTTATTTGCTTTGGCAATTCAATAGTTTGCTTCTGAAATGCTTCTGAAACGTCATGAGGTTCACCTTAGGGCCCATTAATCCACTACCCCCAATACAATTCCCTGCTGCCTATTCCTTTTCATGTGCCCATTCATTCCCATTGATCCGTCCACCACCCACTTTCCCAGGGATTATAACAGTCACCGATTGACCATTGAACCAGCGTGATTGGGGACGTGGAAGGAATCCGACGCGATCACAGGGAGAAGGTGTGAACCACACAAGTTATGCATTCTTTTACTTATATGGATATGAGCCCACTCCGTCAACCCGTTTTTCATTTTCAAATGTTGGCAGGTATGGGACTTTAATATCGCGGGCCCGGAATGTAACATCGCAGACCCCCTTGCCGGGGGGTCGCCGGAGAAGCGATCCGACCGCTGGCCTGCGGCCTACAACATCTGGAAGCCGCGGTCTGTGGAGTTTCTGGTGGCAGGCGTGGAGCGAACCTTCCGACTGCTGGCCTGTGGCCTACAACATCTGGAAGCTGCGGTCTCCGGTAAGGAGGTGGCCGATTTGGGAGATCCGGGCAGCGGGGTGTGCTCGACCTGTCCCGACCATCCCGACCAGAGGGCTTGAACATCGGGCCATCCGCAGCGGCGACTAAGGAGGGTCAGGGACCCGACCATGGGTGAACAAGGGAGGAGGACAGTCTGAACTGTATTGCCTTCCACCACAGTGAAGAATGCATGGTAAATTAAATTTCATGGCACCTTTGGGTGCAGGTGACAAATAAATTTGAGCTTTGAACTGTAATGGCAGTATAGAATTGGACCATCATTGCCTGTGGCAGATTGTGCTTCCTCAGCTGCCGCAGGAAGTACATCCTCTGTTGGGCCTTTTGGATGTGGAGTCGATGGTGGCCCCCCATTTAATGTCCCTGGCGATGAGGATTCCAAGGAACTTAAAAGACTCCGCAGATGCAACTTTAGGGTTTCGGCCTGTAACGTTGCCTATTTCCGTCGCTCCATAGATGTTGCCTCGCCCGCTGAGTTTCTCCAGCATTTTGGTCTACCACAGATGTGACTGTTGTGTTGTTGATGGTGAGTGGGGTGAGGGAAGGGGGAGCTCTCCTAAAGTCTACAATCAATTCCACTGTCTTAAGAGCATTAAGCTCCAGGCTGTAGTGATGGCACCAGGAAGCCAGCTGTGACACTTCCTGCCTGTAGGCAGATTCATCCCCATCCTGGATCAGTCCAATCAGGGTTGTGTCATCCGCAATAACTTGACAGAGGAATCTGTGGAGGTGCAGTCATTGGGAAAGAGAGGGTAGAGGAGAGGGTAGAGTATGCAGCCTTGTGGTGCTCCTATCGTGAGGTTCTGCAGGTCCGAGATGTGCTTTCCCAGCCTCACCTGCTGCTTCCTGTCTGTCAGGAAGTTGGTGATCCACTGACAGAGTTCAGGCACAGTCAACTGGGAGAGGTTGGTGTGTAGTAGCTCTGGCACAATGGTGTTGAATGCAGAACTAAAATCCACAAAAAAAATCCTTGCATAGATCCCCTATCCGTCTACAGTCCAACGCCTGCAGTTCCTGGTGGCTTGGTTTCCTCGGTGGAGGGTGAGGGAAGCCTCTATGTTGGACTGAGAAGATCCAATATGACTCTCAGTTCCTCTGCACCTGGCTGTACCCGTCTGTGGAGCGACACCACCACCTGCTGGTCACGGCCGGTGCTACAGGGGACAATGGGCTCTCTCAGGCTCTGTCTGTGGAGCGAACCCACCACTTGCTGGTCATGGCCGATGCTGCAGGGGACAGGATCTTGACTGCAGGAGGCATGTCCTCCCATCACCAAACTGTACCCTCCACTATCAGGGACGGCACGGTGGCGCAGTGGTCGAGCTGCTTCCTCACAGCGCCAGAGACCCAGGTTAGATCCTGACTACGGGTGCTGTCTATGCGGAGTTTGTACGTTCTCCCGCCGTGACCTGTGTGGGGTTTTCTCTGAGATCTGTTTCCTCCCACGCTCCAAAGACATGCAGGTTTGTAGACTAATTGGCTTGGCGTTTGTGTAAACAATTCTCGTGTGTGCAGGATAGTGTGTGGATCACTGGTCAGCCATGATAGAATGGCGGAGTAGACTCGATGGTCCAAATGGCCTAATTCTGCTCCGATAACTTATAAAGGGTCACGACCCGCAACGTCACCAATCCATGTTCTCCAGAGATGTTGCCTGACCCGCTGAGTTACTCCAGCATTTTGTGTCTTTGGACTCATGGAGTGATACAGTGTGGAAACAGGCCCATCAGCCCAACTTGCCCACACCGGCCAATATGTCCCAGCTGCACTAGTCCCACCTGCCAGCGTTTGACCCATATCCCTCCAAACCTGTCCTATCCAGGTACCTGTCTAATTGTTTCTTAAACAATGGTATAGTCCCAAACTCAACTACCTCCTCTGGCAGCTTGTTCCACACCCCAACACCCTTTGTGTGAAAAAGTTATGCCTCAGATTCTTTCACTTTTTCCCCTTCACCTTAAATCTCTGCCCTCTGGCCCTCGATTCCCCTATTCTGGGCAAGGGACTCTGTGCATCTACCCAATCTATTCCTCTCATGATTTTATACACCTCTATAAGATCTCCCCTCGTCTGCCTGCACTCCAAGGAATAAGAGACCCAGCCTACTCAACCTCTCCCTATAGCTCACACACTCTAACCCTGGCAACATCCTTGAAAAAAATTATCTGTACCCTTTCCAGCTTGACAACATGTTCCCACTAACACGGTGCCAAGAACTGAACACAATACTCTAAATGCGGCCTCAACAATGTCTTATACAACTGCAACATGACCTCCCAACTTCCATGTGTCCATCTTCAGTGTGAAGCAGCATCTGCAGTTCCTTCCTGCACATTGTGCCCAGTGTGTGTGGGGTGCAGTGTGGGTGGAGGTCACTGTTGTTTCCCCGTTGACCCAGTCTGTGTTTGTCTCCCACAGACCCCGGTGCTGCCTCCCACCATCACTGTGCAGGTGCGGCTCTGGGAACTCAAACGTGACCAGCTACAGTTCACCGAAGGCAAGTTCACCGATCGTCAGCCGTTTGGTGGCTGCACCGGGGAGAGGACGGGGAGAGGGAGGTGACCGGGGGGGTCA
Organism: Raja brachyura; assembly: GCA_963514005.1. The sequence continues at coordinate 34,166,933 of OY740805.1, forward strand.
TGGATGGGGAACGGGGGGCAAGAGGGTGGGGGGCAGTGAGAGGGATGGGGGGGACAGGGAGAGGGATGGGGAGAGAGAGGGATGGGGGGGGAGAGAGAGGGGGTCGGGAGGGAGAAGCGGAGGGGGGTGGATGGGGAGAGGGAACTGGATGGTGAGAGGCAGTGGGGAGGAGATGGGGACGGGGACAGAAGGATTGGGCTGAAAGCAGCCTCGAGGCCTCATGGTCAAGTTTAGGGTGATCTCCCCCTGCTCATTGTACCCCTCCTTACTTCCCCACACCCACTTCTTCCCCCCCCCCTCTCTCTCTCCCCCCCCACAGGTGTGCTGTACAACCAGTTCCTGTCGCAGGTGGACTTTGAGTTGCTGCGTGACTATGCGCGGGACCTGGGGGTGCTGGTGTGGGAGAATCCCCCCAAGCGGCTGATGGTGGTCACCCCCACCGGCCACCCCGATGTCAAACGCTTCTGGAAACGGCAGAAACACAACTGACCACCCAGGGAATCGCCCCCCCATTCCCGCACCTTCCCCTCTCCCCCATTCCTGCCCCCCCACCCCCCCCCCCAAAGCCCTGACTGGAGTAACCCCCCCCCCCAGCTTCGTCTCCCCCCCCCCCCCCCCCGCACATTCAGTCTGAAGAAGGGCCTTGACCCAAATCATCACCTGCTTACGTTATTGGAGGAGAGTTAGGCCATTCGGCCCATCGAGTCCATCCCACCATTCATGGCTGATCTCTGCCTCCTAATCCCATTTTCCTGCCTTCTACCCATAACCCTTTACACGCGTTAAGGGTGCCTGACCCGCTGAGTTACTCCGGCACTTTGTGTCCTCTCCATGTTCGCCAGAGATGCTGCCTGACCCGCTGAGTTACTCCAGCACTTTGTCTCCATCGCCCACCCATATTCCATAAAGATAGATGCAAAAAGCTGGAGTAACTCAGCGGGACGGGCAGCATCTCTGGAGAGAAGGAATGGGTGACGTTTCGAGTCGAGACCCTTCTTCAGACCTGCCTCTCCTGCTGAGTTACTCCGGCACTCTGTGCCCTGTCCATGTTCCCCAGAGATGCTGCCTGGATCCTCCTCCCCTACCCCCCCAACCAGGTCACGGGGAGGATTGTTGGGGGGGGGGGGGTCACTGGGTCCAGTCCCCAGCACCGCCTCCCCAAGCAGGGCTGGGCAGCGGGAACTGTCCCACCTCCCGACCACGCGGGATCCTGGGACCAGCGAAGATTCACCACCGAGAGAGGCGGCCGCTGTTTCTGTGTGTTTTTGCATTTTCTTAATAAAATGTGGACAAAGAGATCTCAGTGCACGTTCCCAACGCCATCCCAGAGAGCAGAGAACACGTTGTAAAATAAAACTTTATTCACAGAAGTATTCACGTGTACACAACAGCGCACAGAGTTCATCACATTCATATTGTGCAGGAAGGAACCGCAGATGCTGGTTTAAACCGATAACACACACAAAATGCTGGAGTAACTCAGTAACTTAGAAACAGGCCCACTGAATCCGCGCCGACCAGCGATCCCTGCACATGAACACCATCCTACACCCAGTAGGGACAATTTGTACATTCACCAAGCCAATTAACCTACAAACCTGTACGTCTTTGCAATGTGGGAGGAAACCGAAGATCTCTGAGAAAACCTGAGGAAACCCATGCAGGTCACGGGGAGAACGTATAAACTCCGTACAGACAGCACCTGTAGTTGGGATTGAACCCGGGTCTCCGGCGCTGCATTCGCTGTAAGGCACCAATTCTACCGCTGTGCCACCGTGACCGATTTGTGGAATTCCCTGCCTCAGATGGCAGTGGAGGCCGATTCACTGGATGCGTTCAAAAGAGAGTTAGACAGAACGCTTAGTGCTGGTGGAATCAAGGGATATGGGGAGAAGGCAGGAACGGGGAACTGATTGTGGATGATCAGCCATGATCACATTGAATGGCGGTCCTGGCTCGAAGGGCCGAATGGCTTCCTCCTGCACCTATTGTCTACATATGGATGTATCCCATCTTGTCCTCCTCCCCTAAACCTCTCCTCTTCTCACCTCTCTTCTCCCCGCCCCTCCTCCCCTCTCTGCTTCGTCGGGGGTGCCGTCGAGTATGGCTGCCCTCCCAGCAGCTGTTAGTCTTTTCACTCTTTTTTAAATTCTTGGTTTGTTAAAAGTGTTTGTTTTTGAGGTATTTTAGTCTTTTTATGTGTGTGGGGGGGGGGGGGGGGGGGGGGAAGTGGGACACTATTTTTCTCAGTCCTACCTGGTCGGAGTTGCGGCTTTTCTCCGAGCCGTGTTTTCGCCCCTTCCTTGCGGCCTACCGGCAGTCTGGAGCAGCGTTTCCTGCCGGGACCGGCCGGGACTTCAGTTTCGGCGGCGGCACAACGCTGGGGCACCATCGTGGAGCGGGCGATGCCTTACCCGGGTCGCCATGCAGTAAGCTCCGGAGAGCTGTGACTGCTGACTCCAACATCGTGGAGGTGCGGTCTGTGGAGCTTCCAGCCGCGGGCTGGCGGCGCTGAGCTTTAAAAACCGCGGAGCCTGGGATCTCACAACGAGATCGCCAGAGTTGGAGCTTGGACCGGCGCGGCCCGTGGACTTCGGGAGCTGCGAACTCCGGGGAGGAAGCGGCCGCTCCAGTCACTCCGAGCCGCTGAGAGTGTTCACCCGACGTCAGAGCTTCATCATCCGGCGAGAGGGCCTGAAGCATCGGGCTGCCGTAGCGGCGACTGCAGAGGCCTCAATAGGCCCGACTATGGGGGAACTGGGGATGGGACTGGACTTTGCTGCCTTCCCCCACAGTGGGAACCATTGTGGGGAGATGTTTTTATGTTTACTGTTAAATGCTTTAATGTTGTGTCTTATCTTTATTGGTGTGCTGCATTGGCAAGTGACATTTCACTACACCAATTGGTGTATGTGATAATAAATGTCCTTTATTCCCCACCTTCCTCCCTTCAGCCATCCCCTCCCATCCCCCCCTTCCCCTCCGTCCCCTTTCCCTTCTCCTCCCCCCCTCTGTTTCCCTTCACTTCTCCCCAAACTACCCGCTCCCGACACGTGACACCAGACCTCCATTCACCCGCCCCGACACGTGACAGCAGAATGACGTAACTCACGGCGCTCCCATTATCCCGCCCTCCGCACGTGACAAGGGCCCCGCCCCCAGCCTCATCCCGGCTTCACAGATTGGCAACTCTTTGAAGCTCTGGTCATGGGGGTGACATAAGTTACAGAAGTGAAGTTCCAGGAAGTTATCCGCAGTGCCATTCAACAAAACAGTTGTGCTTATTTCTAAATCATCCTGTTCAGTGAAAAGGGACAGACAGACAGCAGTGTTTAAACATGTTCATTAATTTAAAAATCTCCTGGGAACCCTTGACTTGGTAATCCAACCTAAGCTTGGACTAACAGTGGGAACTTCACATGTTTCAGTGTCCCATCTGCAAAGTCGACAGCATTCACCTTGTCAAACTCATTCGTGAGGCTGCACTCGAGAATATTATGTTGAAAAGGACACAAAGTGCTGGAGTAACTCAGCGGGTCATAAATGATAGGAGCAGAATTAAGTCATAGGGCCCATTGTCTACTCCGCCATTCAATCGTGGCTGATCTATCTCTCCCTCCTAAGTTCTCTCGATAACCTCTGATACCCGTACTAATCCAGTATTTCTATTTCTGCTTAAAAAATATCCACTGAATTGGCCTCCACCGCCTTCTGTAGCAAAGATATCCACAGACTCACTACCCTGTGACTAAAGAAATTGCCCCTTATCTTCTTAAAACAACATTCTTTAATTCTGAGGCTGTGACCTCCAGATCTAGACTCTCCCACTGGTGGAAACATCCGCTCCAATCTATCCAAGTCTTTCATTATTCAGTACGTTTTGATGAGGTCCCCCCCGCATTCTTCTAAACTCCAGCGAGCACAGGCCCAGTGCAGTCAAACGCTCATCAGGCAGCATCTCTGGAGAACATGGAGATGCGACGTTTTGGGTTGGGACCCTGCAGAATGAATCCGAAACGTCACCTATTGAGGTTCTCCAGCGATGCCGTCTATACAATTATTCAAATATTCCTTACACCAAGTCTAGCCTTATGCAGCAATTAAGTCATGCAGTGTAGAAACAGGGCCTACAGCCCAACTTGCCCATCTCAACCAACATGCCCCGTCAACGCTGGTTCCACCTGACCCACATTTGGCCCATAACCCTCAACCTTTGCTGTCCATGTACCTGTCCAAGTGGCTTTAAAATTTTAGATATACAGCATCAGGGTTCAATCCTGACTATGGATTCTGTCTGTACAGAGTTTGTACGTTCTCCGTGTGACTGCATGGGTCTCCTCCGGGTGATCTGGTTTCCTCCCACACTCCAAAGACGTGCAGGTTAATGCGAAAAGATAACACTCTTAACTCCTGGATTGAAAGCATCTGTAAATGCTTGTGTCTCAGAACTGTTCCGTAGCTTTAGCATTTTGTACGTGATTACATTTAATAGAAACACCTCCACAAGTTCCATGGCATGATTTGGCGCAGAATGCATAAAGAACATTGCAATAGTCTTGGCGTGGTTCATTCTGAACCACAAGCCACTGTTCCAATGCACATTATGAGCAGATGGCACTGTGCTAAATGTCACAACTCTCCCCACACACAAAGGGCAATTTACAGAGGCCAATGGGATGCAAGCAGAAGCCTCCACGTGGTGCAACCCGGGCAATGCTGACGACAGAAACTGTACCACAGTGACTGACTGAAGTAGCCAATTCTGCAACCACCGACCGTCAACCATCACTGACCGACCGGAAAGACGTGATATAGAAGATGGCTGGACACGAGGAAGAAGACACAGGCCAATTAACCAACAAACCCACATGTCTTTGGGCAAATGTTTGGCAGATGCAGTATAATGTGGATAAATGTGAGGTTATCCACTTTGGTGGCAAAAATATGAAAGCAGACTATTATCTAAATGGTGGCCGATTAGGAAAAGGGGAGTGCAGAGAAGGTTCACCAGACTGATTCCTGGGATGTCAGGACTGTCTTATGAAGAAAGACTGGATAGACTCGGTTTATACTCTCTAGAATATAGGAGATTGAGAGGGGATCTTACAGGAACGTACAAAATTCTTAAGGGGTTGGACAGGCTAGATGCAGGAAGATTGTTCCAGATGTTGGGGAGGTCCAGGACAAGGGGCCACAGCTTAAGGATAAGGGGGAAATCCTTTAGGACCGAGATGAGAAGGACTTTTTTCACACAGAGAGTGGTGGGTCTCTGGAACTCTCTGCCACAGAGGGTAGTTGAGGCCAGTTTATTGGCTATATTTAAGAGGGAGTTCAATGTGGCCCTTGTGGCTGAGGGGATCAGAGGGTATGGAGAGAAGGCAGGTACGGGATACTGAGTTGGATGATCAGCCATGATCATAATGAATGGTGGTGCAGGCTCGAAGGGTCGAATGGCCTACTCCTGCACCTAATTTCTATGTTTCTATGTCTTTTGGATGTCATGGAAACCCGGAGCACCTGGAAGAAACCCATATAGTCATGGGGAGAACGTGCAAACTCCAAACAGACAGCACCCAAGGTGAGGATAGAACCCTGGTCTCCGGCCCTGTGAGACGATGGCTCCACCCGCAACTCCACAGTACCTCAGAAATATTAACCCTTTCCAGACACTGTAAACTGCCCAACCTGCTGAATGCACACAACGTTATCTGTATTTTGTTGGCAGTTTATGGTCAGACTTACATTTCAATCACCCATTCAACTGGAAAAACTAAAACAAAACACAGATGCTGAAAATCCAAATGGAAACACCATTCATCATCAGTATTAGATCTGAAATGTAAGGTCTGTTTCACCTTGCAGATGCTGCCTGACCTGCTGAGTATTTGGGGCAATTTCTGTTTTTATTCGATATTTTAATCCATGCATTTATTTGGTTTGGGCCGCAGCTGTGGTAACAGGTCACAAAAGTCACTTATTAAATCAGATTCCCGCTGTTTCTGCAATTGTCAAAGTTAATTCTCAAAGTTACACCTGGTCTGTGGTCGCACCACGTGGCTTTGCTGCCATCTAATGGCGGAACCAAGAAGTGACGCAGTTGACGCGTTGAAATGAACGGATCGGCAGACAGCTCTGATTTCAGTTGCTGTTTATTTCACTCTTCCCACATTTACATTCCCCCTGGTTTTTTTTCCGCGCTCACTGGGGTTTCACGACGCGGAATTTGGGGATTAAATGGGAGCCGTTCAGCGCCGACCTGTTGTCCACCGGGTTTCTGCCCCACAGCCCCTGAGCCCCGCTCCTGACGCCGGTCCCGGGACCCGACCCTTTTACACACCCGGAGCGGGACCGGAGCAGATTCCCAGCCAGTTTCCAACCCCAGACTCGAAGAAAGGATAAAGTTTCTCCGTGAATTTATTCCCAGTGAAGGTGTGGAGATGGGACTTGGTGTCCGCGTCGTAAAATGAAACTGTTCCGGACTCGCAGCTGAGATAAACTCCCAGCCTCCCGGGGATGGGACGGGCGGGGAGAGGGGATGGAGGGGAGATGAGTGCTTCAAACACGTCACCCCCCCGCCCGATGCTCCAGACTCCAGTCTCCGGGGTCAGTGTGATTCCTCTCTTCCTCTCCACAGACTCTGCGGCGACTCCCAGACTCCAGACCCAAATCCCCGCCACCTCCACCTCCCAGTAATGTCTCCCCGATGTGAATCCCTCCGATCCCAGCACACACGGCCAGGCTGTAAACCTCTTCCCGGTGACAGGGAGACGCCTCCGGGTCCCGGTCAGTCTCACCCTCTTCCGATCCTCAGACACCTCGAGCTCCGCATGCGCTGTTTCCACATCCAGGGTGACGGAGACTGGGGGGAGAAGCAGAGAATCAGAGAGTCCCCGGGGGTCGGGGGGAGACTCGGGCAGCGCGGGCCCGGGACCGGCCTCAGGCACAGGCGGGCGGACAACTGGAACCTTGCCCGGGGTTTCACCACAACCACATCCGGTGGACAACAGACATCTTTCCCAGAGTTTTATCCAGGGACGGAGAGGGAAATTTCGTGAGGTGGGGGAGGGTGGACGGGGAGGACGAGTGCGGAGAGTGAGGAGGATTGCGAGATTGAGGTGGGGATGGAGGAATGAAGCGGGCTATTCAGATATGGAGGCAGATCGGAGCAAGAGGATATTGAGGCGAGTGGTAATTTGAGGTTGTTAAAGAGGAGGTAGAGGTATGGGGTGGAGTCACCATGATCATAGAGAATGGCGGGGGGGGTGGGGAACATGAGGGGCCAGATGGCCTGCCCCTGTTCCTGTGAGTGGAGGGTGAGGGAGCGGGAGGGGTGGCTTGGACCATGGAAGGAAGCAGAGGTTGAATGATCAGGTGTTGGACAGAATGAGTGGAGAATTGAGGTTGTAGGGTCGCTGAGAGGGGATTCACAGGTGGATTTGATGGGTGTGTGCAACCAAGAACACAATGATCTCATTGTGAACTAATACATGAACTTCACTGAGGGACTTGACAATGTTCCACATATAAGGATGGTCCAGAAAGTGAAGGCAGGTGGGATCCAAGTCGAGCTGGTGAAATGGACCCAAAATTGGTTTGGTGGTTGGAGGTAGAAGGTAGCGGCAGAAGAATGAGTTTTCTGCTTGGAGGTCTGTGACTGGTGGAGTGCAGCAGAGATCGGTGCTGCAGCAGGGAGTTCAAATCAAGAGTGCAGGTTTATCTTGAGAGCAAGGAATTTTAAAGTGGATATGAGTAGTAAGTTTTCTTTACACTGAGAATTGTTGATATCTAGAACATGCTACAGAGTGGTGAGATCTAATAATTATATTTGAGGCACTTATCTAGGTGAGGTGCAGAATAATACCAATATAATGTGGGCAAATTGATTAGTAAAGCTGGGAAATAGGTGGATATGGACATGATGGGCCAAAGGGTCTGACACTGTAATGTACAACCATGGCTCTCAGCTCCAAGAGCACTGAATGACTGAGTCACCACACTACCGGTGCAGGGAATTCCTAGGGTCCCCCAGTCTCTGGGTGCACTAATGTCTCCTTATCTCTGTCCTACATGGTGCAGCCCACATTCTTAGAGAGTGCCCGTTCTCCAGACCCCTCAGACAGGGGAAACATCCTCTCTGCATCCAGCCCACTGAGCCCTGTAAGAAAGTTGTGTTTCACTGAGATCTCCTCCAATGCACCCAAACTCATGAGTACACAGGCTTAGTCTACTCAATCTCACCCGGCAAGTCTGTCAATTTATTGGTACACAGGAACAAGAAGACAGGAGCAGGATTAGGATCCACTCCTCAGGATTGCCCTCTATTCAATGTGATCATGGCCGATCTAAGCTGGCACCAATTCCTCTTCTGTGTTAGTTCCCCATAATCTAAAATATTCAATCTAAGCAATATTGAACACATCACATGAGAGACCACTCGGGAAGGTTGGATCTCATGGAATCCGGGTTCAACTAGCCGATGGAATACAACATTTACTTGAAGGTCACAGACAGAGGATGTTGGTAGAGGGTTGTTTTTCAGACTGGAGACAGAGTACACCGTTGTTCCTTATTTATATACACGTTTGGGTGTGTATGTAGGTTGCACGGTTAGTCAGTTTGCAGATGGAACTAAAATTGGTGACATTGTGGAGAGTGAAGAAGGTTATCTGAGAGTAAATGGGATCCCTGTGAACTGGGCCATTGGGCTCAGGAACCACAGGTGGGATTTATTCATGTGAAGGTGAGGCGATGCACTTTGCTGAGACAAACCAGGGCAGGACATGCACAGTAAATGGGTAACTTTATAGAACTGCGAGATCTCGGGCTGCAGGTACACAGTGCCATGGAAGGTGCAACAGTGACAGGCAGAGTGGTGAAGAATGTGTTTGTCACTCATGCTTTCATAGGTCAGGATATTAAATACAGCATTTGACACAATAAGATTGTTAGCAAATTAGAAAGGGTGCAAAAGGATTTATGATAATTTCATCAGGTCTGAAGGGCTGGGTTATAAGGAGACGTTGGACAGGCAGGGACGTTTGTCTTTGGAGCCCATCCAGGTGTTTTTATAAATGTGTATAAGATCTATAAGGTGCACAGATATGGTGAATAGCCACAGTATTTCACCCAAAGCATGAGAGTATGAAGTCTGACTCTGATGCTTCCCAGCTGATGGATTTAGTGGTATCTCCAATTTCCCTTCAGTCCAAAAGACCATTAATGTTTGCTTTTATGTACTGCTTAAAGATATCAGAAACAAGAATAATGGAAAAGGTACAAGCATTACCTTGCTTGAAGTCATCACATGTTTCTTTGAATGTCGTGTTGAACGAAACAGGGCAATTAAACTTTTCAATCGGCAAGGCGTCATCTACCACCGACAGTGGTTTGGCTTTATCACAAACCCTGCAAATATTGAACAGCTGGTTATAAACTGAGCATTAGAAATGTTTTAAGGTGTTCCACAAAACACTTTACACTGTTTCCGTCAAGACAATGTCCTACCATGTTGCCATTAGGGGCGCCGCATTGACAGCAGCCTCTGCCCACAGCCTGTTTGTTTTTCAATCTTTAAAAAAAAAAGTTAGTTTAAAGTCTGTTTTGGGGGGAATCTTTGACTTTTCGATGTGGGGGAGGGGGGCGGGGTAAGGGGGAAACTTTTTCCCAGTCACTTCCTGGCGGGGACGCGACTATTTCTCCAAGTCGCGTCCTTGCCCCCCTCCTTGTGGCCTACCACCTGGATCAGTGCGGCCTTTCCTGCCGGGGACCGGACCAGATCGACAACAGTGGCGGCGCAGCACTGAATTCACCGCGGCACGGCCGATGCCTACCTGGATCGCCATTTGAAACTCCGGAGCATTGGGCCGCTGCTCCAACATCATGGAGCTGCGGTTTGGGAGAGCTACCAACGCGGGCGGCGCTGACCGTCATCGCGGAGTCCTGGGGCCCTTTACCGAGGGCCACCAGTTACATCTGCGCTCAGCGCGGCCTGCAGACATTGGGAGCCGCGGAGGAAGTGGCCGACTCTGATGTCCAGGCTGCTGAGGAGGTCCCCCAGCCCCGACGTCGGACTTACATTACCCTGGAAAGCGGGCCTGAACATCGGGCTGCCCGTAGCGGCGACTGCGGAGGGCCGGGGAGGCCCTGACCACGGGTGAACATTAGAGGAAGAGGACTGACTTTGGTGTCTTCCCTCACTGTGGGAAACTTTGATTCTGCTGTGTGGGGATGTTTTTATGTTGAACTCTATCGTGTGTTGTGTTCTTTATTTTTATTGTATGACTGTATGGTAATCACATTTCACTGTGCCATCTGGCACACATGACAAATAAATATATCTTGTATCTCGTACCTTCGCTTGCGACCAGCTTCCTCCTGAAAGAAATAAAGCACAAATCTCAATTGACTGAGATGAACCGTCCTCATCCCGACAGCAGGAATTTCACCAAATTTCTACAACCCTCTGATAATTCCCAATTCCCAACTCTTATCATCGCGGTCATGCAGAGAGAAAACAGATATTGTTGCAGAGATGTAGAACGATGATTGAAAGCACAAGGAATATTCATGAGAATGACACCATAACTGAGAGGATCGAACTTAATGAAAAGACAGGGCAGGTCGTGGGATTTTGTCTGCAGACGTTTTCAGGAATGATGAGAGGGAATTTAATATCATCGGTGGATTTAAATGTGTGGGGAAGACATAATATCTCAAATCGAAGGGGAGACCAATAATCAAAGTTGAAATGTAACGTGGTCTTCAATAAATACCTAAAGGAATGCAGTCATGAGAACATGGACCTCACTTGCATTGGAGGGACTGAAGCCAACAGCAGAGATAAATTTAAATGCAAGCGGTGATAATTGCTCGGTTCTAAGCTTCCCCCCGTCTAGTTTCAGTAAAAATACTGAATCAAGCACTTGAATCAACTAAATTTTATTCTACCAAAAGCCCGTCACAGATCACACTGTACCTATCCCACCGTCAGTTCGATCCCTGCGTCTATCTGTTCAAGCCCTCTAGTAGCAATGTTACAAAATTTTGAGATTTAAAAAATCAAGTCTGCAATTTATCCCATCAGATAAAGCATAAAAAGAAGTTTAATTTGACACCTAATTTACTTTCATATCTTCAGTATTAAGAAAGTTATGGCCATTTTCACACTCGGAAATATCAGCATCTTGCTCCCCATTGCCTTTCAATTGACTTAACTCAAAAGCTGTGATCTGGAAAAGTTAAAAGCCCATAACTTTCTTAAAAATTAAGAGAACTCAATGAAATTTTCAGTTATTATAGATTGAAGCATTCTGAAACAAATATTAAACAATCTTACTTGGATTACCTGAAATTAAAGCATATAATTAGTTAGTTATCTAATTGTAGCTAATTACAAAATTCAATGAGTAGATCTAAACATCTATCCATTTCTTAAGAAAAGAAAAACTTTTTTTTAATTGCCTAAGTGTCCAAATAACAGTCACACAATAATCCACAATATAACAGAATTTTTTAATCTAAATTTCATGAATTTCTGGGCCAAATGGAAGGAATTTAGTGTTTGATTCCTGAAAATTAATGGCCATTTAAATCAACTAGCGAGTGGGTTTTACTGGAATGCGGTGGATTAGAACGTTGCGGTTAGCAGTGAAGTCCGGAGGAAAAATACTGTTTGTTCATACATTTTTTTGGACCCCATTTCGCAACGTAAAAATATTATTAAAGCCTCCCGAAAAACCAACTTTTTTTTTTTTTTTTAATATTTTTATTAACAGTAACCAATTATAATGCTTTTAACAACTTTCCAAACGTCAACTTAATTCCATTATTTTACAAACAATGCATCAATAATTCTTCTTATACTCTATTTTTTGATATATAGATAGAAAAAGAATAGAACAGATATAAATCATTAAAGATGTGATTAAATAATAATTTGATTATATATAAGAAAAAGGAAAAAAAAGAAAGAGAACAGAGTTATCAAGAAAAAAAAAACTGATAGAATATTATATATATATATGTAAACAGCAATATACATTATCGATAAAACTATTACAGATAGTAATATCCATGAGAACATGCATGTCAATCCCAATGTGAAAATGAGTCATTCCCGCCGAATCCCGCAGGGTGCCCGTCGAGCCGTGTTGCCAAGAACAGCTACTTCGCTAAATACTGTATGTATGGAGACCACATCTGTTCGAAGGAATTATATTCGTCCAATAGGACAAACCTAATTTCTTCCAGATGTAGCGTCTCCAACATTTCTGCTGCCCACATTTTAGTTGTGGGGATTGATATTCCCTTCCAAAATTTCAAAATAATTTTTTTCCCAATTATCAAACAGTAATCTAAGAAATTTCTTTGATTACCTGTAAGTGGCAAATTTAAGTCAGGGATTCCAATTATTATTAACTTTGGGTCAGGATCCAATTTAACTTTAAGGACTTCAGAAATAACTTTAAAAATTTCTGTCCAGTAATAATTCAATTTAGGACATGTAACAAAACTATGTATTAAGTTTGCTTCTGAATTTCTACATTTATCACAGATAGAAGAAATATTAGGAAAAATACTATTTAATTTAGTTTTGGAATAATGTAATCTATATAATACTTTATATTGAATCAATATGTGCCTAGCGTTTAATGAACACCGATGTATTCGTTGTAGACTTTCTTCCCAATTTTCTTTTGTTATAGCTAATCCAATTTCATTTTCCCATGCTTGACGATACATTTCAGTTGTTGGATTCTCTTTATCCAAAATGATATTGTATATATAAGCTATTAATTTTTCTGTATTTGGATGCAAATTAAACAAATCATCTAGTAATCCTGGTTCTTTATTTTTGTAATCTTGTGTATTAGTTTTAATGTAGTCTCTGATTTGTAAGTACCTAAACAAATGTTGCGGAGACAGTCCATAAATATCTTGTAATTCCTGGAATAAAAGAAATTTTCCTTTTCTATAAAGATGTTCTAACCTTTTGATTCCTAAGTCATTCCAGCGTCTAAACCCTCCATCTAATATTGAAGGTTTAAATAATGGATTATTCATAATTGGAAGTCTGAGTGAGAAATTATCTAAGTGTAGAGTCTTAACTATTTGTTTCCAAATACGTCTAATATTATAAATTATGGGATTATCCCTATAATTTTTTTTGTGTACCTCCTTTGGTGCAAATATAATCGAACCTACGCTGAAAGGTAAACAGTCTTCCTTTTCTATACTTGACCATATTGGTACATTATCCATATGTACCCACCAAAAATTCATATTCTTAATCTGAACAGCCCAAAAATAATATAAAAAATTTGGGAGTGCTAGTCCTCCATTTATCTTAGATTTACATAGATGTTTTTTACTTATTCTATGATTTTTATAATCCCAAATAAAACTATTAACAATATTATCAATTTTTTTTAAAAAGGTTTTCGGGAGAAAAAAAGGAATAGCCTGAAACAAATATAAAAGTTGTGGTAAAAAAACCATCTTTATGGCGTTTATTCTACCAATCATAGAAATAGGAAGCGTTTTCCAATATAAGATATTTTTTTTAAGTTTGTCTAATAATTGAGGATAATTAGATTTAGTTAAAGAATTATATGATTTAGTTACATTAATCCCTAAATATTTAAATTTATCTTTTACTACTTTTAATGGGTATTGTTGTAATATATTTAAATTTATTTCAGTTACTGGCATAATTTCACTTTTGTTCCAATTAATCCTGTATCCAGAAAATGTGCCAAACTTATTTATGACATTAAACAAATTTGGGATACTAATTTCCAGTTTTGTAATATAAATCAAAACATCATCTGCGTATAAAGATATTTTATTAGTTGTTGTATCGGTATTATATCCATGTATTTCTGGATTGGATCTAATTTTTTCCGCCATCGAAAAACCAACTTTTAATATAAAAATAAACTATTTACCTCTTTTTCTCCCCTACGGAAAATCCTTCCGGTTGTCTGCGCTCACGGCTTTTCAAGGTGATTTTTAAATTACTCTAGTTAACAAATAATTTAGAGTAATTTAAAAACACCTTAATTGATGAAATGTCGGAGCGATTTTTCTTCCGCAACAAAATCGCCCGACATTCATCGATTATCCCAGTCTGTTGAAAAACGGCACTTTAAGCCCGCCCCCCTCAGAAAGGCACCAAAGTCGCGCACACGGGGAGCGGCAGAACTGCAGCGCCGCTAAAGGTAAGTTTTACAACATACCTACCTCTACGCCTTGCACAGACAGAGGCACTCCAGAAGGGTACGTGGTCCTGAGCTCTCTTCCAGAAGATTGGCCCTGAGCCTCATGATCAGGGACTTTTATATGCCCCGCGAACTCGAGGGCCAAACCACACGGAGGTTGTCTCTTAATCACCCAATTACAAATATCGATTAACCCCATACATAACAGGCATTTCCAAAACCCAATGATACAACAATTCAATACATTGTATTCACAATGGACTTCAAGATGAAGTTCACTTGGAAACATTTACCCTGATGAACAGAACTCTCAGACAAGGCTCTACACCCCATCCAATCAACACTTAGCAGAGTCAGACTCTGCAACATTATATATAAGCTATTTACAAGGTCTGGTTTGCAGCCATCCAATCCGTTCTATGCATTTTGTACCAGATTGACAGGATTTGCAAGGCTTCCCATTCTTTGCTTGCAAATTGTATCTAAGTTCCAGACTTCCTGGCATCTCTCGCAGCCTGTCACAGAGAGCAATTCCAATTTGACAAAATCTCCCAGCAAACTCTGAAACTTAACCCCATTTTGAAGTCCTGGCTGGTCCAAGTTAGCCAGGATTAACAGTCGGACAAACACATTAGGGCTCATGGAATTTGGGGTATTGTTACCCGGTGTGGAGAATAGACAGGAGGGACAATGAGTGGAGCAGAAAGCTTGACTGGATAGGATGGGCCAAATGGGCTGTCTATGGTGTAGAATGGGATGTCATTCTATGGTGAAACAAGGTGGACAAAACAAACAGAGCAAATTCCCTCAAGGTGACCACCCACTGCTGATGGGAACCGGATATAGATGATCAATCTGATGTGCACGCCACATTCTAGATTTCAATGTTAATCCCCTCAATGTAGTCATGGCTGATCTAGTCAGGACTGAACTCCTCCTCTTTGCCTCTTTCCCGTCTATTACAATTCCCCAATTTTTTTTTAATGTATCCTCCTCTGGTTTAAAATATGTCTAACATGTAAAAGCTCTCAGAGTCTCTTGGTTGGAGACTCCCAGATATTCACTGCCGTCTGTCCATTCGTGGTCCTTGGGATCAGATATAGGATCACCTGTCATTGTTCTAAACTCCATATTATATAAACACCTCTCTACATTCCGACCAGACAGTCCTGAGATCCCATAGATTCAGCGGGAGGCCAATTAGTTTCTGAACAACAACAGCTGGAACAGAGGGAACATTTACTCAGTTCCGAATTACTGGTAAATGCAGCATTTATTTCTGAAATGTCCACCATTTTGTGACTGCACTGTCACTTCACCAAACTGTAGTGTAACCCCTCACCTTCAGAAACACCACACTGTCTTTTTGATCCATCTGTTGCTGCAACTTTAAGAGTTCCTCCTGAATGGATTTTAAATTCTCTTGAATCTTTCCAAGATTTGTCTCCATTGTATTTAGAATCTTCTTCTCTTCCTCCCGGATATCTGCCAGTGCGCGCTGCTCTTTCTCAGTGAGAATCTGGTGCAGTTCAGCATACTGGGATGTGATCTTGGACTGAAGGTTTTGTGATTGTTCCTGTGAAATAAAAGGTGAAGATCAATATATAATGTCACTGATTGTGTTTCCTAACGACTTTAACGGTGACATTTGGCCTGTACATGTTTTATTTGCTTTGGCAATTCAATAGTTTGTCTAAGGTAGACAAAAATGCTGTAAGAACTAAGGAATTGTAATGGTAAAAAGACCCTAATGGGACTAATCTACAGGCCCCCAAACAGTAGCCTGGACATAGGGCGCAAGTTGAATCATGAGTTAAAATTGGCATGTAGTAAAAGTAATGCTGTGGTCATTATGAGAGATTTCAATATGCAGGTAGATTGGGAAAATCAGGTTGGTACTGGACCCCAAGAAAGGGACTTTGTAGAGTGCCTTCATGATGGATTATTTGAACAGCTTGTATTGGAGCCTACCAGGGAGAAGGCAATTCTGGATTTAGTGTTATGTAATGAACTGGATTTGATAAAGGACCTCGATGTAAATGAGCCATTAGGAGGCAGTGACCATAACATAGTCAGGTTTAATCTACAATTGGAGAGGGAGAATAGTTGATCGGAGGTGTCAGTGTTGCAGTTGAATAAAGGGGACTATGGGGCCATGAGGGAGGAGCTGTCCAAAGTTGACTGGAAAGATACACTAGCAGAGATGACAGTGGAACAAAAATGGCAGGTGTTTCTAGGAATAATACAGAAGGTGCAGGATCAGTTCATTCCTAGAAGGAAGAAAGATTCCAAGTGGAGAACGGGATGACCATGGCTGACAAGGGACGTCAGGGACAGTATAAAAACTAGAGCGAAGAAGTACAACGTAGCAAAGATGAGCGCGAAGCAAGAGGATTGGGTAATGTTTAAAGAACAACAGAAGATAACCAAAAAGACAATACGGGGAGAAAAGATGAGATACGAAGGTAAGGTAGCCAAGAATATAAAGCAGGATAGTAAAAGATTCTTTAGGTATGTGAAAAGGAAAAAATTAGTTAAGACCAAAGTTGGACCCTTGAAGACCGAAAGAGGTGAATTTATTATGGGGAACAAGGAAATGGCAGATGAGTTGAACAGGTATTTTGGATCTGTCTTCACTAAGGAGGACAGAAACAATCTTCCTGATATAGTAGTGGCCAGAGGATCTGGGGTGACAGAGGAACTGAAGAAAATCCACATTAGGCAGGAAATGGTGTTGGATAGACTGATGGGACTGAAGGCTGATAAATCCCCAGGGCCTGATGGTCTGCATCCCAGGGTACTTAAGGAAGTGGCTCTAGAAATTGTGGATGCATTGGTGATAATTTTCCAATGTTCTATAGACTCAGGATCAGTTCCTGTGGATTGGAGGGTAGCTAATGTTATCTCACTTTTTAAGAAAGGCGGGAGAGAGAAAATGGGGAATTATAGACCAGTTAGCCTGACATCGATGGTGGGGAAGATGCTGGAGTCAATTATAAAAGATGAGATAGCCGCACAATTGGATAGCAGTAACAGGATTGGTCTGAGTCAGCATGGATTTAAAAAGGGGACATCATGCTTGACTAATCTTCTGGAATTTTTTTAAGTTGTAACTCGGAAAATGGACAATGGAGAGCCAGTGGATGTAGTGTACCTGGACGTTCAGAAAGCATTTGATAAGGTCCCACATAGGAGATTAGTGGGCAAAATTAGGGCACATGTTATTGCGGGTAGAGTGCTGACATGGATAGAGAAGTGGCTGGCAGACAATAAACAAAGAGTAGGGATTAACGGGTCCCTTTCAGAATGGCAGGCAGTGGGGTACCGCAAGGCTCGGTGCTGGGACAGCAGCTACTTACAATATACATCATGAAGGGATTCAAAGTAACATTAGCAAATTTGCAGATGACACAAACGTGGGTGGCACCGTGAACTGTGAGGAGGATGCTATGAGAATGCAGGGTAACTTGGACAGGTTGGGGGAGTGGGTAGGTGCATGGCAGATGAAGTTTGATGCAGACAAATGTGAGGTTATCCTCTTTGGTAGCAAAAACAGGAAGGCAGATTACTATCCAAATGGCATCAAGTTGGGAAAAGGAGAAGTACATCGGGATCTGGGGGTCATTGTACATCAGTCTATGAAAGTAAGCATGCAGGTACAGCAGGCAGTGAAGAAAGCAAATGACATGTTGGCCTTTATAACAAGAGGAATCGAATATCGGAGCTAATAGGTCCTTCTGCAATTGTACAGAGCCCGAGTAAGACCATACCTGGAGTATTGTGTGCAGTATTGGTCTCATAATTTGAGGAAGGACATTCTTGCTATTGAAGGAGTGCAGCGTAGGTTTACAAGGTTAATTCCCGGTATGGCGGGATTGTCATATGCTGAGAGAATGGAGCAGCTGGGCTTGTACACTCTGGAGTTGAGAAGGATGAGCGGTGATCTCATTAAAACTTGTAAGATTGTTTATGGCTTGGACACACTAGAGGCAGGAAACATGTTCCCGATGTTGGGGGAGTCCAGAACCAGGGGCCACAGTTTAAGAATAAGGAGTAAGCCATTTAGAACGGAGATGAGGAAACACATTTTCTCACAGGCAGTGGTGAGCCTGTGGAATTCTCTGCCTCAGAGGGCGGTGGAGGCAGGTCCTCTGGATGCTTTCAAGAGAGAGCTAGATAGGGCTCTTAAAAATAGCGGAGCCAGGGGATATGGGGAGAAGGCAGGAATGGGGTACTGATTGGGTAGGATCAGCCATGATCACATTGAAAGGTGGTGCTGGCTCGAAGGGCCGAATGGCCTAGTCCTGCACCTATTGTCTATAATAGTTTGTCTAAGGTAGACAAAAATGCTGGAGGAATGCAGCGGGTGAGGCTCGAGACCCTTCTTCAGACTTCAGACAGTTTGTCTAAATGCTTCTGAAATGTGGTGAAGGTAACGTTACAACCCAGCAATCCTCTACCCCCAATACAATTCCCTGCTGCCTATTCCTTTTCACGAGCCCATTAATTCCCATTTAGCTGTCACAATCCACTTTCCCAGGGATTATAACACTCGCTGATTGACCATTGAACCAGCGTGTATTGGAGACGTGGAAGGAATCCGACGCGGTCACAGGGAGAAGGCGTGAACCACACGGCCAGCACCCGAGGTCTGGATCGAAGCCGCTCACCAGAACTAGGAGACATGTTAGCAGAGATGAATGGTGCAGCGATTCTTGCAGCCTACCCAGTGCTAGACCGAGTATATTTCCGGAGGAGTAAAAACACAGTGGGGCATCAGTCTTGCTCAAACTGGAAGAAAAAACTTTATTGACACACATGTGCTTGACACGTCAATAACAGCAACTCTCATTGGCTGTTATCATTGTCAGTTATTCATTACCTGCATCAAGTTTGTCTGAGTAACAATACAACATTAAGATTAACTTATTTACAATTGAGAGCATATTTTTCATATATGTCAATACCCCCACTTGCTCTCGCATTGTTATCTTAACTCAAAATAAAACATCCTAAGGTTTTCTACCTTACATCATGTAGACTTTTACATACATGGTTACTCTCCAAACATAAATTTTGCAAACTCCATCAACTTAAATTTTGTTGCAGGTTTTGTCATCACATCTGCTACCATCTGCTCTGTTGGGCAATACTCCAAACTTATTTTGCCATGATTCACAGTGGACCTCACAAAGTGATATTTTATGTCCACATGCTTACACCTCTGTCTACTTACAGGATTCTTTGCTAACGCAATTGTACCCTGGTTATCCTCATAAACCTTGGGTGTTGGGTACTGATGTCCATCAATACCTCCTACTAGTTGTACTAGGTACATACACTCTTGTAGTGTTGGGGCTAATGCCATATACTCAGCCTCACAAGTTGACAGTGCAACGGTGGGCTGCTTTTTGGTTTTCCATGAAATCAAAGTACCGTTTTTGTTTAGGCTTACACAATAACCGGTTGTACTACGTCTGTCGGTTGCATCAGCCGCCCAATCTGCATCACTGTACGCTTGTACGCCAGTTTCTCGTCGTCACATTTCCTGTAACACAACTCTTTCTTAATTGTGCCTCTCAGATATCTCAGTACATGTTTTACAGTAGTCCATTGCTCTTCCGTCGGCTCAGTAAATCACTGTGACAGTTCACTTACTACAAAACTGAGGTTGGGTCTTGTGCATGTAGTCAGATAGATTAGGCTACCTACTACCTCTCTGTATTATCTGGCATCAGTCATCATTTCTGCATCATCAGTGTAGTTCAATTTTTGTTCACAAGGTGTCGCCCTCGGTTTACAATCTTGCATATCAAACCTTTCAAGCATTTTCTCCACATATTTCTTCTGTGACATTCTCACACAGTTATCACTCTGGTCAAAATCAATGCCAAGAAAATGTTTCAGTTTGCCCATGTCTTTCATCTTGAATTTGGCTGTGAGCATCTCCTTCACAGATTTCAGTGCTTTTTCATCACTGGCAGCAATAATTAAGTCATCGACCCATATTATCATGATCACTTTCCCATTTTCTGTTTCCCTTGTGTAAACACAATGATCAGCTGGGTTTTGCACAAAGTCGTTTTCAGTCAGATACTCGTGCAGCATTTTGTTCCAATTTCTACCCGACTGTTTTAACCCATAAAGTGACTTTTCTAGCTTATACACCAACTTTTCATTAGCGCTGGATTTTACATCATAACCTTGTGGCTGTTCCATGTAAATCTCGCAATCTATTGGTGCATCTAGGTAGGCAGTTTTGACATCCATCTGATGTAAAATCAGGTTTTCCTGTGCTGCTTTTTGCATCATCACTCTGATACTGGTCAGGTTAGCAGTAGGAGAAAATGTCTCCTCATAGTCTACACCCAATTTTTGACTGTATCATTTGCCTACATACCGTCCCTTGTATTTATCAGATCCATCCTCATTGTTCTTGATTGCATATACCCATCTAACCCCCACTGCTTTCTTACCCTCAGGCAAGTTGGTTAGGGTAAATGTGTCATTTTCTCTCAGCGACTGCATTTCCTCATCCATTGCGTTAACCCATTCCTTTGAGCTAGTTGAGGTTACAGCTTCCTTGAATGTTAGGGGGATGTTACACATCAATCTGCAGCAATAATCTATGTTAATCATTACATGATCATCACTCGCCTTGCCAGATCCATATTCACTTAAGTAACCTGGTTTCTTCCTCACTCTAGAAGGGTAACGTGCAGGCTCATGCTTGGTTTCACCTGTCTGTGCTTGGCTATTCACCTCAGGCCTAGTTACTGGATCTTGGCCCCGAGTACATCCTGGACTTTCATCAGTATTTTTTCTCATCCTACTGGCCCTATTCTGCACCTCAAAGTCATCGTCACCGGGGGTCATGTCAGTCTGTGTCTGCCACTCTACAGTTGTTTTGGTCACAAACTTCACCAGTCTGTGCTTCTATACTTTCCCATTGTCAGGATAGTAAACCATGTAAGCTGGGCTATTCTTGTCGTACCCGACAAAGATTCCCTTCTCACACTTTGAGTCCAGTTTTCTCTTGTCCTGTTTATAGGCATAACACTCTGACCCAGACTTTTGCATCCTAGACAGGTTGGGCCGTTTTCTTTCTTTTTTTAAAATATATTTTTATTAGAGGCCATACATATTACAAATAATATAACAATTTTTTTTCAGATATAATTAATACATCTTTCCAAAATTATATAAATATTAACAAACCATATATATAGGCCACCATTTTTTTTTATAGAGTGAAAAAGAGAAAAAGAAAAAAGTATAAAGAAAGAATAGTGGGTAATTAGAAGTGTATGATTATATTTGATTAATTAAAAAAAAATCAAATTTAAAAAAAACAAAAAAATAATTTAAAAAAAAAAAAAAAACCCAAAAAACCCTATAACTAGTAAACAGTTATTATACTTGTGGAAAAGAAAACAGTATACATCTTATGGTTGGGCCGTTTTCTTGTCAGCATCAAGTAAGGCGTCTGCTTTGTGCGCTTGTTAAAGCATCTGTTCCTCACGACAGCTGCTGTCTGCACTGCATAGGCCCAAAACTGTTTAGGTAACTCACTCTCTATTAGCATACACCTGGCTATGTCAAACAGGGTGCGCCAATTTCGCTCAGCAGTACCATTCTGGTGTGGTGAGTAAGGTGGTGAGGTCTCGTGTCTAATGCCATTTCTGCTGAGTAGTGCCTGGTTATTCTTCCCCATGAATTCAGTTCCATTGTCAGACCTCATACATTTAATCTTCCCGTAGGGGCTGTGTCAGCAAGAAACTTCTCGGTGGCTTGCACTGTGTCACTCTTATTCTTTAGAAAGTACACAGAAACTGCACTGGAATAATCATCAGTGAATGATAGCGCAAACCTGTACCCCTCTCTGGACTCTGGGTCTATCGGTCCCGCTAAATCTGTGTGTACCAACTCCAAAGCTGCTTTTGGCTCTTACATCAGCGTCCCTATTGCTAGTTTGGATAAACTTTCCCTGAGTACACACTTCACAGTGTAGAGCAGGTTTGTCTGTTTTGCCCTTAATTACCATACCTTCAACAACACTCTGTAATTTTTGAATCATAATTACAGTGCCCTAGAATCTCATGTCATGTCTGCAAATCATAACTGCTCTTACATTGGTCATCACATTCAAGGTTTACCGTGTGCAAGTAGTACAGTCTGTTGTACTCATGAATGTGGAACTTGGTACCGTCCTTGTGTTGTAGGACATCTTCCCCGTCCCTGAAGATTACGGTTGCTCCGATGGAAGTAGCTGCTTTTACAGAGAAGATGTCCTGCGGGTATGAGGGGATGTACAACGCCTGCCTCAGTTTTGTGTTGTGGCGGTGCCCTTGGCTGTCGACCCAGCAATCCTCCACGACTCCTCTGCACACTGCGACTCCATCACACCTTGTGCCGGCAGCCAACTCCACGCAGTGTGTCTCGGACTGGAACATATCGTCGAACTTCTTGAACCTTGCTATATCAGTGATGATATGCGAAGTTGCCCCCGTATCGACCATCAGCCCTTTCAACTCGACACCACACTCTGACTGGATCTCCGCATCCCCTTCACTCACCAGGAATGCATATTCCTTGTTGTTAGTCTCCTTGGAAACTTGTCGTGCGTCGTCTCGCCGCTGCTTCCGTCTACAGGTTGCGTCCCGATGTGTGGTGCTTTTACAGTGACTACACCACTGCTTGCGTTGACATGCTCTGGCTTTATGTCCTTTTAGGCCACACCTGAAGCACACAATGTCCGCGCTCTCCGCACCCCAGTCGCCTGCACTTGTCGTGGCGGGTCTCACACTCGGTTGCACACGCGCCTTCATGACATTGTCGTCGGATGCTGCTGCACGCATCTTTTCCGTGTCTTCATAGCTCCGTAGTTTAGTTTTAAATTCGGCAAAAGGCATTGCCTGCTTACTTTGCGTGACATGGATAGCAAATGGTTTGAAAGATTCAGGCAATCCCTTCAGAATCATTGCAACTAACAGTCCGTCACTCAACACCTCACCAGCATTTCTCAATGCTGTGATGGCTGTCTCTGCCCGCATAACATATTCTGTTACACTCTCACTGCTCAACTTTTGAAGTTAAGTCAGTTCTGTATACAGGCTTATTATACGTGGCTTTCCCTTACCCGCATAATAATCGCTCAAAATAGTTAGCGCTTTCCGCCCATCATCTGCTGCTTCTCGCATTACCATTGACAAACTTTTGTCATCCAGAAACTGAATTAGCTCAGCATATGCCTCTGCATTTTTGGCCTTGTCTCCTTCTTCATTGTCGGTAGGCTCTTCCAAGATGGTATCCTTTAGCCCTTGCAACCGAAGATGGCCCAAAAAATTAGTCTCCCACAGCTCATAGTTCTTTTCATCTCCGTCAAAAACTAGCCGAGACCAGCGGCTACTCGACTCGGCGCTCCGTCTACTCATGGTGCTAGCATAGCATGTTAACTCTCACCGGACACGCGGTACGTCGCGACGTTTCTCTCGGTGGTAAATCCCTGGATAACTGTCTCTGGGTACCTCTGGGTAACTCGAGGTAACTCTGGGCCCATAACCTGTTAGCAGAAATGAATTGTGCAGCGATTCTTGCAGCCTACCCAGTGCCAGACCGAAGATAATTCCGGAGGAGTAAAAACACAGTGGGGCATCAGTTTTGCTCAAACTGGAAGAACACATTTTATTGACACACATGTGCTTGACATGTCAAATAACAGCACCTCTCATTGGCTGTTATCATTGTCAGTTATTCACTACCTGCATCAAGTTTGTCTAAGTAACAATACAACATTAAGAATAACTTCTTTACAATTGAGAGCACATTTTTCATATATGTCAACAAGACAGCAGCACTACTTGTGTCTCTGCGCTGCCCTATTATTACACGCATCACAGGGATCAAATCTACACAAGATCAGGAAATCGAAACTGGAAAACCTCACCAGAACTCCAGAAATCTTCTGTTTCTGTTGCTGCTCCATTCGCTGGATGTCTGATTGTTTTTTTGTGAGAGACTGGATGGACGATTTCCCCTGATCCTGGGATTGTGATTGAAAATCAGAGAATAAAAGTGTTAGATTATAAAGATGGAATTAAACAATGATGCGATCAAAATCGGTTTGCTTTTACCTTGTAGGTTTCAACAGCTTCTTTAACCGGCATGAAGCGGTGATCTCTGTGATCCCGCCCAGCTGCACAAATCACACAGATCAGCTTCTTGTCAGTTACACAAAACAGCTTCAGTTCTTCCTGATGTTCCTCGCACTGAAGTTTACTTTCCTTCTCTGTCCGATTCAGGCTCAGTGTTCGACATTTCTCAGACAGTCTCGCCAAGGCCCAACTAACCCTGAGGGTGCGGTCTGTAAACTCCTCTCTACATTCCGGGCAGGAGTTTCTCCCCTCTTTGTCCCAACTCTGTGTGATGCAGGAGCGGCAGAAGTTGTGCCCACACTCCAGTGACACCGGATCGGTGAAGAAATCCAGGCAGATGGGACAAACTACCTCCTCGGTCAAACTCTCGACCTGATCTTTCGAAGCCATTTTAATCCGTCATTTCCTTTTTCAAAAGGCATTCCCATTCGCTGAAACTGCTGACACTGCGCACGCTGCCGTCTCGGGGAATGAATGCAATTCGGCTGCAAGTGTTCCGTGTGAAGATGCAGAAACAAGGAACTGCAGATGCTGCTTCACAACAAAAAGGCACAAAGTGCTGGATTAACTCAGCGGGTCAAGTAGCACCTCTGGAGAACATGGACAGGTGATGTTTCGGGTCTGGACCCTTCTTCAGACTGATTGTAGAGGCGGTGGGTGGGAGAAGGAAGAACGATGGAAGGAAGGGGGCAGGACAAAGCCTGGCTGGTAATAGTTTGACACAGTTGAGGGGGGAGAGGATCGGCAGACGGTTGGACAAAGTCTAGAGATGAAAGACAGAAAGTGTGTGACAAAATGATCGAGGACTTGCGAATTGTGTTCGGATCTTCAAACACTCTTCTCCTCAGACGGCCAAAGGTTGTGCAGGTGCACTGAAGGCGCTGGTGAATTTCACCATCAATGCCTGCCTTCCTCTGGGAAGAAGAGCGCCGGCCACAGGACCCGAGGGTCACCATCGTCACGACCATTTTAAAGGAAGGAGACAAATCCACCCGCGGAAACTATGGAGGGTTCTCCCGCTCTCTACCACAGGGACGGGTCAGTTACACATTAAACTGTCCTGAATATAGACGAAAGCGGAGAGTAGCTCTTGCGACAATATAAGGCAGGATAAAAAGTTGGAAAAAACTCGAGAGTAGATTCACGAAGATGGTGCCAAGATTTGAGGGCTAGAGCGAAAGGGAGAGGTTGGGCTGGGAAGGATTTATTAATTGGAGCGCAGGAGGCTGAAGTGCATCGGATCAAGAGGTGAATATAGAGGGTGAATGCATAGTCTTTTACCCGGAGTAGTGGAGTCAAGAACTAGAGGACACAGGTTTGTCATTTGAAATCAGCTTCGGGTAAATTTCATTCCCTTAAATACATCCGTGTTTCCTATCGTGAATTGTTCATCATATTAGGCTGCACAATAACATTACTTCTGCAGCAAATCACTGCAATGAAGAAGGATCAGAAACGTCACCCATCCCTTTACTCCAGAGATGCTGCCTGTCCCGCTGAGTTACTCCAGCATTTTGTGTCTGTCTTCGGTTTAAACCAACAGTGTCTGAAGAAGGGTCTCGACCCGAAACGTCGCCTATCTCCTTCGCTCCTTAGATGCTGCTGCACCCGCTGAGTTTCTCCAGCTTTTTGTGTAACCCTCGATTCTCCAGCATCTGCAGTTCCTTCTTTAACACATCTGCAGTTCCTTTCTACACACTATAATTGTATTTAATGGTCTCATGGTCAAACTTGAATTTAACTCAATGATTGAATTACACTCTATTGTCACATGCACCTAGGCACGGTGAAATGCTTTGTTTTTGCATGCAATCCGGTAAAATACAGACCTCACCTGGGCGGTACAGAGAGAGTGGCCACGTTTCTGGCGCCGACTAGGTTGCGAGAAGTTCATGGAACAGTCTATATTTCCCCCGCAGCGGCGAACCAGGCCCCGCCGCACCAGGCAGCAGGCGCCCCCGCGCCGGGTCCCCCTTCGTTCTCGGCTGCCCCCCGCCGGGTTGCTCTCGGCTTGGAATGATTCAGGGCTATTTTCCCAGCGTGGAAAAGTCAATGACGGGACGACATAGATTTTAACACAGTGGGGGGATCTTTCAAGGAGATGTGCGGGGCATGTTTTATTACACAGGGTGGTGGGCGCCTGGAACGCGCTGCTGGAGTGGTGGTCGAGGCACATACGGTGGAGGCATTGCAGTCTGATGTGGGCTGAAGGAACTGGTCTGGTTCTATGTGGCCGTCAACAATACCGACAGGTTCATTAGAGCTCCCATTCTCAGCTCCTTACCCACAACCATTAGGTTCTTGAACCGCCCTGCACTGCCCGCGTTTGGCCCTTATCCCTCTAACCTGTCCTCTCCAAGTACCTGTCTAAATGCTTCTAAAACTTTGCGATAGTACCTGGCTCAACTACCTCCTCCAGCAGCTCATTCCATACACCCACCACCCATTGTGTGAACAATGTTACCCCTCGGGTTCCTATTACACCTTTCCACCCTCACCTTAAACCAATGTATCTCTCTATCTCCCTCTCCCCCTCTATCTCTCTATTTTCTCATTCAGTCTCTCCAGCTCCACCTTTGCCAGGCAACCACAGATGACCTTTCACCCCCAGAGGGTTCACGACCCTCCTCCTGCCTTTGACCACAACATCCCAGCGCCAGACAGAAACAAACGTCTCTCCACTCCGACTTCAACACAGATTAGATGTTCCCTTTGGAAGGATTTCATCCTCTTTTAAAATCATTTTAAGTTGTTTCACTGCCCACAACAAAAATGGCGGAGGGAAGCGGCGATAATGGGAACGAATGGGCAGAGCTGCCCCTAACAAAGATGGCCGCCCTCCCCTGGGAACCGGGACATTAGTGCCCCTAACAAAGATGGCCGCCCTCCCCTTGGGTACCGGGACATTAGTGCCCCTAACAAAGATGGCCGCCCTCCCCTGGGAACCGGAACATTAGTGCCGCTAACAAAGATGGCCGCCCTCCATCAAGGTTACCGACTTTGAAGAAGTTCTCCTCCTCCTGCGAAATCTCCATCAGTTCAGTGACATTGGTGCCTGTACCAAAGATGGCCGCCCTCCATGAGGCGTGCCCGCTACAAAGATGGCCGTCCCGCCGTTTCCGGTGTCGGTGACGGCTTCCGGGGGAGCGGAGGAGCGGAGGAGCAGCGATGGCGGTTTTCCCCGGAGCGCTGAGCGAGGAGGAGGAGGCGATGCACAGAAAGTACAGCAAGATGAGGAAGAAGGAGGAGTGGAGAGGGTGGGGAGAGACACGGGGAGACAGTGGAGGAGGGTGGGGAGAGACACGGGGAGACAGTGGAGGAGGGTGGGGAGAGACACGGGGAGACAGTGGAGGGGAGAGGGGGAGAAAGTGCAGCAGCTGAGGAAGGAGCGTGGAGAGGGTGGGGGAGGAGAGAGGGGGAGGATGGGGGGGAGAGAGGGTGGGGAGAGATGGGGGAGAGAGTGGGGGTGAGGGAGAGTGGAGGGGGTGGGGGGGTTCATTTCACAGCATGTAATGTGCATGTGACAAATACAATTGACTGACTTTGGGGGAGAGAGAGGAGAGGCAAAATAGCAACATTTCATAGCACAAGGATTTGAGTATAGGAGCAGGGAGGTTCTACTGCAGTTGTACAGGGCCTTGGTGAGACCGCACCTGGAGTATTGCGTACAGTTCTGGTCTCCAAATCTGAGGAAAGACATTCTTGCCATAGAGGGAGTACGGAGAAGGTTCACCAGACTGATTCCTGGGATGTCAGTACTTTCATATGAAGAAAGACTGGATAGACTCTGCTTGTACTTGCTAGAATTTAGAAGACTGAGGGGGGATCTTATAAAAAACTTACAAAATTCTTAACGGGTTGGACAGGCTAGATGCAGGAAGATTGTTCCCGATGTTGGGGAGGTCCATACAAGGGGTCACAGTTTAAGGAGAAGGGGGAATTCCTTTAGGACTGAGATGAGGAAATCATTTTCACACGGAGAGTAGTGAGTCTCTGGAATTCTCTGCCACAGTAGGTAGTTGAGGCCAGTTCATTGGATATATTTTAGAGGGAGTTAGCCTTGTGGCTAAAGGGATCAGGAGAGGGTGGAAGAATGGGGGGGAGAGAGGAGAGAGATTGGGGGAGAGAAGGAGGGCAGAGACGGGGAGTGGAGCTAGTGGGGGGGAGGGACAGGGAGTGTGGAGAGAGAGGAGGGGGATTGGGGGAGGGTGGGTGGGAACAGATAGACAGAGAGAGAGAGAGAGAGAGAGAGAGAGAGAGAGAGAGAGAGGAGAAAGTACAGCACGCTGAGGAAACAGGTGAGGGGGTAACAGTGGGCGAGAGAGGGAGTGGGGTGAAAGAGAGGGAGTGGGGTGAAAGAGAGGGAGGGGGGTGAAAGAGAAGGTCGTTGTGGCTCGCGATACCTAACCAGGAATGTTGCGTTTGCAGAAGAAAGCACTGCTTGAAGAAGCAGAGTTCAGGAGCTCAGAGCAGCCAGGGAGGCATCAAACGCTGTCAGTGACCTCCTCCTCGCTAGATTACGCTCAACGCCTCCGCTCAGTCCGTCTTAACCCAGAGATCTCTCGGTGGCTGAGCACTTCAACTCCCCCTCCCATTCCCAATCTTGACTTTCTGTCCTGGGCCGCCTCCATTGTCAGAGTGAGGCCCAGCGCAAATTGGAGGAACAGCGCCTCATATTTCACTTGGGGAGTTTACACCCCAGTGGTATGAACATTGACTTCTCTAACTTCAGATAGCCCTTGCTTTCCCTCTCTCCATCCCCTCTCCCTTCCCAGTTCTCCCACTTGTCTTACTGTCACTGACAACATTCTATCTGTGTCCCACCCCCTCCCCTGTCATCAGTCTGAAGAAGGGTCTTGACCCGAAACGTTGCCTATTCTTTCTCTTCGGAGATGCTGCCTGACCCGCTGAGTTACTGCAGCACTCTGTGAAATGTCACCTATCCATGTTCTCCACAGATGCTGCCTGACCCGCTGAGTTATTCCAGCACTCTGTGAAACATCACCTATCCATGTTCTCCACAGATTCTGCCTGTCATAGAGTGATACAGCGTGGAAACAGGCCCTTCGGCCCAACTCACCCACACCGGCCAACAATGTCACAGCTACCCTAGTTCCACGTGGTCCATCCAAACCTGTCCTATCCATGTACCTTTCCAACTGTTTTATAACGATGGGATAGTCCCAGCCTCAACTACCTCCTCTGGCAGATCGTTCAATACAACCACCACCCTCTGTGTGAAAAATATACCCCTCGGATTCCTATTAAATCTTTACCCCTTCACCTTGAACCTTTGTCCTCTGGTCCTCGATTCCCCTATTCTGGGCAAGAGCCTCTGTGCATCTACACAATCTATTCCTCATGATTTTGTGCACCTCTATAAGATCACCCCTCATCCTCCTGCATTCCATGGAATAGAGACCCAGCCAACTCAACCTCTCCCTATAGCTCACACCCTCTGGTTCTGGCAACATCTCTGAACCCTTTCCAGCTTGACAATAGACAATAGGTGCAGGAGTTGGGCATTCGGCCCTTCGAGCTGCGTAAAAGATTTTTGTGTGTCTCTGATGTAACTGATGTTTCTCCTCTCCCCCCACCCCCCCCACCGCTGTCCGACCAGCCGCTGATCGACACAGCCACGGCCACAGTGGAGGCCAAGATGCTGGTGAAGACGGGAGCCATCAATGTCATCAAAGCCAAGCACAAGCACTCCGGCTTCAAGCGCTCACGCACCCTGGAGGGGAAGCTCAAGGTGAGAGAGTGCGTGTGGTAGTGGTGGTGGCTTCACAACCTACATGCTCCCCCTCCTCCCATTCCCCTTCCCGCTCCCTCCACCCCCCACCCCTCCTTCCCTTCCCCTCCCTATAGCTCCTATAACATGGTGCCCAGAACTGAGCACCTGCAGGAGTTGGTGAGAGTTGTGGTATGGTGACGATCTCTCTGTTAACCTCCCATCTCCCCCATTCCCCCCCCCCCCCCCCCCCCATCCCCCACAGGATCCGGAGAAGGGGCAGATCCCGTCATTCCAGCCGTTTCAACTGAGTGTTTCTGCAGATGACGACACTCAAGAGGTCGATTCCGTGGGGGGGGGGGGGGCTGTGCGCGGCGTTACAAACTGGAGGGGGGTTGGGTGGATCTAGGTTGGTCGAGGGAGACAGAGAGCTGCTGTTAACCACATTCTGCTCTCTGGTGCTGGACTCAAGCAGGAATGAGTGGGTTAACCTACGATGAGCATTTGTCGGCACTGGTCCTGTCAGAGGGTGGGGAATCTGTGGGATTCTTTGCCACAGATGGCTGTGGAGGCCAAGACAGTGGATATTTTAAGACCGAGATAGGTAGATTCTTGATTAGTACGGATGTCAGAGGTTCCTGATGTTGGGGGTGTCCAGAACCAGGGGCCACACAGTTTAAGAATTAGGGGGAAAGCCATTTATAACGGAGATGAGGAAAAACTTTTTCACCCAGAGAGTTGGGAGTCTGTGGAATTCTCTGCCTCAGAGAGCAGTGGTGGCCGATTCTCTGGATGCTTTCAAGACAGAGTTAGACAGAGCCCTTAAAGATAGCGGAGTCAGGGGATATGGGGAGAAGGCAGGAACAGGGTAATGATTGTGGATGATCAGCCATGATCACACTGAATGGCGGTGCTGGCTCGAAGACTCTGTGACTAGGGTTGCCAACTGTCCCGTATTAGCCGGGACATCCTGTACATTGGCCTCTAAATTAGTTTGTCCCGTACGGAACCGCCCTTGTCCCGTATTTGACTGTTACTGCATCGGGTCGAGGGAACTGTCGGGTTGGAGCGCCACGTCTGGCCCCCGCCTCACCCCATCCCGAAGTAGTGGAGCCCATGGAGTGCAGCAACAGCAGCGTCTCGCCCGTGGCCCCGTCGGTCGGTCGGCAGCCCGGCCAGCTGTCCGACCTTCGGAATTTCGCTGACCGCCGACACCACCACCACCCCTCCTCCTTCTCACGGCCGATCATCGGTTCATGAGTTGGATGGGGCACCAGACTTTGCACGAGGATGTTTCCACTAGTGGGAGAGTCTAGGACAAGGGATTTAGATGAAGAGAGTCCATAGGCTAGTCCACTTGTGAGGCCCCTCCCAATTCCCCACCCCCACGACGAGAGGCAGAGGGAAGAGTCCACCAGATTGACACCGATGTGCAGCCGAACATGGCCAATGAGATAAGGGATGGAAAGCTGCACTTTTTTTATTGCCAGTGCTAGTGTCGAGTTATCGGCTTAAAACACTATTATTCTGAAATGGAGGGCAAGGAAAATTACTGAAGTGTTGGTTAGAGAATACAGTGCGTTGTGACCGCATATGTAAGAAAGGCCTATGACAGTGTCAAAAATATTATACAGCAGGCCCGTACAAAGCTTTTCAAAAAGAGGGGTGGCATGGCAGGATTACAAATTGCTCCAAATTTATGACCAATGTTTCTGAAATAATTTTGGTTGAGTCAAGGGTAATGAGTGGTTGGCATGGGATGATTGGGGTCATTGTTGTATACATCCTTTTAAATCAAGAATTGAAGCTGTCCTTGTTTTAATAATCAAGCTGTACAGTAAAATGTTATCTAAAATGTTATAAAGGAGCAAACAGACACTGCAAATAAAATACTGTAAGTTTTTGCAGTCAATAACACCTTTTTTAGAAAATGTATTGTGTGTTGATTTGATTGCGTTACTGTTCGACTGTTAGTGTTTGCACATTAAAAATATGATGCAAAATGAAAGTCGCGAACTATGGAATACATATTTTTCAGTATTGTTATCAAGGAAAAGAAAGTAGTTCCAATTGTTTGATATTATTCATATGGACGACAAAATATAATTGCTCTAAAACCTACCTTAAATTTGCAATCTCACTAAAGATACTCCCCCGTTTCCTCTCCCCCTCATCCTTCCAACTCCCTCTTCCTCCACCTCTCACATCCCCCCCCTCGCTCCCTCCCTCTCTCCCTCCCAGGCAGCGAGACATCGGCCCTGAGAAACGGGCACTCTCGCAACGCAATATTCCACTACTTACCTGGAGTAGACACCTAGGATCTTTGGTAGAGACTAATCATCGAGGTGATTGTGTGGAGTGCAAATGGAGATCTGAACCCGCCTGGGCCCACTGCGCACGTGCAGAGAGACAGCGTCATTTTGCGTCGCTACTGCGTCACCGGCTTCCCCCAACTGCGCAGGCGCGGATGGTCTCGATTTGTTTCCCCAAAACTTCCAGCGGTCGGAACCAGAATTTTGGGTAATTTCCGTCAAAGTGGAAACGCGGATAGCGCGCCAAATATTTTTTTCACTGTAATTTTTTTACTCTGTGCAAAAGAAACACCTTGACCGGAGGCCCCCTAGATTTTGAGGCCCTCGGCGTCAGTAAATCCGGCCTAGCCCAGGCCCCTCTAGATCTCGCAGCCCTAAGATTAAGCTTGTGAAGCTTATACGTAAATCCGGCCCTGCCTTGCACCCACTGTTGTATTACAACAGCCTTTTAAATCATTAAACGATGTTAATGTCGTGGGCAGCTGAAACAGACACTAAGTAGCAATGTTACAAAATTTTGAGATTTTAAAAATCAAGTCTGCAATTTATCCCATCAGATAAAGCATAAAAAGAAGTTTAATTTGACACCTAATTTACTTTCATATCTTCAGTATTAAGAAAGTTATGGCCATTTTCATACTCGGAAATGAGCATCTAGCTTCCCATTGCCTTTCAATTGACTTAACTCAAAAGCTGTGATCTGGAAAAGTTAAAAGTCCATAACATTCTTAAAAATTAAGCGAACTCAATGAAATTTTCAGTTATTATAGATTGAAGCATTCTGAAACAAATATTAAACAATCTTACTTGGATTACCTGAAATTAAAGCATATAATTAGTTAGTTATCTAATTGTAGCTAATTACAAAATTCAATGAGCAGATCTAAACATCTATCAATTTCTTAAGAAAAGATAAACTTTTTTAAAATTGCCTAAGTGTCCAAATAACATTCACACAATAATCCACAATATAACATAATTTTTTTATTTCATTTTCATGAATTTCTGGGCCAAATGGAAGGAATTTAGTGTTTAATGCCTGTAAATTAATGGCCATTTAAATCAACTAGCATGTGGGTTTTAGTGGAATGCGGTGGATTAGAACGTTGCGGTTAGCGGTGAAGTCGGGGGGAAAAATACTGGGGGTTCATACATTTTTTGGGAACCCATTTCGCAACGTAAAAATATCATTAATGCCTCCCGAAAAACCAACTTTTAATATAAAAATAAAGTATTTACCTTTTTTTCTCCCCTATGCAAAATGCTTCCGGTTGTCTGCGGTCACGGCTTTTGAAGGTGATTTTTAAGTTACTCTAGTTAATAAATAATCTAGAGTAATTTAAAAATACCACAATTCATTAAATGTCGGAGATGGCAGTGGAGGCTGATTCACTGGATGCGTTCAAAAGAGAGTTAGATAGAGCGCTTAGTGCTGGTGGAATCAAGGGATATGGGGAGAAGGCAGGAACGGGGAACTGATTGTGGATGATCAGCCATGATCACATTGAATGGCGGTCCTGGCTCGAAGGGCCGAATGGCCTTCTCCTGCACCTATTGTCTATATATTGATGTATCCCATCTTGTCCTCCTCCTCTAAACCTCTCCTCTTCTCACCTCTCTTCCCCCCACCTCTCCTCCCCTCCCCGCTTCGTGGGGGGTGCTGTCGAGTATGGCTGCCCTCCCAGCAGCTGTTAGTCTTTTCACTCTTTTTTAAATTCTTGGTTTGTTAAAAGTTTTTTTTTTTAGGTATTTTAGTCTTTTTATGTCGGGGGGGGGGGGAGGGGGACACTATTTTTCTCAGTCCTACCTGGTCGGAGTTGCGGCTTTTCTCCGAGCCGTGTTTTCGCCCCTTCCTTGCGGCCTACCGGCAGTCTGGAGCAGCGTTTCCTGCCGGGACCAGCCGGGACTTCAGCTTCGGCGGCGGCACAGCGCTGGGGCACCATCGCGGAGCAGGCGATGCCTTACCCGGGTTGCCGTGCAGTAAGCTCCGGAGAGCTGTGACTGCTGACTCCAACATCGTGGAGGTGCGGTCTGTGGAGCTTCCAGCCGCGGGCTGGCGGCGCTGAGCTTTAAAAACCGCGGAGCCTGGGATCTCACAACGAGATCGCCAGAGTTGGAGCTTGGTCCAGCGCAGCCCGTGGACTTCGGGAGCTGCGAACTCCGGGGAGGAAGTGGCCGCTCCAGTCACTCCGAGCCGCTGAGAGTGTTCACCCGACGTCAGAGCTTCATCATCCAGTGAGAGGGCCTGAAGCATCGGGCTGCCGTAGCGGCGACTGCAGAGGCCTCAATAGGCCCGACTATGGGTGAACTGGGGATGGGACTGGACTTTGCTGCCTTCCCCCACAGTGGGAACCATTGTGGGGAGAAGTTTTTATGTTTACTGTTAAACTCTTTAATGTTGTGTCTTATCTTTATTGGTGTGCTGCATTGGCAAGTGACATTTCACTACACCAATTCGTGTATGTGATAATAAATGTCCTTTATTCCCCACCCTCCTCCCTTCCCACTCCTCACCCTCCTCCCTTCCCCTTTCCCTTCCCCTCCGTCCCCTTTCCCTTCCCCTCCGTCCCCTTTCCCTTCTCCTCCCCCCTCTGTTTCCTTTCACTTCTCCCCAAACTCCCCGCCCCCCCGACACGTGACACCAGACCTCCATTCACCCGCCCCGACACGTGAGAGCCGAATGACGTAACTCACGGCGCTCCCATTGTCCCGCCCTCCGCACGTAACAAGGGCCCCGCCCCCAGCCTCATCCCGGCTTCAAAGATTGGCAACTCTTTGAAGCTTTGGTCATGGGGGCGACATAAGTTACAGAAGTGAAGTTCCAGGAAGTTATCCACAGTGCCATTCAATCAAAACAGTTATGTTTATTTCTAAATCATTTTGTTCAGTGAAAAGGGACAGACAGACAGCAGTGTTTAAACATGTTCATTAATTTAAAAATCTCCTGGGAACCCTTGACTTGGTAATCCAACCTAAGCTTGGACTAACAGTGGGAACTTCACATGTTTCAGTGTCCCATCTGCAAAGTCTACAGCATTCACCTTGTCCAACTCATTCGTGAGGCTGCACTCGAGAATATTATGTTCAAAAGGACACAAAGTGCTGGACTCAGCGGGTCATAAATGATAGGAGCAGAATTAAGTCATAGGGCCCATTGTCTACTCTGCCATTCAATCATGGCTGATCTATTTCTCCCTCCTAAGTTCTCTCGATAGCCTCTGATACCCGTACTAATCCAGTCTTTCTATTTCTACCTAAGAATACACTGACTTGGCCTCCACCGCCTTCTGTAGCAAAGATATCCACAGACTCACTGCCCTGTGACTAAAGAAATTGCCCCTTATCTTCTTAAAACAGCATTTAAGACCTCTAGATCTAGACTCTCCCACTGGTGGAAACATCCGCTCCAATCCATCCAAGTCTTTCATTGTTCAGTACGTTTTGATGAGGTCCCCCCGCATTCTTCTAAACTCCAGTAAGCACAGTCCCAGTGTAGTCAAACGCTCATCAGGCAGCATCTCTGGAGAACATGGAGATGTGACGTTTTGGGTTGGGACCCTGCAGAATGAATCCGAAACGTCACCTATTGAGGTTCTCCAGCGATGCTGTCTATTCAATTATTCAAATATTCCTTACACCAAGTCTAACCTTATGCAGCAATTAAGTAATTCAGTGTGGAAACAGGGCGTACAGCCCAACTTGCCCATCTCAACCAACATGCCCTGTCCACGCTAGTCCCACCTAACCCACATTTGGCCCATAACCCTCAACCTTTCCTGTCCATGTACCTGTCCAAGTGTCTGTAAAATGTTAGATATACAGCATCAGGATTCAATCCTGACTACGGGTGCTGTCTGTACAGAGTTTGTACGTTCTCTGTGTGACTGCATGGGTTTCCTCCGGGTGATCTGGTTTCCTCCCACACTCCAAAGACGTGCAGGTTAATGCGAAAATTTAACACTCTTAACTCTTGGATTGAAAGCATCTGTAAATGCTTGTGTCTCAGAACTGTTCTGTAGCTTTAGCATTTTGTATGTGATTATATTTTCTAGAAAAACCTCCACAAGTTCCATGGCATGATTTGGCACAGACTACATAAAGAACATTGTAATAGTCTTGGCGTGGTTCAGTCTGAGCCACAGCCCACTGTTCCAATGCACATTGTAAGCAGATGGCACTGTGCTAAATGTCACAACTCTCCCTACATACAAAGGGCAATTTACAACTGAAGTAGAACCTCCCTGCTCCTATACTCAAATCCTTCTGCTATGAAAGGTAAATAGCATTCGCTTTCTTCACTGCCTGCTGCACCTGCATGCCTACTTTCAATGACTGGTGTACCATGACACCCAGGTCGCGCCAATGGGATGCAAGCAGAAGCCTCCATGTGGCGCATCCCGGGCAATGCTGACGACAGAAACTGTACCCCAGTGACTGACTGAAGTAGCCAATTCTGCAACCACCGACTGCGAACCGTCACTGACCGACCAGAAAGATGTGATACAGAAGATGGCTGGACACGAGGAAGAAGACAGAGGCCAATTAACCAACAAACCCACATGTCTTTGGGCAAATGTTTGGCAGATGCAGTATAATGTGGATAAATGTGAGGTTATCCACTTTGGTGGCAAAAATAGGAAAGCAGCAAATGGTGGCCAATTAGGAAAAGGTGAGATGCAGCGCGACCTGGGTGTCATGGTACACCAGTCATTGAAAGTAGGCATGCAGGTGCAGCAGGCAGTGAAGAAAGCGAATGCTATGTTACCTTTCATAGCAGAAGGATTTGAGTATAGGAGCAGGGAGGTTCTACTTCAGTTATATAGTGTCTTGGTGAGACCACACCTGGAGTATTGCGTACAGCTCTGGTCTCCAAATCTGAGGAAGGACATTGCCATAGAGGGAGTGCAGAGAAGGTCCACAAGACTGATTCCTGGGATGTCAGGACAGTCTTATGAAGAAAGACTGGATAGACTCAGTTTATACTCTCTAGAATTTAGGAGATTGAGAGGGGATCTTATAGAAACTTACAAATTTCTTAAGGAGTTGGACAGGCTAGATGCAGGAAGATTGTTCCCGATGTTGGGGAGGTCCAGGACAAGGGGTCACAGCTTGAGGATAAGGGGGAAATCCTTTAGGACTGAGATGTGAAGGACTTTTTTCACACAGTGAGTGGTGGGTCTCTGGAACTCTCTGCCACAGAGGGTAGTTGAGGCCAGTTCATTGGCTATATTTAAGAGTGAGTTAGATGTGGCCCTTGTGGCTAAGGGGGTCAGAGGGTATGGAGAGAAGGCAGGTATGGGATACTGAGTTGGACGATCAGCCATGATCATATTGAATGGCGGTGCAGGCTCGAAGGGCCAAATGGCCTATTCTTACAACTAATTTCTATGTCTTTTGGATGTCGTGGAAACCATGAGCACCTGGAAGAAACCCACATGGTCACGGGGAGAACGTGCAAACTCCGAACAGACGGCACCCAAGGTCAGGATAGAACCCTGGTCTCCAGCCCTGTGAGACGATGGCTCCACCCGCAGCACCATAGTACCTCAGAAATATTAACCCTTTCCAGACACTGTATACGGCCCAACCTACTGAATGCCCACAACGTTCTCTGTATTTTGTTGGCAGTTTATGGTCAGACTTACATTCCAATCACCCATTCAACTGGAAAAACTAAAACAAAACACAGTTGAAAATCCAAATGGAAACACCATTCATCATCAGTTTCACCTTGCAGATGCTGCCTGACCTGCTGAGTATTGGGGGGCAATTTCTGATTTTATTCGATATTTTAATCCATGCATTTATTTGTTTTTGGCCGCAGCTGTGGTAACACGTCACAAAAGTCACTTTTTAAATCAGATTCCCGCTGTTTCTGCAATTGTCAAAGTTAATTCTCAAAGTTACAGCTGGTCTGTGGTCGCACCACGTGGCTTTGCTGCCATCTAGTGGCTGAACCAAGAAGTGACGCAGTTAACGCGTTGAAATGAACGGATCGACAGACAGCTCTGATTTCAGTTGCTGTTTATTTCACTCTTCCCACATTTACATTCCCCCTGGTTTTATTTCCGCGCTCACTGGGGTTTCACGACGCGGAATTTGGGGATTAAATGGGAGCCGTTCAACGCCGACCTGTTGTCCACTGGGTTTCTGCCCCACAGCCCCTGAGCCCCGCTCCTGACGCCGGTCCCGGGACCCAACCCTTTTACACACCCGGAGCAGATTCTCAGCCAGTGTCCAACCCCAGTCATCACATTTACCCCCAAAGTCTCAAAGAAAGGATAAAGTTTCTCCGTGAATTTATTCCCAGTGAAGGTGTGGAGATGGGACTTGGTGTCCGCGTCGTAAAATGAAACTGTCCCGGACTCGTAACTGAGATAAACTCCCAGCCTCCCGGGGATGGGACGGGCGGGGAGAGGGGATGGAGGGGAGGTGAGTGAAACAAACCCACCACTCCACCCCCACCCCCGCCCGATGCTCCAGACTCCAGTCTCCGGGGTCAGTGGGACCCGTCTCTTCCTCTCCACTGACTCTGCGGCGACTCCCAGACTCCAGTCCTGACTCCCCGCCACCTCCACCTCCCAGTAATGTCGCCCCGATGTGAATCCTTCCGATCCCAGCACACACGCACTGACTGTAAACCTCTTCCCGGTGTCAGGGAGACGCCTCCGGGTCCCGGCCCATCTCACCCTCTTCCGATCCTCAGACACCTCGAGCCGCGCATGCGCGCTTTCTACATCCAGGGTGACGGAGACTGGGGGGAGAAGCAGAGAATCAGAGAGTCCCCGGGGGTCGAGGGGAGACTCGGGCAGCGCGGCCCCGGGACCGGGGGAGAAGCCGCTCGGCCTTGCTACCTGGACTACTCTTCCTCCCACCCTGCTTCCTGTAAGGACTCTATCCCCTATTCCCAATTCCTCCGTCTACGCCGCATCTGCTCCCAGGATGACGTGTTCCACACCAGGTCATCGCAAATGTCCTCGTTCTTCAGAGAACGGGGTTTCCCCTCCCCCACTATAGATGAGGCTCGCACCAGGGTCTCCTCCATACCCCGCAACACTGCCCTCTCTCCCCCCATTCCCCCACTCACAACAACGGCCGAGTCCCCCCGGTCCTCACCTTTCACCCCACCAGCCAGCGCATACAACAGATAGTCCTCCGCCAGTTTCGTCACCTCCAACGTGACCCCTCCACTCGCCACATCTTCCCATCTCCCCCCCTGTCTGCCTTCCGCAAAGACCGCTCCCTCCGCAACTCCCTCGTCAATTCTTCCCTTCCCTCCCGCTCCACTCCTTCCCCGGGCACTTTCCCTTGCAACCGCAAGAGATGCTACACTTGTTCCTTCACCTCCCCCATCCACTCCTTTCAGGGACCCAAGCAGTCATTCCAAGTCCGACAGAGGTTCACCTGCACCTCCTCCAACCTCATCTACTGCATCCGTTGCTCCAGATGCCAGCTGATCTACATCGGTGAGACCAAGCGGAGGCTGGGCGATCGTTTCGCCGAACACCTCCGCTCGGTCCGCAATAACCAACCCGACCTCCCGGTAGCTCAGCACTTCAACTCCCCCTCCCACTCCGTATCCGACCTCTCGGTCCTGGGCCTCCTCCACGGCCAGAGTGATCAACACCGCAAGTTGGAGGAACAGCACCTCATATTCCGCTTGGGGAGTCTGCATCCTCTGGGCTTAAACATTGAATTTTCTCAATTCTGTTAACCCAGGCTGCCTCCCCCCCACCTCTCGCTCAGCCCTCGGGCCCTGACATTCCTTCTCCATCTCCCCCCCCCCCCCCCCCAGTCGCACTAGCTTCTCATTTTCACACCACAAACAGCTTACAATGGCCTGCTTCCTTTATCACCAATACTTTTTTGCATATCTTTCACTCATTGTTCCTTATCTCTCCACATCACTGTTTATATCTCTCGTTTCCCTGATCCCTGACCAGTCTGAAGAAGGGTCTCGACCCGAAACGTCGCCTATCTCCTTCGCTCCTTAGATGCTGCTGCACCCGCTGAGTTTCTCCAGCTTTTTGTGTAACCCCCGGCCTCAGGCACAGGCGGGCGGACAACTGGAACCTTGCCCGGGGTTTCACCACAACCACAACCACAACCACATCCGGTGGACAACAGACGTCTTTCCCGGAGTTTTAACCAGGGATGTAGAGGGGAATTTCGTGACGTGGGGGAGGGTGGACGGGGAGGACGAGTGCGGAGTGTGAAGAGGATTGCAAGATTGCGGTGGGGATGGAGTAATGAAGCGGGCTATTCAGATAAGGAGGCAGATCGGAGGAAAGTGATATTGAGGTGAGTGGTAATTTGAGGTTGTTAAGGAGGAGGTGGAGGTGTGGGGTGGAGTCACCATGGTCATAGTGAATGGGGGGAGACATGAGGGGCTAGATGACCTGCCCCTGTTTCTTTGGGTGGAGGTTGAGGGAGAGAAAGGGGTGGCTTGGACCATGGAAGGAAGCAGAGGTTGAATGATCAGGTTTTAGACAGAATACGGGAGATACGGGACCTGAATGTGTGGCTGAGGAACTGGTGCAGGGGGCAGGGATTTAGATTCTTAGATCACTGGGATCTGTTTTGGAGTAAGGGGGAACTGTACAAAAGGGACGGATTGCATCTTAACAGGTGGGGGACCAGCATTCTGGCCGGCAGGTTTGACACTGATACACGGATGGTTTTAAACTGAATAAGGGGGTGGGGTGTCAAATGGGATAATCGAGAACGGAGTTAAAGGGAAAGAGAGTAAAGGGATGGTTAATGACCCCAGAATTAACAGGAAAGAAAGCTCACAAAGGGATAGGAGAGTATGGCCAAGTGTAATAGGGATCGATGTGAAAGGGGCCACTTGTCAACATAATTGTATAAGGAGTAAGAGTGTTGTAAAAACAAGCCTGAAGGCTTTGTGTCTCAATGCGAGGAGCATTCGTAATAAGGTGGATGAGTTGAAGGTGCAGATAGCGATTAATGACTATGCTATAGTTGGGATCATGGAGACATGGCTCCAGGATGACCAAGGCTGGGAGCTGAACATCCAGGGATATTCAATATTCAGGAGGGATAGACGAAAAGGAAAAGGAGGTGGGGTAGCGTTGCTGGTGAGAGAGGAGATTAATGCAATAGAAAGGAAGGACATTAGCGTGGAGGATGTGGAATCGATATGGGTAGAGCTGCAAAACTCTAAGGGGCAGAAAACGCTAGTGGGAGCTGTGTACAGGCCACCTAACAGTAGTATTGGAGTTGGGGACGGCATCAAACAGGAAATTAGAAATGCGTGCAACATGGGTAACATGGTTATAATGGGTGACTTCAATCTGCATGTAGATTGGATGAATCAAATTGGCAGGGGTGCTGAGGAAGAGGATTTCCTGGAATGTATGCGGGATAGTTTTCTCAACCAACATGTGGAGGAACCAATGAGAGAGCAGGCTATTCTAGACTGGGTATTGAGTAATGAGGAAGGGTTAGTTAGCAGTCTTGTTGTGCATGGCCCCTTGGGCAAGAGTGACCATAATATGGTTGAGTTCTTCATTAGGATGAAGAGTGACAAAATTAAGTCAGAAACAAGGGTTCTGAACTTGAACAAAGGTAACTTTGAAGGTATGAGATGTGAATTGGCCAAGATAGACTGGCAGGTGATTCTTAAAGGGTTGACAGTGGATGTGCAATGGAAGGTATTTAAAGACTGCATGGATGAAGTACAAACGTTGTTCATACCAGTTTGGCAAAAGAATAAATCGGGGAAGGTGGTGCATCCATGGATAACAAGGGAAATCAGGGATAGTATAAAAACAAAAGATGAGGCATACAAATTTGCCAGAGAAAGCAGCCTACCGGAGGACTGGGAGAAATTCAGAATCCAGCAGAGGAGGACAAAGGGCTTAATTAGGAAAGGGAAAATAGATTATGAAAGGAAACTGGCAGGGAACATAAAAACTGACTGTAAAAGTTTTTATAGATATGTGAAGAGAAAGAGACTAGTTAAAACAAATGTTGGTCCCTTGCAATCAGAAACAGGTGAATTGATCATGGGGAACAAGGACATGGCAGACCAATTGAATAACTACTTTGGTTCTGTCTTCACTAAGGAAGACATAAATAATCTGCCGGAAATAACAGTGGAACGGGGGTCAAATAAGATGGAGGAACTGAGTGAAATCCAGG
Source organism: Raja brachyura (assembly GCA_963514005.1). The sequence goes on from OY740805.1 coordinate 34,209,513, forward strand.
TTAGCCAGGAGGTGGTGTTGGGTAAATTGAATGGATTGAAGGCCGATAAATCCCCAGGGCCAGATAGTCTGCATCCCAGAGTACTCAAGGAGGTAGCCACAGAAATAGTGGATGCATTAGTGATAATTTTTCAAAATTCCTTAGATTCTGGAGTAGTTCCTGAGGATTGGAGGGTAGCTAATGTAACCCCATTTTTAAAAAAGGAGGGAGAGAGAAAGCGGGGAATTACAGACCAGTTAGTCTAACATCGGTAGTGGGGAAACTGCTAGAGTCAGTTATTAAAGATGGGATAGCAGCGCATTTGGAAAGTGGTGAAATCATTGGACAAAGTCAGCATGGATTTACGAAAGGTAAATCATGTCTGACAAATCTGATAGAATTTTTCGAGGATGTAACTAGTAGAGTGGATAAGGGAGAACCAGTGGATGTGTTATATCTAGACTTTCAGAATGCTTTCGACAAGGTCCTGCATAAGAGATTAGCATACAAACTTAAAGCACACGGTATTGGGGATTCAGTATTGATGTGGATAGAGAACTGGCTCGCAGACAGGAGGCAAAGGGTAGGAGTAAACGGGTCCTTTTCAGAATGGCAGGCAGTGACTAGTGGGGTGCCGCAAGGCTCAGTGCTGGGACCCCAGCTATTTACAATATATATTAATGATTTGGACGAGGGAATTCAATGCAACATCTCCAAATTTGCAGATGATACCAAGCTGGGGGGTATAGTTAGGTGTGAGGAGGATGCTTGGAGGCTGCAGGGTGATTTGGATAGGCTGAGTGAATGGGCAGATGCATGGCAGATGCAGTATAATGTGGATAAATGTGAGGTTATCCACTTTGGTGGCAAAAACATGAGGGTAGACTATTATCTGAATGGTGGCAGATTAGGAAAGGGGGGTATGGAACAAGACCTGGGTGTCATGGTACACCAGTCATTGAAGTAGGCATGCAGGTGCAGCAGGCAGTGAAGAAAGCGAATGGTATGTTAGCATTCATAACAAAAGGATTTGAGTATAGGAGCAGGGAGGTTCTACTGCAGTTGTACAGGGTTTTGGTGAGGCCACACCTGGAGTATTGCGTACAGTTTTGGTCTCCAAATCTGAGGAAAGACATCCTTGCCATAGAGGGGGTACAGAGAAGATTCACCAGACTGATTCCTGGGATGTCAGGACTTTCATATGAGGAAAGATTGGATAGACTCGGCTTGTACTCGCTGGAATTTAGTAGATTGAGGGGGGATCTTATAGAAACTTACAAAATTCTTAAGGGGTTGGACAAGCTAGATGCTGGAAGATTGTTCCCGATGTTGGGGGAGTCCAGAACAAGGGGTCACAGTCTAAGGATAAGGGGGAATTCCTTTAGGACCGAAATGAGGAAAACATTCTTTACACAGAGAGTGGTGAGTCTCTGGAATTCTCTGCCACAGAAGGTAGTTGAGGCCAGTTCATTGGTTATATTTCAGAGGGCGTTAGATGTGGCACTTGTGGCTAAAGGGATCAGGGGGTATGGAGAGAAGGCAGGTATGGGATACTGAGTTGGATGATCAGCCATGATCACATTGAATGGTGGTGCAGGCTCGAAGGGCCGAATGGCCTACTCCTGCACCTATTTTCTATGTTTCTATGTTTCTATGAATGAATGGAGACTTGTGGTTGTAGGGTCGCTGAAAGAGAGGAGATTCACGGGTGCATATGATGGGTGTGTACAACCAAGAACATACTGATCTCATTGTGAACCAATATATGAACTTCACTGAGCGACTTGACAATGTTCCTCATATAACGATGGTCCAGAAAGTGAAGGCAGGTGGGATCCAAGGCAAGCTGGTGAAATTGACCCAAAATTGGTTTGGTGGTTGGAGGTGGACGGTAGCGGCAGAAGGATGAGTTTTCTGCTTGGAGGTCTGTGACTGGTGGAGTGCAGCAGAGATCGGTGCTGCTGCAGGGAAATCAAATCAAGAGTGCAGGTTTATCTTGAGAGCAAGGGATGTTAAAGTGGATCTGAGTAATACGTTTTATTTACACTGAGAATGGTTGATATCTGGAACATGCTGCAGAGGAGGTGGTGGTGAGATCTAATCATTATACACAAGGCACTTATCTAAGTGAGGTGCAGAAGTATACCAATGTAATGTGGGCAAATCAATTAGTAAAGATGGGCCAAAGGGTCTGACGCTGTAATGTACAACCATGGCTCTCGGATCTTAGACCACTGAATGACTGAGTCACCACACCACCTGTGCTGGGAATTCGCAAGGTTCCTCAGTCTCTGCGTGCAGTAATGTCTCCTTATCTCTGTCCTTCATGGTGCAGCCCACATTCTTAGAGTGTGCCCGTTCCCCAGACCCCTCAGCCAGGAAAACATCCTCCCTGATTCCAGCTCACTGAGCCCTGTAAAAACTTTGTGTTTCACTGAGATCTCCTCCAATGCACCCAAACTCTCGAGGACACAGGCTTAGTCTACTCAATCTCACCTCGCACAGCAAAATCATTGTCCCAGGAACAAGTATTGTTAATTTTTGCTGCAGTTCCTCAGTCTCAAGTCAGTCAATTTATCAGTACACAGGAGTATAGGAACACAAGAAAACAGGAGCAGGAACAGGTTCCGCTCCTCAGGCTTGCCCCTCCATTCAATGTGATCATGGCTGATCTAAGCTGGCACCAATTCCTCTTCTGTGTTAGCTCCCCATAATCTTAAATATTCGATCTAAGCAATATTCTACACATCGCATGAGAGGCCGCTCTGGAAGGTTGGATCTCATGGAATCCGGGGTGAACTAGCCGATGGAATACAACATTTACCTGGAGGTCACAGACAGAGGATGTTGGTAGAGGGTTGTTTTTCAGACTGGAGACAGAGTCCACTGTTGTTCCTTATTTATATACATGATTGGGTGTGCATGTAGGTTGCATGGTTAGTCAGTTTGCAGATGGAACTAAAATTGGTGACATTGTGGAGAGTGAAGAAGGTTACCTGAGAGTAAATGGGATCCCTGTGAACTGGGCCAATGGGCTCAGGCACCACAGGTGGGATTTATTCATGTGAAGGTGAGGTGATGGACTTTGCTGAGACAAACCAGGGCAGGACAAACACAGCAAATGGGAAACTTTATAGAACTGAGAGATCTCGGGCTGCAGGTACACAGTGCCATGGAAGATGCAACAGTGACAGGCAGGGTGGTGAAGAATGTGTTTTTCACTCATACGTCATAGGTCAGGATATTAAATACAGCGTGTGACACAATAAGATTGTTAGCAAATTAGAGGGGGTGTAAAAGAATTTACGATAATCTCATCAGGTCTGAAGGGCTGGGTTATAAGGAGACGTTGGACAGGCAGGGACGTTTGTCTTTGAAGCCCATCCTGGTGTTTTTATAGGTGTGTATAAGATCTAGATAAGATAGGGTGCACAGATAGGGTGAATAGCCACAGTATTTCACCCAAAGCAGGTGAGTCTGAACGTATAACTGTGATGCTTCCCAGCTGATGGGTTTAATGGTCGATTAAATCTCCAATTTCCCTTCAGTCCAAAAGACCATTAATGTTTGCATCTAGGTATTGCTTAAAGACATCAGAAACAAGATTAATGGAAAAGGTACAAGCTTTACCTAGCTTTAAGTAATCAGATGTTTCTTTGAATGCCGTTTTGAATGAAACAGGCCAATGAAACATTTCAATCGGCAAGGCGTCATCTACCACCGACAGTGGTTTGGCTTCATCACGAACCCTGCAAATATTGAACAGCTGGTTATAAACTGAGCATTAGAAATGTTTTAAGGTGGTCCACAAAATACTTACACTGTTTCCGTCAAGACAATGTCCTACCTTCGCTTGCGACCAGCTTCCTCCTGAAAGAAATAAAACACAAATCTCAATTGACTGAGATGGACTGTCCTCATCCCGACAGCGGGAATTTCACCAAATTTCTACAATCCTCTGATAATTCCCATTTCCCAACTCTTATCGCCACTGTCATGCAGACAGAAAGCGGATATTGTCGCAGAGATGTAGAACGATGATTGAAAGCACAAGGAATATTCATGAGAATTACACCATAACTGAGAGGATGGAACTTAATGAAAAGACTGGGCAGGTCGTGGGATTTCATCTGGAGACGTTTTCAGGAATGATGAGAGGGAATTTAATATTATCGGTGGATTTAAATGTGTGGGGATGAAATAATATCTCAAATCGAAGGGGAGACCAATAATCAAAGTTGAAATGTAACGTGGTCTTCAATAAATACCTAAAGGAATGCAGTCATGAGAACATGGACCTCACTTGCATTGGAGGGACTGAAGCCAACAGCAGAGATAAATTTAAATGCAAGTGGTGATAATTGCTCGGTTCTAAGCTTCCCCCCAGTCTAGTTTCATTAAAAATACTGAATCAAGCACTTGAATCAACTAAATTTTATTCTACCAAAAGCCGTCACAGATCACACACTGTACCTATCCCACCGTGGGTTCGATCCCTGCGTCTATCTGTTCAAGCCCTTTAGGCCTCGCACAGACAGAGGCACTCCAGAAGGGTACGTGGTCCTGAGCTCTCTTCCAGAAGATCGGCCCTCAGCCTCGTGACCAGGGACTTTTATATGCCCTGCGAACTCGAGGGCCGAACCACACGGGGGTTGTCTCTTAATCACCAATTACAAATATCGATTAACCCCATACATAACATGCATTTCCTTAACCCAATGATACAACAATTCAATACATTGTATTCACAATGGACTTCAAGATGAAGTCAACTTGGAAACATTTACCCTGATGAACAGAACTCGCAGACAAGGCTCAACACCCCATCCAATCAACACTCTAGCAGAGTCGGACTCTGCAACCTTATTTACAAGCTATTTACAAGGTGTATGTCTGGTTTGCAGCCATCCAATCCATTCTATGCATTTAGTACCAGATTGACAGGATTTGCAAGGCTTCCCATTCTTTGCTTGCAAATTGTATCCAAGTTCCAGACTTCCTGGCATCTCTCACAGCCTGTCCCAGAGAGCTATTCCAATTTAACCACATCTCCCAGCAAACCCTGAAACTTAACCCTATTTTGAAGTCCAAATGGCCTGTCTATGGTGTAGAATGGGATGTCATTCTATGGTGAAACAAGGTGGACAAAACAAACAGAGGAAATTCCCTCAAGGTGACCTCCCACTGCTGATGGGAACCGGATATAGATGACCAATCTGATGTGTGCGCCACGTTCTAGATTTCAATGTTAATCCCCACAACGTGGTCATGGCTGATCTAGCCCAGGACTGAACTCCTCCTCTTTGCCTCATTCCCATCAATACCAATTCCCTAAATTTTTAAAAATGTATCTTCCTCTGGTTTAAAAAATGTCTAACATGTAAAAGCTCTCTGAGTCTCTTTGTTGGACTGCAAGATATTCACTGCCCTCTGCCCATTCGTGGTCCTTGGGATCAGATATGGATCACCTGTCATTGTTCTAAACCCCACATAATAATAATTATGTAATAAATTTACCATAACTGCTCAGCTAACCTAGAATTCCTCTTGGTTAAACGCAGACCATTCTATCTGCCCAGAGAGTTTACCTCCACTGTTGTGACTGCAGCCTATATTCTTCCTGACGCTAATGCTAAGCTTCCAATGAAAGAACTGCAAACACAGACTCACAACCCCAAGGCAGCCTTCATTGTTGCAGGTGACTTCAATCACTCCAACCTGAAGACTGTACTCCCCAAATTCCACTAACATGTCTCCTTCGCCACTAGAGAAGACAAGACACTGGACAAAGTCTACACAAATATGGCTGAAGCTTACAAAGCCTTTCCCCTCTCCCACCTTGGTCAGTCTGACCACCTCTCATTGTTCCTGCTCCCTAAGTACTCCCCACTCATCAGACGGGTAAAACCCACAGTGAGAACAGTTAAAGTTTGGTCAGAGGAGGCTGACTCCACACTTCAGCAGCATTTTGGAAACACTGACTGGAATGTGTTTGCAGCCCAGGCCACCTTTGACTCCCACATGGACATAGACACTTATACATCCTCTGTTCTGGAGTTTATCAACTCCACCATCACCAGTGTCACCACCCTCAAACGGATTACCACATCCCCGAATCAGAAACCATGGATGAACAGCAAGGTCAGGCTACTGCTGAAAGCACATGACACTGCTTTCAGGTCAGGCGATGCTCAAGCCTACAGTTCATCCAGGGCTAACCTGAAGAGGGGCATCAAGAAGGCCAAGCATAACGACAAGCTTAGGATTGAGGAAAACTTCCACAACAACTCCTTAGGATTGAGGAGTACTTCCACAACACCAGCCCCTCACACTCACCCCCTACGACGTGTATCCAGCACTGAGTAGGATTAATGCACATAAGGCTGCTGGCCCCGACAGCATCCCCGGGCGCGTCCTCAGGACCTGTGCTGCGCAGCTGACAGACATCTGGACTGACATCTTCAATCTGTCACTTGCCCAAGCGGTTGTCCCTGCGTGCCTTAAAACCACCTCCATCATACCAGTGCCAAAACACTCCACTGCGGCGAGCCTCAATGACTTAGGCCCAGTTGCACTACTCCCATCATCACCAAGTGCTTCGAGAGGCTGGTCCTGGCACACCTCAAAGGCTTGCCTACCTCCCATACTGGACCCTTATCAGTTTGCCTACCGCAAGAATAGGAGCACGGAGGATGCCATCTCAACAGCACTCCACTCCGCCCTCTCCCACCTCGACAACAGAGACACCTACGTGAGAATGCTGTTCATTAACTTTAGCTCAGCATTTAACACTATTACCCCCTCAAAATTGATCACCAAACTCGGCAACCTGGTCATCAACCCCTCCCTCTGCATCTGAATACTGGAATTCCTAACAGACCACAGTCTGTTAGGTTGGACCACAGTCTGTTAGGAACCACACCTCTTCAACCCTCACCCTGAACACCAGCATTCCGCAGGGCTGTGTACTGAGCCCCCTCCTCTACTCCCTCTTCACCTACGACTGCACACCTGTACATGGTTCTAACACCATCATCAAGTATGCAGATGATACAATGGTGATTGGCCTCATCAGTGACAACGATGAGTCAGCCTATAGGGAGGAGGTTCAGCTCCTAACAGCATGGTGCGCTGACAACAACCTGGCCCTTAACTCCAAGAAGACCAAGGAGTTTATTGAGGACTATAGAAGGTCTAGTGGCTGCACGCACACCCCCATCCATATTAATGGGACGGAGGTGGAACGTGTTTCCAGTTTCAGGTTTCTGGGGGTCAACATCTCTGATGACCTCTCTTGGAGCCACAATACCTCTACACTGCTCAAGAAAGCTCACCAGCGTATGTTCTTCCTAAGGAGACTAAAGAAGGTCCATCTGTCACCTCACATTCTGGTGAACTTCTACCGCTACACCATCGAGAGCATCCTTACCAACTGTATCACTATATGGTATGGTATCTGCTCTGTCTCCGACCGGAAAGCACTGCAGAGGGTGGTGAAAACTGCCCAACACATCACCGGTTCCTCACTCCCCTCCATTGATTGTCCATAGCAAGCGATGTCTGTGAAGGGCGGGCAGCATCGTCAAGGACTGGTCTCACCCCAGCCACAGACTGTTTACCCTCCTCCCATCCAGGAGGCGCTAGAGGTCCCTCCGTTGCCGGACCAGCAGGTTCAGGAACAGCTTCATCCCTGCGGCTGTTACAATACTTAACTCTGCACCTCGGTGATTGCCAGTCACCCCCCCCCAGACAATCCTTCCCCCAGTATAATTGCACTACTGATACTGTTTGTACATATATATATATATATATTTTACCATTCATTATTCTACATTCGCTCATCTGGGGAGATGCTAACTGCATTTCGTTGTCTCTGTACTGTACACTACACAACAACAATTAAAGATTGAATTGAAAAAAATAAAATATATATATAACCACCTCTCTACATTACCATATAAAAATTATAGCACGGAAACAGGCCTTCTCGGCCCTTCAAGTCCGTGCCGACCATTTACTTTCCGCTAGTCCCATCTACCTGCACTCAGACCATACCCCTCCATTCCCTTCCCGTCCATATACCTATCCACTTTACTTTTAAATGTTAAAATCGATCCTGCATCCACCACTTCTGCTGGAAGGTCATTCCACACAGCCACCACTCTCTGAGTAAAGAAGTTCCCCCTCATGTTACCCCTAAACTTATATCCCTTAATTCTCATGTCATGCCCTCTTGTTTGAATCTTCCCTACCCTCAATGGGAAAATCTTATCCACGTTAACTCTGTCTATCCCTTTCATCATTTTAAAGACCTCAATCAAGTCCCCCCTTAACCTTGTGCGCTCCAAAGAATAAAGACCTAACTTGTTCAACCTTTCTCTGTAACTTAGTTGCTGGAACCCAGGCAACATTCTAGTAAATCTCCTCTGTACTCTCTATTTTGTTGACATCCTTCCTATAAATAGGCAACCAAAATTGTACACCATACTCCAGAATTGATCTCACCAATGCCTTGTATAGTTTTAACATTACTTCCCTACTCCTATATTCAATGCTCTGATTTATAAAGGCCAGCATACCAAAAGCTTTCTTTACCACCCTATCTACATGCGATTCCACCTTCAGGGAACTATGCACAGTCATTCCTAGATCCCTCTGTTCCACAGCATTCCTCAATTCCCTACCATTTACCATGTATGTCCTATTTTGATTTGTTCTGCCAAGATGTAGCACCTCACACCTATCAGCATTAAACTCCATCTGCCATCTTTCAGCCCACTCTTCCAAATGGCCCAAATCGCTCTGTAGACTTTGAAAATCTACTTCATTATCCACAGCACCACCTATCTTAGTATCATCTGCATACTTACTTATCCAATTTTCCACCCCATCATCTAGATCATTGATGGAAATGACAAACAACAGTGGACCCAACACAGATCCCGGAAGCACCCCACTGGTCACTGGCTTCCAACCTGACAAACAGCCATCCACCAATACTCTCTGGCATCTCCCATTCAGCCATTGTTGAATCCATCTTGCTACTCCGCCATTAACACCCAAAGATTGAACCTTCTTAATCAACCTTCCATGGGGAACCTTGTCAAAGGCCTTACTGAAATCCATATTGACAACATCCACTGCTTTACCCTCATCAATTTCCCTAGTAACCTCTTCAAAAAATTCAAGAAGGTTTGTCAAACATGACCTTCCAGGCACAGATCCATGTTGACTGTTCTTGATCAGACCCTGTTTATCCAGATGCTTATATATATTATCTCGAAGTATCCTTTCCATTAATTTGCCCACCACTGACGTCAAACTAACAGGTCTATAATTACTAGGTTTATTCTTTGAACCCTTTTTAAACAATGGAACAACATGTGCAGTACGCCAATCCTCCGGCACTATTCCCGTTTCTAATGAAATTTGAAATATTTCTGTCATAGCCCCTGCTATTTCTACAGTAACTTCCCTCAATGTCCTAGGGAATATCCTGTCAGGTCCTGGAGACTTATCCACTTTTATATTTTTCAAAAGTGTCAGTACTTCCTCCTCTTTGAATCTCATAGTTTCCATAGCTACTCTACTTTTTTCCCTTACCTCACAGAGTTCAATATCCTTCTCCTTGGTGAATACCGAAGAAAAGAAATTGTTCAATATCTCCCCCATCTCTTTTGGCTCTGCAGATAGCTGTCCATTCTGGCTCTCTAATGGTCCAATTTTATCCCTCGTTATCCTTTTGCTATTAATATAGCTGTAGAAACCCTTTGGATTTACTTTCACCTTTCTTGCCAAAGCAACCTCATATCTTCTTTTAGCTTTTCTTATTTCTTTCTTAAGATTCTTTTTACATTATTTATACTCATCTAGCATCTCATTTACTCCATGCCTCCTATAATTATTGTAGATATCTCTCTTTTTTCAAACCAAGTGTCCAATTTCCCTTGAAAACCATGGCTCTTTCCGATTTTTATTATTTCCTTTCAACCGAACAGGGACATAAAGATTCTGTACTCTTACAATTTCCCCTTTAAATGTCCTCCATTTCTCTTCTACATCCTTCCCATTAAACAAAATGTCCCAATTCACTCCTTTTAAATCATTACGCATTCCCTCAAAGTTAGCCTTTCTCCAATCAAAAATCTCAACCCTAGGTCCAGTTCTGACTCTCTCCATAATTATATTGAAACTAATGGTATTGTGATCACTGGTCCCGAAGTGCTCACCAACGCATACCTCCGTCACCTGACCTGCTTCATTTCCTAACAGGAGGTCCAGCACTGCCCCTTCTCTGGTCGATACCTCCATGTATTGTTGCAAAAAACTATCCTGCACACATTTAACAAACTCCAAAACGTCCAGCCCATTTACAGAATGTGTTTCCCAGTCTATTTTTGGAAAATTGAAATCTCCCACAATTACTACCTTAATACTAATATCTGCTATCTCCTTACATATTACCTCTTCCAATTCTTGCTCCCCATTTGGCGGTCTATAATACACCCCTAAAAGTGTTGCTACACCATTCCCACTTCTCAGTTCCACCCAAATAGCCTCCCTAGACGAGCCCTCTAATCTATCCTGCCAAAGCACTGCTGTAATATCTTCTCTGACAAGCAATGCAACCCCTCCACCTCTGGTCCCTCCAATTCTATCACACCTGAAGCAACAAAATCCCGGAATATTTAGTTTCCAATCACAACCCTCCCGCAACCATGTTTCACTAATTGCTACAACATCATATTTCCGGGTGTCAATCCAGGCTCTAAGTTCATCCACCTTTCTTACAATGCTCCTAGCATTAAAATATACACATTTTAGAAACCCACCATCCTTTATTCTCTGTTTATTATCTTTTTCCTCTTTCTCGCCTACATTTTGGGTCCGAGTGCTTCCCTTCTCTGCCTCTTGCCCCTCACCCTGTCCCCTAGCCCCCTCTACCCGAGTCCCTCCCCCCAGCCTTTCTAGTTTAAAGTTTCCTTTGCAAATCTCCCCACCAGGATATTGGTTCCCCTCGGGTTCAAGTGCAACCCATCCTTTTTATACAGATCATGCCTTCCCCAAAAGAGGTCCCAGTGATCAAGAAACTTGAATCCCTGCCCACTGCACCAGTCGCTCAGCCACGCATTTATCCTCCACCTCATTTCATTTCTACTCTCACTGTCACGTGGCACAGGCAGTAATCTTGAAATTGTTACTCTTTTGGTCCTTCTCCTTAACTTTCCCCCCAACTCCCTAAATTCACCTTTCAGGACCTCTTCTCTTTTTCTGCCTATGTCATTGGTACCAATGTGTACCACAACATCAGGCTCCTCTCCCTCCCTTTTCAGAATCTTTTCGACACGTTCCAACACATCCGAGACCCTGGCACCAGGGAGGCAAACTACCATCCGGGTCTCCCGACTGCATCCACAGAATCGCCAAGACATTCTGGCCAGACAGTCCTGAGATCCCATAGATTTAGCAGGAGAACAATTAGTTTCTGAACAACAACAGCTGGAACAGAGGGAACATTTACTCAGTTCAGAATTACTGGTAAATGCAGCATTTATTTCTGAAATGTCACCCACCATTTTGTGACTGCACTTTCACTTCACCAAACTGTAGTGTAACCCCTCACCTTCAGAAACACCACACTGTCTTTTTGATCCATCTGTTGCTGCAACATTAAGAGTTCCTCCTGAATGGATTTTAAATTGTCTTGAATCTTTCCAAGATTTTTCTCCATTGTATTTAGAATCTTCTTCTCTTCCTCACGAATATGTACCAGTGCGCGCTGCTCTTTCTCAGTGAGAATCTGGTGCAGTTCAGCATACTGGGATGTGATCTTGGACTTAAGGTTGTGTGATTGTTCCTGAGAATTAAAAGGTGAAGAACAATATATAATGTCACTGATTGTGTTTCTTCACAACTTTAATGATGACATTTGGCCAGTACATGTTTTATTTGCTTTGGCAAATCAATAGTTTGTCTATGGTAGACAAAAATGGTGGAGGAACTCTGCGGGTGAGGCAGCATCTATTGAGAGAAGGAATAGGCGACGTTTCGGGTAGGCAAACCACTTTCCCAGAGATTATAACAGTCGCCGATTGACCATTGAACCAGCGTGTGTTGGGGACGTGGGAGGAATCTGACGCTGTCATAGGGAGAAGGCGAGAACCACACGGGCAGCACCTGAGGTCAGGATCGAACCCGCCCACCAGAACCAGGCGACAGCAGCACTACTTGTGTCACTGCGCTGACCTGTTATTACACGCATCACAGGGATCAAATCTGCACTGAGGAAAGACATTCTTGCCATAGAGGGAGTACAGACTGACTCCTGGGATGGGGGACTTTCATATGAAGAAAGACTGGATAGACTCGGCTTGTACGCGCTAGAATTTAGAAGATTGAGAGGGGATCTTATAGAAACTTACAAAATTCTTAAGGGGTTGGACAGGCTAGATGCAGGAAGATTGTTCCCGATGTTGGAGAAGTCCAGAACAAGGGGTCACAGGTTAAGGATAAGGGGGAGGTCTTTTAGAACCGAGATGAGAATTTTTTTTTTTCACACAGAGAGTGGTGAATCTGTGGACTTCTCTGCCATTGAGGGCAATTCATTGGCTATATTTAAGAGGGAGGTCGATGTGGCCCTTGTGCCTAGAGGGTTAATGGGGTATGGAAAGAAGGCAGGCACAGGATACTGAGTTGGATGATCAGCCATGTTCATATTGATTGACGGTGCAGGCTCGAAAGGCCGAATGGCCTACTTCGGCACCTATTTTCTATGTTTCTATGTTCTATGTCCTATTATTACACGCATCACAGGGATCAAATCTACACAAGATCAGGAAATCAAAACTGGAAAGCCTCACCAGAACTCCAGAAATCTTCTGTTTCTGTTGCTGCTCCATTCGCTGGATCTCTGATTTATTTTTTGTGAGAGACTGGATGGAAGATTTCACCTGATCCTGGGATTGTGATTGAAAATCAGAGAATAAAAGTGTTAGATTATAAAGATGGAATTAAACAATGATGCGATCAAAATCGGTTTGCATTTACCTTGTAGATTTCAGCAGCTTCATCTACCAGTATGAAGCGGTGATCTCTGTGATCCCGCCCACCTGCACAAATCACACAGATCAGCTTCTCGTCAGTTTCACAAAACAGCTTCAGTTCTTCCTGATGTTCCTCGCACTGAAGTTTACTTTCCTTCTCTGTCCGATTCAAGCTCAGTGTTCGAGCTTTCTCAGACAGTCTCGCCAAGGCCCGATTCACCCTGAGGGTGCGGTCTGTAAACTCCTCTCTACATTCCGGGCAGGAGTTTCTCCCCTCCCTGTCCCAACTCTGTGTGATACAGGAGCGGCAGAAGTAGTGCTCACACTCCAGTGACACCGGATCGGTGAAGAAATCCAGGCAGATGAGACAAATTATCTCCTCGGTTAAACTCTCGAACCTGTCTTTCGAAGCCATTTTAATCCGCCACTTCCTGGTTCAAAACGCATTCCCATTCGCTGAACTGCTGACACTGCGCACGCTGCCGTCTCGGGGAATGAATTGGGCTGCAAGTGTTAAAGAAGGAACTGCAGATGCTGGAAAATCGAGGGTACACAAAAGGTTGGATAAACTTGCATCAAGTAGCCCCTCTGGAGAACATGGGCAGGTGATGTTTCGGGTTTGGACCCTTCTTCAGACTGATTGTAGGGGCGGTGGGTGGGAGATGGAAGAACGATGGAAGGAAGGGGGCAGGACAAAGCCCGGCTGGTAATAGGTTGACACAGTTGAGGGGGGAGTTGATAGGCAGACGGTTGGACAAAGTCTAGAGATGAAAGACAGCAAGTGTGTGACAAAATGATCGAGGAGTTGCGAATTGTGTCCGGATCTTCAAACACTCTTCTCCTCAGACGGCCAAAGGTTGTGCAGGTGCACTGAAGGCGCTGGTGAATTTCACCATCAATGTCTGCCTTCCTCTGGGCAGAGGAGCGCCGGCCACAGGACCCGAGGGTCACCATCGTTGCGACCATTTTAAAGGAAGGAGACAAATCCACCCGCGGAAACTATGGAGGGTTCTCCCGCTCTCCACCACAGGGACGGGTCAGTTACACATTAAACTGTCTGAATATAGACGAAAGCGGAGAGTAGCGCTTGGGACTATATAAGGCAGGATAAAAAGTTGGAAAAAACGGCAGAGTAGATTCACGAAGATGGTGCCAGGATTTGAGGGCCAGGGCGAAAGGGAGAGGTTGGGTAGGGAAGGGTTTATTAATTGGAGGGCAGGAGGCTGAAGTGCATCGGATCAAGAGGTGAATGGAGAGGGTGAATGCACAGTCTTTTACCCGGAGTAGTGGAGTCGAGAACTGGAGGACACAGGTTTGTGGTGAGAGGTGCAAGATTTAATCGGAACCTGAGGAACAATATTTTCACACAGAAGGTGGTGGGGAAATGGAACAAGCTGCCAGAGGAGGTAAGTGAGGCTGGAAAACAACGTGGCCACGGGATTTAGGACCCGGGGGAGCCCGGAGCTGTGGAACAATCAATGAAAGGGGCGGGGCACGGCTGAGGGGAGGCGGAGCTCAGCCCCGTCAATCACAGCCCTGACTAGAAAGCCAATGTCATTTGAAATCAGCTTCGGGTAAATTTAATTCCCTTAAACTAAATACATCCGTGTTTCCTATCGTGAATTGTTCATTATATTAGGCTGCACAATAACATTACTTCTGCAGCAAAACACTGTAATGAAGAAGGATCGGAAACGTCACCCATTCCTTCTCTCCAAAGATGCTGCCTGTCCCGCTGAGTTACTCCAGCATTTTGTGTCTGTCTTCGGTTTAAACCAGCATCCGCAGTTCCTTCGTACACACTATAATTGTATTTAATGGTCAAACTTGAATTCAACTCAATGATTGAATTACACTCTATTGTCACCTGTACCTAGGCACGGTGAAATGCTTTGTTTTTGCATGCAATCCGGTAAAATATAGACCTCACTTGGGCGGTACAGAGAGAGTGGCCACGTTTCTGGCGCCGACTAGGTTGCGAGAAGTTCATGGAACAGTCTATATTTCCCCGCAGCGGCGAACCAGGCCCCGCCGCACCAGGCAGCAGGCGCCCCCGCGCCGGGTCCCCCTTCGTTCTCGGCTGCCCCCCGCCGGGTTGCTCTCGGCTTGGAATGATTCAGGGCTATTTTCCCAGCGTGGAAAAGTCAATGACGGGACGACATAGATTTTAACACAGTAGGGGGATCTTTCAAGGAGATGTGCGGGGCATGTTTTATTACACAGGGTGGTGGGTGCCTGGAACGCGCTGCTGGAGTGGTGGTCGAGGCACATACGGTGGAGGCATTGCAGTCTGATGTGGGCTGAAGGAACTGGTCTGGTTCTATGTGGCCGTCAACAAAACCGACAGGTTCATTAGAGCTCCCATTCTCAGCTCCTTACCCACAACCATTAGGTTCTTGAACCGACCTGCACTGCCCGCGTTTGGCCCTTATCCCTCTAACCTGTCCTCTCCAAGTACCTGTCTAAATGCTTCTAAAACTTTGCGATAGTACCTGGCTCAACTACCTCCTCCAGCAGCTCATTCCATACACCCACCACACATTGTGTGAACAATGTTACCCCTCGGGTTCCTATTAAACCTTTCCACCCTCACCTTAAACCAATGTCCTCTGGTACTTGATTCCTCTCCTCTGGGCAAGAGGCTGGGAGGTTGAATTGTTGCGGCCGATTCCGAGGCTCTGGGCCGCTGAAAGCTCCCTATTGGGCCCCGCGCTGGAGTAATCTACTCTCGGCTCTGGACCCCGGCATCCACTCCCGCCGCCGGCCCTCGCTTTTCCTTCTCTCCTTCCCCCCCTCCCTTATTTCTCTCCCTCCCTCCCTTCTTTCTCTCCTTCCTTCTCTCCTTCCCTTGCCAGACACATTACGCACACACATTGTGTGACACAACTAACACACACACACAACTAAGTTAGGATGGGGTAGAAGCCAGCGCCTCCCCAGCCATTGACGTCACTGACTACCTCCGCTTGCAGTTTGTTCCATTCACCCACCACCCTCTGTGTGGAAAAGTTACCCCTCGGATTCCTATTAAATATTTTCACTTCACCTTGAACCAATGTATCTCTCTATCTCCCTCTCCCCCTCTATCTCTCTATTTTCTCACTCAGTCCCTCCAGCTCCACCTTTGCCAGGCAACCACAGATGACCTTTCACCCCCAGAGGGTTCACGACCTCCTCCTGCCTTTAACCACAACATCCCAGCGCCAGACAGAAACAAACGTCTCTCCCCTTCGACTTCAACACAGATTAGATGTTCCCTTTGGAAGGATTTCATCCTCTTTTAAAATCATTTTAAGTTGTTTCACTGCCCACAACAAAAATGTCGGAGGGAAGCGGCGATAATGGGAACGAATGGGCAGAGCTGCCCCTAACAAAGATGGCCGCCCTCCCCTGGGAACCGGGACATTAGTGCCCCTAACAAAGATGGCCGCCCTCCCCTGGGGACCGGGACATTAGTGCCCCTAACAAAGATGGCCGCCGTACCCTGGGTACCGGGACATTAGTGCCCCTAACAAAGATGGCCGCCCTCCCCTGGGTACCGGGACATTAGTGCCCCTAACAAAGATGGCCGCCCTCCCCTGGGTACCGGGACATTAGTGACCCTAACAAAGATGGCCGCCCTCCATCAAGGTTGCCGACTTTGAAGACGTTCTCCTCCTTCTGCGAAATCTCCATCAGTTCAGTGACATTAGTGCCTGTACCAAAGATGGCCGCCCTCCATGAGGCGTGCCCGCTACAAAGATGGCCGTCCGGCTGTTTCCGGTGTCGGTGACGGCATCCGGGGGAGCGGAGGAGCAGCGATGGCGGTTTTCCCCGGAGCGCTGAGCGAGGAGGAGGAGGCGATGCACAGAAAGTAGAGCAAGATGAGGAAGAAGGAGGAGTGGAGAGGGTGGGGAGAGACACGGGGAGACAGTGGAGGAGGGTGGGGAGAGACACGGGGAGACAGTGGAGGAGGGTGGGGAGAGAGAGGGAGAGTGTGGAGGGGAGAGGGGGAGAAAGTGCAGCAGCTGAGGAAGGAGCGTGGAGAGGGTGGCGGAGGAGAGAGGGGGGAGGATGGGGGAGAGAGGGGGGGTGGGGGGTTCATTTCACTGCATGTAATGTGCATGTGACAAATACAATTGACTGACTTTGGGGGAGAGAGAGGAGAGGCAAAATTTCATAGCAAAAGGATTTGAGTATAGGAGCAGGTAGGTTCTACTGCAGTTGTATAGTGTCTTGGTGAGACCACACCTGGAGTATTGCGTACAGTTCTGGTCTCCAAATCTGAGGAAAGACATTCTTGCCATAGAGGGAGTTCAGAGAAGGTTCACCAGACTGATTCCTGGCATGTCAGGACTTTCATATGAGGAAAGACTGGATAGACTCTGCTTGTACTCGCTAGAATTTAGAAGACTGAGGGGGGATCTTATAAAAAACTTACAAAATTCTTAACTTAGACAGGCTAGATGCAGGAAGATTGTTCCCAATGTTGGGGAGGTCATAGAAACATAGAAACATAGAAAATAGGTGCAGGAGTAGGCCATTCGGCCCTTCGAGCCTGCACCGCCATTCAATGTGATCATGGCTGATCATCCAACTCAGTATCCCGTACCTGCCTTCTCTCCATACCCCCTGATCCCTTTAGCCACAAGTGCCACATCTAACGCCCTCTTAAATATAGCCAATGAACTGGCCTCAACTACCTTCTGTGGCAGAGAATTCCAGAGACTCACCACTCTCTGTGTAAAGAATGTTTTCCTCATTTCGGTCCTAAAGGAATTCCCCCTTATCCTTAGACTGTGACCCCTTGTTCTGGACTCCCCCAACATCGGGAACAATCTTCCAGCATCTAGCTTGTCCAACCCCTTAAGAATTTTGTAGGTTTCTATAAGATCCCCCCTCAATCTTCTAAATTCCATCGAGTACAAACCGAGTCTATCCAATCTTTCCTCATATGAAAGTCCTGACATCCCAGGAATCAGTCTGGTGAATCTTCTCTGTACCCCCTCTATGGCAAGGATGTCTTTCCTCAGTCTTTCCTCAGGTCCATACAAGGGGTCACAGTTTAAGGAGAAGGGGGAATTCCTTTAGGACTGAGATGAGGAAATCGTTTTCACACGGAGAGTAGTGAGTCTCTGGAATTCTCTGCCACAGTAGGTAGTTGAGGCCAGTTCATTGGATATATTTTAGAGGGAGTTAGGCTTGTGGCTAAAGGGATCAGGAGGTATGGAGAGAAGGCAGGTGCAGGATACTGAGTTGAATGTTCAGCCATGATGATATTGAATGGCGGTGCAGGCACGAAGGGCCAAATGGCCTACACCTGCACCTATTTTCTATGTTTCTATGAGAGGGCGAGATAGAGAATAGAGCAAGCTGAGGAAAAACGGTGTGGTGGGGGTGAGAGAGGGAGGGGGGGGAAGGAGAGGAGGTGGGGGGGGAATACAGCAAGATGAGGAAGAAGGTGGGGGGAGACATGGGGAGAGAGAGGGGAGGAGGGTGGGGGAAGAGTGAGACGGAGAGGGTAGGGTGGGAGAGAGTGTGGAGGAGAGTGCGGAAAGTACAGCAAACTGAGGAAGGAGGTGGGGTGGAGAGGGTGGCGGGGAGAGGGTGGAAGAATGGGGGGGAGAGAGGAGAGAGATTGGGGGAGAGAAGGAGGGCAGAGACGGGGAGTGGAGCTAGAGGGAGGGAGTGGGGTGGAGGGACGGGGAGTGTGGAGAGAGAAGAGGGGGATTGGGGGAGGGTGGGTGGGCACAGACAGACAGAGAGAGAGAGAGGAGAAAGTACAGCACGCTGAGGAAACAGGTGCGGGGGTAACAGTGGGCGAGAGGGGGGGAGGCGAGAGAGGGAGTGGGGTGAAAGAGAGGGAGGGGGGTGAAAGAGAAGGTCGTTGTGGCTCGCGATACCTAACCAGGAATGTTGCGTTTGCAGAAGAAAGCACTGCTTGAAGAAGCAGAGTTCAGGAGCTCAGAGCAGCCAGGGAGGCATCAAACACTGTCAGTGACCTCCTCCTCGCTAGATTACGCCCAACACCTCCGCTCAGTCCGTCTTAACCCACCTGATCTCCCGGTGGCTGAGCATTTCAACTCCCCCTCCCATTCCCAATCTTGACTTTCTGTCCTGGGCCTCCTCCATTGTCAGAGTGAGGAACAGCGCCTCATATTTCACTTGGGGAGTTTACACCCCAGTGGTATGAACATTGACTTCTCTAACTTCAGATAGCCCTTGCTTTCCCTCTCTCCATCCCCTCTCCCTTCCCAGTTCTCCCACTAGTCTTACTGTCACTGACAACATTCTATCTGTGTCCCACCCCCTCCCCTGTCATCAGTCTGAAGAAGAGTCTTGACCCGAAACGTCGCCTATTCCTTCTCTTCGGAGATGCTGCCTGACCCGCTGAGTTACTCCAGCACTATGTGAAACGTCACCTATCCATGTTCACCAGAGATGCTGCCTGACCCGCTGAGTTATTTCAGCACTCTGTGAAACGTCACCTATCCATGTTCTCCACAGATGTTGCCTGTCATAGAGTGATACAGCGTGGAAACAGGCCCTTCGGCCCAACTCACCCACACCGGCCAACAATGTCACAGCTACCCTAGTCCCACTTGGTCCATCCAAACCTGTCCTATCCATGTACCTTTCCAACTGTTTTATAACGATGGGATAGTCCCAGCCTCAACTACCTCCTCTGGCAGATCGTTCAATACAACCACCACCCTCTGTGTGAAAAATATACCCCTCAGATTCCTATTAAATCTTTACCCCTTCACCTTGAACCTATGTCCTCTGGTCCTCGATTCCCCTATTCTGGGCAAGAGCCTCTACACAATCTATTCCTCATGATTTTGTGCACCTCTATAAGATCACCCCTCATCCTCCTGCATTCCATGGAATAGAGACCCAGCCAACTCAACCTCTCCCTATAGCTCACACCCTCTGGTTCTGGCAACATCTCTGAACCCTTTCCAGCTTGACAATAGACAATAGGTGCAGGAGTTGGGCATTCGGCCTTTCGAGCCGCGTAAAAGATTTTTGTGTGTCTCTGATGTAACTGATGTTTCTCCTCTCCCCCCACCCCCCCACCGTCCAGCGCTGTCCGACCAGCCGCTGGTCGACACAGCCACGGCCACAGTGGAGGCCAAGATGCTGGTGAAGACGGGAGCCATCAATGTCATCAAAGCCAAGCACAAGAACTCCGGCTTCAAGCGCTCACGCACCCTGGAGGGGAAGCACAAGGTGAGAGAGTGCGTGTGGTAGTGGTGGTGGCTTCACAACCCACATGCTCCACCTCTTCCTCCCCCTCCTCCCATTCCCCTTCCCGCTCCCTCCACCTCCTCCTCCCCTTACCCTCCCTATAGCTCCTATAACATGGTGCCCAGAACTGAGCACCTGCAGGAGTTGGTGAGAGTTGTGGTTTGGTGACGATCTCTCTGTTAACCTCCCATCTCCCCAATTCCACCCCCACCCCCCCGCCCTCCCACAGGATCCGGAGAAGGGGCAGATCCCGTCATTCCAGCCGTTTCAACTGAGTGTTTCTGCCAATTACGACACTCAAGAGGTCGGTTCCGTGGGGGGGGGGGGGGGGGGGGGCTGCGTGCGCCGTTACAAACTGGAGGGAGGGGGGTGGTGGAGGAGGTTGGTCGAGGGAGACAGAGAGCTGCTGTTAACCACATTCTGCTCTCTGGTGCTGGACTCAAGCAGGAATGAGTGGGTTAACCTACGATGAGCGTTTGTCAGCACTGGTCCTGTCAGAGTGTGGTGAATCTGTGGGATTGTTTGCCACAGACGGCTGTGGAGGCCAAGACGGTGGATATTTTTAAGACAGAGATGGGTAGATTCTTGATTAGTATGTGTGTCAGAGGTTCCTGATGTTGGGGGTGTCCAGAACCAGGGGCCACACAGTTTAAGAGTTAGGGGGGAAGCCATTTATAACGGAGATGAGGAAAAACCTTTTCACCCAGAGAGTTGGGAGTCTGTGGAATTCGCTGCCTCAGAGGGCAGTGGAGGCCGATTCTCTGGATGCTTTCAAGACAGAGTTAGACAGAACCCTTAAAGATAGCGGAGTCAGGGGATTTGGGGAGAAGGCAGGAACGGGGTACTGATTGTGGATGATCAGCCATGATCACACTGAATGGCGGTGCTGGCTCGAAGACTCTGTAACTAGGGTTGCCAACTGTCCCGTATTAGCCGGGACATCCTGTACATTGGCCTCTAAATTGGTTTGTCCCATACGGAACCGCCCTTGTCCCGTATTTGACTGCTACTACATCGGGTCGAGGGGACTCTCGGGTCGGAGCGCCACGTCTGGCCCCCGCCTCACCCTATCCCGAAGTAGTGGAGCCCATGGAGTGCAGCAGCAGCAGCGTCTCACCCGTGGCCCTGTCGGTCGGTCGGCAGCCCGGCCAGCTGTCCGACCTTCGGACCTTCACTGACCGCCGACACCACCACCACCCCTCCTTCTCACGGCCGATCATCGGTTTATGAGTTGGATGGGGCGCCAGACTTTGCACGAGGATGTTTCCACTAGTGGGAGAGTCTAGGACGAGCCGGGCCGGATTTAGATGAAGAGAATCCATAGGCTATTCCACTTGTGAGGCCCCTCCCAATCCCCCACCCCCATGACGAGAGGCAGATGGAAGAGTCCACCAGATTGACACCGATGTGCAGCCGAACATGGCCAATGAGATAAGGGCTGGAAAGCTGCACTTTTTATTTATTGCCAGTGCTAGTGTCGAGTTATCGGCTTAAAACACTATTATTCTGAAATGGAGGGCAAGGAAAATTACTGAAGTGTTGTTTAGAGAATACAGTGCGTTGTGACAGCATATGTAAGAAAGGCCTACGACAGTTTCAAAAATATTATACAGCAGGCCCGTACAAAGCTTTTCAAAAAGAGGGGTGGCATGGCAGGATTACAAATTGCTCCAAATTTATGACCAATTTATGACACCTTTTTTAGAAAATGTATTGTGTGTTGATTTGATTACGTTACTGTTCAACTGTGTTAGTGTTTGCACATTAAAAATATGATGCAAAATGAAAGTCGTGAACTATGGAATACATATTTTTCAGTATTGTTATCAAGGAAAAGAAAGCAGTTCCAATTGTTTGAAATTATTCATATGGAGAAAATATAATTGCTCTAAAACCTACCTTAAATTTGCAATTTCACTAAAGATAATCCCCCGTTTCCCCTCCCCCCTCATCCTTCCAACTCCCTCTCCCTCCACCTCTCACATCCCCCCCCCATGCTCCCTCCCTCTCTCCCTCCCAGGCAGCGAGACATCGGCCCTGAGAAACGGGCACTCTCGCAACGCAATATTCCACTACTTACCTGGAGTAGACACCTAGGATCTTTGGTAGACACGAATCATCAAGGTGATTGTGTGGAGTGCAAATGGAGATCTGAACCCGCCCGGGCCCACTGCGCACGTGCAGAGAGACAGCGTCATTTTGCGTCGCTACTGCGTCACCGGCTTCCCCCAACTGCGCAGGCGCGGATGGTCTCAATTTTTTTCCCCAAAACTTCCAGCAGTCAGAACCAGAATTTTGGGTAATTTCCGTCAAAGTGGAAACGCTGATAGCGCGCCAAATATTTTTTTCTCTGGATTTTTTCTACTCTGTGCAAAAAAAACACCTTGACCGGAGGCCCCCTAGATTTTGAGGCCCTAGGCGTCAGTAAATCCGGCCCAGCCCAGGCCCCTCTAGATCTCGCAGCCCAAAGATTAAGCTTGTGAAGCTTATACGTTAATCCGGCCCTGCCTTGCACCGACTGTTGTATTACAACAGCCCTTTAAATCATTAAACAATGTTAATGTTGTGGGCAGCTGAAAGAGACACTCAGTGGCTGTCAAAAGCAAAGTTTACACCCATTTTCTCCTTCCTTGAGTTTGAACCCATTCTTCCAAAAATCCATTCCGAAAAAATGAATCTGTTGTGTGGAGAGCAACTGCTGCAAACACACTTTAAATTCTCAGGTAGACAAAAATTCTGTAGAAACCCAGCGGGTGAAGCAGCATCTATGGAGAGAAGGAATAGGTGACTTTTCGGGTCGAGACGCTTCTTCAGACTGATACGTGTGGGTGGGGGGTGAGGGCGGGAAAGAGAAAGGAAGAGGCGGAGACAATAGGCTGTGGGAGAGCTGGGAAGGAGGGAGAAAGCAAGGACTACCTGATATTGCAGTAGCCATTGTTCATACCGCTGGGGTGTAAACTACCCAAGCAAAATATGAGGTGCTGCTCCGCCAATTTGTTGTGGGACTCATGCTGGCCATGGAGGAGGCCCAGGACAGAAAGGCATAGAAATCGCTATCAAAATATGGGGCGGACTGGGGGACACCATTTCTTGGCGGCCGGGTGTGAATGCGCACACTCACACACACGAGGCTTCGGAGGCTCCATCCAGTGCTAAATGCAGCTCAACTACAGCCCTGCCTGGACTGAAGGGACACGAGCCTGGAGTCGTGGAGTTAGCGCTGCTTCTCCGCGCTCGCTGTACACATGGGCCATATTTCCCGCAAGTCTTGGCAGGGCTGTAGGTTGACCTGGCGGGAGAGGCAGAGTTGAGCTGGGTTTAGCGCTGCTTCTTGGCGCTGGCTGTGGGCCTGGGGGTACAGCTCCCATCTTACTCCCGACCTCTCTGGTCACCCCCGGGCGTGGGGGGGTGGGGGGGGGGACAGCGGTGGAGAGCTGGGATAGATCCTGGCTGCTGATGAGGGGCAGGTCTGTGCCGAGAGTGTTTTGGCACATCTCCCTACTCCAATCACCGCTCTGCATTATCGTGTCCCGCCCCCATTGCCTGCTGACTGACGTCACACCCCCACTGTCTCGCGGAAAGCGGAGATTTCACCAGGTTTTAAAATCCGGATTACAAAAAATGGGGGGAAGGGGACTGTCCCCCACCTCTCAAAACGGGAGGGGGGGGGGTCGCACCTGACCTCCCCCCTGGATTTCCACCCCTGCAGGACAGAGAGGTCAGATTCAGAATGGGAGGGGGGTTGAAGTGCTGGGACACCGTTAGATCAGGTTGGTTATTGCGAACTGACCGGAGGTGTTGGGCGAAGCGATCGCCAAGCCTGCGCTTGGTCTCACCAGATGTAGAGCAGTTGACACCTGGAACAGCGGATGCAATAAATTAGTTTGGAGGAGGTGCAGGTGAACCTCTGCCTCACCTGGAGAGACTGCTTGTGTCCTTGGATGGAGTCGAGCGGGAGGTAAAGCGACAAGTGTAGCATGTCCTGAGGTTGCAAGGGAAAGTCCAGGGGATGGGGTGGTTTGGGTGGGAAGAGACAAGAGTCGGCAGATTTTAGGACCCGAAACTCAAAGTCGGCGGACTTTAGGACCCGGGGGAGCCCGGAGCTCAGGATCCGCCGCCCGCGGCTGCTGCTGAACCCGCGGGAAGGGAGATTATTTCAATCTTTATATTTTCACAAAAGTAATTTCTGTTCCGTTGCCGGACGCGGTTAACGCGTTGAAATGAACGGATCAACAGATCTGATGTCAGTTGTTGTTTATTTCACTCTTCCCACATTTACATCCCCCTGGTTTTATTTCCGCGCTCACTGGGGTTTTACGATGCGGAATTTAAGGATTAAATGGGAGTCGTTCAGCCACCGGGTTTCTGCCCCACAGCCCCTGAGCTCAGCTCCTGACGCCGGTCCCGGGACCCAAACCTTTTACACATCCGGAGCGGAACCGAAGCACATTCTCAGCCCCTGGTTTTGTTCCCAAAGCCAGAAGAAAGGATTAAGTTTCTCTGTGAATTTATTCCCACTGTAGGTGTGGAGATGGGACTTGGTGGCCGTGCCGTAAAATGAAACAGTCCCGGACTCGTCACTGAGATAAACTCCCACCCTCCTGGGGATGGGACTGACGGGGAGACGGGATGGAGGGGAGGTGAATGCATCAAACCCGTCACTCCACCCCCACCCGATGCTCCAGACTCCAGTCTCTGGGGTCAGTGTGACCGGCCTCTTCCTCTCCACAGACTCTGCGGCGACTCCCAGACTCCAGACCTGACTCCCTGCCACCTCCACGTCCCAGTAATGTCTCCCCGATGTGAATCCCTCCGATCCCAGCACACACGGACTGTCTGTAAACCTCTTCCCGGTGTCAGGGAGACGCCTCCGGGTCCCGGTCCATCTCACCCTCTTCCGATCCTCAGACACCTCAAGCCGCGCATGCGCTGTTTCCACATCCAGGGTGACGGAGACTGGGGGGAGAAGCAGAGTGTCCCCAGGGGTCGAGGGGAGACTCGGGCAGCGCGGCCTCGGGACCGGGGGAGAAGCCGCTCGGCCTCAGGCACAGGCGGGCGGACAACTGGAACCTTGCCCGGGGTTTCACCACAACCACATCCGGTGGACAACAGACTTCTCCCCTGGAATTTTTATCCAGGACGGAGAGGGTGACTTCGTGAGGTATCAGGTGGAGGTGGGGGAGGGGGGATGGGGAGGACGAGTGCGGGGAGTGAGGATGATATGAGATTGTGGTGGTAAAAGACAAATGAAGGGGGGCTAATCAGATATGGAGGCAGATTGGAGCAAGTGGATCTTGAGGTGAGCGGTAATTTGAGGCTGTTAAAGAGGAGGTAGTGTGGGGTGGAGCCACCATGATCACAGTGAAAGGGGGCAGACTTGAGGGGCCAGATGACAGGGTCGCTCCTGTTTTTGTTTGAGTGGAGGGTGAGACAAAGGGGAGTGTGCGTTTGTTAGTAAATTGGAGTGGGTGCAAAGGATTTACAATAATTTCATTAGGTCTGAATTTCATTCGAGTTATCGGGTGAAGTTGGACAGTCATAAGTGATAGGAAAAAATGAGGCCATTCGGCCCAACAACTATGCTCCGCCATTCAATCATGGCTGATCTATCTCTCCCTCCTAATCCCATTCTACAGCCTTCTCCCCATGACCTTGGACACCTGCACTAATCAAGAATCTATCTATCTTCGCCTTAAAAAATATCCACTGACGGCTTCTATATCCTCCTGTGGCACGAATTCCACAGACTCACCACCCTCTGGTTGAAAACATTTCACCTCATCGCCTTCCCAAAAGAACATCCTTTAATTTAGTGCCTATGACCTCCAGTCGTACACATTCCCACTATTGGAAACATCCTCTCCACATCCACATCCACGCCTTTCACCATTATGTACGTTTCAATGAGGTCCCTCCTCATTCTTCTAAACACCAACGAGTTGAGGCCCAATGCCAACAAATGCTCATCGTAGGTTAACCTACTCATTCCTGCAACAGACTACTCAGTCTGGGACATTTTTCATGAGAGCCTGTCAGGGTGACATTATATTGTTTAAGAAGGAACTGCAGATGCTGGAAAATCGAAGGCACACAAAAGTGCTGGAGAAACTCAGCGGGTGCAGCAGCATCTATGGAGCGAAGGAAATAGGCAACGTTTCGGGCCGATACCCTTCTTCAGACCCCTATATTAGCGTGACATTATATATGTGTATAAGATCTATATAAGGTGCTCAGATATGGTGATTAGCCAAAATACTTTACCCAACATCTAAACATAGAGTACATCAGTTGAAGGTGAGAGTGGAAACAATAAAAAGGACCTGAGGAGCAGGTTTTTCCGTCAGTGGGCAGTGTAAATATGGAACGAACTAAGAGAGGAAGTGGTCGAGGCTGGTACAATTACAACATTTTACTGACAGTTGGGTAGATACGTGGATAAGAAAGACTTGGGAGAATATGGGCCAGACTCAGGCAAGTGGGACTAGCTTGGTTGGGCAACTAGGTTGGCATGGTCGAGTCGAGTCAAAGGGCCTGTTGCTATGCTACACAGATCTCTCATTCTGTGACGCTTCCCAGCAGATGGGTGTGGTGTTAGATCAAATATTTAATTTCCCTTCAGTCCAAAATACCATTAATGTTTGCACATAAGTATTACTTAAATATGTCAGAACCAAGAACAATGGAAAAGGTATGAGCTTGCTTGATTGCTTGCTTGCTTGATGTCATCAGATGTTTCTCTGAATGCCGTGTTGAACGAAACAGGGCAATGAAACTTTTCAATCGGCAAAGCTTCATCTACCACCGGCAGTGGTTTGGCTTCATCACGAAACCTGCAAATATTTAACAGCTGGTTATTAACCGAGCATTAGAAATGTTTTGCGCTGTTCCACAAAAACGTTCAACATTTCCCTCAAGAGCATGTCCTACCTTCGCTTGCGCCCAGCTTCCTCCTGGAATAAATAAAACACAAATGTCAGTCGGATCGTCCTCTTCCTGACAGCGGGAATCTCACCAAATTCTACAATCCTCTTATAATTCCCATTTCCCAACTCTTATCGCCGCTGCCATGCAGACAGAAAGCGGATATTGTCGCAGAGATGTAGAACGATGGGGGAAAGCACAAGGAATGTTCATGAGAATGATGCCATAACTGAGAGGATGGAACTTAATGAAAAGACTGGGCAGGTCGTGGGATTTTATCTGGAGAAGATGTCAGGAAGGATCAGATAGAACTTACCATTATCTCTGAAATTCAATGGGCGGGCGGGGGGGACAATATCTCCACTTTGGAGAGAGCAAAAGTCCAAGCTGAAATTTAATGTCGTCTTCAATAAATACAGAAAGGATTACAGTCACGAGAACACGGACCTCACTTGCATTGGAGAGACCTAAGCCAACAGCAGAGATAATTTTGAAAGCAAGCGGGATAAACATGCGAACACTCCTGGAATTCGGAGTATTGTTGCCGGGTGTGGTGAGGAGATGAGAGGGATGTTGAGTGGAGCAGAAAACTTGACTGGATAGTATGAGCCGAATGGCCTGTCGATGATGTAGAATGGGATGTCATTCTATGGTGAACACACGTGGACTAAATAAACAGAGCAATTGTCCTCAAGGTGACCACCCACTGCTGATGGGAACTGGATATAGATGATCAATCTGAAGTGCATGCCACGTTCTAGATTTCAATATTAATCCCCAAAATGTGGTAATGGCTGATCTAGCCCAGGACTGAACTCCTCCTCTTTACCCCATTCCCTTTGATTACAATTCCCCGAATTCTCAAAAAACGTACGGTTAAATATGTTAAACCACTCAGAATCACCGACCATTTTGTGACTGCACTTTCACCGCCAAACTGTAGTGTAACCCCTCACCTTCAGCAACACCACACTATCTTGTTGCTCCATCTGATGCTCCAACTTTAAGAGTTCCTCGTGAATGGAATTTAAATTCCCTTGAATCTCTCCCAGATTTGTCTCCATTGTATTTAGAATCTTCTTCTCTTCCTCTCGGATATCTGCCAGTGCGCGCTGCTCTTCCTCAGTGAGAATCTGGTGTAGTTCAACAAACTGGCATGTGATCTTAGATTGAAGATTGTGCGATTGTTCCTGTGAAATGAAAGGTATATATAAATAACTAAATATTAATCAATATATAATGCCACTGATTGTGTTTCCTCACGACTTTGACGGTGGCATTTCGCCTGTGCATTATTTATTTGCTTTGGCAATTCAATAGTTTGCTTCTGAAATGCTTCTGAAACGTCATGAGGTTCACCTTAGGGCCCATTAATCCACTACCCCCAATACAATTCCCTGCTGCCTATTCCTTTTCATGTGCCCATTCATTCCCATTGATCCGTCCACCACCCACTTTCCCAGGGATTATAACAGTCACCGATTGACCATTGAACCAGCGTGATTGGGGACGTGGAAGGAATCCGACGCGATCACAGGGAGAAGGTGTGAACCACACAAGTTATGCATTCTTTTACTTATATGGATATGAGCCCACTCCGTCAACCCGCGCAGTCAGTAAGATTTTTCATTTTCAAATGTTGGCAGGTATGGGACTTTAATATCGCGGGCCCGGAATGTAACATCGCAGACCCCCTTGCCGGGGGGTCGCCGGAGAAGCGATCCGACCGCTGGCCTGCGGCCTACAACATCTGGAAGCCGCGGTCTGTGGAGTTTCTGGTGGCAGGCGTGGAGCGAACCTTCCGACTGCTGGCCTGTGGCCTACAACATCTGGAAGCTGCGGTCTCCGGTAAGGAGGTGGCCGATTTGGGAGATCCGGGCAGCGGGGTGTGCTCGACCTGTCCCGACCATCCCGACCAGAGGGCTTGAACATCGGGCCATCCGCAGCGGCGACTAAGGAGGGTCAGGGACCCGACCATGGGTGAACAAGGGAGGAGGACAGTCTGAACTGTATTGCCTTCCACCACAGTGAAGAATGCATGGTAAATTAAATTTCATGGCACCTTTGGGTGCAGGTGACAAATAAATTTGAGCTTTGAACTGTAATGGCAGTATAGAATTGGACCATCATTGCCTGTGGCAGATTGTGCTTCCTCAGCTGCCGCAGGAAGTACATCCTCTGTTGGGCCTTTTGGATGTGGAGTCGATGGTGGCCCCCCATTTAATGTCCCTGGCGATGAGGATTCCAAGGAACTTAAAAGACTCCGCAGATGCAACTTTAGGGTTTCGGCCTGTAACGTTGCCTATTTCCGTCGCTCCATAGATGTTGCCTCGCCCGCTGAGTTTCTCCAGCATTTTGGTCTACCACAGATGTGACTGTTGTGTTGTTGATGGTGAGTGGGGTGAGGGAAGGGGGAGCTCTCCTAAAGTCTACAATCAATTCCACTGTCTTAAGAGCATTAAGCTCCAGGCTGTAGTGATGGCACCAGGAAGCCAGCTGTGACACTTCCTGCCTGTAGGCAGATTCATCCCCATCCTGGATCAGTCCAATCAGGGTTGTGTCATCCGCAATAACTTGACAGAGGAATCTGTGGAGGTGCAGTCATTGGGAAAGAGAGGGTAGAGGAGAGGGTAGAGTATGCAGCCTTGTGGTGCTCCTATCGTGAGGTTCTGCAGGTCCGAGATGTGCTTTCCCAGCCTCACCTGCTGCTTCCTGTCTGTCAGGAAGTTGGTGATCCACTGACAGAGTTCAGGCACAGTCAACTGGGAGAGGTTGGTGTGTAGTAGCTCTGGCACAATGGTGTTGAATGCAGAACTAAAATCCACAAAAAAAATCCTTGCATAGATCCCCTATCCGTCTACAGTCCAACGCCTGCAGTTCCTGGTGGCTTGGTTTCCTCGGTGGAGGGTGAGGGAAGCCTCTATGTTGGACTGAGAAGATCCAATATGACTCTCAGTTCCTCTGCACCTGGCTGTACCCGTCTGTGGAGCGACACCACCACCTGCTGGTCACGGCCGGTGCTACAGGGGACAATGGGCTCTCTCAGGCTCTGTCTGTGGAGCGAACCCACCACTTGCTGGTCATGGCCGATGCTGCAGGGGACAGGATCTTGACTGCAGGAGGCATGTCCTCCCATCACCAAACTGTACCCTCCACTATCAGGGACGGCACGGTGGCGCAGTGGTCGAGCTGCTTCCTCACAGCGCCAGAGACCCAGGTTAGATCCTGACTACGGGTGCTGTCTATGCGGAGTTTGTACGTTCTCCCGCCGTGACCTGTGTGGGGTTTTCTCTGAGATCTGTTTCCTCCCACGCTCCAAAGACATGCAGGTTTGTAGACTAATTGGCTTGGCGTTTGTGTAAACAATTCTCGTGTGTGCAGGATAGTGTGTGGATCACTGGTCAGCCATGATAGAATGGCGGAGTAGACTCGATGGTCCAAATGGCCTAATTCTGCTCCGATAACTTATAAAGGGTCACGACCCGCAACGTCACCAATCCATGTTCTCCAGAGATGTTGCCTGACCCGCTGAGTTACTCCAGCATTTTGTGTCTTTGGACTCATGGAGTGATACAGTGTGGAAACAGGCCCATCAGCCCAACTTGCCCACACCGGCCAATATGTCCCAGCTGCACTAGTCCCACCTGCCAGCGTTTGACCCATATCCCTCCAAACCTGTCCTATCCAGGTACCTGTCTAATTGTTTCTTAAACAATGGTATAGTCCCAAACTCAACTACCTCCTCTGGCAGCTTGTTCCACACCCCAACACCCTTTGTGTGAAAAAGTTATGCCTCAGATTCTTTCACTTTTTCCCCTTCACCTTAAATCTCTGCCCTCTGGCCCTCGATTCCCCTATTCTGGGCAAGGGACTCTGTGCATCTACCCAATCTATTCCTCTCATGATTTTATACACCTCTATAAGATCTCCCCTCGTCCGCCTGCACTCCAAGGAATAAGAGACCCAGCCTACTCAACCTCTCCCTATAGCTCACACACTCTAACCCTGGCAACATCCTTGAAAAAAATTATCTGTACCCTTTCCAGCTTGACAACATGTTCCCACTAACACGGTGCCAAGAACTGAACACAATACTCTAAATGCGGCCTCAACAATGTCTTATACAACTGCAACATGACCTCCCAACTTCCATGTGTCCATCTTCAGTGTGAAGCAGCATCTGCAGTTCCTTCCTGCACATTGTGCCCAGTGTGTGTGGGGTGCAGTGTGGGTGGAGGTCACTGTTGTTTCCCCGTTGACCCAGTCTGTGTTTGTCTCCCACAGACCCCGGTGCTGCCTCCCACCATCACTGTGCAGGTGCGGCTCTGGGAACTCAAACGTGACCAGCTACAGTTCACCGAAGGCAAGTTCACCGATCGTCAGCCGTTTGGTGGCTGCACCGGGGAGAGGACGGGGAGAGGGAGGTGACCGGGGGGGTCATGGATGGGGAACGGGGGGCAAGAGGGTGGGGGGCAGTGAGAGGGATGGGGGGGACAGGGAGAGGGATGGGGAGAGAGAGGGATGGGGGGGAGAGAGAGGGGGTCGGGAGGGAGAAGCGGAGGGGGGTGGATGGGGAGAGGGAACTGGATGGTGAGAGGGAGTGGGGAGGAGATGGGGATGGGGACAGAAGGATTGGGCTGAAAGCAGCCTCGAGGCCTCATGGTCAAGTTTAGGGTGATCTCCCCCTGCTCATTGTACCCCTCCTTACTTCCCCACACCCACTTCTTCCCCCCCTCTCTCTCTCCCCCCCCCCCCCCCCCCTCTCTCTCTCCCCCCCACAGGTGTGCTGTACAACCAGTTCCTGTCGCAGGTGGACTTTGAGTTGCTGCGTGACTATGCGCGGGACCTGGGGGTGCTGGTGTGGGAGAATCCCCCCAAGCGGCTGATGGTGGTCACCCCCACCGGCCACCCCGATGTCAAACGCTTCTGGAAACGGCAGAAACACAACTGACCACCCAGGGAATCGCCCCCCATTCCCGCCCCTTCCCCTCTCCCCCATTCCTGCCCCCCCACCCCCCCCCCCCAAAGCCCCGACTGGAATAACCCCCCCCCCCCCAGCTTCGTCTCCCCCCCCCCGCACATTCAGTCTGAAGAAGGGCCTTGACCCAAATCGTCACCTGCTTACGTTATTGGAGGAGAGTTAGGCCATTCGGCCCATCGAGTCCATCCCACCATTCATGGCTGATCTCTGCCTCCTAATCCCATTTTCCTGCCTTCTACCCATAACCCTTTACACGCGTTAAGGGTGCCTGACCCGCTGAGTTACTCCGGCACTTTGTGTCCTCTCCATGTTCGCCAGAGATGCTGCCTGACCCGCTGAGTTACTCCAGCACTTTGTCTCCATCGCCCACCCATATTCCATAAAGATAGATGCAAAAAGCTGGAGTAACTCAGCGGGACGGGCAGCATCTCTGGAGAGAAGGAATGGGTGACGTTTCGAGTCGAGACCCTTCTTCAGACCTGCCTCTCCTGCTGAGTTACTCCGGCACTCTGTGCCCTGTCCATGTTCCCCAGAGATGCTGCCTGGATCCTCCTCCCCTACCCCCCCAACCAGGTCACGGGGAGGATTGTTGGGGGGGGGGGGTCACTGGGTCAGTCCCAAGCACCCCCTCCCCAAGCAGGGCTGGGCAGCGGGAACTGTCCCACCCTCCCGACCACGCGGGATCCTGGGACCAGCGAAGATTCACCACCGAGAGAAGCGGCCGCTGTTTCTGTGTGTTTTTGCATTTTCTTAATAAAATGTGGACAAAGAGATCTCAGTGCACGTTCCCAACGCCATCCCAGAGAGCAGAGAACACGTTGTTAAATAAAACTTTGTTCACAGAAGTATTCACGTGT
Source organism: Raja brachyura (assembly GCA_963514005.1). The sequence goes on from OY740805.1 coordinate 34,242,524, forward strand.
ACACAACAGCGCACAGCATTCATCACATTCATATTGTGCAGGAAGGAACCGCAGATGCTGGTTAAACCCCAGATAGACACACACAAAATGCTGGAGTAACTCAGTAACTTAGAAACAGGCCCACCGGGTCCGCGCCGACCAGCGATCCCTGCACATGAACACCATCCTACACCCAGTAGGGACAATTTGTACATTCACCAAGCCAATTAACCTACAAACCTGTACGTCTTTGCAATGTGGCAGGAAACCGAGGATCTCTGAGAAAACCTGAGGAAACCCATGCATGTCACCATGGGTGGCTCTGCAGCACATGATGGGGGGAAAAAGAGGGGAAGGGCTATTGTAATAGGGGATTCAATTGTCAGGGGAATAGATAGGCGTTTCTGCGGCCGCAAAAGAGACTCCAGGATGGTATGTTGCCTCCCTGGTGCAAAGGTCAGGGATGTTACTGAACGGCTGCAGAACATTCTGGAGGGGGAGGGTGAACAGCCAGTTGGCGTGGTGCATATTGGCACCAACGATATAGGGAAAAAAAGGGATGAGGTCCTACAAGGTGAATTTAGGGAGCTAGGAGATAGACTAAAAAGTAGGACTTCAAAGGTAATAATCTCTGGATTATTACCAGTACCACGGGCCAGTCAGAGTAGAAATAGGAGGATATTGCAAATGAATACGTGGCTTGAAAAATGGTGCAAGGGGGAGGGATTCAAATTTTTAGGGCACTGGAACCATTTCTGGGGGAGGTGGGACCAGTACAAACAGGACGGTCTGCACCTGGGCTGGAATGGAACCAATGTCCTTGGGGGAGTGTTTGCTAGTGCTGTCGGGGAGGATTTAAACTAATGTGGCAGGGGGATGGGTACAAGAGCAGAGAGGCAGGTGGGTGTAAAACGAGAGTGGAAGCAATAGGGAGCAAGGTGAAAAGTAAAAGTGGCAGGCAGACAAAACCAGGGCAAAAATCAAAAAGGGCCACTTCTCAACAAAATTGTATAAGGGGTAAGAGCGTAGTAAAAACAAGCCTGAAGGCCTTGTGTCTCAATGCAAGGAGTATTCGTAATAAGGTGGATGAGTTGAACGTGCAGATAGCTATTAATGAGTATGATATAGTTGGGATCACGGAGACATGGCTCCAGGGTGACCAAGGCTGGGAGCTGAACATCCAGGGATATTCAATATTCAGGAGGGATAGAGAGAAAGGAAAAGGAGGTGGGGTAGCGTTGCTGGTTAGAGAGGAGATTAACGCAATGGAAAGTAAGGACATTAGCTTGGAGCATGTGGAATCGGTATGGGTAGAGCTGCGAAACACTAAGGGGCAGAAAACGCTAGTGGGAGTTGTGTACAGGCCACCTAACAGTAGTAGTGAAGTTGGGGATGGTATCAAACAGGAAATTAGAAATGCGTGCAACAAAGGCAAAACAGTTATAATGGGTGACTTCAATCTACATATAGATTGGGTGAATCAAATTGGCAGGGGCGCTGAGGAAGAGGATTTTTTGGAAAGTATGAGGGATAGTTACCTAAATCAACATGTAGAGGAACCAACGAGAGAGCAGGCTATTTTAGACTGGGTATTGAGTAATGAGGAAGGGTTAGTTAGCAGTCTTATTGTGCGTGCCCCCTTGGGCAAGAGTGACCATAATATGGTCGAGTTCTTCATTAGGATGGAGAGTGACATTGTTAATTCAGAAACAATGGTTCTGAACTTAAGGAAAGGTAACTTTGAGGGTATGAGACGTGAATTGGCCAAGATTGACTGGCAATCAATTCTAAAAGGGTTGACGGTGGATACGCAATGGAAGACATTTAAAGACTGCATGGATGAACTACAAAAATTGTTCATCCCAATTTGGCAAAAGAATAGATCAGGGAAGGTAGTGCATCCGTGGATAACAAGGGAAATCAGGGATAGTATCAAAGCAAAGGATGATGCGTACAAAGTAGCCAGAAAAAGCCGCATACCAGAGGACTGGGAGAAATTCAGAGACCAGCAGAGAAGGACAAAGGGCTTGATTAGGAAAGGAAAAATAGATTATGAAAGAAAACTGGCAGGGAACATAAAAACTGACTGCAAAAGTTTTTATAGATATGTGAAGAGAAAGAGATTAGTTAAAACAAATGTAGGTCCTTTGCAGTCAGAAACAGGTGAGTTGATCATGGGGAACAAGGATATGGCGGACCAATTGAATAACTACTTTGGTTCCGTCTTCACTAAGGAAGACATAAATAATCTGCCGGAAATAGCAGGGGACCGAAGGTCAAAGGAGTACTTGAGTGAAATCCAGGTTAGTCGGGAAGTGGTGTTGGGTAAATTAAATGGATTAAAGGCCGATAAATCCCCAGGGCCAGATAGGCTGCATCCCAGAGTACTTAAGGAAGTAGCTCCGGAAATAGTGGATGCATTAGTGATAATCTTTCAAAACTCTTTAGATTCTGGAGTAGTTCCTGAGGATTGGCGGGTAGCAAACGTAACCCCTCTTTTTAAGAAGGGGGGGAGAGAGAAAACGGGGAATTACAGACCAGTTAGTCTAACATCGGTAGTGGGGAAACTGCTAGAGTCAGTTATTAAAGATGGGATAGCAGCACATTTGGAAAGTGGTGAAATCATTGGACAAAGTCAGCATGGATTTACGAAAGGTAAATCATGTCTGACGAATCTTGTGGAATTTTTCGAGGATGTAACTAGTAGCGTGGATGGGGGAGAACCAGTGGATGTGCTGTATCTGGACTTCCAGAAGGCTTTCGACAAGGTCCCACATAAGCGATTAGTATATAAACTTAAAGCATATGGCATTGGGGGTTCAGTATTGATGTGGATAGAGAACTGGCTGGCAAACAGGAAGCAAAGAGTAGGAGTTAACGGGTCGTTTTCACAATGGCAGGTAGTGACTAGTGGGGTACCGCAAGGCTCAGTGCTGGGACCCCAGCTATTTACAATATACATAAATGATCTGGATGAGGGAATTGAAGGCAATATCTCCAAGTTTGCGGATGACACTAAGCTGGGGGGCAGTGTTAGCTGTGAGGAGGATGCTAGGAGAATGCAATGTGACTTGGATAGGCTGGGTGAGTGGGCAAATGTTTGGCAGATGCAGTATAATGTGGATAAATGTGAGGTTATCCACTTTGGTGGCAAAAATAGGAAAACCGACTACTATCTAAATGGTGGCCGATTAGGAAAAGGGGAGATGCAGCGCGACCTGGGTGTCATGGTACACCAGTCATTGAAAGTAGGCATGCAGGTACAGCAGGCAGTGAAGAAAGCCAATGGTATGTTAGCTTTCATAGCAAAAGGATTTGAGTATAGGAGCAGGGAGGTTCTACTTCAGTTGTATAGGGTCTTGGTGAGGCCACACCTGGAGTATTGCGTACAGTTCTGGTCTCCAAATCTGAGGAAGGACATTATTGCCATAGAGGGAGTGCAGCGAAGGTTCACCAGACTGATTCCTGGGATGTCAGGACTGTCTTATGAACAAAGACTGCATAGACTTGGTTTATACTCTCTAGAATTTAGGAGATTGAGAGGGGATCTTATAGAAACTTACAAGATTCTTAAGGGGTTGGACAGGCTAGATGCAGGAAGATTGTTCCCGATGTTGGGGAGGTCCAGGACAAGGGGTCACAGCTTAAGGATAAGGGGGAAATCCTTTAGGACCGAGATGAGAAGGAATTTTTTCACACAGAGAGTGGTGTGTCTCTGGAACTCTCTGCCACAGAGGGTAGTTGAGGCCAGTTCATTGGCTATATTTAAGAGGGAGTTAGATGTGGCCCTTGTGGCTAAGGGGATCAGAGGGTATGGAGAGAAGGCAGGTACGGGATACTGAGTTGGATGATCAGCCATGATCATATTGAATGGCGGTGCAGGCTCGAAGGGCCGAATGGCCTACTCCTGCACCTAATTTCTATGTTTCTATGTTTCTATGTCACGGGGAGAACGTATAAACTCCGTACAGACAGCACCTGTAGTCGGGATTGAACCCGGGTCTCCGGCGCTGCATTCGCTGTAAGGCACCAATTCTACCGCTGTGCCACCGTGACCGATTTGTGGAATTCCCTGCCTCAGATGGCAGTGGAGGCCGATTCACTGGATGCGTTCAAAAGAGAGTTAGACAGAACGCTTAGTGCTGGTGGAATCAAGGGATATGGGGAGAAGGCAGGAACGGGGAACTGATTGTGGATGATCAGCCATGATCACATTGAATGGCGGTCCTGGCTCTAAGGGCCGAATGGCTTCCTCCTGCACCTATTGTCTACATATGGATGTATCCCATCTTGTCCTCCTCCCCTAAACCTCTCCTCACCTCTCTTCTCCCCGCCCCTCCTCCCCTCTCTGCTTCGTCGGGGGTGCCGTCGAGTATGGCTGCCCTCCCAGCAGCTGTTAGTCTTTTCACTCTTTTTTAAATTCTTGGTTTGTTAAAAGTGTTTGTTTTTGAGGTATTTTAGTCTTTTTATGTGTGGGGGGGGGGGGGGGAAGTGGGACACTATTGTTCTCAGTCCTACCTGGTCGGAGTTGCGGCTTTTCTCCGAGCCGTGTTTTCGCCCCTTCCTTGCGGCCTACCGGCAGTCTGGAGCAGCGTTTCCTGCCGGGACCGGCCGGGACTTCAGTTTCGGCGGCGGCACAGCGCTGGGGCGCCATCGCGGAGCGGGCGATGCCTTACCCGGGTCGCCATGCAGTAAGCTCCGGAGAGCTGTGACTGCTGACTCCGACATCGTGGAGGTGCGGTCTGTGGAGCTTCCAGCCGCGGGCTGGCGGCGCTGAGCTTTAAAAACCGCGGAGCCTGGGATCTCACAACGAGATCGCCAGAGTTGGAGCTTGGACCGGCGCGGCCCGTGGACTTCGGGAGCTGCGAACTCCGGGGAGGAAGCGGCCGCTCCAGTCACTCCGAGCCGCTGAGAGTGTTCACCCGACGTCAGAGCTTCATCATCCGGCGAGAGGGCCTGAAGCATCGGGCTGCCGTAGCGGCGACTGCAGAGGCCTCAATAGGCCCGACTATGGGGGAACTGGGGATGGGACTGGACTTTGCTGCCTTCCCCCACAGTGGGAACCATTGTGGGGAGATGTTTTTATGTTTACTGTTAAATGCTTTAATGTTGTGTCTTATCTTTATTGGTGTGCTGCATTGGCAAGTCACGTTTCACTACACCAATTGGTGTATGTGATAATAAATGTCCTTTATTCCCCACCTTCCTCCCTTCAGCCATCCCCTCCCATCCCCCCCTTCCCTTCCCCATCCCCTCCGTCCCCTTTCCCTTCTCCTCCCCCCCTCTGTTTCCCTTCACTTCTCCCCAAACTACCCGCTCCCGACACGTGACACCAGACCTCCATTCACCCGCCCTGACACGTGACAGCAGAATGACGTAACTCACGGCGCTCCCATTATCCCGCCCTCCGCACGTGACAAGGGCCCCACCCCCAGCCTCACCCCGGCTTCAAAGATTGGCAACTCTTTGAAGCTTTGGTCATGGGGGTGACATAAGTTACAGAAGTGAAGTTCCAGGAAGTTGTCCACAGTGCCATTCAACAAAACAGTTGTGCTTATTTCTAAATCATCCTGTTCAGTGAAAAGGGACAGACAGACAGCAGTGTTTAAACATGTTAATTAATTTAAAAATCTCCTGGGAACCCTTGACTTGGTAATCCAACCTAAGCTTGGACTAACAGTGGGAACTTCACATGTTTCAGTGTCCCATCTGCAAAGTCTACAGCATTCACCTTGTCAAACTCATTCGTGAGGCTGCACTCGAGAATATTATGTTGAAAAGGACACAAAGTGCTGGAGTAACTCAGCGGGTCATAAATGATAGGAGCAGAATTAAGTCATAGGGCCCATTGTCTACTCCGCCATTCAATCGTGGCTGATCTATCTCTCCCTCCTAAGTTCTCTCGATAACCTCTGATACCCGTACTAATCCAGTATTTCTATTTCTGCTTAAAAAATATCCACTGAATTGGCCTCCACCGCCTTCTGTAGCAAAGATATCCACAGACTCACTACCCTGTGACTAAAGAAATTGCCCCTTATCTTCTTAAAACAACATTCTTTAATTCTGAGGCTGTGACCTCCAGATCTAGACTCTCCCACTGGTGGAAACATCCGCTCCAATCTATCCAAGTCTTTCATTATTCAGTACGTTTTGATGAGGTCCCCCCCGCATTCTTCTAAACTCCAGCGAGCACAGGCCCAGTGCAGTCAAACGCTCATCAGGCAGCATCTCTGGAGAACATGGAGATGCGACGTTTTGGGTTGGGACCCTGCAGAATGAATCCGAAACGTCACCTATTGAGGTTCTCCAGCGATGCTGTCTATTCAATTATTCAAATATTCCTTACACCAAGTCTAGCCTTATGCAGCAATTAAGTCATGCAGTGTAGAAACAGGGCCTACAGCCCAACTTGCCCATCTCAACCAACATGCCCCGTCAACGCTGGTTCCACCTGACCCACATTTGGCCCATAACCCTCAACCTTTGCTGTCCATGTACCTGTCCAAGTGGCTTTAAAATTTTAGATATACAGCATCAGGGTTCAATCCTGACTATGGATTCTGTCTGTACAGAGTTTGTACGTTCTCCGTGTGACTGCATGGGTCTCCTCCGGGTGATCTGGTTTCCTCCCACACTCCAAAGACGTGCAGGTTAATGCGAAAAGATAACACTCTTAACTCCTGGATTGAAAGCATCTGTAAATGCTTGTGTCTCAGAACTGTTCCGTAGCTTTAGCATTTTGTACGTGATTAAATTTAATAGAAACACCTCCACAAGTTCCATGGCATGATTTGGCGCAGAATGCATAAAGAACATTGCAATAGTCTTGGCGTGGTTCATTCTGAACCACAAGCCACTGTTCCAATGCACATTATGAGCAGATGGCACTGTGCTAAATATCACAACTCTCCCCACACACAAAGGGCAATTTACAGAGGCCAATGGGATGCAAGCAGAAGCCTCCACGTGGTGCAACCCGGGCAATGCTGACGACAGAAACTGTACCACAGTGACTGACTGAAGTAGCCAATTCTGCAACCACCGACCGTCAACCATCACTGACCGACCGGAAAGACGTGATATAGAAGATGGCTGGACACGAGGAAGAAGACACAGGCCAATTAACCAACAAACCCACATGTCTTTGGGCAAATGTTTGGCAGATGCAGTATAATGTGGATAAATGTGAGGTTATCCACTTTGGTGGCAAAAATATGAAAGCAGACTATTATCTAAATGGTGGCCGATTAGGAAAAGGGGAGTGCAGAGAAGGTTCACCAGACTGATTCCTGGGATGTCAGGACTGTCTTATGAAGAAAGACTGGATAGACTCGGTTTATACTCTCTAGAATATAGGAGATTGAGAGGGGATCTTACAGGAACGTACAAAATTCTTAAGGGGTTGGACAGGCTAGCTGCAGGAAGATTGTTCCAGATGTTGGGGAGGTCCAGGACAAGGGGCCACAGCTTAAGGATAAGGGGGAAATCCTTTAGGACCGAGATGAGAAGGACTTTTTTCACACAGAGAGTGGTGGGTCTCTGGAACTCTCTGCCACAGAGGGTAGTTGAGGCCAGTTTATTGGCTATATTTAAGAGGGAGTTCAATGTGGCCCTTGTGGCTGAGGGGATCAGAGGGTATGGAGAGAAGGCAGGTACGGGATACTGAGTTGGATGATCAGCCATGATCATAATGAATGGTGGTGCAGGCTCGAAGGGTCGAATGGCCTACTCCTGCACCTAATTTCTATGTCTTTTGGATGTCGTGGAAACCCGGAGCACCTGGAAGAAACCCATATAGTCATGGGGAGAACGTGCAAACTCCGAACAGACAGCACCCAAGGTGAGGATAGAACCCTGGTCTCCGGCCCTGTGAGACGATGGCTCCACCCGCAACTCCACAGTACCTCAGAAATATTAACCCTTTCCAGACACTGTAAACTGCCCAACCTGCTGAATGCACACAACGTTATCTGTATTTTGTTGGCAGTTTATGGTCAGACTTACATTTCAATCACCCATTCAACTGGAAAAACTAAAACAAAACACAGATGCTGAAAATCCAAATGGAAACACCATTCATCATCAGTATTAGATCTGAAATGTAAGGTCTGTTTCACCTTGCAGATGCTGCCTGACCTGCTGAGTATTTGGGGCAATTTCTGTTTTTATTCGATATTTTAATCCATGCATTTATTTGGTTTGGGCCGCAGCTGTGGTAAACGGTCACAAAAGTCACTTATTAAATCAGATTCCCGCTGTTTCTGCAATTGTCAAAGTTAATTCTCAAAGTTACAGCTGGTCTGTGGTCGCACCACGTGGCTTTGCTGCCATCTAGTGGCGGAACCAAGAGGTGACGCAGTTAACGCGTTGAAATGAACGGATCGACAGACAGCTCTGATTTCAGTTGCTGTTTATTTCACTCTTCCCACATTTACATTCCCCCTGGGTTTATTTCCGCGCTCACTGGGGTTTCACGACGCGGAATTTGGGGATTAAATGGGAGCCGTTCAGCGCCGACCTGTTGTCCACCGGGTTTCTGCCCCACAACCCCTGAGCCCCACTCCTGACGCCGGTCCCGGGACCCGACCCTTTTACACACCCGGAGCGGAACCGGAGCAGATTCCCAGCCAGTTTCCATCCCAAGTCTGGAAGAAAGGATAAAGTTTCTCCGTGAATTTGTTCCCAGTGAAGGTGTGGAGATGGGACTTGGTGTCCGCGTCGTAAAATGAAACTGTCCCGGACTCGTAACTGAGATAAACTCCCAGCCTCCCGGGGATGGGACGGGCGGGGAGAGGGGATGAAGGGGAGGTGAGTGCATCAAACTCGTCACCCCACCGCCCGATGCTCCAGACTCCAGGGTCTGTGGGACTGGTCCCTTCCTCTCCACAGACTCTGCGGCGACTCCCAGACACCACCACCGACTCCCCGCCACCTCCACCTCCCAGTAATGTCTCCCCGATGTGAATCCCTCCGATCCCAGCACACACGGCCAGGCTGTAAACCTCTTCCCGGTGTCAGGGAGACTCCTCCGGGTCGCGGCCCATCTCACCCTCTTCCGATCCTCAGACACCTCGAGCCGCGCATGCGCTGTTTCCACATCCAGGGTGACGGAGACTGGGGGGAGAAGCAGAGAATCAGAGAGTCCCCGGGGGTCGGGGGGAGACTCGGGCAGCGCGGCCCCGGGACCGGCCTCAGGCACAGGCGGGCGGACAACTGGAACCTTGCCCGGGGTTTCACCACAACCACATCCGGTGGACAACAGACATCTTTCCCGGAGTTTAATCCCGGGATGGAGAGGGAATTTCGTGAGGTGCGGGAGGGTGGACGGGGAGGACGAGTGCGGAGAGTGAGGAGGATTGCCAGATTGAGGTGGGGATGGAGGAATGAAGCGGGCTATTCAGATATGGAGGCATATCGGAGGAAGGTGAGATTGAGATGAGTGGTAATTTGAGGTTGTTAAAGGGGAGGTAGAGGTGTGGGGTGGAGTCGCCATAATCATGGTGAATTGGGGGGGGGGAGACATGAGGGGCCAGGTGATCTGCCCCTGTTGTTTTGAGTGGAGGGTGAGTGAGAGGGAGGGGTGGCTTGGACCATGGAAGGGAGCAGAGGTTGAATGATCAGGTGTTAGACAGGATGAATGGAGACTTGTGGTTGTAGGGTCGCTGAAAGAGAGCCGATTCACGGGTGGATATGATGGGTGTGTACAACTAAAAACACACTGATCTCATTGTGAACTAATATATGAACTTCACTGATGGACTTGACAATGTTCCACATATAAGGATGGTCCAGAAAGTGAAGGCAGGTGGGATCCAAGTTGAGCTGGTGAAATGGACCCAAAATTGGTTTGGTGGTTGGAGGTAGAAGGTAGCGGCAGAAGGATGAGTTATCTGCTTGGAGGTCTGTGACTGGTGGAGTGCAGCAGAGATCGGTGCTGCAGCATGGGTATCAAATCAAGAGTGCAGGTTTATCTTGAGAGCAAAGAATTTTAAAGTGAATCTGAGTAGTAAGTTTTCTTTACACTGAGAATTGTTGAAATCAGGAACATGCTATAGAGGAGGCGGTGGTGAGATCTAATCATTATACACGAGGCACTTATCTAGGCGAGGTGCAGAAGAATACTAATATAATGTGGGGAAGTCGATTAGTAAAGCTGGGAAATAGGTGGACATGGACATGATGGGCCAAAGGGCCAGACTCTGTAATGCACAACCATGGCTCTCTGCTCCAAGAGCACTGAATGACTGAGTCACCACACCACCTGTGCAGGGAATTCCAAAGGTTCCTCAGTCTCTGCGTGCAGTTATGTCTCCTTATCTCAGTCCTCCGTGGTGCAGCCCACATCCTTAGAGAGTGCCCGTTCTCCAGACCACTCAGACAGGGGAAACCTCCTCCCTGCATCCAGCCCACTGAACCCTGTAAGAACTTTGTGTTTCACTGAGATCTCCTCCAATGCACCCAAACTCTTAAGTACACAGGCTTAGTCTACTCAATCTCACCCCGCAAAGCAAAATCATTGTCCCAGGAACAAGTATTGGTAATTTTTGCTGCAATTCCTTAGTCTGTCAATTTATCGGTACACAGGAGCATAGGAACACAAGAAAACAGGAGCAGGATTAGGATCCGCTCCTCAGGCTTGCCCCTCCATTCAATGTGATCATGGCTGATCTAAGCTGGCACCAATTCCTCTTCTGTATTAGTTCCCCATAATCTTAAATATTCGATCTAAGCAATATTCTACACATCACCTGAGAGACCACTCTGGAAAGTTGGATCTCATGGAATCCGAGGTGAACTAGGCGATGGAATACAACATTGACCTGAAGGTCGCAGACAGAGGATGTTGGTAGAGGGTTGTTGGTGGGGACAGAGTCCACTGTTGTTCCTTATACACGATTGGGTGTGTATGTAGGTTGCACAGTTAGTCAGATTGGAGATGGAACTAAAATTGGTGACATTGTGGAGAGTGAAGAACATTATCTGAGAGTAAATGGGATCCGTGTGAACTGGGCCAATGGGCTCAGGAACGGCAGGTGGAATTTATTCATGTGAAGGCGAGGTGATGCACTTTGCTGAGACAAACCAGGGCAGGACATACACAGTAAATGGGAAAATTTATAGAACTGAGAGATCTCCGGCTGCAGGTACACAGTGCGATGGAAGATGCAACAGTGACAGGCAGGGTGGTAAAGAATAGGTTTGTCACTCATGCTTTCATAGGTCAGGATATTAAATACAGCGTTTGACACAATAAGATTGTTAGCAAATTAGAGAGGGTGCAAAAGGATTTATGATAGTTTTGTCAGGTCTGAAGGGCTGGGTTATAAGCAGACGTTGGACAGGCAGGAACATTTATCTTTGGAGCCCATCCGGGTGTTTTTAATAGATGAGTATTAGATATATATAAGGTGCATAGATAGGGTGAATAGCCTCAGTATTTCACCCAAAGCAGGAGAGTATGAACATCTGACTCGGTGATGCTTCCCAGCTGATGGGTTTAGTGGTAGATTAAATTTCCCTTCAGTCCACAAGAACATTAATGTTTGCATCTAGGTATTGCTTAAAGATATCAGAAACAAGAATAATGGAAAATGTACAAGCATTACCTTGCTTGAAGTCATCAGATGTTTCTTTGAATACCATGTTGAATGAAACAGGGCAATTAAACTTTTCAATCGGCAAGGCATCATCTACCACCGACAGTGATTTGGCTTCATCATGAACCCTGCAAATATTGAACAGCTGCTTATAAACTGATCATTAGAAATGTTTTAAGGTGTTCCACAAAACACTTACACTGTTTCCGTCAAGACAATGTCCTACCTTCGCTTGCGACCAGCTTCCTCCTGAAACAAATAAAACACAAATCTCAATTGACTGAGATGGACTGTCCTCATCCCGACAGCGGAAATTTCACCAATGCTCTGATAATTCCCATTTCCCAACTCTTATCATCGCGGTCATGCAGAGAGAAAGCTGATATTGTCGCAGAGATGTAGAACGATGGGGGAAAGCACAAGGAATATTCATGAGAATGACACCATAACTGAGAGGATGGAAATTAATGAAAAGACAGGGCAGGTCGTGGGATTTCATCCGGAGAAGTTTTCAGGAATGATGAGAGGGAATTTAATATTATCAGTGGATTTAAATGTGTGGGGATGAAGTAATATCTCAAATCGACAGGGAGACCAATAATCTAAGTTGAAATGTAACGTGGTCTTCAATAAATACCTAAAGGAATGCAGTCATGAGAACATGGACCTCACTTGCATTGGAGGGACTGAAGCCAACAGCAGAGATAAATTTAAATGCAAGCGGTGATAATTGGTCGGTTCTAAGCTTCCGCCCAGCCCTCTAGGCCTCGCACAGACAGAGGCACTCCAGAAGGGTACGTGGTCCTGAGCTCTCTTCCAGAAGATCAGCTCTGAGCCTCGTGACCAGGGACTTCTATATGCCCCGCGAACTCGAGGGCCGAACCACACGGGGGTTGTCTCTTAATCACCCAATTACGAACATCGATTAACCCCATACATAACAGGCATTTCCCCAACCCAATGATACAACAATTCAATACATCGTATTCACAACGGACTTCAAGATGAAGTCAACTTGGAAACATTTACCCTGATGAACAGAACTCTCAGACAAGGCTCAACACCACATCCAATCAACACTTAGCAGAGTCAGACTCTGCAACATCATTTACAAACTATTTCCAATGTATATGTCTGGTTTGCAGCCACCCATTCTATGCATTTAGTACCAAATTGACAGGATTTGCAAGGATTCCCATTCTTTGCTTGCAAATTGTATCTAAGTTCCAGACTTCCTGGCATCTGTCGCAGCCTGTCCCAGTGAGCAAATACAATTTGACCAAATCTCCCAGCAAACCCTGAAACTTAACCCCATTTTGAAGTCCAAATGGTCTGTCTATGGTGTAGAATAGGATGTCACTCTATGGTGAAACAAGGTTGACAAACCAAACAGAGCAAATTCCCTCAAGATGACCACCCACTGCTGATGGGAACCGGATATAGATGATCAATCTGATGTGTGCGTCATGTTCTAGATTACAATGTTAATCCCCACAATGTGGCCATGGCTGATCTAGCCCAGGACTGAACTCCTCATCTTTGCATCATTCCCATCAATTACAATCCCCGATTATTTCCCTCTGGTTTAAAATATGTCTAATGTATGTAAAGCTCTGAGTCTCTTGGTTGGAGACTCCCAGATATTCACTGCCCTCTGCCCATTCGTGGTCCTTGGGATCAGATATACGATCACCTGTCATTGTTCTAAACTCCACATAATATAAACACCTCTCTACATTCCGGCCAGACTGTCCTGAGATCCCATAGATTCAGCGGGAGGCCAACTAGTTTCTGAACAACAGCTGGACCAGAAGGAACATTTACTCAGTTCCGAATTACTGGGAAATGCAGCATTTATTTCTGAAATGTCACCCACCATTTTGTGACTGCACTATCACTTCACCAAACTGTAGTGTAACCCCTCACCTTCAGAAACACCACACTGTCTTTTTGATCCATCTGTTGCTGCAACTTTAAGAGTTCCTCCTGAATGGATTTTAAATTCTCTTGAATCTTTCCAAGATTTGTCTCCATTGTATTTAGAATCTTCTTCTCTTCCTCCCGGATATCTGCCAGTGTGCGCTGCTCTTTCTCAGTGAGAATCTGGTGCAGTTCAGCATACTGGGATGTGATCTTGGACTGAAGGTTGTGTGATTGTTCCTGTGAAATAAAAGGTGAAGAACAATATATAATGTCACTGATTGTGTTTGCTCACGACTTTAACGGTGACATTTGGCCTGTACACGGTTTATTTGCTTTGGCAATTCAATAGTTTGTCTGAGGTAGACAAAAATGCTGGTGGAACTAAGGAATTGTAAGGGTAAAAAGACCATAATGGGACTAATCTACAGGCCCCCAAACAGTAACCTGGACATAGGGCACAAGGTGAATCACGAGTTAAAGTTGGCATGTAGTAAAAGTAATGCTGTGGTTGTTATGAGAGATTTCAACAAGCAGGTAGATTCGGAAAATCAGGTTGGTACTGGACCCCCCAGAAAGGGACTTTGTGGAGTGCCTTTGTGATGGATTCTTGGAACAGCTTGCATTGGAGCCTACCAGGGAGAAGGCAATTCTGGATTTAGTGTTATGTAATGAACTGGATTTGACACACTAGAGGCAGAAAACATGTTCCCAATGTTGGGGGAGTCCAGAACCAGGGGATACAGTTTAGAAACATAGAAAATAGGTGCAGGAGGCCATTCGGCCCTTCGAGCCAGCGCCACAATTGATTGTGATCATGGCTGATCGTCCGCTATCAATAACCCGTGCCTGCCTTCTTCCCATATCCCTCGACTCCACTAGCCTCTAGAGCTCTATCCAATTCTCTCTTAAATCCATCCAGTGACTTGGCCACCACTGCCCTCTGTGGCAGGGAATTCCATAAATTCACAACTCTCTAGGTGAAAACATTTTGTCTCGCCTCAGTCATAAATGACTTCCCCTTTATTCTAAACTGTGGCCCCTGGTTCTGGACTCTCCCAAAATTGGGAACATTTTTCCTGCATCTAGCTTGTCCAGTCCTTCTATAATTTTATACATTTCTATAAGATCCACCCTCATCCTTCTAAACTCCAGTGAATACAAGCCTAGTCATTTCAATCTTTCCTCATATGACAGTCCCGCCATCGCAGGGATCAATCTCGTGAACCTACGCTGCACTGCCTCAATCACAAGGATGTCCTTCCTCAAATTAGTAGACCAGAACTGTACATATTACTCCAGATGTGGTCTCACCAGAGCCCTATACAACTGCAGAAGAACCTCTTTACTCCTATTCTGAAATCCTCTTGTTACGAAGGCCAACATTCCATTAGCTTTCTTCACTGCCTGCTGTATCTGCACGCCACCCTTCAGTGACCGGTGTACAAGGACACCCAGGTCTCGCTTTACCTCACCCTTACCTAACCTGCCCACTTGTTTTTGCCACCAAAATAAATAACCTCACATTTTTCTATATTACTAGACTAGGTGGGACCCATAGGGTCCCAGCATTACACGGGAGGGCTGGTCACCAACGCAATATTCCATCTCTCCACCAATTCCAATATTGCTCACCAGTGGGGGGGGGGGGGGGGGGCTTTGCGTTGCGCTCGTAAGGGTGTTGCGGGCCTAAGGTACTGGTTTCCAGAGGGCTAGAATAGACATTGTGGGCCAAATGGATTCATGGGCTAGAAGCCAACTGTTGCAATGATTTTAAAAGGCGAGGCAAACAATTGGACAACAGTCACATCAAGGGGACTCACTGTGGAGTAGACGTCCATTCAATATTATTCAGAGCTCAGAGAGCCACGACCTCTCACTTCCTGGGTCTGGCAGAAACTGAGTAAGGCACGACACTTCCGGGTTTTATAGACCCCCCCCCCCCCCCCCTCTCCCCAGCGGGGGCAGCAGAGAAAACAGAGAGAATGGGGAATTTAAAAAAAACAATAGTATCCCTCTCATTTTGCATAGATGGGAAAAATACTCTGGGCCAGGAAGGCGGAGGGGGTCTCTGAGCGAGGTGACCAAAAAATGAACGCCATAGGTGGTGACGTTCTCTCGGAAATTGCAGTGGGCCAAAAGCGGTCAAGATCAGACTTTTAGTAATATAGATAGATATATAGATAGATAGTGCATCTGCCACACATCTGTCCACTCACTCAACCTGTCCAGGTCCCCCTGCAACCTCCTAACATCCTCTTCCCTGTTCACACTGCCACCCAGCTTTGTGTCAATCGCAGACTTGAAGTGTTGCTCCTAATTCCCTCTTTCAAATCATTTCTCTTTCAACTGTAGTGTTGCTCCTAATTCCCTCTTTCAAATCATTAATATATATATGGTAAACAGTTGTGGCCCCAGCACTGAGCCTAGCAGCACTCCACTCGCCACTGCCTGCCATTCTGAAAAGGACCCGTTCACTCCTACTCTTTACTTCCAGTCTGCCAAACAATTTTCTATCCATGTCAACACCCTACCCCCAATACCATGTGCTCTAATTTTAGTCACCCGTCTGGGACCTTATCAAAGGCTTTCTGAAAGTCTAGATACACTGCATCCACTGACACCTGTTCATCCATTTTACTTGTCACATCCTCCAAAAATTCCAGAAGATTAGTCAAGCATGATTTCCCTTTCATAAATCCACGTTGACGTGGACTAATCCTTTTACTGCTATCCAAATGCCCCATCATTACCTCTTCAATAATTGACTCCAGCATCTTTCCCACCACCGAAGTCAGGCTAACTGGTCAGTAATTCCCCTTTTTCTCTCTCGCTCCTTTCTTGAAAAGTGGGATAATATTAGCTATACTCCAATCCTTTAAGAATAAGGAGTAAGCCATTTAGTACAGAGATGAGGAAACACCTTTTCTCACAGAGAGTGGTGAGTCTGTGGAATTCTCTCAGTGGAGGCAGGTTCTCTGGATGCTTTCAAGAGAGAACTAGATATGGCTCTTAAAAGTAACGGAGTCAGGGGATATGGGGAGAAGGCAGGAACGGGGTACTGATTGTGGATGATCAGCCATGATCACATTGAATGGTGGTTCTGGCTCGAAGGGCCGAATGGCCTACTCCTGCACCTATTGTCTATAATAGTTTGTCTAAGGTAGACAAAAATGCTGGAGGAACTCAGCGGGTGAGGCTCGAGACTTCTTCAGACTGTTTAAATGCTTCTGAAATGTCGTGATGTAATGTTATAACCCATCAATCCTCTACCCCCAATACAATTCCCTGCTGCCTATTCCTTTTCACGAGACCATTAATTCCCTTTTATCCGTCCACAACTCATTTTCCCAGGGATTATAACAGTCGCCGATTGACCATTGAACCAGCGTGTATTGGGGACGTGGAAGGAATCCGACGCGGTCACAGGGTGAAGGCGAGAACCACACGGGCAGCACCCGAGGTCAGGATCGAACCCGCCCACCAGAACTAGGAGACAGCAACACTACTCGTGTCACTGCGCTGCCCTATTATTACACGCATCACAGGGATCAAATCTACACTAGATCAGGAAATCGAAACTGGAAACCCTCACCATAACTCCAGAAATCTTCTGTTTCTGTTGCTGCTCCATTCGCTGGATCTCTGATTGTTTTTTTGTGAGAGACTGGATGGAAGATTTCGCCTGATCCTGGGATTGTGATTGAAAATCAGAGAATAAAGGTGTTAGATTATAAAGATGGAATTAAACAATGATGCAATCAAAGTCGGTTTGCATTTACCTTGTAGAATTCAGCAGCTTCTGCTATCAGCATGAAGCTGTGAGACTTGTGTTCCCGCCCACCTGCACAAATCACACAGATCCGCTTCTTGTCAGTTTCACAAAACAGCTTCAGTTCTTCCTGATGTTCCTCGCACTGAAGTTTACTTTCCTTCTCCGTCCGATTCAGACTCAGAGTTCGAGCTTTCTCAGACAGTCTCGCCAAGGCCCGACTAACCCTGAGGGTGCGGTCTGTAAACTCCTCTCTACATTCCGGGCAGGAGTTTCTCCCCTCCCTGTCCCAACTCTGTGTGATGCAAGAGTGGCAGAAGTAGTGCCCGCACTCCAGTGACACTGGATCGGTGAAGAAATCCAGGCAGATGGGACAAACTACCTCCTCGGTCAAACTCTCGACCTGATCTTTCGAAGCCATTTTAATCCTCCACTTCCTGGTTCAAAACGCATTCCCATTCGCTGAAACTGCTGACGCCCTGCAGTAATTAATTGGAGCGCCGGAGGCTGGTGCATCGGAACAAGAGGTGAGTGGATAGGGTGAATGCACAGTCTTTTACTGGCTGGACAACAACGGGTGGACGGGTCTCGACCCGAAACGTCGCCTTCGCTCCTTAGATGCTGCTGCACCCGCTGAGTTTCTCCAGCCTTTTGTGTACCAACGTGTGGACGGGCTTTAGGACCCGGGGAAGCCCGGAGCTGTGGACCCGCCGCGGCTGCTGCTCAACCCGCGGTCAATGGGGTTTCGGGCGCGAAACAGCGGCGGAACAATCAATGAAAGGGGCGGGGCCCGGCTGAGGGGAGGCGGAGCTCAGTCCCGTCAATCACAGCCCTGACCAGAAAGCCGATGTCATTTGAAATCAGCTTCGGGTAAATTTCATTCCCTTAAACTAAATAATCAGTGTTTCCTGTCGTGAATTGTTCATTATATTAGGCTGCACAATAACATTCGTTCTACAGCAAACACTGTTATTTTATTTAACACATGTGCAAACTTGAATTCAACTCAATGATTCAATTATTCTCTATATGGAGGTTTCACGGCAGTCGGGTCACGGCCCATGACCCATGTACTGTTGCTGCGCTGCGCCAAGTGGAGTACACGCGATGAACCGCAGGTAAGCACTTGCCATTGTTTCCAGCGTAGCGGGCCCGTTAAAACCCGCCGAAATTGTCATTTTTTGCTCTGTAAATAATTAAGGAAATCGGGATACGCGTGAGAGACATTTAGCCTACATCAGAATTCCAAAAGTGAGGAGAAATGACGGTAGATAGAAGCGAGAGCTGAAGGGACAACAACAGCCAGAGTTCTTGGCGAACATTGGCCTTTTGCTTACTGCATTTCATCAACTAGTGCATTATTTGTGTTTCTTCTTGAGTCCTTTGGCATCTAAAAACTTTCAGAGCTGATAAATCTAGCTGTAACTTTAAAAAATCGCCCATGGTTGTCAAATGGGTTTTTACATACAAAAAGAAAACGCCTCTGAAGCAAAATTTACAGCCAGATTTATCACTTCTCAGACTTTTTATATACCAAAGGAATCAAGAAAAAACAGATGCAAATCTGTTCAACAAACGAGCCACACCGACAGCTAACTGAAGATTTATAAATGAAGCACCGCAAATGACTAACCAGGGATTCACCAATGAGCCTCCACAAAGATGCCCGAATTGTAACTATTTCCACAACAAGGGACGAGCGTTCTGTCCAGCGAACGGCAAGAAATGTAATTACTGCAAAAACATGAATCACTTCGCCGTTGTCTGCAGGTCCCGTGGGAACAGAACTTCCAGCTCGGCGTCTAATCTGCACCCGTTGCAACAGGACCAAACATTTCAAGACTCACAGGACCAGCTCGAAGCTGCCCATGAGGACGATCCAATTAGCACATATGAGGGGTCCACTGTGCGTACACTCCTTCACACAGCTGGTAAGCTTTTGGATCCCTCTGTATCGATGTCAATTAACAACAAGCCTGTGAAGGCCAAGCTGGATACTGGGGCCCGCGTGAATGTAATGTCTGTGAATGTCTACAATAAGATAAGAAATAATGAGGGTCTTGTATCCTCTTGGAAGAACTACCTTTAAATGTGTGCTGCGAAACACTACAAGAAATCTGACTGTCTATATCTTAAAATCTGACTATTGGGCATCAACCACTTGTAACCATCCTGAAGAAACCTACACACGCAGCACCTGCACGACTGCAGCGCATGATGATGCAGCTCCAGCGGTTCCACTTCAGAATCGTTTACAAAAAAGGAAAGGACATGCTCGTTGCTGACACACTCTCTCGTGCACCACGTGCATCCAGTGAATGACAGCCCTATGAACGGGATGAGCTTACGGTTCTCAAGATCGACTTCGTTCCCATGGAACGCTTGCACCATCTAGCTGAACACACAGCCGCTGATGCCACTCTTCAGCTACTCTCATCCATAATCAAAAGAGGCTGGCCAGACAGACAATCCAGCACACCACTGGAGGTGCAGCCGTACTTCCTAGTCTGCGACGAGCTGGTAATACAGGACGGTGTCATAGTTAAAGGCCACAAAGTCATGATCCCTTCATCCTTACAAGACGAATACTATAAAGAGGCACACAACGGTCACCCAGGTACAGATGCCACGTTGGCCCACGCACAGAGCATGTTCTACTGACCCAGTATGGCCAAGTACATATACGGGACAGAACAGCCTCCTGTCCCATCTGCAACAGTTTGGCACCACACCAACAGAAACAGCCTCTGCTACAACAACCCCCACCAGCACTGCCTTGGACGTTGCTGGCAGCACACATTTTCAAATGGCATGGTAAACACTACCTAATGCTAGTTGACACCTACTCTAACTGGTTCAAATTCGAATACTGCCCACCATCACATCCAAAATGGTCATTCAAAAGCAACAGAGACACTTTTCCGTATTCGGCGCACCAGTCCGACAGCAAACTGACAACGGAAGACAATTACCAGTCACGCATTCAAACACTTTGCCAACCGATGGAACTTCCACCATGTCACAAGCAGCCCTGAATACCCTCAAAGTAACGGGCTCGCTGAAGGGGCCATCAGGAGCGCAAAATAAGTAATGGAACGCTCCCACCTGGCCACGTCGGATATGTATCTAGACCTTTAAAAACCTCAGAAACATCTCTAGAGATGGGGTCCTAGGCTCACCAGCCCAACGCCTGATGTCTAGGACAACACGACCTCCAATGCCAATTGCCCAGCAGAAGCTGGTGCCACAGGTGTTTAAGGCAGCCGCGGTACAGAAGCACATCCAGGAGAAACACAACATCGAGAAACGATCCTATGACAAGTCCAGGAAACCGCTGAAACCGCTGCTGCAGGGCCACGTCGTCCGTTTGCAGACTACTGTGGGACATTCCCGCCTAGGTTTCGTTGTCGGCCCGTCCAAGGAACCCCGCTCCTACCGTGTCGACATCGATGGTGCCCCGTACAGACGGAGCCGCCAACACTTGCTGCTTGTAAAAGAACCTCGTCTGCCACCAGCCGATCCTTTTGCTCCACCCCTGCTGTTCAAACCCTCTGCTGCCGTGGCCAACACTAGTCCTAGCGTGTCCCGTTCTCCGCCTCGACCAGCGACCCCGTCTAACAACAACACTACCTCTCCCGCATGCTCACCCTATCGGTCGCCTAAAGTGTCCCCAGCTGCATTCTCCCTTCCGGGTTCGCTGCCTCCCTCCCCCACTAACCTTTCTGGTACGGAGGGAGAGGGGTTTGGCTGGACGCGTTCGGGTCGTATCAGTAGACTGCCTGACAGGTACGGCGAGTATGTTTAAATTTGCATGTCTTACATGTGCTTAACTATATTCGCTCTTTACGGGGAAGATGTAGATCGGTTATTGCATGTGAACTAATCATACTAGAGTAGCATCATTAACCCCACCTTACTGTATGCTTTATATTTACACCCACTTCGTACATTAAGTTGTCTTGGAAGCGGTAGCGATGAATTAACAGCTAACAACCTGCTGTACCGCTATACTATGTGTTACAATTAAAGATGACTTTAAACTCCAGACTTATGTAACATAATTATTTACAATCAGTATTAGATCTGAAATGTAAGGTCCGTTTCACCTTGCAGATGGCGTCTGACCTGCTGAGTATTTGGGGCAATATCTCCTTTAATTCCACGTTTTCAGCCATGCATTTGGTTTGGGCCGCAGGTGTGGTAACAGGTCACAAAAGTCACTTATTAAATCAGATTCCCGCTGTTTCTGCAATTGTCAAAGTTAATTCTCAAAGTTAAAGCTTGTCTTGTGGTCGCACCACGTGGCTTTGCTGCCATCTAATGGCGGAACCAAGAAGTGACGCAGTTAACGCGTTGAAATGAACGGATCGACAGACAGCTCTGATTTCAGTTGCTGTTTATTTCACTCTTTCCACATTTACATTCCCCCTGGTTTTATTTCCGCGCTCACTGGGGTTTCACGACGCGGAATTTGGCGATTAAATGGGAGCAGTTCAGCGCCGACCTGTTGTCCACCAGGTTTCTGCCCCACAGCCCCTGAGCCCCGCTTCTGACGCCGGTCCCGGGACCCGACCTTTTTACACACCCGGAGCTGAACCGGAGCAGATTCTCAGCCAGTTTCCAACCCGACAAATCAAGTTTACCTTCGAAGTCTCGAAGAAAGGATAAAGCTTCTCCGTGAATTTATTCCCAGTGAAGATGTGGAGATGGGACTTGGTGTCCGCATCGTAAAATGAAACTGTCCCGGACTCATAACTGAGATAAACTCCCACCCTCCCGGGGATGGGATGGCCGGGGAGAGGGGATGGAGGGGAGGTGAGTGCTTCAAACTCGTCACCCCACAGCCTGATGCTCCAGAATCCAGTCACCGGTGTCAGTGCGACACATGCCTTCCTCTCCACAGACTCTGCGGCGACTCCCATACTCCAGCCCTGACTCCCCGCCACCTCCACCTCCCAGTAATGTCTCCCCAATGTGAATCCCTCCGATCCCAGCACACACTCCAAGTTTGTAAACCTCTTCCCGGTGTCAGGGAGACTCCTCCGGGTCCCAGTATTTCTCAACCTCTTCCGATCCTCAGACACATCGAGCCACGGATGCGCTGTTTGCACATCCAGGATGACGGAGACTGAGATGAGTAAGGAATTAAAAGTATTGTATTTGAAGTGTGAAGTATATGAAGTAAAGTAGATGAGCTTGAGGCTCAGTTAGAGGTTTGTAGATATTACATTGTGGGGATTACTGAGACGTGGCTGCAGGAGGATATGGCCTGGGAAATTAATATTCAGTGTTGTACTTCATATAGAAAGAACAGGCAGGTGGGCAGAGGAGAGGGGGTGGTAGCACTGTTGGTGAGGGATGGAATTCAGTCCCTTGCGAGGGAAGACATAGACACTGACGAGGTAGGATCACTGTGGATTGAGTTGAGGAATTGTAAAGGCAAGAAGACACTAATTGGTGTTATCTACAGACCCCCAAATAGTAGCCCGGAGGTAGGTAGGGTGCAAGTTGCAGCAAGAGTTAAAACTGGCATGTAACAAAGGTAATGCCACTGTGGTGATGGGGGATTTCAATATGCAGGTAGACTGGGAAAACCAGGTTGGTTCAGGACCCCAAGAAAGTGAGTTTGTAGAGTGCCTCCGAGATGGATTCTTAGAGCAGTGTGATGTAATGGAGCCGGCCAGAGAAAAGGCAATTCTGGATTTAGTGTTGTCCAATGAACCAGATATGATAAGAGAACTCGAGGTAAAGGAACTGCTTGGAGGTAGTGATCATAATATGATTAGTTTTAATCTGCAATTTGAGAAGGAGAATGTTAAAACGGAAGTGTCAGTGATGCAATTGAGCAAAGTGTACCATGAAGGCATGAGAGGGGAGCTGGCCAAGTTAGACTTGAAAGAAGATCGATAAATGTGAGGTTATCCACTTTGGTGGCAAAAACAAGGGGGCAGATTATTATCTTAATGGGGTTAGGTAAGGGGGAGGTACAGCGAGACTTGGGTGTCCTTGTACATCAGTCACTGCACGTTGGTGTGCAGGTACAGCAGGCAGTGAAGAAAGCTAATGGAATGTTACACAAAAGCTGGAGAAACTCAGCGAGTGCAGCAGCATCTAAGGAGCGAAGAAGACAGGTGACGTTTTCGGTCGAGACCCTTCTTCAGACTGGTCAGCTAATGGAATGTTGGCCTTCATAACAAGAGGATTTCAGTATAGGAGTAAAGAGGTTCTTCTGCAGTTGTATAGGGCTCTGGTGAGACCACATCTGGAGTATTGTGTACAGTTTTGGTCTCCTAATTTGGGGAAGGACATCCTTGTGATTGAGGCAGTGCAGCGTAGGTTCACGAGATTGATCCCTGGGATGGCGGGACTGTCATATGAGGAAAGATTTAAAAGACTAGGCTTGTATTAACTGGAGTTTAGAAGGATGAGGGGGAATCTTATAGAAACATATAACATTATAAAAGGACTGGACAAGCTAGATGCAGCAAAAATGTTCCCAATGTTGGGTGAGTCCAGAACCAGGGGCCAGAGACTTAGAATAAAGGGGAGGTCATTTAAGACTGAGCTGAGAAAAAAACTTTTTTACCCAGAGAGTTGTTAATTTATGGAATTCCCTGCCACAGAGGGCAGTGGAAGCCAAATCACTGGATGGATTTAAGAGAGAGTTGGATAGAGCTCTAGCGGCTAGTGGAGTCAAGGGATATGGGTAGAAGGGTTATTGATAGCAGATGTTGAGCCATGATCATATTGAATGGCGGTGCTACCTTGAAGGGTCGAATGGCCTCCTCCTGCACCTATTTTCTATGTTTCTATGATCCTAGCAGGAATGACGGTGGAACAGAATTGGCAGGAATTTCTGGGCATAATCCGGAAGACGCAGGATCATTTCATTCCAAAAAGGAAGAAAGATTCTAAGGGGAGTGGGAGGCAACAGTGGCTGACAAGGGAAGTTAGGAATAGAATGAATCTTAAATAAAAGATTTATAACACAGCAAAGAGTAGCCGGAAGCCAGAGGATTGGGAAACTTTCACCGGACAACAGAAGGAAACAAAACCGGCAATACGGGCTGAAAAGATGAAGTACGAGGGGAAGTTGGCCAGGAATATAAAGAAGGACAGTAAAAGCTTAATTAGGTATGTTAAGGAAAAAGACTATCAAAGTCAAATGTGGGTCCCTTGAAGGCAGACACGGGGGAAATTATTTTGGGGAACAAGGAAATGGCAGAAGAGTTGAACAGGTACTTTGGATCTGTCTTCACTAAGGAAGACACAAACAATCTCCAAGATGTACTGCAGGACAGAGGATCTAAGGGGACAGAGGAACTGAAAGAAATTTTCATTAGGCCAGAAATAGTATTGGGTAGGCTAATGGGACTGAAGGATAATAAATCCCCTGGGCCTAATGGTCTGCATCCCAGGGTCCTCAGAAATAGTGGACGCATTGGTGATCATTTTCCAATGTTCAATAGATTCAGGATCAGTTCCTGTGGTTTGGAGGATAGCTAATGTTATCCCACTTTTCAAGTTCTGCGGTTGAGGAAGAAACGGAGAGCTTTAAGTCCTTCCTGGTTGGAGATGGAGGTGTCGAGTGACTGAACGACAATTGTAAAGATGAGGGGGTGGGGCTCTGAATGTGGAAGTCATTAAAGTGACGAAGGGTATGTGTGGCATTTCGGACATAGGTTGGTACAGCTTGGGGGGGGGGGGAGGGGGGGGAGAGATAGGATGGATTCGAGGTACTTGGAAATCATTTCAGTGGGACAGGAGGAAGCAGAAACAATGGGTCTGCCAGGGCGGTTGTGTTTATGGATTTTGGGGAGAAGATAAAACCGGGCTGTGCGAGGCTGGGAAATGATAAGGTGTCAGGTGTACGGCTTAGATGTCAGAAACAAGAATAATGGAAAAGGTATAAGCTTTACCTTGGTTGAAGTCATCAGATATTTCTTTGAGTGTCGTGTTGAACGAAACAGGGCAATGCAACTTTTCGATCGGCAAGGTTTCATCTACCACCAACAGTGGTTTGGCTTTATTACGAACCCTGGAAATATTTAACAGCTGGTTATAAACTGAGCATTAGAAATGTTTTGAGCTGTTCCACCAAAACTTACAATGTTTCCGTCAAGACAATGTCCTACCTTCGCTTGAGACCAGCTTTCTCCTGAAAGAAATAAAACACAAATCTCAATTGATTGAGATGGACCGTCCTCATCCTGACAGCGGGAATTTCACCAAATTTCTACAACTCTCTGATAATTCCCATTTCCCAACACTAATCTCCACTGTCATGCAGAGAGAAAGCGGATATTGCCGCAGAGATGTAGAACGATGGGGGAAAGCACAAGGAATGTTCATGAGAAATACGCCATAACTGAGAGGATGGAACAATGAAAAGATTGTGCAGGTCGTGGGATTTCATCTGGAGAAAATGTCAGGAATGATGGAAGAATATTATCAGTGGATTTAAATGGGTGGGGGTGAAATAATATCTCAAATGGAAAGGGAGACATATAATCAAAGTTGAAATGTAATGTGGTCTTCATACCGAATACTGAAAAGAATGCAGTCAATTCATTTATTGAAAATATAGAGGACATTGCTAATGAGTTGAATAATTTCTTTGTTAATGTAGGCCCAAATTTGGCAAAGGAAATTAACCTTCCTAGAGATGAAAACATAAATTTTGATTTGGGATTTAACAACAACAATTCAATGTTTCTTGTTGGAGTTTGTGAGTGATGTTAGAAGTAGTCAGAAAGTTTAAGGATAAAAAATCAACTGATGGTAACACCATTGATATGTCACTTATAAAATACATAATTGTATCCTCGAGCCCTTTACCTATATATGCAGCAAATCCTTTCTAAAAGGTGTTTTTCCCAATAAAATGAAAATGGCTAAGGTGGTTCCAATCTATTAAAATGGTGACAAACATATTGTATTAAATTATAGACCTGTGTCTTTGCTACCTCAATTTTCTAAAATACATGAAAAGCTATTTGTGAAGAGGTGTCACACAAAATTGGTTGGGAAATTATTTAAGTAATAGGTTTCAGTATGTAAAAATTATTAATACTGAATCACAGCTTAGAAGAGTAATCTGTGGTGTACCACAAGGTTCGGTACTGGGACCCAAGTTATTTATACTTTATTTAAATGATATTTGTAAAGTATCCAATACGTTGAAGTTTGTGACATTTGCGGATGATACAAATGTATTTTGTTCAGGGAATGATATAAAAGAACTATTGAAAACAGCAGAAAGAGAATTGATAGTGCTATTTATCCCTAAATGAAAATAAACCAAAATTTATGGTGTTTGGTGGTGACAGGGTTAATCGTAAAATAAAATTGAATTTAAATGGAGTTGAAATTGAAAGAGTATATCAAACAAAATTCCTGGGAGTGATTATATATCATAAACTTTGTTTGAATCCACATATAGAATACTTCAAATGGGAATTATCTAAATCCATTGCTATTCTTTTACAAAACAAAGGATCTGTTGAATAAGAAGTGTTTGTATATATTGTATTGCTCGCTTATAACGCCATATATGTCATATTGTGTTGAAGTTTTGGGAAATGTATATAAAACAAATATAGACTCTATAATTAAACTCCAGAAAAGAGCTATTAGAATAATACATAAAGCTTCTTACCGTGAAACTACAAATCCATTATTCATAAAATCCTTAAAATATTTGGATATTTTGCATGTAAAGACATTAGAAATACTTTTCCGAGTTAGGAGTAAAAGCCTTCCTGTTAGTATTCCAAAAAAAATGTAATTAAGAGAAGGACATTATAATTTAAGAGGGTTGTGTATTTTTGAAACATGTAGTGAGAACCAGTGTAAAATATAGATGTATCTCCGTTTTGGGAGTCATATTATGGAACGGGCTTAGTGATGTTGAAATATTGTAGCTCTCTGTTGAGTTTCAAATAAGCCTTAAAATGTAAAATAATTAAGAATTATATTGTAAAATGATTAAAATATAAAAGTAGTAAGGATAACAATTTAGAGTAAATTTTATCTTTTTTCTTTCGTTTGTAATGCTGATATTCTGTGTTATGGATTCTATAGGAGAGCAAAAATAAGCGTTGTGGCTTCAGCCTATTCCTTTTCTCGGTCATTGATTATGTGAACGTTGTGTGAAATGGATACAGTGTTAGTTCATATTGGCCTGTCTATGATGTAGAATGGGATGTCATTCTATGGTGAAACAAGGTGGACAAAACAAATAGAGCAAATTCCCCGAGGGGAACCAACCACTGCTGATGAGAACCGGATATAGATGATCAATCTGATGTGTGCGCCATGTTCTAGATTTCAATGTTAATCCCCACAATGTGGCCATGGCTGATCTAGCCCAGGACTGAACTCCTCCTCTTTGTCTCATTCCCATCGATTACAATTCCCCGATTTTAAAAAAATGTATCTTCCTCTGGTCTAAAATACCTCTTACATGTAAAACCTCTCAGAGTGTCTTGGTTGGAGACTCCCAGATATTCACTGCCCTCTGCCCATTCGTTGTCCTTGGGATCAGATGTAGGATCACCTGTCATTGTTCTAAACTCCACATAATAATTATAACTCCTCTCTACATTCCGACCAGACGGTCCTAAGATCCCATAGATTCAGCGGGAGGACAATTAGTTTCTGAACAACACAACTGGAACAGAGGGAACATTTACTCAGTTCCGAATTACTGGTAAATGCAGCATTTATTTCTGAAATGTCACCCACCATTTTGTGACTGCACTTTCACTTCACCAAACTGTATTGTAACCCCTCACCTTCAGAAACACCACATTTTCTTTTTGATCCATCTGTTGCTGCAACTTTAAGAGTTCCTCCTGAATGGATTTTAAATTCTTTTGAATCTTTCCAAGATTTATCTCCATTGTATTTAGAATCTTCTTCTCTTCCTCCCGGATATCTGCCAGTGCACGCTGCTCTTTATCAGTGAGAATCTGGTGCAGTTCAGCATACTGGAATGTGATCTTGGACTGAAGGTTGTGTGATTGTTCCTGTGAAATAAAAAGGTGAAGAACAATATATAATGTCACTGATTGTGTTTCCTCGCGACTTTAACGGTGACATTTGGCATGTGAATTTTTTATTTTATTTGGCAATTCAATAGATTGTCTAAGGTGGACAACAATGCTGGAGGAACTCAGCGGGCGAGGCAGCAACTGTTGAGAGAAGTAATCGGTGTCATTTCGGGTTGAGACCCTTCTTCAGACTTCATCGTGAGGGTAATGTTATAACCCATCAATCCTCTACCCCAATACAATTCCCTGCTGCCTATTCCTTTTCATGTGCCCGTTAATTCCCATTTATCAGTCCACCACCCACTTTCCCAGGGATTATAACAGTCACCGATTGACCATTGAACCAACGTATATTGGGGACGTGGCGGGAATCCGATGCGGTCACAGGGAGAAGGCGTGAACCACACGGGCAGCACCTGAGGTCAGGATTGAACCCGGTCACCAGAATTAGGAGACAGCAGCACTACTTGTGTCACGGCGCTGCCCTATTATTACAGGCATCACAGGGATCAAATCTACAAAGAAAATTCAGAAATTCATTTCAGGAAATCAAAACTGGAAAGCCTCACCAGAACTCCAGAAATCTTCTGTTTCTGTTGTTGCTCCATTCGCTGGATCCCTGATTTATCTTTTGTGAGAGACTGGATGGAAGATTTCACCTGATCCTGGGATTGTGTTTGGGAATCAGAGAATAAAAGTGTTAGATTATAAAGATGGAATTAAACAATGATGCAATCAACATCGATTTGCTTTACCTTGTAGATTTCTGCTATCAGCGTGAAGCTGTGAGACTTGTGTTCTCGCCCAGCTGCACAAATCACACAGATCAGCGTCTTGTCAGTGTCACAAAACAGCTTCAGTTCTTCCTCGCACTGAAGTTTACTTTCCTTCTCTGTCCGAGCTTTCTGAGACCGTCTCGCCAAGGCCCGACTGAACCTGAGGTTGCGGTCTGTAGATTCCTCTTTACATTCCGGGCAGGAGTTTCTCCCCTCCCTGTCCCAACTCTGTGTGATCCACATGGCCGTCCGAAGGAGGAAGGGGGGGGGGGGGGGGGGATGCGTTGGGTGCGACCGCACCCCCCTTTTTTCCCAGAGGAAAAAAATGTGCATATATATATATTTGCGACCATCCGCGCCTGCGCAGTGGGGGGAAGCTGGTGATCAAAGACGCAGAAGCGACACAAAATGGCGCCGCCTCTCCGCGCGTGCGCAGTGGGCGGGATCAGACACCGCCTCGATGTTCCGGGCCTAGTTGAGGTGAGTGGGACCGTGAAACATTGCGCTGCGTCGCGGGGAGCGGGAACCCGTTTGTTTTATATCGGGGCCGTTAAACTGCCCGCGACGGGTCCGACCCGACCCGACCCGACCCGCGGGATGGTTTGGGGGGAAGAAGTAGTTCCCGTTTCTCCAGGTGTTGCCCGCCCGCCCGCCCGGTCCATGGTCTCCATCCGCGGCGTCGGAGCCTCGACAGCGGGTCCCGTCCGCTCCCCGCTGGCGGCCGGTCCGGTCCGGTCCGGTCCGGGGAGACCGTTCTCCCGTCGCCGGGCGGGAAGCGGGAAGGACTGAATCTGAACCCAGTCCTGGCAGCGGCCGCGACCCGGCACCAGGCGCTGCTCAGGCCGGGTCCACATCACCCTCCCTCCCTCCCTCCCTCGCGGCGGCGGCGGCGGCGGCGGCGGCGGCGGCTGTAGTGCGGGGTGACGGGGGGTCGGAGTGAATGACGGGCCCCGCACAGCAGCGGCAGCGGCAGCGGCAGCGGCATCAGTGGCGGCGGCGGCTCCACCTCCTCCTCATGCACCCTGCCAGCCCTCACAGCGGCCGCTGACAGCCAGTCCGCCAACGACGGCAACCGCTTTCACAACAACCCCTCCTGCACGGCGAGGCTGGGAGGAGGGAGGGAGGGAGGGAGGGGGCGAGGAAAGAAGGGGGAGGCCCCCTTCCGCCGTCTGAAGCACCTGCACCGCTCGGCCCCGCACCAAGTTCCTGTTGGCTGGGGCGGAGATGGGGAGACGGTGGCGAGGAGTTCCCAACTGCCTCCCCCTTTGGCGGTGGGACTTGGCAGCGGACAGGGATGGCCAAGGCTGCGGGGCGATGATGCCGGTGTTGTCCGAGGAGCGCTGACCTTCCTTCCTCACCACCTCCTCTGTCCCTTCCCCTCTCCCTCTCTCTTGTTCGCCCCCCTCCACCCCCCCCTCCCCCCCCCCCCCCCCCCCCCCCTTATCCTGGGACCTCTCCTATCCACCCAACACTGATCCCCATTCCCCCCTCTATTCAGTCCTCACTGACATCCCCTGTGCTCCTCTCCCCATCTACCAGCCCCCATCTATTCATCTTGCACTGATCTCCCTATCCACCTCGCATTGATTCTCCTGCCACCTCCACATCCATCCTCCACTCATCCCCCAGTTCATCCTGTACTGACCCCGTTCCCATCCATCCTGCACTGCTCCCCCCAATTCATTCTGTACTGAACCCCCCATTCATCCTGCACTGACCCACCCTCATTCACCCTGTACTGATCCCCTCCAATTCATCCTATACTGATTCCCCCCCATTCCATCCTGTACTGATTCGCCCCCATCCATCCCGTATTTCCCCACTGACATCTCCCGCGCTCTCCCCCTCACAATTTTACCTACTCCAACCAACACGCACTAATTCCCCTGCCATAAAGATTGATTAATTAAATTGTTAACACGTGAAGCATTAAAACCGCAGTGTTCAATTGTCACTGCCACCGTTGACACGTTATTACAGAATTTATTTTAACGGCAAATCAATGCTCTTAGTATGGAGTATCAGTACTGTAGTTATTTAATGAGCAACATTCACAACTATACGTTGGATTTATCCAGGTTTTACTTCGACAGTCGGACATATACATCACGAATTTTGTCAGGAGATATCTCAGTTGTAATTTTAATGTTAATTTTGAAGTGGATGATGGAAACAGCGTTTATCAATCATTTTTTTAAAATCTGGTGCATACAAACTGGGTATCTTCATTGCTGTCCTCAACACATTCATTTTATCTGAATGTCTGGTAATGTGGCTTTTTGACACCTTTAAACATATTGCCAAAAGAGCATTTGCTGCATTTGATGTCCTTTGACCATCTCTTGTCTGATAGTGTAATGTTTAACCTGTCAGATGGTTATAGTCGGTTTTAACGGCTATTATCATAAAATGCCTTTAGAAATGTCCTTGCAACCTGTTTATTTTGTTATTATACCTGTATAAATTATGTGGGAAGCGAGAGTGTTTATGTGCCAATAGCAATAACTATGGCCATGTCATGATAATTTTCGGTCCTTTCCCAGAAAACATGCTTGCATCAATCTGTAGTGTGCATGGTTAAGCATATATGTTATCATGGTCCAGCATTTATTGACACAGGTTGATCATATGCTGAATAATCCAACCACATTTTTGTTTGGAAGTGGAAAGAAATAATAGAATAAGGGAAGTGGGGGGTGGAGGGGAGAGGGGAGTTCTACACTCACTGAATCCATCCCTGTGAGAGTTAGAGATGGTGATTGGATCTGGAAGCGGACCAATACATCTGTAAATAAAACTGGACAGACATCTTTTCATTTGAACAATTGATTTTGTTGTATTAATTTTAATATATTAATGTTTAAAATCCATGCATTGAAGGAAGAATATTTTACAGCCCATCTGGGTCCTTAACCCCAACCCTAACCCTAACCGGTCGTCACCCGCAGGACAGCAGATGTCAGCATATGACAGGGCGCCCGACATGATGAGACACCCAGATGTCGCCCCTGGATTTTGAACATTCCAAAATCCAGAGGTGACAGGGAGTCACCGCGCGTCACTACATCCGTCACCACGCATCAGGCCACGTCACGGCTCGACAACCTTTTTTCAGGCTGTCGCCAAAAATGTCACCCAAGTGGGACAGGCCTTTCATGCTGCGAAATATGAGGGCAAGGCTTTCGAAGGCGGCGTCGGCGGCAAACGTCTCCCTGGCCAGGTTCCCAATCACCTCAGGCTCGAGTCCGCAGTGCTCGAAGAAACTGTCCAAGCCCGAGCAGGCTCGGGAGAAGCAGCAGCTGATGTCGGAGTGCGAGCGCCATAATCCGCCTTCACCAACCTGCTGCTTGAGCGGCTCCTTGGGGCGACCTGCTGCTGCTTCTCTTGGCGCTGCTGGCGTGGTTACTTGTGCACCCTGGGATGCTGCTGGCGTGGTGACTGGTGCTTCCTGGGATGCTGCTGGAGTGGTTACTTGTGCACCATTTGGGTGCTGCTGGTGTAGTTACTTATGCACCCTTGGGTGCTGCAGGTGTAGTTACTTGTGCACCCTGGGGTGTTGCTGGCAAGGCTGCTGTTTCTCCCTGGAGTGCTGCTGGTGTGGTTACTTGTGCACCCTGGGGTGTTGCTGGCGAGGCTGCTGTTTCTCCCTGGAGTGCTGCTCGTGTGGTTACATGTGAACCCTGGAGTGCTGCTGGTGTGGTTACTTGTACACCCTGGGGTGCTGCAGCCTCTGTACCCTCTGCTAATTCTCCCCTTCCGACATTGCTGCTCCCGTTGCCAGCCCCTGCTGCTTGCCACCCCGGCCGCTAGAGCCGGGCAGCAGCCAACGGACCAGGCTGCCAGCTGCCTTGCAACTGCTGGCGCTGCTGGTTGCCGCCGCTCCCAGCACAAACTCACACTTCTGCCGGTACATGACCAGTGAGTCGGGCCTGAGCTGCCTCTTGGAGCTGGAGCGATGCACAATGTCAGGCCGGAGCCCCAGCTGCTCGCTCTGCTGGGGGCTGCTGCAGGCCAGGTAAGTCTTCATGCTGCTGCTGGCCACGCTGCCCCTGCCTTCCTTGGAGGCAGAGCTGCCCAAACCATTGAGCTCCACTTTGCATTCCCTCGCCGTCTGGATCTTCAAGTTCTTGGCCTTGTCGGCAGCCAGTCTCTCCACAGCGCTCTGCCGACCCCGCCTGTCCCCCTCCATTTAACTGCGGAGATAGCAGGGGTCTTTGGACATGAGCCTGAGCGGCAGAGAGATGCTCGCCTCGGGCGGCATATCTGCAGTGGGCGCGATCTCGCTTGACATCTTACTTTGATCCAGCCAACGAGGACAAACACATTTTCACATCCCCAAAGAAGGAAAGACCAGGACTACCATGAGCAATGACAGGCTGTCTGCAATTGCCTTAATCCACATTCACTATGATTTTGCCCATAACTTGGACAAAGCCGTGACTAGGCTTGCACAGTTACATTCTTGGAAAATGGATCTGGAAAACATGGTTTATGGCTAAATGGCAATATATGCAGTGTACACGAGTGTCCGTCGCCTGCATCACTACGCCAGGACTTCCATGAGCCATGACAGGCTGTCTGCACTTGCCTTAATGCACATTCACTATGACCTTGCCCATGACTTGGACAAAGTGGTGAGTAGGTTTGCACGGTTACATCCTCGGAAAAAGGAATTATTTCAAGTTGAGGTTGATATGATGTGAAGTTGTTAGGTCAGGAGGACCGTTAAAGGTGCACTGCACACACTAACAGTCTAACAGTAACAGGCAATCAAATCAACACACAAAACATTTTCTAAAAAAAGGTTTTCTTTACTGCAAAAACTTAGAGGTCTTTTTTTTGCAGTTTTTGCATGCTCCTTTATAACATTTTACGTAACATTTTACAACAGTACAACTTGATTATTAAAACAAGGACAACAATTCTTAATTAACAAAACAATGTATACAACAATGACCCCAATCATCCCTTTCCACCCACTCATTACTCTTGACTCAACCAAAGTTATTTCTGAAATATTGGTCGTACATTTGGTGCAAAAACATTCTTTACACAGAGAGTCGTGAGTCTCTGGAATTCTCTGCCACAGAAGGTAGTTGAGGCCAGTTCATTGGCTATATTTAAGAGGGAGTTAGATGTGGCACTTGTGCCTAAAGGGATCAGGGGGTATGGAGAGAAGGCAGGTACGGGATACTGAGTTGCATGATCAGCCATGATCACATTGAATGGCGGTGCAGGCTCGAAGGGCCGAATGGCCTACTCCTGCACCTATTTTCTATGTTTCTATGTTTCTAAAAAGCTCCAAAATAAGGCTCAGAATGCACCAGAGAGCATCTAAAACCCCAGAGTTTTCAGGGCCCTTAAGCGGACCCTGGAACCCGGACATAAGGGGCTTCCCGCTTGTGATGTGTGCTGCGTCCACATTATTTCACATAGAAATTTTGGAATCCTGTCATGCCACCCCCCTTTTTGAAAAGCTTCGTACGGGCCTGCGAGCTCACTGAAGTAACTTAGTTGGCATGAAGAAGTGGGGCTAAATGACCTGTTTCTGTGCTGAATAACTCTATGACTCGGTCTATACAGTCATAATGGTATCCAGCCGTATTTGTTATTTGTTATTTGATATTTGTTATGTCATAGTTGAAATTTCTATGGCAACATGTACCTCTCAAATGACACAACAACATCCAAGGCATTAGTGGCAAGGACAAGGAGTGGAGAAGAGGCCATGTGTCCCAAAAGAGCTGTTTGTTGTGGGAAGAACCGTGTTTCAGATAGTAGTGGAGGAATGGAGGCCCCAGAGGGTTTGAATAACAATATTAGTGAGAGTGAGGAATCACCGTCGACTTTCAAGAAAAACATGCCAAACTTTATCTTAGTGTTTTTGTTTGTTTGTTTCACAGTCCTATTTGACTTATTCCCGTGAGTATCTTTATTAGTAAATTATAGATATTTTAGAAGTAAAACATCTTACTACTAGAAGTTTTAGAAGTAAGTAATATTTCAGAAGTTTAACTCTGAAGGACCACCATGTGTGTAGTTTTGTTGGTACAGGCATCATCTTTGGAGAGTTGGAACGGGTGACATTTTGAATCGAGACACTTCTTGAGACTGAGATTCGAGGAAGAGGGAAACTCACCTGCCCCCCCTCCCCTCTCCCCACTCTGACCCCAACCCACAACCTTGTCGTGTCTTCACCATCACCCCTGACCTCCCCCTTTCCAATATGGAACGGTCTGTCCTCTGTTGAGGACCCACATTTGTTCCCCTCTGCTCCCACCTCAACGTGTTTGAGTCCACCACGACAGAGAGCTTTCCTTCCATCTCCTCTGCCTCTGTGCCTATTTCTATGAGAGGGTGTCCTCATCACCCAGTGATGGCTCCTTCTCCCATCTTCACCGGTCCCCCACCTCATGGACTTCCCCGGACAGCCTACTGCCCTCTTTAGACCTTTTTATTTCTAACTGCCGGCATGACATTAACCGTCTCACTCCCCTTACCCACACTAATCATCTCTAGTTTCCCTCTCCCCTAACTCTCAGTCTAAAGAAGAGTCCCGACCAGAAACATCACCCATTCTTTCTATTCAGAGATGCTGCCTGTCCCGTTGAATTGCTGGAGCAATTCTGGAGCAGTTCTGTCCTACACATTTATTTATGATTAAGGCAATAGTTTTTTTTCTCCAATAATTGCGATCTTGGAAACTTTCTTTTTTAAATGGACACTGGAAGCAGAGTTTTTGAATATTTTTAAGACAAAGGTTGATAGATACTTGATAAGCAAGGAATGGAGGTTTACCATGGGCAGACATTAATGTGAACTCGAGGTTACAATCAAATCAGTGGTCCTTTTAGTTAATGATGAAGCAGCTCCATCATCTGTGTGCCACTCTCTTCCCCTTGTTCATGTGTTTGGCTCTGAGGGAACAGAGGTGACCATCTCACCCATAGGAAGAGGTAGCTCGAAGGGCTGAATTGTGGACTCCTGTCCTTTTGTGTGGGAGCATTAGTTGGGGAAAGCTTATTGTTTAGATAATAAAGGTTTCATATTGGTGTTATAAATATCTAAGATATAATTTTCAACTTTTCCAGGTGTGTTTGGCTGTTAAGGAATGTTACAGTAGCAGTGCCTATCCTGCAATCACTATTTTTGATGTTCCCTGTGATCAGTTACGTTCTGTGTCTGCGTATGAATCCAGGAATTATTTCCAGAGGTAAATGTTTGCAAGTGATCCATTACAAAGTCTGGAGTGAACCATTAGTATTTTATTAAGATCATAAAGCGAGAATGTTACACACAGCAGTGCTCATCACATCAGCTCAAGCACTAACTGCCGTGGCATAACGACAGGCTGACAAACGTACAGTAATCATGAAGCCCAAAACCTGGACTGGAGTTTATGGTGGAATGTGTGACATGCTTATTATATGTGGTGGAGATTATATAGGCATAGATTACTATGGTTAACCTGCATTCTTCCTCTTAAAGCAGCAATGGATAATTAAAAATATACTTGGCGGAATATATTATAAAACACCAATATAGGGTGAGTGCACTTTACTTATACATCGTGCTAGCACATAAAATAAAGCAAGTCGTACACAGTTCAGACATAACCGGTAAATTTTCCAATTTTTGGCTGTGACAGGGTGTCGGCTAAGTACACGTCCTTTATATGTTTGTAAATCAGTTTTATGTCATACCTTTGTAGCATCATCATCATGTGTTCTAAGCGCGCAGGAGCCGCGTGCATTGGTTGGTTCAGGACGCTGTCCAAGGGCTGGTGGTCGGTTTCAATTGTGACCGGGATCCCGAAGATAAAGTCCTTGAATTTCTTGCAGGCAAAAGTTACGGCGAGCAGTTCCTTTTCGATCTGAGCGTAGCGCTGTTCTGTGTCAGACAATACGTGGGAGGCACAGGCGACAGGTCGGGGACCCTTACCGTCATCTTGTAGGCGGGCAGCTCCCAGCCCATACTGGGAGGCATCGCAAGATAGGGTGACGGGCTGCTCGACATCGAAGTATGTGACAAAGGACAAAGGCCATTTATTATCACATACACCAATTGGTGTAGTGAAATTTGACTTGCCATTTGCAGCACACCAATAAAAATATGACACAACAAAGAATTCAACAATGGGGAGGTTGCACGCAGTCGAGGTCACGGCCCGTGACGCGTACTGTTGCCGTGCAACGCCATCTGGTGTATACGCTGTGAACTGCAGGTAAGCATCTACGACAGCGGGCCCTTCTGGCCCGGCATCTGGACTGGTTACACACCCGCGGACCCCGGGCTGTCTATCCCCGCGGCCAGGGGTGGGGGGAGTCGGGGGAAGATTGGGGGGAGGGAGGAAGAGGTTGGGGTGTCGGGCAGCGCGGTCAGTGACACTGGGTGGGCGGAGGGAGCAGACCGTCCCCAACTCTGCTGCAGCTGACGTTGCCTCCGGCCTCAACCTCGGCCCCGCCCCGTCCCGTCCCCGCTACATCCCGTCCCGCTCAATTCCCGGCCCCGCTCCGAACCCGGCCCCGCTCCACCCCGGCCACGTGTGTGGGCGCTGCCGACCCACAGCCCCGTGACAGTGCGGTCCACAGAGGGCAGCCGTGGCTGGACAGCGCTGAACCGGGGGGGGGGGGGGGGGTGGGGGCTGGGGGCTGTCCTGAGGGATGTGCTCCTTCGGCCGCTTACACGTTGGCGTTTTGGTTCAGAGTAAACCTTCCCGCTTTCAATGACAGCACCCACAAATATTTATAGCACAAAAAATGACAATTCTGGCGGTTTTTAACAGGTAAGCAGATACGTGTTCCGTGTGTTAACAGTGTGTTCCGGAAGCTGCCATGTTCTCTAAAGATACTAGTATCTTTGACGTCCTCCACATGGATTGAGCTGTTCTGTGCGTCACGCCCTTTGACCCGATGCCCTTACGTGCAACCCCCCCCTATAAACATAAAAACATCCCCCCACAATGGCTCCCACTGTGAGGGAAGGCACGAAGTCTAGTCCTGTTCACCTATTTGAGGCCTCCGCAGTCGCTGCTGTGGGAGCCCGATGCTTCAGGCCCTCTCGCCTGATGATGAAACTCCGGCGTTGGCAGAACCCTCTCAGTGGCTTGGAGCGTCTGGAACGGCCGCTTGCTCCGAGGAAACTGCGGCTCTCGAAGTCCACGGGCCGCGCTGGTTGGAGCTTAGCCAGAGATGCCAGGCTCCGCGGTGTTTAAAGTTCAGCGCCGCCCCGTGGCTGGACGCTCCACAGACCGCAACTCCGCGATGTTGGAGTCGGCAGTCTCAGCACTCCGGAGCCCACCACACGGCGACCCGGGTAAGGCATCGCCCGCTCTGTGATGGCGCTTCAGCGCTGTGCCGAAGCTGAAGTCCTGGCAGGAAACGCCGCTCTAGGCCCATTGGTAGGCCGCGAGGAAGGGGCGAAGATGCGGCTCGGAGAAAAGCCTCATCTCCGACCAGGTAGGGACTGAGGAAAAAAAAGTTTCCCCCTCCCCCCCCCCCCCCCACCCTCCACATAAAAAAGATTAAACCTCCAAAACAAATACTATTAACTCACTGAAAATAAGGAAATGGATGAAAGGACTAACAGCTACAGAATGACGGGATTCTCTTTAATCTTGCCTGCCATTAATATTTGATGGCCTCTTTTAGGCATCTTAATTTTCTTCTTAAAATCTGTCCTACATCGTCTATATTCCTCAAAAGACTCACATTATTACATTTTTGGATAAATTGTGGATATTCTTACTTTGTTTTCCTGATGAATCCTTCAATGAGCTTCGTCATTCGAGGTTTCCTGAACTTGCCATCATTTTTTACTCCAACCAGGGAACAGTGTCCCGAAACACTTATTAGCTCTCTTTTAAAAGACACCCACTCGTCAGATATTGTTCTACCCGCAGGCATTTGCTCCCAATCAACTTTTGCTGAGGGCTCACCTGCACTATTGAAATCAGCATTCCCCAATTTAGGAGCTTAACCTGAAAATAAACTTTACCCTTTTCCATAACTGCTTTGAAGCATGCAGAATTGTGGTCATGTTTTAAAAATGCCCACAAACAACATTTCCACCACCTACCCAGTACAAGTAGTTTGTGAAAAGTCACCACAAGTTAATGGACCTCCATCTTCACTGTTCAATTCCCTTTTGTTTCAGATCCTGAGGACGTCAGTGGGATTCTGGATGCCCCAGAGGTGATCGTCAATGGCGTCATATTTACCAGCAAGTGGTGCCATATCTGTAAGGTCTACCGTCCCCCAAGATGCCGACACTGCTACAGCTGCGATGTGTGTGTAGAGGTAAAATCTAGAACAAATTTAGAGCATCTAGAGCAACCTCGCCAACAGCCTGTCTCATCTTTTTCTTCTTTTGCTATTTTGGTCTGTGATGACTGTGTTTACTTGTGTGTTTTTTAGTTTCCCTTTAGTTTTTGTATTATGTACGGGTGGGGAAAACCTTTTTTATCTCTTTCCTCGACAGAGCCGAGGCACGAGCGTGCATCGACCAAAGTTCACGGAAATTCTCGGGAAACCCAAGCCGAGGTGCGAGCGTGCGTCGACCAAAGCTCTAGGTCGAGGCACGAGCGGGCGAACGTCTTCAGTCGACGGTGTCTTTTGAACAACGGGGGGGGAGGAGGGAGGGGTGGGAGGTGATGTCAATCACAGTGCGAGCAGACGGCAGGCCGAGCAGACAGCAGGCCGATCCATTGTCACGTCATCAGCGAAAAAACCTGGTCTTTTTAATTCAAAGTTGGATCGGTTTTGTGAACATTTTAATTAATAACGCAAGAAATAAAGCACAAAGTTTTCAGGTAGGCCAATTTTTTACTCCAGGGGGTAAATCTCTACCAGAATATTTAAAAATTATCCCATTAGCGCATTGTTTCTTCGAGTAGATGTGATCACACACAAACAAATAAATACACACACATCCACGATCAGAGTTTTATAGTTATATACGACCAAGTGGGTCCTGTTGTGTCCCGTCCCCTCAACGCACGGTTGCCGGGGGGAGGGGGCAGCCTGCGGAGTCACACACACTAACCAACCCCTCACACACACACACGCACACGCACGCGCACGCGCACACGCACACGCACACGCACACACACACACACACTAACCACCCCCATTGACATTATATTAATATTATTCATTCACTCCTATTACCCCATCCCCTGCCCTATCAACTCACGTATAGCCCCCAACTCACAGGCGCAGTTAGAGAGGGATGGGGGTAGAGCGAGAGGGACACAGAGGCACGGAGAGGGGCACAGAGGCACGGGGAGGGACGGAGAGGGACACAGAGGCATGGAGAGGGACACAGAGACACGGGGAGGGGCACAGATGCACGGGGAGGGGCACAGATGCACGGGGAGGGGCACAGATGCACGGGGAGGGACACAGAGGCATGGAGAGGGACACAGAGGCACGGGGAGGGGCACAGATGCACGGGGAGGGACACAGAGGCACGGAGAGGGACACAGAGGCACGGAGAGGGACACAGAGAGGGCCAGAAGCACGGGGGAGGGTGTCGAGAGTGAGCTTGAGGGGTCAGAGGGGGAGGGTGGTAGAGTTT
Source organism: Raja brachyura (assembly GCA_963514005.1). The sequence continues at coordinate 34,283,202 of OY740805.1, forward strand.
GAGTGGTGGGGGCGGGCGCGTCATCACGGGAGGGCTGGTTCCCGAACGCTATAATCCCTCGCTCCTGGCTGCAAAACGCACCCGTCCACACACAAACAAATAAATATATGCACACGCACACACACACGCGCACACATCCAAGATCAGTTTTATAGTTATATTAATAAGGATATAGATATGATATATCCTGGTGCTTTTTTGTAAGTGTTGGCAAATCAAATTCCGTGTCTGTTTACACACTTGGCTAATAAATTAATTACAATTACAATTAAGTAGACCTCTTGGAATTCCATGGTGCATATTTTCCAAAACATAAATCTTAATTATCTAGAGTGCAACAAGATTAATTTCTGAAATGTTGCAGTTGTTCTAAGCCCCAATGCATACGTTTCTAGAGCTTTGGATGGTAACTTAATCAGTGAAGCAACCAGATTGTGTTCAGTTGTGCAAGGCAGAGAGGGAAGTGTAATAATATTCCTGAATATAATGTTGGACATATTGAGGAATAGGGAACAAGTTTCTCCTCCTCCCACATGACAGTGATGACCCATTTCTTTGCTGAAGATTCATTAAACAATTTACTTGTCTCTTTTGATGTTGATTGCACTAAATTATATTTTCCTTAATAATGTTTTGCAGTTTTATTATTGCAACAATTTCATTTCGTGCTTCTCTGCCTTTATTTTTATTTTTCGCCTTTCACAGTTACCTCATTGGAGCTGGAATGAACACATATGAGCAGGTAAATGTAAAGATAACAGTTGTAATTTCATTTTCACTCCATTTTAACACAGAAACAGGGATTTAACCTAATTAGTCTGTGTTTAGGGTTCACAAGAGCCTCTCCCCACCCTTATTTATTCATCCCATGACCCATGTATTTCTTTGGCTTCCCTTGAAGCCATTCGTGATATTTGCCTTAAATATTGTTCAAAATACTAACTGCTGTTATGGCAAAAAAGTTTTCCGAATTTAGTGGATTTGGATTTAGTGGTGTGGTGATTCCTTGTCTTGCTACCTGCCATAAAGCACAGATTAGCCATTTTAAATCAGTTGAGTTGTTGAAGTCATTAAACACTTCACTCAAACTCTAGTATATGCTCATTGACTTTTAATCAATTCATTTGAAGTGTAGGACCAATTGATCAAAATATTTTCTTGTGGTTGTTGTTGTGAAATTAGTGAGATTGCCCTCTGGAAAAAACGGTCACAAGAGGCTCCCAGTACAAAGAAACAAATTAAATCTGGTCCTGATGTGACAAGGTAAAGCCCATGGCCTCTGACTTACTGAGTTTCCTGTTCATTTGAAGGGTATGTTACGATGTTCAATTTGGATCTGGGCTGTTTCAATGCAGTTGTGATGAATTACCATGTGAGCCTGGGGGATGGGCTGTGGGTGCAGGGTGGGGAAGAAAAGTCCCTACTCCTGCTGGTCCACAAGGAGTGGAGTCAAGTCACTAGGTGTGAAATCAAAATACTGCAGTGCTGGAACTCTGAAATAACAACTGGAAACACCCACTGAATATTTTTATTTTATACTTTGCTGATATTACCTGATTTTCACCCGGAGAGTTGTGCATCTGCTGGTTTTCATCCAGAGAGTTGTGCATCTGTGGAATTCTCTGCATCAGAAAGCAGTGGAGGCCAATTCTCTGGATGCTTTCAAGAGAGAGTTAGATAGAGCTGTTAAAGAAAGCGGAGTCAAGGAATATGAGGAGAAGGCAGGAACGGGGTACTGAATGTGTGGTTGATCAGCCATGACCACAGTGAATGGTGGCATTGGCTTGTAGGGGCAAATGGCCTACTCCTGCACCTATTCTCTATTGTTTATTGACTGATCAACATGATTTTCTTGCCGACAGATTATGAGGACGTATAAACACGAAAATAATCCTTTGGATAAGGGATGTTGCAGAAACTTCACTGTCCTGTTGTTCGGTCACCAGCCATCGTGGTAAGATTGCCTTGTAAAATAAGAACTTGAGACAACGTAATATATTTGCCAATTTGTATTATTTAAATACAGTATGATATTAAAACTTTAAGAAATAAACCATTTCATCAGCCCAAATTCTGTATCACGTGATTGGACTTTGAACGTGGGTCTTCCTCAGTCATGAGAAGCACAATGGTGCCCAATATACCACAGTGGTGCAGTGGTTCATTTACTTGGTGAAAAGGGCACTAGCGTGGACTAAAATCCCCGGGATAAGAGTTCACATGCCAATGCACTTGCTGCGGAATATCTATTAGAAAAAAACCCTGCTGATGCCAGAACATTAAAATAAAAACAGAAAGTAACTAAGGAGATAAGATGGAAATGTTATTCAATCAATGAGTGAATTCCCAGTTTTACCCTGTGAGAAATATTCTCCTTCCACCCATCCTGCAGCTAAATTAGCTTTTCTTTCCAGTTCCAATGAAGGGTCTTTGACCTAAAATCTTAACTCTATTTCTCTTCCTATAGATGTAGCCTGATCAGCTGAGTATTTCCAGCATTTTCTGGTTTTATTGTGGCATTTAAATGAACCTCCTTTACGGAAGATTTCTGCTGTCTGGCATCAGGCCACAGCAAATTCACATCCTGAAGTGTCCCAGCAATAGACACTGTTGTGTGGGGATCTTTACCAGAAGAACTGCGATGGTTCAAGATGGTAGTCCACCATCGCTTTCTCAAGGGCAATTGAAAATAGGCAATAAATGCTGATCCTGTTAGGGACACTTGCACTTGAAAAATATATTGATTTTCTTTAGCCAGAGGGTTGTGAATCTGCGGAATTAATTGCTACAGATCGCTGAGGAGGTCAAGGCATTCAGTATTTTTAAAGCGGAGATTTATAGGTTTTTGATTAGTAAGGGTGGCAAAGGTTGGAGGAGAAGGCAGAATGGGGTTGAGAAAGAAAAATAGATCAGTTATGATTGAATGGTGGAGTAAACTTGATGGGCCGAATGGTCTATTTCTGCTCCTATGTGTTATGGTCTTCTTATGGTTCTAGCTGCATTGTAAGTCTGAACATTAGTATTACTAATTTAGTTTACTTTGTTTTATTTCAGTTGTAATAAATTCAATGAAGTCATCGTGGCCTCAAGTTCTCGGGTGGAATGTCCACCCGTCAGTTCAAAGTGTGCGGACACCGCATCTACGACTTTTATAGCTATCCTATCTCATTCCAATGCTGTTGCTCCACTACCTGCCGACTTTGTTCCCACTTTACCCAACCGCCCTCAAAGTGCCCCCTTGCTCACTTTCTCTTACCTTAAGAATGATAACTCTAGTGCTCCATTTCAAATGACTTCCTCTCAACTGCCCCTTAGCTACCCAATCTCCCTAAACTATCCAGGCCAGCTCCCTCTCCTTATAAATGTCCTGCCTGATCCTCCACTGCCAAGACTCCACCTACCCATGACCCTACAACCCTGGGCCTGGTTCCGCAAGGACCTCACTTTCCAGCAGCCCATTGGAAAGCAACAGACTGTGTCACCTGGATGATTCTCGTTGAGTCATCAAACAGTGAGTACCTCCCAACAATAGTAATGTTAATTAATGAATGAAAATGAAGTTCAACAGAAAATTAAAACCAAAATAATTTTTTTTTTAACTTAAAAATTTTTTTTTATTAGAAGCAATGCTTATTGCCAATGATATAACAGTTTTTCAAATACACATTTAACTTGTTTCAAAAGTTATACAAATATTACGGAATGATTTATATAAGCTTCTATTTTTTTTTGGAAAGTAAAGAGGTGAAAGAATAGGTGTATAATCAATGAAGATTGTGATTAAATAATATTGATTACGATTATATTTTTAAAAAAAATTTAAAAACCAAAAAAAAACAAAACAATCAAATTAATAAAAATAAAAAATAATACAAGCAAACAATTATATATATATTTTTTTAATTGAAGTATACATCTTAACAATGAATGGAACAATTTCACATAACTATAACTATAGAGACGTGTATACAAATCTCAGAATAGATCATTTCATCTAATCCTACCACCGGGTATTTATTGAGTTACACTTCTGAACTACCACTTCGGACCATTTTCTTCCAGAATTGTCAGCTATTGTTTAGAGGGATTGTCTTTTGCAGGCTCCAGCACAATTCAATTCGATTCAACTTTAATGTCATTGCACAAATACAAGTATAGGTACAACAAAATGCAGTTTAGCATCAGTTCGTAGTGATAGCAATATAGAAAAATAAATACAGAATACAGACAATGGGGATGAAGAGACTGCAGAAATGTATCGGCGGGACTCCGAGTTCAGCAGTGTGATGGTGTTATTGTAGAAGCTGTTCCTCATCCTACTAGTGCGGGACCTGAGGCTCCTGTACCGCCTCCCTGATGGTAGGAGGGCAAACAGTCCATGGTTAGGGTGTGAGGGGTCCTTGATGATCTTCCAATTCATGACAATGAATTGAGGAAGGCTTCAATGTGACATTTGGGCAACATTATTCTCCGTCAATGTGGATCAAGAAGTTAGCAATTCACAAACATCTGTGAGGACAGGAAGAGGCATAGAGGCAACATTCTACAAGTGTGACTTATTGGTGAGTTGCAGTTGCTAGTTGCTCTGTATTGGTATTTGTTTATTATTAGCGTGTACCAAGACAGAGTGAAAAATGTTGATGACATACTATCCAGATAAATCATACCAAATACGAGTACGTCAGATGGAGCAAAGGAGAAAATATACATTGATAAAAAACACAATCACATCAGCCAAAATTCCAGCAGCCTCCCAGTTTTCTTACTTTTTAATCTCTGGCCTATGACTGATTTGGACATGTTTATTTGACCATCCCGAGCAATAAGGCCAGTTTTGACACCATTAACTCTCCCCCAGTTCCCAACAAACAGTTTCTTGCTAACAATTGTGTGTGGGCTATCTGTTAAACTTCTACTTTACAAGGGTGCTTCTTGATAATCAAAAGCTTTGAATACCCTCAATTGGAGCGACAAGAGACAACTGAGGGGATAAATGAATACAAATGAAGTATTTCTCTGGGCAATCAAGGAAGGATGGAATTGCAGTGGAGTTGGATGCAATTGTTTGCTTTTTAATATTTACCAGATGGGTCCAGTCTCCTCAACGCACGGTTGTGAGGGGGGGGGGGGGGAGGGGCGGCCTGCGTTGTCACACACACTAACCACCCGTCACACATACACTAACCACCCCCACCCCCCCCCACACACTAAACCCCTCCTCCTCTTGATATTATATTATATTAATATTATTCACTTGCTCCTTTTACCCCACACATCCACATCGAAGATCAGAGTTTATAGTTATAAGGATAAGACATGTATCAAATTGTAAGGGGGTTACAAATGGGGGTTACAATGTTCAAGGAATGAGCAAACGATAAAGTGTCAGAGACAATGGGATATTCAGATTCAGATTCAGATTCAATTTTAATTGTCATTGTCAGTGTACAGTACAGAGACAACGAAATGCATTTGGCATCTCCCTGGAAGAGCGACACAGCAAATGATTTGGATAAATAACAATAAGTGTCCGGGGGGGGGGGTGATTGGCAGTCACCGAGGTACGTTGTTGAGTAGCGTGACAGCCGCCGGAAAGAAGCTGTTCCTGGACCTGCTGGTTCGGCAACGGAGAGACCTGTAGCGCCTCCCGGATGGTAGGAGGGTAAACAGTCCATGGTTGGGGTGAGAGAGGTCCTTGGCGATGCTGAGCGCCCTCCGCAGACAACGCTTGCTTTGGACAGACTCAATGGAGGGGAGCGAGGAACCGGTGATGCGTTGGGCAATTTTCACCACCCTCTGCAATGCCTTCCGGTCGGAGACAGAGCTGTTGCCATACCAAACTGTGATGCAGTTGGTAAGGATGCTCTCGATGGTGCAGCGGTAGAAGTTCACCAGGATCTGAGGAGACAGATGGACCTTCTTCAGTCTCCTCAGGAAGAAGAGACGCTGGTGAGCCTTCTTGATCAGAGTTGAGGTATTGTGGGTCCAAGAGAGGTCGTCGGAGAGGTTGACTCCCAAGAACCTGAAGCTAGAAACACGTTCCACCTCCGTACCGTTAATGTGGATGGGGGTGTGCGTGCCGCCCCTGGACTTCCTGAAGTCTACAATGAGCTCCTTGGTCTTCTTGGAGTTAAGGGCCAGGTTGTTGTCAGCGCACCATGCTGCTAAGTGCTGGACCTCCTCCCTGTAGGCCGACTCATCGTTGTTGCTGATGAGGCCAATCACCGTTGTATCATCTGCATACTTGATGATGGTGTTAGTACCATGTACAGGTGTGCAGTCATAGGTGAAGAGGGAGTAGAGGAGGGGGCTCAGCACACAGCCCTGTGGAACGCCGGTGTTCAGGGTGAGGGTTGAAGAGGTGTGCTTGTCTAACCTAACAGACTGGGGTTAGATATTGTAATCGGAATGAGATGCACTGTAAGGCTTTTTGTAAATTTAAAAAAAAAACGTATTCATAAAAATGTCTACAAAAAGCACAAAACAGTACAAGGGCTTTTCTTAACATTTGTAATGTTGTGCATACATCCATAATATGGCCTAGTCTGTACACCCATAGAGTCGTCAAATTTTATGTGCAAAGCACCAATGTCCCTCCTTTGGCCTCTTTCAACATACACCCTTGACGGTGCTGTTAAAATATGTCCCAGTGCCTTAGTTCCTTGTGGTAGCAAGGCCTTAGGTTGCAATCTTTGTATTGGCTCTACCAAGCTTTAGTAAGTCCCTTAGCACGCACTCCTTGGGACATACCTTGTGGCAGCATTCACTTATGGACACCTCTTGCTCTGGAAGACCAACAAGATTTGAGCAGGCACAAGTGTATCTTTCACCATGTTGATAATCTTCCAGCAATGATGTTGGCTTAGTATATGTTGCTGTTTAAAGCTGGTAGATCTGTTACACAACCGTTCGGGATGAACTTTGTCGAGGACCGTTGCGTCTTTTTCCTGCCAATCTTTGCAAATGCACAATTCATAAAGAGATAGACAGTTGTCTCATCCTCTCCACAGCTGCCCAGAGGTCAGCATGCGTTGAGAGTGAGATTACCCATCAGACGCTTCCTGCATGGTTGTAGAGTGACGCTCGCCGGAAGCCAACAAGTTCCTGGTACCAAAGATCATAGAGCAGAGCAAGATACTCCACTCAGCGAAAAAAGCGTAGTTTGTCATGGGTGATTTTTCATGCCATTTTGATGGGCTGCCTAGACTACTGTCATGGTCTACATCTACAGCTCACTGTTCTACTATAAATTGCTGTAATCGCCAGTGTAGACGAGACCCTACCTGTCTTTCTTCAGGTTCCCCAATAACAAAGAAAGGTGGGAAAATATTATTGTTTTTTGTCGATATTATTCTGTCCAGAAAATGTTATTTTCTGCTCTCCCTTCAGCAGTCAATGGGAAACGAGGTTTGTTGGTACATTAGAAAGTTATTAGAATTATTTTAATAGATGTATACTTACCACAATAATAAAATTATCAATTTTTACACTTATGTACATTTTTGTTTTTGTTCTTGTAAGGCAGGGGTCTCCACAATATGGCCCGCCACGAGATTTTTCAAGCTCAGATTCGAGTCGGGGAGCGCGGCGGCCCTGGGCTGCTCTTAGTGTTGTTAACGGTCAGGTCTCACATTGTCAGAGCTGAGACATCACAGAGCCGCCGTGAAGAAGGGTGCAATTGTGGGGTGGGGGGTTCAGCGGCGACGGTCAGTATGGGACGGCGGCGCGTTATAACATGCCACCGTTCCTCTCTCCCTTCTCTCCCTTCTCTCCCTTCTCTCTCTTCTCTCTCCCTTCTCTCTCTCTTTTTCCTGCGTCTTTTTCCTGCCAATCTTTGCAAATGATTGGCAGGAAATCATTTATTATTTATTATATATTATTTACAATATTAGGATTTCATATATATGTGTGTATATATGTGTATATATATTATTAACAATATTAGGATTTCATATATATGTATATATATTATTTACAATATTAGGATTTCATGAGATTGAAAGAAAAGGGTTACTAAAATTAGATGAAATCACAAGAAATAAACTAGAGAAATATATATGTGTGTATATAAATTATATATATATCTATCACATCTATTATATATATATATATATATAAAAATTGGTCATCAAAATTTTTTGACAAGTACAGATATATGAGCTCTTGTCAACATCTGAAATGACAGAAAATATAATAGATTAACTAATAAGAAACAAATTTGATTATAACTACATACCTCCAGAATGGATGATTTATCACTTAAGTGCAATTAGTTTCAGTTGTGGGGAGAGACCTGTATATTGAAAATGCATTTTGCCTCTAATATGTCAATTTACCTTAAATGTAGAACAGCTTATTAAAATCTTCTTACATAGACTATTTAAGTATTTTATTTCTGTCCTCTTTTGGACCTAAGACACTAGCAGGGCTGCCAACTCTCATGCAGAGAGATAGAGAGGCAGGTAATAAATAAATTGTCATTTTCACAATTTTGTGTGGGTAACGGGAGATTCTCATTCTTCCTCTTGAGTAACCAATGTCATTCATGGTAATATTTACATAATTTACATAATATTAACCCGCCAAAATGTCTGTCTTCCCAACGCTGGTTATTCAAGAGGAATTATTTTATTTATTATTGTATGTGTAGATATATATATATATATATATGTTTTATTTATTATTGTATATAAGTTCGAAATGTCCTTTGGGATAAGCAAGGGTGGGGCTATCATTGTTTGAAATACGTTGAATTTTAGATCACTTTAATTGGTTAGCTACATGATCAGATTAATAAAGTGGAAATGGTGTTTGCAATTTTATTGTTCCATGTGGTATTCATAAACATAGAAAGGAATAAGAAATACATGCACTTACTGTGCCAACCAGGTCACTGCTGGACACCAGGCGACAACCGTTACACAAAATGAATTTGTGTATTCTGATGCCATTTTCGGAAACATGCTATCAATGTGTTATCTTTTCTTATATTTGCTGTTGAAACTATGTTAGTCGTGAACCCAATAAAGTATCAGCTGTTTTTAAGGAATTTGAAATTTGACCCCTTATGTCACCCCTTATTTTTGTGCAGTTTTGCAAAATATTAATTCATAATTTGTGTGTGTGTGTATTAATATATTTGTATATATGTATTAATATTTTTATATTAATGAATTAATATATTTATATGTATATAGTTATAAGTATAATTGCCTTTATGGTTTATGTACATCTGACAAATAAGATAAAGCAAAATAGTGTTGCTTTAAATCAAAGTTGCTTCTGATCTGAGAAGGAATTTTGAGATCTATTTATCTCTAACTTGCCTCTCACACACAGGCAAACACCCACAAACACACACTCACATATATATATTTATACATATAAATTACATTAAATTGTGTGCACAGTGTGTGTTATAGCAATACAAGGGAAACTGCACAATAAAATACAAGGGAAACTGCACAAAGGAGGGGGCTAGGGAGGAAGGATGGGTGGGAAATGTGCAGAAAAAGATAGATGCAGGGGGAAAACATTTTAAAATAAAATTAACTGAAATATGTGAAGTGATAGATGAGCTATATTGCACACATACTGTTCAACACCGATCACACTGCGAGAGGCATAACGGAAGTCGGGTTGCCCATTCCAAGATGGCGGCCATGACACTCCGTTACGTGCTACACCTCCGAGCATTGGATTACGCAGGAGTGGAGTATCTTGCTCCGCTCTATGATCTTTGCTCTCGTCCACCCTTTGCCCGTCCCATCACACCCGCCCTAGGAAGGGATGTCGCCGCAATAGCGAGAGTGCAGCAAATGCTCACAGAGTTGAAGGCATTGCCTCAAAGAAGAGATTCAGGACACTTTAGCTAAGTTTAGAAGAATGAGAGGTGATTAAGTGCCATGACAGGGTAGCTGGAAAATGCTGGAAAATCGGGTCACGCAGCAGAATTCGTAGGAAGAGAGAAAAACAATCGAAGTTTCAAGTTAGAGACTTCATCAGAACTATGAAGGATGGAAAGGAAGTTTGTTTTAAATTGGAGAGGAAGTGGAGTTGGCATGGAGAGAACATTTGTGCAGGAGAGCGTGCAGAAGAAATTTACCAATAATTTGTCTGGGTTGAACTGAGAAGCATTTTTTACATTTCCAAAAATAAACTTCATTCAGAGTAAAAAATAAAAAAAGGACAGCTCTTCGGACATTTAGCGTCTATATATTAACTAGTGTTATATTCGGTAGGGCTCGAAATGTTCCGTAAACTAAGTCCCCATCCCCCTCTTGTGGCCCCTTGGGGCGATATCCCTACCCTTGTTTGAAGGGACGGGATATCACCCCAGACCCTGCCTCTTTTTTTCTAGTGGCATGGGTATCAAAACAAGATCCCCTAGGTTTTAAGGTAAGATCTGCAGGTTAAGTATGCACGGAGTTATTGCTATCTGGAGAGCTGCATTGATATCCTGCCAGAGGAGATGGTGGAATTGCAGTTACTACATTTAGGAGACATTTAAATTTAAATAGGGAAAGCATAGAAGGACACAATGCTAATGTGAGCGATAGATGGGGAAAGGTGTGCATGGAGATGGGCAAAGGTGCCTGTTATAATGCTGCATTAGTGTCTCGACCCAAAACGTCACCCATTCCTTCTCTCCAGAGATGCTGCCTGTCCTACTGAGTTATGCCAGTCTATCTTCAGTTTAAACCAACATCTGCAGTTCCTTCCTACACATTAATCTGACTCTTACAGGAAATGTCTGTGATAAAGTGAGCCAGTTGACTTAATGTGGCAGTTAAGTAGCAGTTAAAATTAGATTAAGCTTTTTAATGTTACGTTGCTATTCGGTAAGGATGTGGAGCTAATAAAATGAAAAATATTGAGCCAAAATAATGACAGGCAGAAATGGCCAGATGTTATATTGACAGTTGGATTCTTAGAATAGTTATAAAGCAAATTGAACGATGCCCAGTTATTGCATGAAGACGTGGCAAAAGATTAGCCATGATTTTATTGAATAGCCTACGTCTGCTATTCATATCATTTTATTTCTCCTTTCGTAGATGGAGACCTTTTGGAAAAGACTGTGAATCTGCCTGGTGGAAGGTTTCTCATGGGCACAAGTGAGGCCGACGCCAGAGATGGAGAAAACCCCATCAGAGAAGTGACTGAAACCATTTGCCATAGATCAGCATCCAGTCACCATTGCAGAATTTAGGTTAGAGAAATATATGAAGCTTCTTAAAATTATTTGCTCTGAATAATTCATGGATAAGTGATTCTGTGACTGTGGTCAAAATGTAAAGAGGAAATTTCCTTATTCTTTCCTTAATCACATGATTGTGTATGTGATACCAAATAGGCTGAGAAACTGCCCGTTTACCATCTAGGCAGCCAGCTGCAGGATGTGCTCAGCTTTGGTGGTGAGTCCTTATTGTGATGACTCCCTGCCTGACTGCATGAACTTGGGTCGATAATGGAGACGGAATGATCCGGCCATTCACACTGTGAGGAGAACAACCAGACCATACAGTTAACCTCTTTTTAGACCACAGCAGAGTTAACCCTAGGTGGTACCCTGCTCAGACCACAGCAGAGTTAATCTCCAATGGTGCCCTGCCCAGAACATAGCAGAGCCCTCCAGCGCCCTGATGAGGTCCCAACCCATCTAACTAACTTTGACAGAGGCTTAAACCGATAGAAACTTAATTAATATTACAGTTGTTTTAAATAATCTTCAAAAATTAAACAATTAAAAAAAAATTAAACCACATCAGAGAACCAATGTATTTAAAAGATTTAAATAAATAAAGCAAATTTACTTCTTACCATTTGATCTACATGTCGTAGAATTCCCTGACAGGGTTAGTATTCATTCATCAGGTCTAGCTGGTGTTGGAATTGGAGAGAGTGATTCCCAGTGATTCCACTTAGAAGAGAAGGGCAGATGCGCCAGCATGTGTCACTCTGCTTGTTCTGATTTATAGTAGGTCCACATAACTCCAGGACACTTGAGCAGTGGCTGAACATTGGTGCTTCATTTCAGAATCGCTGGCTGCAACCAATTCAGGTCAGCCCTGTGCTAAAATACTCGGTGGTCTTTGTTCAAAATTATATCTTTATTAAATGTATGTCACGTGCATTACTTCTGCATCCAAAGTAATTTTAGGTATTGTGTTCATTGTTGTTTCAGTCTGCTCCTTGGTGGCTGCCTATTGAAAGAGCTTTTTGGCGACAGGTGAGGTTTTAGAATCTTGAACAATGAAAGACAAGATTTTTCCAGTTTTAAAATGTATTGCATTCTTTTGAGAGCTGTATATTTATTGGAGCAATGTGACAGAGCTAACGAATATTGATACTTGTTACTTGAGAAGAAATAATAATCATAGATCATGAAACCAGGCCCTTTGGCCCTACCCGTCCCTGTCGACCCAGATGCTCCATTTTAGCCAAGAGTTCATAGTGTTTAATTGTCATATATAATAACAATGGAACAATAACATTATTTCTTGCAACAATATAACGAGTCTGTAAATGCAATATACACAGATAATAAATAATAAATTAGGATATATAAATTAATGAATAACTGATACTAGTGCAAAGAAAATGCACATTTCTTTGTGCAACTAAAGACACTCTGCTTTAATCGTTGAGGTCAGTGTTTAGTGTTTTACAAAAACGTAATGCTTGTTGTGAAGAAGCTATTCCTGAACATGTTCACTGTTTCAGACTCTTGTACCTTCTTCCTAATGACAGGATTGAAATGAGAGTGTGACTAGGCGGATATGGGTCTATGATGATATTGGTTGCCTTTTTGAGGCTTGCCTCCTATAGATTATTTCAATGATGGGGAGGTCAGTACATCTGATGGACCAGGCAGTGTCTAACACTATTGACCAAATCCCATTTGCCCGTCTTTTGCCAATATCTCTCTAAATCCTTCCAATCCATTTATCTGACCAACTGTCTTTTAAAGGCATCATATCATAGATGCTGCCTCACCCGCTGAGTTTCTCCAGCATTTTTGTCTACCTTCGATTTTTCCAGCATTTGCAGTTCTTTTTTAAACAACTGGCTTTTAAATGTTGTTATTATATCTGCCTTAACCATTTTCACTGGTAGCTAATTCCATATACTCACCACCTTCCGTGTGGAAAGGTTGGTCCACTGGCTCCTACAAATTCAGTAGCAAAAGGTGTACCATCTATTGGATACGCTGTAGCAACTTTGGGTGTGTTTCCAAAATAAACTGTTCCAGTACTGGCCACCGGGGAGCACCACTGATTACCATCTTCCAACCTAGAAAGCAGCCATCTCTGACTACTGTCTTTAAACCATTTTTTAAATTCCTGTTGTCAATACAAACTATTTATTTAATTGTTTGGGCATCAATTTCGCCAAATGGATTTTATGCAGGTCTTTGTTGATTTCAGAAAATCCATGTGGAGAGCATCTACTGAATTTGCTTAATTAACCTGTGCTTCTTCAACAAAAATGAAGTCAGGTTAGTCAAACACAACTTGATTTTAATAAATCCATGCTGGTTATCTTTTATTGACTCAAATTTCTTTAAGTGTATATTAATTATTTCCCCAAATATTTCAATTGTCAAGATTAAACAGACTGGCCTATAATTGCTGGCCATGTCCTCGCACTGTATTTTTGAAAATATCCCGTAATGTTTAATCTGTTCACACCTCTTCAGTAAATGAAATAGCACAAACAAGAAGTCCTTGAAAACATTCAGGTATGGGCTCCTAAGGAGAAATACCATTAAATAGCATTACCATTGCAGGATCTGCCACAATACCCTGTGAATCAAGATTGATCAGAAACAAAACTGGACCCATTACATTGACATTATGGCTACAGGAGAAGTGTTCTCACTGTCCAAAGTCATTCCACCATATACAATGCACAAGCTAAGAGCATGACGTAATATTCACCACCTGCCCGGATGAGTCTCATTCCAACTACTCAAGAAGCTTGATACTATCTGAGACAAAGTAGCCTGCCTGTCTGAGAATTCACCCATCAGGATAAACACTAATTCCCTCCACCACAAATGCACTGTAGCTACAGAGTATTATGCACAAAATGCACTGCAGTTATTCCCCCCAGATTACTTTGACAGATCACGATATTCACCACCAAAAAGCAAAAGGCTTCTGGAGAACCACCTTCTGCAGATTCCCCCCCAAGTACCTTCCTTCCTGACTTGCCTATCCTTCATTGTCAATGCATCAGAATCCTACCACTCCTTTACCAACAACAATAAATGTTGGCTTTGCCAGTGATACACAGTGGATGAATGAATAAAAATGACCTGTAGGGTTGATATCAGTCCATTCATTTGTACACAAGGAACGTGGTGGCTTGTGGTGTAAGTGCTAACTTCATCAATCTGGAGCAAATAGTCATAGCTGTAATCCTAACACACAAGCTGAGCACACTGAGCAGACAGGATGTAGCAACTACAGGGATGTATGCTATTTTGTTAGCAAAAATACTGCAACGAAAAGTGGGATGAAAAACAAAGCCGGGTTTAGGAATACATAATGAAATGTTAAATTAATGTGAAATTAGTGATTTAACTGTGAAGTTAATAATATATACACTACTCGTGATTCTCATGAATATTCGGGTTGCATTACAATTATTTGTAGCCATCGGGCCCAGGCTCTGGAATTAAAGATCAAATGGATAATCCAGTGGTGCAGGTGAGCTGGACTGATGCTGCAGTCTACTGCCAGTGGAAGGGTTTATGGTTACCCACTGGGGAAGAGTGGGAGTTTGCTGCTCGGGGAGGTTTGGCAGGTAAGATCTAACAACAATGACACTGATATTATTTGGAGTTTGTTTTCAATTGGATGTTCCCAATTTCGCCAGAAACTAGACTTGGCGATTCATGATCTTGTAATCGCGGAAAAAAAGCAGAAACTGCTGGAAATTACTTTGCAGTTCCAGCAGCGTCTGTAGAAAGGAAAAGCGAGTTAATGTTTCAGATCAAAGACATTCCATTGGAACTGGGTTTTAAGATGCTGACAAAAGAATGAAGGGAAAACCAATGATGAGATGGAGGTCTGTGGAAATGATGATGAAGAGTGGATAAGGCTTGGTGAACAAAATTGCTAAACAGATTAGAGAATAAGAAAATAAACTTGGAGGAGGTGTAACTAGGAGAAGACAAATAAATAATTGAAATAAAATGGACAATGCTGAAGGACTCACCAGGTCAGGCAGCATTTGTGAAGAAAGAAGCTGACCCAACCCACATGGCAGATTGATGAAAGATAGTCAGAACAGTCATTGGACTGTGGCAGAAATTTTGCTTAACTAAATTTTGTGCCCCATCGTTCCTGCATTTACAGTTTAATTTATTTTCTGCTAGCAATTTCCACGTGGATATTTAAGCAAAATTCAAGAGCACTTAATGCAATAGGCGACGTCAGAGGAGATATGTAGATGAATCTTGTCCTTGCTGGTAAGACTGGAATTCTACAGGTATTATGTGCAAACATTTAAGGAGAACACAGATAGCTGGATGAACAATATTGTAAGAGTAGCCAATTTGGACTTCCATTGTATTGACTGGAACTGCCGTAGTGCAAAGGGCTTCCAAGAGGTGGAATTTGTTAAATATGTCCAGAAAAAAAATCGCAAACAGTATGAAGAAGGTCCTACCATGCAGGAGGCAACACTGAGCTGTATGTTAGGAAATGAGACTGGGCAAGTGAGGGTCAGTGGGTAGCACGTCTGGACCAATGTTAAGAATTACATTAGTTTTAAGATAGTTATGGGAGAAGAAAGGACTGGTTCACAAATGTCCTAAATTGGGATAAGGCAAGTTTTGAAGGAACTGACAGGAATTTGTAAAGGTTAGTTGGGAGAAAATATTTGCAGGAAAAGGGACTCGCAGCAAGTGAAAAGTTTTTTAAAAAGGGGTGAGAGAAGAGGTTTAGGTAATGGATGAAATGCGATTGAGGGCTTCATTGACCACAGAGGGAGAGCCTTACCTTGAATGCACCTCCTCCCATTTAGTCTCTTGTTGTCGATGCTTAATTTTCTCTTGGGTTTCTCGGATGTAGTGTCCTCTTTATTCAGGAAATGTGGCTTGCCCTCTTCAATGATTCATGCAGCCCTCTCACCCCTTTCCCCGAGCTCTCTGCCTGCCCCCCCAACACACACTGCCCCCTCCCCCAAACGCCATATCATCACCAGGAACCTATTTTGCAAATTGCATCTCTGGTGTTTGTTCCTTGGGACCCTTTTAAAGGCTGGAATATGAGATTGCAGTTGCCTTGTTCAGTGTCAGCAGCTGCATGAGGTTCCCTGGGAATTTTTCAGTATTACACTCGTTACTACAAGGCAGTATTTGGGAGCAAGATGCATTTGTATTGTTGAAGGATAATTGCTACGAAATATTGTGAGCCTCCAGCATTTGATAGCAGCTCTGCTGGTGTCTGCAATTATGTTTAACACTTTGATAGGAGAATGTGAATATCTAAGTCATGCAACTTGGTCTACAGTTTAAACACTAAATTCTCTCATCTCTGCTTTCAGGTAGAGTGTATCCATGGGGAAATACGGCTCAGCCCAATCGCACAAACCTTTGGCAGGTAACGTGTTTTGAGTAATTTTAACAGTACAGGTTGAACACCGATGCGTTTCCTCACTCCGCTGCTGTGCAATTTTTTGTTGGTGCCATGTGCTTCAATCTGTCTGTAAACCATCAGAAACAACAGCAGCAACAGATTATCAGGCTGGCTGGTGGATGGAGTGATGGGTGTATTTGATGGTGGTGGTGTAGTGGTCAAGAGTGTTAGCATTCCACAGAGCAAGAGGCACGCTGATGCTGTTTGGGTAAGTTGAAATGTGTACTTATCCATTTTTACAGAAAGAAAAAGATAAATGTTGTGAGATTATTAAATATCACTGGGCAGTGAGAACTGAATGTTCTCTTACAAGAAAAGCATAAAGGAAGTGCAGAAATACAGTGGGTAATCAGCAAGGCAGAAGAAATGTTGCCTTTATTACGAGGGGGATGAATTGCGCGGGTAAGGAAGTCTTGCCACTGGTTATTCCGCGTGTTGGTGAGGTCACGGCCAGAGAACAGCCAATAGTTTGCTGATGTATCTAAGGGAGGATGTGTTTACAAACGTGAGTGACTTTGTGAAGACCCCGCCAGCACGCATGCGCGACATATCATCGCTCGCATTTGCTAACGGCATGCTGGGGGGGGAGTGCGCTTCCACAACAGCTCCTTCAAAAAGACGGCTGAAGGTAAGTTTACTAACCTTGAGCTGGTTCTCTGCGATATTTTGATATTACAGGACGATGGAGGGGAAAGGTAAACTTTCCAAAAGTCAAGGACAGCGGCCAACGTCCTCGGAGCTGCCCGAAACACCGGCAGCACCCGTGTTACGGCCGGGGAAAAAGATGCGGAAGTCGGTGAGCCCTATGGAGTTGGTAGGGACTGACTCGCCTCCACTTTAAGTTGGATGGGACTCCGCACCGGTGCAGGGTGGTGTAGACCCTGACTTCATCCCACCATCGCCCAAATTCA
Organism: Raja brachyura; assembly: GCA_963514005.1. Next base: position 34,300,765 of record OY740805.1, read on the forward strand.
GGGCTAGTGGGAATAAGGTACAAACTAATGTGCCTCGCATATCGGCGAGTGCCCCTTCCATTTTACAGGTCCCTAGAGGGCAGACCCGGGGAAGAGCTGCGCTGAAGTCGAGCCCCGCAGCTGCGGTGGGCGTCGACAAGCCGCAGGGGAAACCTGCTAGATTGCAGGCCAGCGGCAGTACTGCTGGAGAGTCGGGAAGCCCTGCAGGAGCAGGAGGTACCGGCATATCACCGGAACAGGCTTCCGGAGCGCAGACCGGTGGCAGCAGTTTTCGGTCAGGCACCCCCATTGCGACGGGTACAGCCGAATATGCACCGTCACGCACCTGTGTGGTCAAGGGTGACGGCAAGCCTGCACGGGCAACGGGGAGCCAGGCTATGGGAGCCAGCACCGACTCATTCCCGCTGCCTTCCCACCAGGCAGAGGGGCCGCTAATGTCCAAACGACGGCGGACTAGCGGTATGTCCGTGCGGGAGTCGTACAGCCCCGTAGGAGCGGCTGCTGACGACGACCTACCAGCGCACTTCAATGAGGTGCGACCCACTGGTAGAAGCCCCAGTGTCTCAGGAGAGCCTGGGGAAGTCGGCCTGTTGTCCGCGTGTAGCGGCAGCGGTCGCATGGCCAGAATGGAGCAGATGGTGGAGATGTTGTACCAACGGGATCTGGAACGGCAAGAGCGGGAGTCTCTGAGGTCTGGGAGCCAGATCAGGCCGCCGCTTTCGATTTCACCTTCGTCTGTTGGCAGCAGACAGAGTCAGCTTATGGTTGATTTTGAAGACATAGCAGCAGGAGACGAGCCCACTGCTCCAGATTCAGAAGAAATGCTGGACGCAGTATCAAAGTTTGCGAAGCCAACAAGTGCAGGGGAACCTCTGCATCCCAAACTTGCGGCAAGTATTAACTTTTTAACAACTCACCAGTCCAAGATCAGGTGGTCGCTGAGACCATGGAAAAGTATGAGGCTCCAGCAAATTGTATTTCCCTCAACGTGCCGAAAGTTCATTCGCCGATCTGGGGGAACATCAGCAACAACACCAGACCATAGGAGGGAAAGCTGCAGAGGATTCTGAAACTGTTGACATTGGGTATCACGCCGTTCGCCAGGACCCTTGATGGAGCGGATGTATCTGAGGAGCAACAGGATGCTCTAGCCCTCCTGTGCAATACTCAATTCGAAATCAATTGCTTCCGTAAAAGCTCCATTTGGCCCAACCTCAACCCAAAGTTTGCTGGGTTGTGTCGCACCTCCACCACACCACCACCAAGACAGCTGTTTGGGGAGGACCTGCCGAAGCAGGTCAGGGAATTAGACGAAGAAGCTAAAACAGTGGGGCTCATGAAGCCACATTCGTCTTCGAAAGGCCAGGCTTACCGAAGACAGCAGCCTTATCCCCCCTCAAAGCCTAGGGGGCAGCCGGATAGATACCAGAGAACCTATCCACCACGAACATGTCCACCACCAGCTCCCCAACAGCAACAGTCTGTTTTAGGGCAGGGCCCTCAGAAGCCCGCATGGAAGATGCGGCAACAGTCCTATCCGGCAACACAAAGACCACAAAAGTCACAACACCCCAGACCCCGGCGTTAACCATGGAGGTAAGGGGGTTTGGCTCTTTCCAGAAAGTAGCAGTTGTAACTTCAGAAGTTGGAGGACGGTTGTGGGAGTTTTGGGGTGCATGGGGAGCGGTAACCTCAGACCCCTTTATTCTACAAAGTATTCATGGTTATGTAATAGAGTTTATTAATGATAAAATTCCCCCTAAGCAGCATGTACCTCATCGCAAGTTTGCGCTCTCTCAAAAAGAGATAGAGGTAGGACATGCAGAAATTTTAAGATTAGAAGCTAAAGGGGTGATAGAGAAAACAACACATGAACCATTAGAGTTTGTGTCCAACATCTTTAAAAGAGCTAAAAAAGATGGTGGATGTCGTATTATCATTGACCTAACCCATTTGAATACTTTTGTACAATACACCCATTTGAAAATGGAGACGTTTTAGACGGCTAAACAATTGGTTAGCCGAGGGTGCTTTATGGCCTGCATTGATTTAAAAGATGCATACTATACAGTCCCTATCATAGAACATCACAGGAAATTCTTCAAATTTGTCTGGAAGGATTAATTGTGGCAATACAAAGCTTTACCCAATGGAATCACAACAGCGCCTAGGCTATTTACAAAAATTATTAAACCTATTCTGGCATGCATCAGAAAACAAAATCATATCGTCATGGCATATTTGGACGATATATTAATAGTGGGGAAAACTTTAGAATTGGCTCAGCTGGTAGTTGCAGCTACCATATCATTATTTGAGAAGTTAGGGTTTGCCATCCATCAGACAAATCTAAATTCAATCCATCGCAGGTCATGGATTATCTGGGATTCACTATTAACACCAATCAGATGATTGTCACTATCCCAGCTGGTAAAGTAGCTGATATTCAAGAAACATGCAACAGCCTTGCTTGCGCTAGGGTGCTGACTATTAGACATGCTGCTAAGGTAATTGATAAACTTGTAGCTACATTTCCAGCTGCACTATTTGGACCATTACATTATCAAAATTTACAAAGAGCAAAAATTTCAGCGTTAAAATCAAATGCTGGACATTTTGACAGACCTATGCAGCTGCCGATCAAGGCAAAAATTGAGCTAAGATGGTGGACTAACAATATTGGTGACTGTTATAAACCCACCATTGTCTCCAACCCATCAGTCGTATTACAAACCGACGCAAGCGCCCAAGGTTGGGGAGCGATTGACAACGTGTCCAGTTGCGGTGGCAGATGGGATGCTCATGAGTTTACTCTTCTACAGTCACAAGGGATAAACTATTTGGAGATGCTAGGAGTTTTCCATGGGCTACGGGCATATTGCACAAACTTACATCATATACATGTACGTCTTCAAATAGATAATACCACGGTGGTAGCCTACATAAATCATATGGGTGGTATCAGGTCAGTATTTTGTGATGAATTAGTTAACACAATTTGGCTCTGGTGTATTAAAAGGAATATTTGGATATCAGCAACCTATCTTCCAGGGAAGCTTAATACAGTGGCGGACACCAGGTCACGAGTATTCAATGATAACATCGAGTGGATGCAGAATCAGCAAATATTTGCTGAAATAATAGCTAAGTTCGGTACACCAGATATTGACCTTTTTGCGTCTAGGTTGAACCATCAGATACCAACATATGTGTCTTAGGAACCAGACCCTGGGGCAATAGCAATGGACGCATTTTCTCTCCTTTGGGGGAAATGGTTCTGCTACGCATTTCCCCCATTCTGCCTCATCAGTCGGGTATTGCAAAAAATCAAGTTGGATGCTGCTTCAGTTATACTGATTATACCCGACTGGCCTACTCAACCATGGTACCCGGTGGTCCTCCAGATGATAAAAATTCCATGGGTTCAAATTTCGAAAAGCCCTAATTTGGTCACTAACCCCATTACTGGGGAAATTCATCCGTGTCATGGTCACTTAAAGCTGTTGGCTTGCAGGTTCTAAGGAGACCACTTCTGGAGGCTGGTATATCACCGAGGGCCATGGATCTAATCACAGCATCGTGCAGAGTATCTACAAGGAAGCAGTATCTCACCCAGATCAGGAAATGGGAATCCTACTGCACACGGACCAACACGACGTACAACTCTGCTATGATTCCTGACGTCCTGGAATTCCTGGCGGGCCTTCATTACGATGAGGGTCTCAGCTATAGTGCCATCAATAGCGCAAGGAGCGCGCTATCCGCATACCTTACCATAGGTGTGGGGTCAAACCAATTGGTGTCTAAATTTATGAAGGGAGTGTTTAATACCAACCCTCCACGACCCAGATATAACATCACATGGGATGTAAGGGTAGTGTTGACCCTACTGAGAAGCTGGTCTCCCATGACAGGGTTACCGCTTACTAGACTCACCCCCAAAGTGGTAATGTTGATGGCACTAACAACGGCACAGCGGGTGCAGACCTTACAAAAACTGCGTCTCGACAGGATGGTCTCTACCCCTAAAAAAGTAACCTTCTTTATCGAAGAGTTACTTAAGCAGCATAGACCAGGATCTACAGGGCTGCAGCTGGAATTCCGGGCATACCCCACTGATGCCACCCTCTGCATAGTCACCCATCTTCGATATTATATCAAGAATGCACATACCATTAGGAAGATGGAGCAGGGACTACTCATCAGCCATAAGAAACCACATCACCGGGTGACTGTGTCGACTATCGCCAGGTGGCTCAGGGAGGTGTTGGATGCAGCAGGTATAGATACTAACATTTTTAAATCTCATTCTACCAGGGCTACATCCACATCAGCGGCGAGGACCATGGAGGTGCCCATGGATCATGTCCTCGCTACCGCGGGATGGGCCAGTGAAACCACTTTTCAGCGGTTCTACAACAAGCCGGTGGCCACCCCCGCAACGTTTGCAGAAGCTGTGCTGAGAGCTGCTCCTTAATTTCATTTGTCCCCGAGTTCGTTTTTTTTAAATTATTTGTGTTAATAAATATTAATTTACTTTTCAGCCTGTCCATTCTGGAATGTATTAACAAACTTCCTCCATCAGTATTGCGGCAGTGGGACAGCATGGACATGAACCAGGGCGTGAAATCACAGAGCTTTGAAATCTTCACAAAGTCACTCACGTGAGTCCGAAGTAAAATAGTGAGATTAAATGAGAACTTACCTGTTCGAAGTTTGATCTTTATTTTATGAGGAGTTACGATGAGGGATTACGTGAAGAAGACCCCGCCTGGCGCTGGAACGGCATACTTCAAAGCAGCGGCATGAAAAACACAGAACCAATAGCCGGAGTAAAATAGTAAGGCTCAAAATAGACTAGAACTACCTGATGATCATTTATATTATGAGGGTTGGGAGTGGAGGGCACGTAATCCCTCATCGTAACTCCTCATAAAATAAAGATCAAACTTCGAACAGGTAAGTTCTCGTTTAATCTCACTATTTTACTTCGGAGTCACGTGAGTGACTACGTGAAGATTTTAAAGCCCTGTGTTTTCCATGTCGTAAACTCATTTCATACGACTCTCTGTTTGGTCAAAATAGTAGTGAGTAAAAAGTATTTTAACACATTGTTATAATTTATGTAATAAGTCCTTTAATTATAAAAAGAACAACTTTTTAAAATAATAACCCCTCTATTGCAGGGGAAAATTACAAAATAATTGATAAGTTATGTCAATGGTAACATAAATCGATAAAATAAATCGATAATATAAACAAAGCAAGCATTTAAAGAGAACCCAGTCCTGCGTGTCCAAATCCTGGCACCGTGACAACAGGTTTATTGTAGGACTTTGAAAAAGTTTCTTCTCTAGACCACCCTGCGGCCTCTAAAATTTGATCGAGTGGTACGTCCTGTACCTTCGCCGCGGACGTAGCTGCCCTAGTGTAGTGAGATTTAACACATCAGTGTCTATTCCTGCTAGACCCAAAACCTGTTTTAACCATCTAGAAATGGTTTGAACTGAAACTTTTGTATGTGGTTTTTTGTGTGTTATCAATAACGCTTTCTCAGAACCTCTGAGATTTTTGGTTACCTCCATGTATTGAGTTAAATGCTTAACTACACACAATGTTTCATCAATAGGATATGCTTTAAACATTACCTTCATTCCAGTTCTCCCTGGTCTGCTTTGTTTCACCGGTCATAAACATAAACACAATGTTATCTGAAGTCACATGCATGCAATCCAACCTTAACAATTGCAAAGTCTGTACTCTTTGAGCTGATACCAATGCCATTAACATAACCACCTTCAATGTTAAGTTCTGCAAAGATATTGAATTAATTGGAGTCCATTGTTTAAGTAAAGTAAGAACAATGCTAACATCCCAAATTCCTGTATATCTGGGCTTGGGAGGATTTATATTAAAATACCCTTCATGAATCGAGATATTAATGGGTGAGACGCAACTGAATCCCGATCCGAAATTTGTCCTAAATAGGATGACAATGCACTCCGAGCACAATTAATGGCACTATAACTCAAATGCTCATCAAAGTGTAACCCAGCAAGGAACTCCAATACATTTGAAATGTTTGCAGAATGATAAGATATCTTTGCCTGTGTACAAAAGGCTTCCCATTTCTAATATGCGACATATATTGTTTTCTAGTGCTAGTCCTCCAAACTGTATCTATAACATCCATGGTCCTGTCCGACAGTTCAAACTCTTGCAATGGTCTGGTCAGAACCTGCAGATTAACAAATTCATATGATCATGCAATGGATGAATTTCTTTTGTTACTGGTTGTGTCAACAGATTGTCGCACTGGGAATTACCATACATGGTTCAATAATCATTTTAAGCATCAATGGGAACCATGACTGTGTGGGCCAAACTGGCACCACCAAAATGCCTTTGGCAGCGTCTTGCGCTATTTTCTTGAGACATTGCCCAATGAGACAGAATGGGGGAAAAGCATAAAAGAACATATTCCCCCAGTGTAGCGAGAAAGCATCCACCGCTACTGCCCCTGGATCGTGTTCCCAAGACACATATTTCGGCAATTGGTGATTCAATCTAGATGCAAACAGATCAATGTCCGGTACTCCATACCGACTGACAATATTTTTGAAAATTTTTGGATTTAACATCCATTCTGTATTGTCTTTAAATATTCGTGATCTTTGTCTGCCACAACATTGTCTCTCCCTGGGAGATAAATAGCTGAAAGCCAAATATTTTTGCAATACACCACTGCCATATCTGGTTACCAGATGATCACATTTATTTTGATCTGACACCACCATGTGATTGATATATGCCACAGCTGTGGTGTAATCTATTTGTACTTGGACATGCAAATCCTTTAATGAAGAGCAATAAGCTTTAAATCCATAAAATGCTCCCAGTAGCTCCAAATAATTAATACCATATGTTTGGAGCAATAAATCCTCTTGGACAGCCCATCTGCCCCCACAGCTGGTCTCATTGTCCGTAGCCCCCCATCCGAGCGAGCTTGCGTCAGTTTGTAAAACACGACTGGCTGATGAACTAAAATGTTCTTAGCAGCTTGTGGAACATTCTCAATCCACCAATGTAATTCCGATACAGCTTCCTTAGGCAATTGCATTGGCCTATCAAAATGGCCTGCTCGCTGAATTAGCGCTTTAGTTTTTGCCCTTTGAAGATTTTGGTAATGTAAACGACCAAATTCTATTGCTGAAAATGCTGCTACCAATTTACCAATACCCTTGGCAACCTCTCGGATGGAGGGATAAGGTTTGTTAATCAGGTTTTGACACACATTTGTCAAATCTAACTCCTTATCCATTGGTAAAGTTACCAACATGGTGACTGAGTTAATCACAAACCCCAGATATTGAATGGTTTGCGATGGCTGTAACTTAGACTTTGTTGGATGGATCAGAAACCCCAATTCTCAAACAAGCTAATGGTTGCTGAGACTGATTTCCCAGCTGATTCCTGATTAGCATTGACAATTAAAATGTCATCTAAATAAACCCTAACGATGTGTTTTGGTGCCATTAGCAGTGCAAGTGCTGGCTTTAACAATTAAGTGAACAATCTAGGTGCTGAACTTAATCCATTAGACAAAGCTTGTATTGCCACAGCTGTCCCATCCATTTAAACTTTAAATACCTGCGAAAACTATGATGAATTGGGACGGAATAATAAGCCTCCTTCAAATCTAGTGTAGCCATATAACAGCCTGTTGATACCAACTGCATTGCAGTGTGAAATGTGTCCATTTTAAAATGTTTACACTGGACAAATGTTTCATTCAAAAGTGTGAGATCTAAAATGATCCTACAACCCCCATCTTTCTTTGTTCTGGGAAAAATGTTTGATACAATTGTTGTGGATCCTCTCCAGATTCTAAATAACTCCTTTTTTACTCAAATTCTTAATCTCTTTAACAATTTGAATTTCCTCACTCTCTGAGAACATCAAAGAATGACTAGACTCATTCCGTCCCAATGGATCCATACCTTCCACAAAATCAATGGTAAATCCTCTCAGCAGTGTCTAATACAACACGATCAACTGTAATATTGTCCCATTCCTCATAAAACATTTGGAGTCTACCACCAATCTGTGGCTCATCCCAACATTCCTCTTAATAGGATAATGTTTATGTACCTCTCCACCTGGACGAAATGACTTCCTTTCCCAATAAATGGGCGTACATTTGGCTGTGTTGGCTGGAAAATGTCCCTTATCATACTCCTGCCTCGGCTTGTACCAGCTCCAAGTCAAATCCCTTTTTATATAGCCAGTCCATTTCTGGCCAAAGGTGAAGGGTTTCATACGACCAAAAGTCTTTGCCTCTTCATCCATGTCTTTAATTTGTTTAGACAAATCCTCTCCGAACAAAACCCTCTAGGAGTTTGAACATTGCTTGGTTTACACAATCCTGCAAATCTTGAATGTAATAGAGGTCGAATGGCAATCTTACTCATACAATTAATCTCAAATGAGTTGCAAAATAAGGCCAACATATGTTTCTGCACTTTGGTCATTCCACAACCTTCCACTTATCTGCCAGGTGCAGTAATGCCAGCTGAAAACAGCTTGAGGACTCTTTGAAATCGAATTCATTGCGCCCGCATAATTGAAGACATTGGCGCCCAAACAACTGGATTCACCGTAGGTACCTTCAAAGAGGCACAATTGATAGATGTTTTATACATTTCTGCTGTCTCAACCATAATAGCATCTTGAAGCGGGTGAGAGACCATATAATTAATATTGGCCGCCAGGTTATCTTCCATGGCCTCACCGCTTCCTCCAGGTATAGCAAAATCTTGTGCCACATCAGGCACACCTGGATCCATTGTGGTGTGTACTCCGGACCACAATCACCACTTTCAGGGTCTGTCTCATACAGCCCTGGTTCTCCTGAAACTTGTTCAAGGAGATTACCTCCAGTCCATACCCAGGCACTGGGGTTTCAATTCCCAAATCGAATTGGCACCATATTCACGATATGGACCCCCTCAGGGGCTGCCTGGGAATATTCTGGGTTCTTAGACCCTTGGTTGATTATAGTCTGGAGCAATTTTCTCCATTTGGTCCATTCTGAGCCATAAGGCTTTCCTTTCTGGACCTTCAGAATCAGAGTCCTCAGAAACCCCAGGCCTTTCAGCTTTCCTTTTACATTTTTTAGGCACTGGGATTTCCTCTACAGTTTCTGTTTGTGGAGTAATCAAAGCCTCACTAACGGGTATTTCAACGGCCACCGGTATCGGAACCGGCTCCGCAATCTGCTGTCCCGACTCTACAACACCCCGGGACACACATTTTACCCGCTGTTTTTTTTTTTGCCTTCTCCATTTTTTTTTATTTTTTTTTACTAACTCCTCCTGGTTTTCCCACCAGGCTACGGAGTTCTGAAACCTCGCCCTAAATTTTGTAAAACTTCCTTACCTGCGGGCCGGTTCCTTACCGCTGTGTGTGGAGCTGCGCTCTGCAGCTCTTTCGCTGCCGATAGCGTCGACGTAATGCCGTTCCAGCGCCAGGCGGGGTCTTCTTCACGTAGTCACTCACGTGACTCCGAAGTAAAATAGCAAGATTAAACAAGAACTTACCAGTTTGAAGTTTGATCTTTATTTTATGAGGAGTTGCGATGAGGGATTTTGTGCCCTCCGCTCCCAGCCCTCTATCATAAGTTCAACTGGTATAGTCAAGTCTTAATCTTACTATCTTTAGTCAATCTTGTGATCTGTGATTCCACACCGCTGCTTTGAAGAATGTTGCGCATGGCGGGGTCTTCACGAAATCCCTCATCGCAACTCCTCATAAAATAAAGATCAAACTTCAAACTGGTAAGTTCTTATTTAATCTTACTATTAAATCAGTTCAGAATAGGTTTACAAGATTGATCCTGGGCTGAAGGACCTGTGAGGAACAATTGAACAAATGGGCCTGTCATAAGAATGTGAGATGTTCACATTGGTACACACCAGTGTCTGAGAGACTTGGTAGAGTGAGCGATTCCTTTGCTTATGGAGTCTGTAAACAAATGAACATAGTTCCGAGGTGAAAACATCACCACTAGATGTGCAAGGGGGAGCTTCTTCTTTCTGAGCATTGTGATTCTTCAATTCTCTGCTCCAGAAATCTGAAGGTCCAGGGTGATGAATTCATTATTGTTGGGTTCTAAATTTCCCAAATACTGTTTGCCTTTAACAAATTTGTGGCAACCAGTTTCCTGCTGACATTGTTGCCTGCAAGTATCAGGTTTATCATCTCCTTGAATGCTTCCAGTCCTGTTGGTCTCTGAAGACATTAAGACATTGGTCAGAGCTTCCACCACTTCCATCTTTGTGTCCTTCCCCTCTGCATCAGGAGCTGTTTCTACTTGAGAATTGCCAACTTCTCGAAGCATTCCTATTTAATTGTATCTGTTTTTGCCTTCCAAGTGTTGACAAATCCTTCCCCTCAGATTCCTTTTCACCAACCTCCTTACTACCAATGCTGGCTCATAGCTCTGTAATTTCCCTACTTCTCTCCAGTCATCTGGAACCATGCCTCTGCCAGAGCCCAAGAATTCTCTTCCTTTGCCTCCTGATGGCCTTATCTTTGCTTTGACTGCATTTTAATGGTCATTGGGTAAAAAATGACTTTCCATTGTGTATCGTGGATATTATTTGCATTTGTGTCTTCCAATTTTCTTTTACAGGGAAAGTTTCCAGAACAGGACACAGCAGAAGATAGTTATCATGGTGTATCCCGTGTGAATGCATTCCCACCACAGAATCACTTTGGTAAGGTATGATTCACTCTCTGTGCCTATATTTTCACAAACGTCCACAAAGTGGTTCTGTCTCACCAAATCTTTGCTCATCATTTTACATAACCTCCCTAACTTGTTCAACCTCATCCAGACGAAGGACTCAAATCATCTTCTAATTCTCCTTATTTCCCTACAGATGCTACCTGGCCCCACTGAGACCCTTCTGCAATTTATTATTTTTGCTCAAGATTCCAGTATCTTCAATCCCTTTGAATCTTCAGGAGTTATTCTATTGCCCACAACCTCCCCCTACCACTTCTTAAACATAAACATTTTATTTAAATGGTAGGTATTGAAGTTGTAATATATGCATTTATTTTTAGATAGTTTTAAATGTTCATTATTTTACCCGTATGAAATTCATGTTTTCCTGGCTGTGGGATTGAAATACAAATAATTGAGTTTGAAAATGATGTTCAATGTGGAGTAATGTGGCCTGTTTCGGTGCTGTGTGACTCTAAGACTTTCTATGACACAAGTGTTTGTACACTTTGCTTAGGCATCTATGACATGCTGGGAAATATATGGGAATGGACTGGCTCTGAGTACGTTCCAGCAGGCCAACCGGTAAAGGTTGAATCTCAGAAGATTTACGTTCTGCGTGGATCCTCATGGATTGACAGTGTCGATGGACTCGTAAATCACTAGCAGGTAAAACACACTGCAATCACAATGCTGCCCTGACACAGGTATATTTCTTGATCGTTTACACTCCATTTCCCTGACAGTTTGTCAAAGGTGCTAAGTTTGTCTGGAATTCCATGAGTGTCAGGTATCCTTTGGCACTTAACTGTGTTAACAATGTCAGACGATTTGAAGTATTGCCATTGTACTTATATTACCCCTAAATTCATTTGATTTTCTTTCAGATTACCTAAACTATTTTCAATTTAACTTTTGGGTAACGCGAGGTAGCTCGACAAGGTCAAATGTTGTCAAATGCAGGAGCTGCCTTTTGTATTTAGCTCCACGGGTGTTACATACTCTTGGCCTTGTTTAATTAATTTTTTGGGATTAATTCCCCTTGAGAAGATGGGGCTAAACTGTGTTTTGAATCATGTGAAGGTGCCCCCATTACAGAATCTGGTGGGCTGTTCCAGCTTGTTGCTAATTGCTGGTGTAAAGAAGGGTGAGGTTATAGATCAGAATAGGTCAGGACTAGGGGAGGGAGGTGTTCCCAGGTGCCAGGTGTCCCTATTTTTCCAGGCTGCAGCAGTTGTGGGTTTGGACATGGTAATAGAGAAGGTCTCGGTAAATGTTGTATCCAGTGCATATAGCAGCCACAGGGTGCTGAGGATGGACAGAATAAATGTGTATGGTGAAAAATGAAGTGCTAATCAGACATCCCACCCTGTGCTGCAGAGTTGAGCTGCCTGAACGTTAGCAGAACTGTCCTTGTCCCTCCAGGTGAGTGGAGGATGTTCCATCACACATTTCTAACTTGTCGTGCAGATGATAGAGTGGCATAGGGTAATCAGGTGAAGAGTCCCTGGTCACAGAATTTCTCCAGGAACATCAACCTGCATTAGATTTTGTATTTCCAGTGTGGATATGCATTCTCTCTGACTCCAAGGCAAGGGTGCACTGAGTCACAGGTGATACTGTCAGTCTCTGCACAGCCTCGAGAGGGACTCCTACATTAAAAGTAGTAGCACGGTAGTACCATGGCTCTGGTTAGATGGGTAACTATCCTGCACAAATCATTTCAATAAGTTGCAGCTCAGAAGAAGATTACACTCTGCACTTCTGTGGACTTAAGTTCTGTCGAACATAAAATCGCAGCAGCAAACTAACTGACATCTTTGTTTTTAGAATGGAAACACCACAGACTCAGCTTCCGATAACCTGGGATTCCGATGCAGCAAAAGCCTGGCTCCATCTAACCATAAAGAAAAAGGGAAAAATAAAACTGAACTCTGAAAGGTGTCATCTTAAAGCAATTGGTGAAAGGTCAGAGGGCCAATTTTGAGGCTCGCAACGATTGAAATTGAACATTTTCGGGGGAGGATGCGAAACTTTTACATTTATGTCTTTCTTTCATATTTGATAAACATTTTGATAAACATTTTGATATACATTTTGATATACATTTTGATATACATTTTAACCATTTAACCATATAACAATTACAGCACGGAAACAGGCCTTCTCGGCCCTTCCAGTATGTGCCGACCATTTATTTTCCCCTAGTCCAATCTACCTGCACTCAGACCATACCCCTCCATTCCCTTCCCGTCCATATACCTATCCACTTTACTTTTAAATTTTAAAATCGATCCTGCCTTCACCACTTCTGCAGGAAGATCATTCCACACAGCCACCACTCTCTGAATAAAGAAGTCCCCCCTCATGTTACCCCTAAACTTCTGTCCCTTAATTCTCATGTCATGCCCTCTTGTTTGAATCTTTCCTACCCTCAATGGGAAAAGCTTATCCATGTCAACTCTGTCTATCCCTTTCATAATTTTAAAGACCTCAATCAAGTCCCCCCTTAACCTTCTGTGCTCCAAAGAATAAAGACCTAACTTGTTCAACCTTTCTCTGTAACTTAGTTGCTGGAACCCAGGCAACATTCTAGTAAATCTCCTCTGTACTCTCTCTATTTTGTTGACATCCTTCCTATAATTAGGCAACCAAAATTGTACACCATACTCCAGAATTGGTCTTACCAATGCCTTGTCCAATTTTAACATTACTTCCCTACTCCTATATTCAATGCTCTGATTTATAAAGCCCAGCACACCAAAAGCTTTCTTTACCACCCTATCTACATCCGATTCCACCTTCAGGGAACTATGCACAGTTATTCCTAGATCCCTCTGTTCCACAACATTCCTCAATTCCCTACCATTTACCATGTACGTCCTATTTTGATTTGTCCTGCCAAGATGTAGCACCTCACACTTATCAGCATTAAACTCCATCTGCCATCTTTCAGCCCACTCTTCCAAATGGCCCAAATCTCTCTGTAGACTTTGAAAATCTACTTCATTATCCACAGCACCCCCTATCTTAGTATCATCTGCATACTTACTTATCCAATTTTCCACCCCATCATCTAGATCATTGATGTACATGACAAACAACAGTGGACCCAACACAGATTCCTGAGGCACCCCACTCGTCACCGGCTTCCAACCTGACAAACAGCCATCCACCATTACTCTCTGGCATCTCCCATTCAGCCACTGTTGAATCCATCTTGCTACTCCGCCATTAACACCCAATTTCAAGAAGGTTTGTCAAACATGACCTTCCAGGCACAAATCCATGTTGACTGTTCTTGATCAGACCCTGTTTATCCAGATGCTTATATATATTATCTCTAAGTATCCTTTCCATTAATTTGCCCTCCACTGACGTCAAACTAACAGGTCTATAATTGCTAGGTTTACTCTTTGAACCCTTTTTAAACAATGGAACAACATACGCAGTACGCCAATCCTCCGGCACTATTCCCGTTTCTAATGACATCTGAAATATTTCTGTCATAGCCCCTGCTATTTCTACACTAACTTCCCTCAATGTCTTGGGGAATATCCTGTCTGGACCTGGAGACTTATCCACTTTTATAGTTTTCAAAAGTGTCAGTACTTCCTCCTCTTTGAATATACATTTTGATATACTTAATAAATTTCATATTGATTGACTACCTGAAGAATCGTCGTTGTTTCAGAAACAGTGTCAGAAACACTGTTGTAACAAATTAGTATTCATTCTTGGCTGTAAACGGAATTTCCTGTTCTAGCCACCTAACAAATTATGCTGTGATTTATTACTTCTGCCAGCTACAGTGTAATCCCTCACCTTCTCCACATGGCTTTCTACCTTCCACATGGACTACTCCCTCTGACTCTTTGCTCAGTTCATCCTTATCCACCCATACATTCCTAACCCCTGGCACCATCTCTTGCAATTGGTGGAAATGCAACACTTGTTCTTGCACCCCCTCTCTCACCACTTGCCGTTGGGGTCCGGATCCCCCCCCACTTCTACTCCCAGAGCGGGGCCAAGAAAATTGAAGATACAGCAGGCAGTGAAGAAAGCGAATGGCACGTTGGCCTTCATAACAAGATGAGTTGAGTATAGGAGCAAAGAGGTCCTTCTGCAGTTGTACAGGGCCCCAGTGAGACCATACCTGAAGTATTGTGTGCAGTTTTGGTCCCCTAATGTGAGGAAGGACATTCTTGCAATTGAGGAGTGCAGCGTTTGTTCACAAGGTTAATTCCCAGGATGGTGGGACTGTCATATGCCGAGAGAATTGAGCGGCTGGGCTTGTATACTCTGGAATTTAGAAGGATGAGAGGGGATCTTATTGAAACATATAAGATAATTAAGGGTTTGGACATGCTAGAGGCAGGAAACATGTTCCCGATGTTGGGAGAGTCTAGAACCAGGGGCCACTGTTTAAGAATAAGGGGTAAGCCATTTAGAATGGAGACGAGGAAACACTTTTTCTCACAGAGAGTTGTGAGTCTGTGGAATTCTCTGCCTCGGGCGGTGGAAGCCGGTTCTCTGGATACTTTAAAGAGAGAGCTTGAAAGGGCTCTTGAAGATAGTCTGGGGATATAGGGAGAAGGCAGGAACGGGGTACTGATTGTGGATGATCAGCCATGATCACATTGAATGGCAGTGCTGGCTCAAAGGGCAAAATGGCCTACTCCTGCACCTATTGTCTATTGCAACCTTTTCACTCAGAGGGTGGCGGTTATACACCCTCAGTGTGTGTAGGATAGTGTTAGTGTGTGGGGATCGCTGGTTCGAGCGGACTCGCTGGGCCGAAGGGGTTGTTTCCGCGCTGTATCTCTAAACTGTGTGTAGGATAGTGTTAGTGTGCGGGGATCGCTGGTCGGTGCGGACCCGCTGGGCCGAAGGGCCCGTTTCCGCACTGTATCTCTAAACTGTGTGTAGGATAGTGTTAGTGTGCGGGGATTGCTGGTCGGTGCGGACTCGGTGGGCCGAAGGGCCTGTTTCCGCGCTGTTTCTCTAAACTAAAACTAAACTAAACTCCCAGCTACAGACAGCACAGGGGAGATAGAGAACCCGGATAGATATACTGCCAGTGTGGTGTAGGAAGGAACTGCAGATGCTGGTTTACACCGAAGATAGACACAAAATGCTGGAGTAACTCAGCGGGACAGGCAGAATCTCTGGGTAGGATAGTCTGAAGAAGGATCTTGACCCGAAATGTCACCCATTCCTTCTCTCCAGAGATGCTGCCTGTCCCGCTGAGTTACTCCAGCATTTTGTGTCTTCCTTCCAGGAACACTTCACAGTATGAGGTGGTGTAATGATTAGATGAGAGGACAGATAGCCACAGTCTCTTTCCCATGGTAAAGGGCATCTCAAACTTGAAGCTGTAGGTTTAAGGTGAGTGGGAGGATGTTTAAAGAAGCTAAGGGACAAATTAAGGGCATAAATGATCGGAGCAGAATTAGACCGTTTGGCCCATCAAGTCTACTCCGCCATTCTCTCCCTCCTAACCCCATTCTCCTGCCTTCTCCCCATAACCCCTGACACTCGTTCTAATCAATAATCTATCACTGCCTTAAAAATATCCACTGACTTGGCCTCCACAGCCTTCTGTGGCAAAGAATTCCACAGATTCACCACCCTCTGACTAAAGATTCTTCACTCAGATTATCACCATCGGCCCATTTACACCTCACGCTGCCTCGGCAAGGCCAGCAGCATCATCAAGGACCAGTCTCACCCTAGCCACTCCCTCTTCACCCCTCTCCCACCGGGTACAGAAGTGTAAAAAAGCACACCTCCAGATTCAGGGACAGTTTCTTCCCGGCTGTAATCAGGCAACTGAACCTTCCTCTCACCAACAGGAGAGCAGTCCTGACCTCCCATCTACCTCATTGGAGACTCTTGGACTATGTTTAATCGGACTCTACTGGACGTTATCTTGCACTAAACGTTATCCCCTTTATCCTGTATCTGTGCACTGTGGACGGCTCGATTGTAAACATGTGTAGTCTTTCTGCTGACTGGATAGCACGCAACAAAAGCTTTTCACTGAACCTCAGTACACGTGACAATAAACTAAACTAAACTAAACTTGCTGTGCACAGCCCTCTCCCAGGGGATGGACAGTGCTGGATAATACAGGTCGTAGCTGCCCCGTTAAACCCTCCCAGGGCAGAGACAACACACGTTAGATACAGAGCAATGCTCCCTCTTTGTGTGTGTCTGTCTGTCTGGACTGTGGTCAATGTGTGTGTGGCCAAGTCAAGTCAACTTTATTTGTCACATACACATACAAGATGTACAGTGAAATGAAAGTGGCAATGCCTGCGGGATTGTGCAAAAAAACAGAACAGAACCAGTATTTACATTTTTTTTTAAAGACACAACAGTATTTACGCCCTGGTGGGATCAGAGTTTACAGTCCTGACGGCCTGTGGGAAGAAACTCGCTCTCATCCTCTCTGTTTTCGCAGCGTGACAGCGGAAGCGTTTGCCTGACTGTAGCAGCTGGAACAGTCCGTTGCTGGGGTGGTAGGGGTCCCCCATAATGTTGCTGGCTCTGGCTCTGCACCTCCTGGTGTATAGGTCCTGCAAGGGGGGAGGGGGGAGTGTAGTTCCCATGGTGCGTTCGGCCGAACACACTACTCTCTGTAGAGCCTTCCTGTCCTGGGCAGAGCTGATGCCAAACCAGATCGAGATGTTTCCGGTCAGGAAACTTTCTACAGCACCAGAGTAGAAGGATTGAAGGTTCCTCAGAGAGACTCTGAATTCCCTCAGCTGCCTGAGGTGGTAAAGGTGCTGCCTTGCCTTTCCCACCAGTGCGGCAGTGTGTGTGTGTGTGTGTGTGTGTGTGTGTGTGACTGGGGGCTGTGGTCAGTGTGTGACCATGCACTGTGGTTAGTGTGTGTGTGTGTGCTATGGTGGAGGTCCACAGATGTAGATGTAGTTACACTACTGACCATCAGTGTGAGTGCTGGGACCTGTGCTATTGATTATAACGGAGTGATTTGTTGTCCACTCACAGGGTAAGGCATGGGCTGATGACACCAGCCAGCTGGGGCCGGACAAGCACGCCCGAGAGATCACCTCATCACTGGACAAGTACGCCATGGAGCGGTGGGAGGTGAGTCCGAGGCACTGCCACTGCCCCACAGTTCAGTTTAGTTTAGAGATGAAGCGCGGAAACAGGCCCTTCGGCCCACCCAGTCCACGCCGACCGGCGATCCCCGCACACGAACACTATCCGACACGCACTGGGGACAATTTACAATGACTCCAAGCCAATTAACCTACAAACCTGCACGTCTTTGGAGTGTGGGAGGAAACCGGAGCGCCCGGAGAAAACCCACGCAGTTCACGGGGAGAACGTGCAAACTCCGTACAGACAGCACCCGGTAGTCGGGCTGGAACCCGGGTCTCTGGCGCTGTGAGGCAGCAACTCTACCGCTGCGCTAACGAGGTTATTGAGCCGGGTTGAGGAGATGAAGTCAGGAGCACGGTATGGGCCTTTTCTTTAGATTGTAGACACACAGTGTGGAAACCGGCTCATCGGCCCACTGAGTCCGTGCCGACCAGCGATCAGCCCATAGATGAACACTAGTAGGTTAATTGTCATTGGTAATTATGTAAATTGTCCCTAGTGTGTGCAGGATGGTGTTAGTGTGCGGGGATCGCTGGTCGGCACGGACTCGGTGGGCCGAAGGGCCTGTTTCCGCACTGTATCACCGAACTAAACTAAACATGGTAAAGGGAATAACGTTTAGTGTAAGATGACGTCCAGTCTGAAGAAAGGTCTCGACCCGAAACGTCATCTAGACAGGAAACATGGCAGGAAACATGTTCCCCATGTTGGGGGAAATCCAGAACCAGGAGCCACAGGTTAAGAATAAACGGTAGGCCATTTAGAAGGGAGATGAGGAAAAACGTTTTCACCCAGGGGGTTGTGAATCTGTGGAATTTTCTGCATCAGAAGGCAGTGGAGGCTAATTCTCTGGATGCTTTCAAGAGAGAGCTAGATAGAGCGTTTAAAGATAGCGGAGTCAAGGGATATGGGGAGAAGGCAGGAGCGGGGTACTGATTGTGGATGATCAGCCGTGATCACAGTGAATGGCGGTGCTGGCTCGAAGGGCTGAATGGCCCACTCCTGCACTATTATCTATCAAAGCAGCAACATAAGATGGACACAAGATGCTGGAGTAACTCAGCGGGACAGGCAGCATCTCGGGAGAGAAGGAATGGCTGCATTTCGGTTTGAGACCCTTCTTCAGACTCAAAAGGTATAGACTCAAATAGGCAATAAACAATAGGTGCAGGAGTAGGCCATTCAGTCCTTCGAGTCAAGCGGAGTCAAGGGATATGGGGAGCAGGCAGGAACGGGGTACTGATTGTGGATAATCACAGTGAATGGCGGTGCTGGCTCGAAGGGCTGAATGGCCTGAAGAAGGGTCTCGATCCGAAATGTCACCTATTCCTTTTCTCCAGAGATGCTGTCTGACCTGCAGGGCTACTCCAGCTTTTTGTGTCTATCCAAAGTCCAGTAAAGTCTGAGTGAAGATAGTGCGAGGGTTTTGAGTGGGGTACAGCAGATACACTGTGTCACGGAACACTTTGTCTCATCGTTGCGTTGTAGTTCGGGGTCGACAACAGTGGAATCATTGGCAAACTGAACTGCAAGCATGCGGGCTGTGTCTGGGGAGAGACTGGAGGTGGATAGTCAGTCGTTCCAGTGATGTCCACAGCCAGGAGATAAAGAGGCAGTGAGATGAGTAATCCTTGGCTCCTCGCACTCCCATCATGTTGTTCTCTTGCCAGCTTCGACTCCGCGATCAGTGCGTTCAAATTCTCCGTTAATGCAATCGATGCCATTATCCTGCTTTCCTCGCCTCTCTGGAGAGGGAAACGGCTGAAAATAGCTTCATCACAGAGTGTTGCTTCATATTGACGGCTGCAAAACTCCTGCCTCTGCCTGTCTCATAAGCACCTGGGGCGAGCAGAAGCCAGAGACGAGCTTCGATACGTTCCCCGAAGATCGGCTGGGCAGATTGCGTGCATGCTCAGGCACGGTGGCTCAGCGGTAGAGTCGCTGCCTTACAGCGCTTACAGCTCCAGGGACCCAGGTTCAATCCCGACTGCGGATGCCGTCTGTACGGACAGTTTGCACGTTCTCCCCGTGACCTGCGTGGGTTTTCTCCGGGAGCTCCGCTTTCCTTCCACACTCCACCCACACGCACAAGTTTGTAGGTTAATTGGCTAGGTGTAAATGTAAAATTGTCCCCAGTGTGTGTAGGGTAGTGTTAGTGCGTGGGGTTCGCTGGTCGGCGAGGACTCGGTGGGCCGAAGGGCCTGTTTCCGCGCTGTATTTCTAAACCAAACTAAAATTAATGGCTGCAAGATTTCAGTCTCTGCTCACTTCCAAACAATCTGGAGCGGACAGAGGACAGAGATGAGTGTTGATGGTTTCGTTAAGATGGGCTTGGGAGATTGGGCACATGGTCAAGCCTGACTATCCCAACGTTACAGAAACAGTTAGACAGGTACATGGACAGGACAGGACAGGTTTGGAGGGATATGGGCCAAATGCTGGCAGGTGGGACTAGTGTAGCTGGGACATGTTGGCCGGTATGTGGGCAAGTAGGGCCGAATGGCCTGTTTCCACGTTGAATCACATTTTTGATGCGATGATAAGTTTCTAAATAGGGAGAGAATCCAGTAATTTGAGGTGCAAAGGGACTTGGGAATGCTGGTGCAGGATTCCCAAAAATGTTAATCTGCAAGTCAAATCAGTAATAAAGAAAGCAAACTCAATGCTGGCATTTATTTCAAGAGAGCTTGTGTACAGAGGCAGGGATGTAATGCTGAGGCTCTACAAGGCGCTGGTCAGGCCACATTTGGAATATTGTGAGTAATTCTGGGCACCATATCTGAGGAAGGATGTGCTGGCTCTGGAGAGGGTCCAGAGGAGGTTTACAAGAATGATCCCAGGAATGAGTGGGTTAACCTCTGATGAGCGTTTGACGGCACTGGGCCTGAACTCGCTGGAGTTTAGAAGAATGAGGGGGGACCCTCATTGAAACGTACAGAATAGTGAAAGGCTTGGATAGAGTGGATGTGGAGAGGATGTTTCCACTAGTGGGAGAGTCTAGGACCAGAGGTCACAGCCTCAGAATTAAATGACGTTCTTTTCGGAAGGAGATCATGAGGAGGAATTTCTTTTGTCAGAGGGTGGTGAATCTGTGCAATTCTTTGCCACAGAAGGCTGTGGAGGCCAATGGATATTATTAAGGCAGAGATAGATAAATTCTTGATTTGTATGGGTGTCGGATGTTATGGGGAGAAGGCAGGAGAATGGGGATAGGAGGGAGAGATAGATCAGCCACGATTGAATGGCGGAGTAGACTTGATGGGACGAATGGCGTATAGACAATAGACAATAAGTACAGGAGTAGGCCATTCGGCCCTTCGAGCCAGAATTCAATGTGATCTTGGCTGATCATCCCCAATCAGTTCCCCGTTCCTGCCTTCTCCCCATATCCCCTGACTCCGCTATCTTTAAGAACCCTATCTAGCTCTTTAATGAAAGTATCCAGAGAACCGGCCTCCACCGCCCTCTGAGGCAGAGAATTCCACAGACTCACAACTCTCTGTGAGGAAAAGTGTTTCCTCGTCTCCGTTCTAAATGGCTTACCCCTTATTCTTAAAATGTGGCCCCCGGTTCTGGACTCCCCCAACATCGGGAACATGTTTCCTGCCTCTCCAAATCTCCAAACACTTAATAATCTTATATGTTTCTATAAGATCCCCACTTATTCTAAACTCCAGAGTATACAAAGGACAAAGGACATGAATTGTCACATACACCAATTGGTGTAATGAAATTTGACTTGTCATGCAGCACACAGATAAAGATAAGACACAACATTGAAGAATTTAACAATAAACATAAAAACATCCACCCCACAATGGTTCCCATTATGAGGGAAGGCACAAAGTCCAGTCCCCATCCCCATGTCCACCCATAGTCGGGCCTATTGAGGCCTCCGTAGTCGCCGCTACGGCGGCCCGATGTTTCAGGCCCTCTCGCCGGGTGATGGTGCTCCGGTGTCGGGAGAATCCTCACAGCGGCTTGGGATACCTGGAGCGGCCGCTTCCTTACTCGAGACCGCGGCTTCCGAAGCCAACAAGGCCGCGCCGGATGGAGCTCCACCACTGGTGATCTCGGCGAGAGATCCCAGGCTCCCGATTAAAAGTTCAGCGCCGCAGCTGGCCGCTCCACAGACCCGCCCGCAGCTCCGCGATGTTTCATCGGCGGTCTTCAGCTCACCGGAGTTCCAGCACGGCCACCCAGGCAAGGCATCGCCCGCTCTGCTCCGCGATAGCGCTCCAGCGCTGTGCCGCCGCCGAAGCCGAGGTTCTGGGCGGCCCCCTCAGGAAACGCCGCTCCAGGCCCGCCGAAAAGCTGCCTCTCCGACCAGGTAGGGACCCTGAAAAGCAGTTTCCCCCCCGCCCCACCCCCACATAAAAAAGACTATAGAGCTGCGAAAAACAAAAACTCAATTAACTAAAAATAAAAAAAAGAGATGAAAAACGACAGCTGCAGGCTGGAAAGCCGTACCCGTACAGGACGGCGTCCCCAGCCGCTCCATTCTCTCAGCATATGACAGTCCTGCCATCCTGGGAATTAACCTTGTCAACCTACGCTGCACTCCCTCAATAGCAAGAATGTCCTTCCTCAAATCAGGGGACCAAAACTGCACACAATACTCCAAGTGTGGTCTCATTAGGGCCCTGTACAACTGCAGAAGGTCCTCTTCGCTCCTATACTCAACTCCTCTTGTTATAAAGGCCAACATGCCATTTGCTTTCGTCACTGCCTGCTGTACCTGCATGCTTACTTTCATTATGCTCCTAATTCTGCTCGTATCACTTATGACCTTCTGTAACTCGTCTCTGCGCCCTTTCCAGCTTGATGTCATTTGCTGCTTGTTGTCCCGTGAGGACCTGCACTAATTATAGTCTAGGCGGGGAGCCTGATCGTGACACGTCATTTACGCTGGAAGAAATTAATGGCCGTCAATTAGATTGCAGATTGCTCCTCACACCTGCTGTTCAGCCAGCGACCTCAATCAGTCCCCTTGCTGTGGGGAATGTACCCAGTGACAGAGTCTCACTTTGTCTCCTGGCCTGGCCTTCTGATCTCAAGGGCAGCTTTGTGGCAAAGCGGTAGAGTTGCTGCCTCACGGCGTCACAGAGCTTCCATTCTGACCACGGGTGCTGTCTGTGTGGAGTTTGTACGTTCATAAGTGATGTGAGCAGAATGAGACTATTTGGCCCATCAGGTTTGTGCAGCACGGTGGCACAGCAGTAGAGTTGCTGCCTCACAGCGCCGGAGACCCCGGTTCCATCCCGATTACGGGTGCTGTCTATACAGAGTTTGCACGTTCTCCCCGTGACCTGCGTGGGTTTTCTCAGAGGTCTTTGGTTTCCCCGCACACTCCAAAGACGTACAGGTTTGCAGGTTCATTGGCTTGGTATAAACGTAAAATTGTCCCCAGTGTGGGTAGGGTAGTGTTAGTGTGCGGGGATCGCTGGTCGGCACGGACTCGGTGGGCCAAAGGGCCTGTTTTCAGCTGTATCTCTAAACTAAACTCCCAGAGAAAACCCACGCGGGTCACGGGGAGTACGTGCAAACTCCGTACAGACAGCACCCGTAGTCAGGATGGAACCCAGGTCTCTGGCGCTGTGAGGCAGCAACTCTACCGCTGCGCCACCGTGCCACATACCGACTCTGGGCACTGAGTTCTAACAACAGATTATCTGTGTCTGCAGCTTCCAGCATCTGCAATCTCTTGTGTCTTCACATTCTCCAGCTTATCTCCGCAGTCAGGTTTGACCTCCAAGCTGTCTAGAGCAGAGGCGAGGAGTTCATATCGAGCTGAATCAATTCTCCTGTAATGCCAAACCAGATTTGCAAGTCTTTTTGATGTTTCTAAATGTAGCCCGGTGTCAGATATTGTTTGTTCTCTGTGCAACATCTTGGGACATGTTGCTGCCTTAAAGGATCGACATCAATACGAGGTGTAGATGCTGATGTTGTTTTACTATTACCCATGCAAGTAGTTCCCTCCTGGAGCCTCGACTATCCTTGACCATCTCACAAACCAATCTCCCTTCCATTGTCTGACGAAGGGTCTCGACCCGATACGTCACCCATTCCTACCCTCCACAGATGCTGCCTGTCCCACTGAGTTACTCCAGCTTTTTGTGTCAACCTCCCTTCCATTGACTCCATCTACACCTCACGCTGCCTCGGCAAGGCCAGCAGCATATTCAAGGACCAGTCTCACCCCGGCCACTCCCTCTTCTCCCCTCTCCCATTGGGCAAAAGGTATAGAAGTGTGAAAACGCACACCTCCAGATTCAGGAACAGTTTCTTCCCAGCTGTTATCAGGCAACTGGATCATCCCACCACAACCAGAGAGCAGTCCTGAACTACTATCTACCTCTTTGGTGACCCTCGGACTATCTTTGATCGGACTTTGCTGGCTTTACCTTGCACTAAACGTTATTCCCTTATCATGTATCTGTACACTGTAAATGGCTCGATTGTAATGTATTGTCTTTCCGCTGGTAGACACAAAAAGCTGGAGTAACTCAGCGGGACAGGCAGCATCTCTGGAGAGAAAGAATGGGTGACGTTTCGGGTCGAGGCCCTTCTTCAGAGTCTTCCCGCTGACTGGATAGCACGCAACACAGAGCTTTTCACTGTACCTCGGTACACGTGATTACAAACTAAACTAACTGGAATCTTATTTCTTTCTGAAAACTGTTCTCCCTTCACAACAGTGACCATAGAAACATAGACAATAGGAGCAGAAAGAGGCCATTCGGCCCTTCGAGCCAGCACCGCCATTCAATGTGATCATCCACAATCAGTACCCCGTTCCTGCCTTCTCCCCATATCCCTTGATTCCGTTAGTCCTAAGAGCTAAATCTAACTCTATCTTGCAAACATCCACAGAAGGCAGTGGAGGCCAATTCACTGGATGTTTTCAAGAGAGAGTTGGATATATGCCACTGGCTGTAAAGTGCCTTGAAATATCCTTAGGCCGCATAAGGCAGGAGCCAAGTCATCATCGTCAGGTTTATAGCCATAAGCACAGGTGTGGTGAGGTATAGATCATAAGATCATAAGCGATAGGAGTAGAATTAGGCCATTCGGCCCATCTAGTCTGCTCCGCCATTCGATCATGGCTGATCTATCTCTCCCTCCTAACCCCATTCTCCTGCCTTCACCCCATAACCCCTGGCACCCATACTAATCAAGAATCTATCTATTTTGGCCTTAAACCTGTCCACTGACTTGGCCTCTATGGCCTTCTGTGGCAAAGAAGTCCACAGATTCACCACCCTCTGACGAAAGAAATTCCCCCTCATTTCCTTTCTAAACGAACATCCTTTAATTCTGAGGCTGTGACCTCTAGTCCTAGACTCTCCCACGAGTGGAAACATCCTCTCCACATCCACTCTATCCATGCCTTTCGCTATTCGGTACATTTCAATGAAGTCCCCCTTCTTTTTTCGAAACTCCAGTGAGTACAGGCCCAGTGCCATCAAACCCTCATCATAGGTGAACCCACTCATTCCTGGGATCATTCTTGTAAACCTCCTCTGGACCCTCTCCAGAGCCAGCACATCCTTCCTCAGATATGGTGCCCAGATTTGCTCACAATATTCCAAATGTGGCCTGACCTGCACCTTGTGGAGCCTCAGCATTACATCCCTGTTTTTGTACACAAGCCGTCTCAAAGTAAATGCGAGCATTGAGTTTGCTTTTTGTAGTTTGGCTTAGGTTTATGCCAAGGCAGCGTGAGGTATAAATGGAGTCCGTAGAAGGGAGGTTGGTTGGTTTGTGTGATGGTCTGGGCTGCGTCCACAACTCTCTGTGATTTCTTGCGGTCCTGGATGGAGCTGTTACCAAACCAGGCCGTGACGCATCCTGAGAATAGACTCCAAATAAACACAGAATGCTCAGCGGGACAGGCAGCATTTCTAGAGAGAAGGAAT
This sequence comes from Raja brachyura, assembly GCA_963514005.1. Next base: position 34,326,610 of record OY740805.1, read on the forward strand.
GGGTGACATTTCGGGTCGAGACCCTTCAGGTAAAATGCTTTCTACGGCGCATCTGTAGAAGTTGGTGAGAGTTGTTGGGGACATGCCGGACTTTCTGCCTTCTGAAGAAGTAGAGGGTTTGATGTGTTTTTTTGGCCATTGCTTCGATGTGGCTGGTCCTTAGGGTTGCCAACTCTCACTCCCAAATAAGGGACAAAAGGTCAAAGTACGGGACAAATTCCCGACGGCTATTCGTTGACCGACTCAGCCGTGGCTGGGTGAATGATGAGTTGGCCCGGGTGCTGGACTGCACACAAAGCCCAGCCGGCGGGCCAGTTGAGGAGATTTGGCCCCGCAAAGTCCGGCGCCCCATCCAACTCATGAACCGATGATCGGCCATGAGAAAGAGGGGTGGTGGTGTCAATAGACAATGGGTGCAGGAATAGGCCTTTTGACCCTTCTAGCCAGCACCACCATTCACTGTGATCATGGCCGATCATCCCCAATCAGTACCCCATTCCTGCCTTCTCCCCATATCCTCTGACTCCACTATCTTTATTTAACTCTCTCTTGAAACGCTATATTTATTTAACTCTCTCTCTCTCTCTCTCTCTCTCTCTCTCTCTCTCTCTCTCTCTCTCTCTCTCTCTCTCTCTCTCTCTCTCTCTCTCTCTCTCTCTCTCTCTCTCTCGCTCTCGCTCTCGCTCTCGCTCTCGCTCTCGCTCTCGCTCTCGCTCTCGCTCTCGCTCTCGCTCTCGCTCTCGCTCTCGCTCTCGCTCTCGCTCTCGCTCTCGCTCTCGCTCTCGCTCTCGCTCTCGCTCTCGCTCTCGCTCTCGCTCTCGCTCTCGCTCTCGCTCTCGCTCTCGCTCTCTCGCTCTCACAGAGAATTGGCCTCCATTGCCTTCTGAGGCAGAGAATTCCACAGATTCACAACTCTCTGGGTGAAAACCGATGATCGGCCATGAGAAGGAGGGGTGGTGGTGTCGGTGGTCAGCGTAGGTCCGAAGGTCGGACAGCTGGCCGGGCTGACGACGACGGGGCCACGGGCGAGGCGCTGCTGCTGCTGCACTCCATGGGCTGCACTACGTCGGGACGGGCGAGGCGGGGCCGGGCGTGGCGCTCCGACCCGACAGTCCCCTCGACCCGAGAAGTAGCAGTCAAATACGGGACAAGAGCGGTCCCGTACGGGAACAAACCAATTTAGCCCAATATACGGGATGTCCCGGCTAATACGGAACAGTTGGCAACCCTAGTGGTCCTGAACAAGTTACTGGTGATGTTCACTCCTAAGTTGATGCTGGTAAGTTAGGCGTAGGTTTATGGTTGGCGCGGTGTACGGAGGTGGGGACGTGTCGGTCTGCCTGGTGCCTCTTCTCATTGCTGACTTTTTCCCCCCTCCCCCCCCCCACAGGTGATCCTGCATTTCATGGTGGGCTCCCCCAGTGCGGCCGTCAGCCAGGATCTGGCCCAGCTCCTCATCCAGGCCGGACTCATGAAGAGGTGAGTAACGCCACAACCCCCCCCCCCCCCCCCCCCCTTCCCCACTCCCGCTGTCTCCCCGCAATCCCCCCCCCCCATCAAGGTCTGATTCACTGACTCCCCCACCCCCTGTCCCCCGCACTGTCTCCCCACCCCGCCCCCCCCTTCCCTGCGGTCTAATGTAATTGTCCTTGAGGTTATTGGATATTGTGATGACAAGGAGGATTAAAATAAATCTGTGTGTGTCGCTGCACTGACGGGACGAGGGTGAGTAGCAGACAGGAGGAGGTTGAGAAAGTTGCAGCGATCGTCAACCTCGAGAAGCCCGTTTAGTTTAGTTTAGTTTAGAGATACATCGCGGAAACACCCTTCGGCCCATTGAGTTCGTGCCGACCAGCGATCCCCGCACACTAACACTACCCTACGCACACTAGGGACAGTTTACATTTATACCGAGCCAATTAATCTACAAACCTGTAATGTCTTTGGGGTGTGGGAGGAAACCCGGAGAAAGCCCACGCGGTCACGGGGAAATCTGCACACAGCCAGCTCCTGTGGTCAGGATGGAGCCCGGGTCTCTGGCGCTGTAAGGCAGCAAATCTACGGGGCCTGTCTCACTTGGCAATTTGTTTCGGCGACTGCGTGTCATATCAATGACGCCAAAAGATTTTGAACATTTCAAAATCCAGTGGCAACAAAAAAAAATTTGCGGCACTTGAAAAAACACCACCCGTCAATACATCATCACGCCGCTAATTTTTCGGTGACCTGATACGTCAGTCAATGATGCCGGCAGTCGCCGAAAACATCGGCAAGTGGGACAGGCCCTTACCGCTGCGCCACCGCGCGGTCCCGGGGAAACCCACGCGGGCAGAGGGAGAGGGTGCAAACTGTACACAGACTACAGCCGAGGTGGGGGTGGCACGGGGGCTGCTGGAGGTGTGAGGGGTCGGCGGTGGCTGCTGTGGGCTGTGCTGCTCTCAATGTCCACAAAAAGCTGCCCCTATACACTGTCCCATCACACACACCCGCACTGCCACAGTACAGACTCATGCTCCCTCTACAGGGGACAAGCTGCAACAACAGTGTCTGCCACACACACCCACAGCAGGTACAGGACCCACGGCCCGGGAATCTTTCCCGAGAGCCGGCCACCTCTCTCCCACCCCACCTCTTTTTGTGTCAACCTCCATCTACACCTTACGCTGCCTCGGCAAGGCCAGCAGCATATTCAAGGACTAGTCTCACCCCGGCCACTCCCTCTTCTCCCCTCTCCCATCGGGCAAAAGGTATAGAAGTGTGAAAACGCACACCTCCAGATTCAGGAACAGTTTCTTCCCAGCTGTTATCAGGCAACTGGATCATCCCACCACAACCAGAGAGCAGTCCTGAACTACTATCTACCTCTTTGGTGACCCTCGGACTATCTTTGATCGGACTTTGCTGGCTTTACCTTGCACTAAACGTTATTCCCTTGTCATGTATCTGTACACTGTAAATGGCTCGATTGTAATGTATTGTCTTTCCGCTGGTAGACACAAAAAGCTGGAGTAACTCAGCGGGACAGGCAGCATCTCTGGAGAGAAGGAATGGGTGACGTTTCGGGTCGAGGCCCTTCTTCAGAGTCTTCCCGCTGACTGGATAGCAGGCAACACAGAGCTTTTCACTGTACCTCGGTACACGTGATTACAAACTGAACTATAACTGGAATCTTATTTCCTTCTGAAAACTGTTCTCCCTTCACAACAGTGACCATGGAAACATAGTAGGTGCAGGAGGAGGCCATTCGGCCCTTCGCGCCAGCACCGCCATTCAATGTGATCATGGCTGATCATCCACAATCAGTACCCCGTTCCTGCCTTCTCCCCATATCCCTTGATTCCATTAGCCCTAAGAGCTAAATCTAAGATTTAATCTGGCCCTTGTTGCGCTTTTCTCCGAGATGCTTTACCGGTTCCCCAACCTGGTGGTGGCTCAGCTGAGCAGAGAGAGTGTGCAGCAGTCTATAGCTAACGGGATCAGTGCGGAGCAGGTCAGTGATCCCCCTGCCCCACCCCCCTCCCCCCGACCAATCTCCTCATCTCTTGATTCTTTAAACCTTCATAAATTTTGTAATATTCCACCGTGGTGCGCTTGTAGCAGAGGAGTACGGTGAGTAAGGTGGCGGAAATATTTTAGCGAAATAGGGTACAGTTTTTGTGGAATTTATAACCAGCGCAGACCGGAAGTGGTCAAGATGAGAGTTTTAGTAATAGTATAGATAGATGGGCCAAACCCAGGCAGGTGGGACTACGGTAGCTGGGTCATGTTGTTCGGTGTGCGCACGTTGGGCCGAATGGCCTGTTCCCACGATGTAGGACTATGCTGGAGTAACTCAGCGGGTCAGGCAGCTTCTCTGGTGAACGTGGATAGGTGACGTTTCACAGAGTGTTGGAGTAACTCAGTGGGTCAGGCAGCATCTCTGGAGAACATGGATAGGTGACGTTTCACAGAGTGCTGGAGTAACTCAGTGGGTCAGGCAGCATCTCTGGAGAACATGGATAGGTGATGTTTCACAGAGTGCTGGAGTAACTCAGCGGGTCAGGCAGCATCTCTGGAGAACATGGATAGGTGACGTTTCCGGTCGGGACCCTTCATCTTCTTACAAATGTGCATTTGCAATGCCTTCCTACAGTCTGAAGAAGAGTCTCAACCTGAAATGTCACCTATTCCTCTTCAGAGATGCTGCCTGTCCCGCTGAGATATTCCAGCATTTTGTGTCGACCTGTAACTTGACCCGCTGAGTTACTCCAACAATTTTGAATTGAATTGAAGAAATGTTATGAGCCAAGTATGTACACATGCAAGGAATTTGCTTTGGTGCTTTGCTCGCAAATAACAACGTGATATACAGTAGACAATTAAAAATAAAACATTATAATTTAAACATGTAAAGAATTAAATAAAATACCAGAGCAAAAGGAGATTTGTGGTTGTTGAGAGACTGCTTGTGGAAAAAAGCTGTTTTTATGTCTGGCTGTGGCGGCTTTGACAGTCCAGCGTTGCCTTCCAGAGGGAAGTGATTCAAATAGTTTGTGGCCATGGTGAGAGGGGTCAGAGATGATCTTACCCGCTCGCTTCCTGGCCCTTGCAGTGTACAGTTTGTCAATGGGGGGAAGGTTGCAGCCAACAACCTTCTCGGCTGATCGGACGATTCGCTGCAGCCTCCGGATGTCGTGCTTGGTGGCTGAGCCAAACCAGACCATGATGGAGAAGGTGAGAACAGACTCCACGATGGCTGTGAAGAATTGGACCATCATTGCCTGCGGCAAATTGTGCCTCCTCGGCTGCCGTAGGAAGTACATCCTCTGTTGGGCCTTTTTGACTGTGGAGTCCATGGTAGCCCCCCACTTAAGGTCCCTAGAGATGATGGTTCCCAGGAACTAAAATGACTTCACAGATGGTGAGTGGGGTGAGGGGAGGGGGAGCTCTCCTAATGTCTACAATCAATTCCACTGTCTTAAGAGCATTGAGCTCCAGGTTGTTGCGATGGCACCAGGACGCAACAACCTGGGGCTCAGGTTGAGGGATTCAGGCACAGTCAACTGGGAGAGTTTGGAGTGTAGTAGCTCTGAGACAATGGTGTTGAATGCAGAGCTAAAATCCACAAACAAAATCCTTGCATAGATCTGAAGAAGGGTCTTGACCCGAAACATCGCCTATCTCCTTCTCTCCTTCGATGCTGCTGCACCCGCTGAGTTTCTCCAGCTTTTTGTGTACCCTCCTTGCATAGATCTCCTGGCCGTCTAGAGTTGACACCACCACCTGCTGGTCACGGCCGGTGCTACAGGGGACAGTGGGCTCTCTCGGGCTCTGTCTGTGGAGCGACATCACCTCCTGCTGCTCACGGCCGGTGCTGCAGGAGGCATGTCCTCCCATCACCAAAGCGTCCCCTCCGCTATCAGTGGCGATACGGTGGAGCAGCAGTTCCTGTGGATTGGAGGGTAGCTAATGTTACCCCACTTTTTAAGAAAGGCAGGAGAGGGAAAACAGTGAATTATAGACCAGTTGGCCTGTCAGCGGTGGTGGGGAAGATGCTGGAATCAATTATAAAAGGTGGCACATTTGGATAGCAGTAACAAGGCTGGTTCGAGTCAGCATGGATTTACGAAGGGGAAATCATGCTTGACTAATCTTCTGGAATTTTTTGAGGATGTAACTAGGAAAATAGACAAGGGAGAGCCAGTGGATGTAGTGTACCTGGACTTTTAGAAAGCATTTGATAAGGTCCCACATAGGAGATTAGTGGGCAAAATTAGGGCAAATGGAATTGGGGGTAGAGTGCTGACATGGATAGGAAATTGATTGGCAGACAGGAAACAAAGAGTAGGTATTATCGGGTCCCTTTCAGAATGGCAGGCAGTGACTAGTGGGGTATCGCAAGGCTCTGTGATGGGACCACAGCTATATACAATCTATCACTATCTATCTATATTACTAAAAATCTGATCTTGACCACTTTTGGCCCACTGTGCTGCGATTTCCAGGAGAACGCTGCCACCTACGGCCATCATTTTTGTCCACCTCGCTCAGAGACCCCCTCTGCCTTCCTGGCCCAGAGGATTTTTCCCATCGATGCAAAATGAGAGAGATATCAATGTTTTTAAAAAAAATCCCCATGCTCTCTGTTTTCTCTGCTGCCCCTGCTGGCGCCAGGGGGGAGGGGGAAGTGACAATAAAACCTGGAAGTGTCCTGCCTCACTCAGTCTCTGCCAGACGCAGGAAGTGAGAGGTCACGATTCTCTCAGCTGCTGCCCAATTCTTTGCCACGCCTTTAAAAAAAAGTTTGTGTTCACAAAATGAATTCTGGTTGTCAGGAGGCTGCTTGCTGGGTAATTGTTTGCCTCGCCTTTTTCTCAAAAAGTTTGTGTTCACAAAATGGATTTTGGTTGTCAGGTGGTTGCTTGCTGCCCAATTGTTTGCCTCGCCTTTTCAAGGAGTTTGTGTTCACAAAATGAATTTTGGTTGTCATGTGGCTGCTTGCTGCCCAATTGTTTGCATCGCCTTTTTTTTTAAAGTTTCTGTTCACAAATTGGATTTTGGTTGTCAGGTGGCTGCAGCCCAATTGTTTGCCTCGCCTTTTTGAAGAGTTTGTGTTCACAAAATGGATTTTGGTTGTCAGGTGGCTGCGGCCCAATTGTTTGCCTCACCTTTTTGAAGAGCTTGTGATCACAAAATGGATTTTGGTTGTCAGTTGACTGTGGCCAAATTGTTTGCTTCGCATTTTTAAAGGATTTGTGTTCACAAAATTGATTTTGGTTGTCAGGTGGCTGCGGCCCAATTGTTTACTTCGCCTGTTCAAAGAGTTTGTGATCATAAAATGAATTTTGGTTGTCTGGTGGCTGCTTGCTGCCCAATTGTTTGCCTCGCCTTTTTAAAAAAAAGTTTGTGTTCATGAAATGAATTTTGGTTGTCAGGTGACTGCGGCCCAGTTTTTTGCCTCGCATTTTTAAAGAGTTTGTGTTCACAAAATGGATTTTGGTTGTCAGGTGGCTTCGGCCAAATCGTTTGCCTCGCCTTTTTAAAAAGTTTGTGTCCACAAAGTGGATTTTGGTTGTCAGGTGGCTTCGGCCCAATTGCTCGCCTCGCCTTTTTGAAGAGTTCGTCTTCACAAAATGGATTTTAGTGGTCAGGCAGCTGCGGCCCAATTGTTTGCCTCGCCTTTTTAAAGAGTTTGTGTTCATAAAATGAATTTTGGTTGTCAGATGGCTGCTTGCTGCCTAATTGTTTGTCTCGCCTTTTTTTCAAAAAGTTTGCATTCGCAAAATGAATTTTGGTTGTCGGATGGCTGATTGCAGCCCAATTGTTTGCCTCGCCTTTTTGAAGAGTCTGTGTTCACAAAATGGATTTTGATTGTCCGATGGCTGCGGCCAAATTGTTTGCCTTGGCTTGGCTTCTAAAATCATTTGGCTTCCAGCCCAAGAATCTATTCAGCCTACAATGTCTGTACTAGCCCTCTGGAAACCAGTTCCTTCGGCCTGCAACACCCATACTAGCGCAACAGAAAGTCCCCCCCCCCCCCACTGACGAGCAAGATTGGAATTGGTGGGGAGGTGGACTATTTAGTTGGTGAGCAGCCCTCCCACTTAGTCTAGTATATATTAAAGATTTAGATGAAGGGATTCAAAGTAACATTAGCAAATATGTAGATGACACAAAGCTGGGTGGCAGTGTGAACTGTGAGGAGGATGCTGTGAGAATGCAGGGTGTCTTGGACAGGTTAGGTGAGTGGGCAGATGCAGGGCAGATGAAGTTTGCGGATAAATGTGAGGTTATCCACTTTGGTAGCAAAAACAGGAAGGCAGATTACTATCAAAATGGCATCAAGTTGGGAAAAGGGGAAGTACAACGGGATCTGGGGGTCATTGTACATCAGTCTATGAAAGTAAGCATGCAAGTACAGCAGGCAGTGAAGAAAGCAAATGGCATGTTGGCCTTTATAACCAGAGGAATCGAATATAGGAGCAAATAGGTCCTTCTGTAGTTGTACAGAGCCCTAGTGAGACCACACCTGGAGTATTGTGTGCAGTTTTGGTCCCATAACTTGAGGAAGGACATTCTTGCTATTGAAGGAGTGCAGCGTAGGTTTACAAGGTTAATTCCAGGATGGTGGGATTGTCATATGCTGAGAGAATGGAGCAGCTGGGCTTGTACACTCTAGAGTTTAGAAGGATGAGCAGTGATCTCATTGAAACCTATATACGATTATTAAGGGTTTGGACAAGCTAGAGGCAGTAAACATGTTCCTGATGTTGGGGGAGTCCAGAACCAGGGGCCACAGTTTAAGAATAAGGGGTAAGCCATTTAGAACGGAGATGAGGAAACACTTTTTCACACAAAGAGTTGTGAGTCTGTGGAATTCTCTGCCTCAGACCGCGGTGGAGTCCGGTTCTCTAGATACTTTCAAGAGAGAGCTAGATACATTGAAACATAGATACATTGAAAATAGGTGCAGGAGTAGGACATTTGGCCCTTCGAGCCTGCACCACTATTCAATATGATCATGGCTGATCATCCAACTCAGTATCCCTTACCTGCCTTCTTTCCATAACCCCTGATCCCTTTAGACACAAGAACCACATCTAACTCCCTCTTAAATATAGCTAACAAACTGGCCTTAACTACCTTCTGTGGCAAAGAATTCCAGAGATTCACCACTCTTTGTGTGAAAAATGTTTTTCTCATCTCGGTCCTAAAAGATTTCCCCTTATCCTTAAACTGTGACACCTTGTTCTGGACTTCCCCAACATCGGGAACAATCTTCCTGCATCTAGCCTGTCCAACCCCTTAAGGATTTTGTAAGTTTTTATAAGATCCCCCCTCAATCTTCTAAATTCTAGCGAGTACAAGCCGAGTCTATCCAGTCTTTCTTCATATGAAAGTCGTGACATCCCAGGAATCAGTCTGGTGAACCTTCTCTGTACTCCCTCTATGGCAAGAATGTATTTCCTCAGATTGAGACCAAAACTGTACACAATACTCCAGGTGTGGTCTCACCAAGACCCTGTAAACTGCAGTAGAACCACCCTGCTCCTATACTCAAATCCTTTTGAAATGAATGCTAACATACTATTCGCTTTCTTCACTGCCTGCTGCACCTGCATGTATACTTTCAGTGACTGGTGTACTATGACACCCAGGTCTCCCCTTTTGCACCTCCCCTTCTCCTAATCGGCCACCATTCAAATAATAGTCTACTTTCCTGTTTTTGCCACCAAAGTGGATAACCTCACATTTATCCACATTAGACTGCATCTGCCATGCTTTTGCCCACTCACCCAGCCTATCCAAGTCACCTTGCAGCCTCCTAGCCTCCTCACAGCTAACACTGCCTCCCAGCTTCGTGTCATCCGCAAACTTGGAGATATTGCCTTCAATTCCCTCGTCCAAATCATTTATATATATAAATAGCTGGAGTCCCAGCACTGAGCCTTGCGGCACCCCACTAGTCACTGCCTGCCATCCTGAAAATGACCCGTTCACCCCTACTCTTTGCTTCCTGTCTGCCAGCCAGTTCGCTATCCACATCAATACTGAACCGCCAATACCATGTGCTTTAAGGTTGTATACTAATCTCTTGTGTGGGACCTTGTCGAAAGCCTTCTGAAAGTCCAGATATAACACATCCACTGCTTCTCCCTTATCTGCTAGTTACATCCTCAAAAAGTTCAATAAGATTCATCAGACATGATTTACCTTTCGTAAATCCATGCTGACTTTGTCCAACATCTCTTAAAGATAGCGGAGTCAGGGAATATGGGGAGAAGGCAGGAACGGGGTATTGATTGTGGATGATCACCATGACGGTGCTGGCTTGAAGGGCCGAATGCACCTATTGTATATTGCTTCTTAACAGCGCCAGAGACCGGGGTTAGATACTAACTACGGGTGCTGTCTGTGCGGAGTTTGTACGTGAACTGTGTGTGTTTTCTCCGAGATCTTCTGTGTTTCCTCCCACGCTCCAAAGACGTGCAGGTGTGTAGACTAATTGGCTTGGCGTAAGTGTAAACTATCCCTCGTGTGTGTAGGATAGTGTGGGGATCACTGGTCGGCCATGATTGAATGACGGAGTAGACTTGATGGTCCAAATGGCCTAATTCTGCTCCTATAACTTATGAAGGGTCACGACCTGAAACGTCACCTATCCATGTTCTCCAGAGATGCTGCCTGACCTGCTGAGCTACTCCGGCACTCTGTACCTATCCATGTTCTCCATAGATGCTGCCTGACCTGCTGAGTTTATCTAGCATTCTGTGTAATTTTTTTGTGAACCAGCATCTGCAGTTCTACTTATGGCTAGCAAATGGAATCAGCAGAGGGGCATCGAGGGCGAGATGGGCCGAAGGGCCTGTCCCTGTTTCCCCCGTCTGGAGAAACACAGAGTGCTGGCGTGACTCAGCGGGTCAGACAGCATCTCTGGAGAATGTGGTTAGGTGACGTTTCAGGTTGAGACCCTTGATCTTACAAACCAGCATCTGCAGTATCTTCTTACAGTCTGAAGAAGGGTCTCGGCCTGAAACGTCACCTATTCCTTTCTCTCCAGAGAAGCTGCCCGACCCACTGAGTTACTCCAGCACTATGTTTCTCTACCTGTTACTTGACCCGCTGAGTTACTCCAGCACTTTGTGCTTTTTGCTCCAAAGTCCAGCGCCTGCAGTACCTGGTGGCTTGGTTTCCCCGGTGGAGGGTGAAGGAAGCCTCTATGTTGGACTGAGAAGATCCAACATGACCCACAGTCCCTCTGCACCTGACTGTGTCCGTCTGTGGAGCGACACCACCACCTGCTGGTCACGGCCGGAGCTGCAGGGGACAGGATCTTGTGCAGTGTGGGTGGAGGTCTCTGTGGTTTCCCCGTTGACCCAGTCTGTGTTTGTCTCCCACAGACCCCGGTGCTGCCTCCCACCATCACCGACCAGGTGCGGCTCTGGGAACTCGAACGTGACCGGCTACAGTTCACCGAAGGCAAGTTCACCGACCGTCAGCCGTGTGGTGGCTGCACCGGGGGGAGGGAGGGGGGGACGGGGAGAGGAGGGGTCCGGGTGGGTCAAGGATGGGGGAACGGGGGGCAAGAGGCTGAGGGGAGGGGAACAGGGAGAGGGAGATGGATGGTAAGAGGGAGTGGGGACAGAGAGAGAAGGCACGGGGAGAGAAGGGACGGGCAGAAAGCAGCCTCGAGATCTCACGGTCAAGTTTAGGGTGACCTCCCCTGCTCACTGTACCCCTCCTTACTTCCCCCACCCACTTCTCCCCCCCCCCCCCCTCTCTCCCCCCACAGGTGTGCAACCAGTTCCTGTCGCAGGTGGACTTTGAGTTGCTGCGTGACTATGCGCGGGACCTGGGGGTGCTGGTGTGGGAGAATCCCCCCAAGCGGCTGATGGTGGTCACCCCCACCGGCCACCCCGACGTCAAACGCTTCTGGAAACGGCAGAAACACAACTGACCACCCGGGGAATCTCCCCCCATGCCCACCCCCTCCCCTCTCCCCCATTCCTGCCCCCCGCCACCCCCCCAGCACAGACTGGAGTAACCCCCCCAGCTTCGTCTCCCCCTCCCGCACATTCAGTCTGAAGAAGGGCCTCGACCCAAATCGTCACCTGCTTACGTTATTGGAGGAGAGTTAGGCCATTTGGCCCATCGAGTCCATCCCACCATTCATGGCTGATCTATGCCTCCCAATCCCATTTTCCTGCCTTCTCCCCATAACCCTTGACACGCGTTAAGGTTGCCTGACCCGCTGAGTTACTCCGGCACTTTGTGTCCTCTCCATGTTCCCCAGAGATGCTGCCTGACCCGCTGAGTTACTCCGGCACTTTGTCTCCATCGCCCACCCATATTCCATAAAGATGGACACAAAAAGCTGGAGTAACTCAGCGGGACGGGCAGCATCTCTGGAGAGAAGGAATGGGTGACGTTTTGGGTCGGGACCCTTCTTCAGACCTGCCTCTCCTGCTGAGTTACTCCGGCACTCTGTGCCCTGTCCATGTTCCCCAGAGATGCTGCCCGGATCCTCCTCCCCTACCCCCCCCCCCAGGTCACGGGGAAGATTGTTGGGGGAGGGGAGGGGGGGGGGTCACTGGGTCCAGTCTCCAGCACCCCCTCCCCAAGCAGGGCTGGGCAGCGGGAACCGTCCCACCCTCCCGACCACGCGGGATCCTGGGACCAGCGAAGATTCACCACCGAGAGAGGCGGCCGCTGTTTCTGTGTGTTTTTGCATTTTCTTAATAAAATGTGGACGAAGAGATCTCAGTGCACGTTCCCAACGCCATCCCAGAGAGCAGAGAACACGTTGTAAAATAAAACTTTATTCACAGAAGTATTCACGTGTACACAACAGCGCACAGCATTCATCACATTCATATTGTGCAGGAAGGAACAGCAGATGCTGGTTTAAACCGCAGATAGACACACACAAAATGCTGGAGTAACTCAGTAACTTAGAAACAGGCCCACCGGGTCCGCGCCGACCAGCGATCCCTGCACATTAACACCATCCTACACCCAGTAGGGACAATTTGTACATTCACCAAGCCAATTAACCTACAAACCTGTACGTCTTTGCAATGTGGCAGGAAACCGAAGATCTCTGAGAAAACCTGAGGAAACCCATGCAGGTCACGGGGAGAACGTATAAACTCCGTACAGACAGCACCTGTAGTTGGGATTGAACCCGGGTCTCCAGCGCTGCATTCGCTGCAAGGCACCAATTCTACCACTGTGCCACCGTGACCGATTTGTGGAATTCCCTGCCTCAGATGGCAGTGCAGGCCAATTCACTGGATGTGTTCAAAAGAGAGTTAGATAGAGCGCTTAGTGCTGGTGGAATCAAGGGATATGGGGAGAAGGCAGGAACAGGGAACTGATTGTGGATGATCAGGCATGATCACATTGAATGGCGGTCCTGGCTCGAAGGGCTGAATGGCCTCCTCCTGCACCTATTGTCTATATATCGATGTATCCCATCTTGTCCTCCTTCCCTAAACCTCTCCTCTTCGCACCACTCATCCCCCACCCCTCCCCCCCCCCCTCCGCTTCGTAGGGGGTGCCGTCGAGTATGGCTGCCCTCCCAGCAGCTGTTAGTCTTTTCATTCTTTTTCTAATTCTTGATTTGTTAAAAGTGTTTGTTTTTGAGGTATTTTAGTCCTTTTATGTGGGAGGGCAAGGGGGACACTTTTTCTTAATCCTACCTGGTCAGAGTTGCAGCTTTTCTCCGAGCCGTGTTTTCGCCCCTTCCTTGCGGCCTGCCGGCAGTCTGGAGCAGCGTTTCCTGCCGGGACCGGCCGGGACTTCAGCTTCGGCGGCGGCACAGCGCTGGGGCGCCATCCGGGTCGCCGTGCAGTAAGCTCCGGAGAGCTGTGACTGCTGACTCCAACATCGTGGAGGTACGGTCTGTGGAGCTTCCAGCTGCGGGCTGGCGGCGCTGAGCTTTAAAAACCGCGGAGCCTGGGATCTCACAACGAGATCGCCAGAGTTGGAGCTTGGACCGGCGCGGCCCGTGGACTTCAGGAGCTGCGAACTCCGGGAAGGAAGCGGCCGCTCCAGTCACTCCGAGCCGCTGAGAGTGTTCACCCGACGTCAGAGCTTCATCATCCGGCGAGAGGGCCTGAAGCATCGGGCTGCCGTAGCGGCGACTGCAGAGGCCTCAATAGGCCCGACCATGGGTGAACTGGGGATGGGACTGGACTTTGCTGCCTTCCCCCACAGTGGGAACCATTGTCGGGAGATGTTCTTATGTTTACTGTTAAATTCTTTAATGTTGTGTCTTATCTTTATTGGTGTGCTGCATTGGCAAGTCACATTTCACTACACCAATTGGTGTATGTGACAATAAATGTCCTTTATTCCCCACCCTCCACCCTTCCCACCCCTCACCCATCCCCCCCTTCCCATCCCCATCCCCTCCGTCCCCTTTCCCTTCTCCTCCCCCCGTTTCCCTTCACTTCTCCCCAAACTCCGCCTCCGACACGTGACACCAGACCTCCATTCACCCGCCCCCGACACGTGACACCAGACCTCCATTCACCCGCCCCCGACACGTGACAGCCGAATGATGTAACTCACGCCGCTCCCATTGTCCCGCCCTCCGCACGTGACAGGGCCCCGCCCCCAGCCTCATCCCGACTTCAAAGATTGGCAACTCTTTGAAGCTTTGGTCATGGGGGTGACATAAGTTGCAGAAGTGAAGTTCCAGGAAGTTATCCACAGTGCCATTCAACAAAACAGTTGTGTTTATTTCTAAATCATTCTGTTCAGTGAAAAGGGACAGACAGACAGCAGTGTTTAAACATGTTCATTAATTTAAAAATCTCCTGGGAACCCTTGACTTGGTAATCCAACCTAAGCTTGGACTAACAGTGGGAACTTCACATGTTTCAGTGTTCCATCTGCAAAGTCTACAGCATTCACCTTGTCCAACTCATTCGTGAGGCTGCACTCGAGAATATTATGTTGAAAAGGACACAAAGTACTGGAGTAACTCAGCGGGTCATAAATGATAGGAGCAGAATTAAGTCATAGGGCCCATTGTCTACTTCGCCATTCAATCATGGCTGATCTATCTCTCCCTCCTAACCCTTCCTGCATTCTCTCGATAACCTCTCATACCCGTACTAATCCAGTCTTTCTATTTCTGCCTAAAAAATATCCACTGACTTGGCCTCCACCGCCTTCTGTAGCAAAGATATCCACAGACTCACTGCCCTGTGACTAAAGAAATTGCCCCTCATCTTCTTAAAACACCATTCTTTAATTCTGAGGCTGTGACCTCTAGACCTAGACTCTCCCACTGGTGGAAACATCCGCTCCAATCTATCCAAGTCTTTCATTATTCAGTACGTTTTGATGAGGTCCCCCCGCATTCTTCTAAACTCCAGCGAGCACAGGCCCAGTGTAGTCAAACGCTCATCAGGCAGCATCTCTGGAGAACATGGAGATGTGATGTTTTGGGTTGGGACCCTGCAGAATGAATCCGAAACGTCACCTATTGAGGTTCTCCAGCGATGCTGTCTATTCAATTATTCAAATATTCCTTGCACCAAGTCTAGCCTTATGCAGCAATTAAGTAATGCAGTGTGGAAACAGGGCCTACAGCCCAACCTGCCCATCTCAACCAAAAAGTGCCCCATCAACGCTAGTCCCACCTGACCCACATTTGGCCCATAACCCTCAACCTTTCCTGTCCATGTACCTGTCCAAGTGTCTTTAAATTTTTAGATATACAGCATCAGACTATGGATGCTGTCTGTACAGAGTTTGTACGTTCTCCATGTGACTGCATGGGTTTCCTCCGGGTGATCTGGTTTCCTCCCACACTCCAAAGACGTGCAGGTTAATGCGAAAATATAACACTCTTAACTCTTGGATTGAAAGCATCTGTAAATGCTTGTGTCTCAGAACTGTTCTGTAGCTTTAGCATTTTGTACGTGATTATATTTTCTAGAAACACCTCCACAAGTTCCATGGCATGATATGGCACACACTACATAAAGAACATTGCAATAGTCTTGGCGTGGTTCAGTCTGAGCCACAGCCCACTGTTCCAATGCACATTATGAGCAGATGGCACTGTGCTAAATGTCACAACTCTCCCATCACACAAAGGGCAATTTACAGAGGCCAATGGGATGCAAGCAGAAGCCTCCACGTGGCGCATCCTGGGCAATGCTGACGACAGAAACTGTACCACAGTGACTGACTGAAGTAGCCAATTCTGCAACCACCGACCATCAACCGTCACTGACCGACTGGAAAGACGTGATATAGAAGATGGCCGGACACGAGGAAGAAGACAGAGGCCAATTAACCAACAAACCCACATGTCTTTGGGCAAATGTTTGGCAGATGCAGTATAATGTGGATAAATGTGAGGTTATCCACTTTGGTGGCAACAATAGGAAAGCAGACTATTATCTAAATGGTGGCCAATTAGGAAAAGGGTAGTGCAGAGAAGGTTCACCAGACTGATTCCTGGGATGTCAGGACTGTCTTATGAAGAAAGACTGGATAGACTCGGTTTATACTCTGTAGAATTTAGGAGATTGAGAGGGGATCTTATAGAAACTTACAAAATTCTTAAGGGGTTGGACAGGCTAGATGCAGGAAGATTGTTCCCGGTGTTGGGAAAGTCCAGGACAAGGGGTCACAGCTTAAGGATAAGGGGGAAATCCTTTAGGACCGAGATGAGAAGGACTTTTTTCACACAGAGAGTGGCGGGTCTCTGGAACACTCTGCCACAGAGGGTAGTTGAGGCCAGTTCATTGGCTAAAGAGGGAGTTAGATGTGGCCCTTGTGGGTAAGGGGATCAGAGGGTATGGAGAGAAGGCAGGTACAGGATACTGAGTTGGATGATCAGCCATGATCATATTGAATGGCGGTGCAGGCTCGAAGGGCCGAATGGCCTACTCCTGCACCTAAGTTCTATGTTTCTATGTCTTTTGGATGTCGTGGAAACCCGGAGCGCCTGGAAGAAACCCACGTGGTCACGGGGAGAACGTGCAAACTCCGAACAGACAGCACCCAAGGTCAGGATAGAACCCTGGTCTCCGCCCCTGTGAGACAATGACTCCACCCGCAGCTCCACAGTACCTCAGAAATATTAACCCTTTCCAGACACTGTATACTGTCCAACCTGCTGAATGCGCACAACGTTCTCTGTATTTTGTTGGCAGTTTATGGTCAGACTTACATTCCAATCACCCATTCAACTGGAAAAACTAAAACAAAACACAGATGCTGAAAATCCAAATGGAAACACCATTCATCATCAGTATTAGATCTGAGATGTAAGGTCTGTTTCACCTTGCAGATGCTGCCTGACCTGCTGAGTATTTGGGGCAATTTCTGATTTTATTCAATATTTTAATCCATGCATTTATTTGGTTTTGGCCGCAGCTGTGGTAAACGGTCACAAAAGTCACTTATTAAATCAGATTCCCGCTGTTTCTGCAATTGTCAAAGTTAATTCTCAAAGTTGCAGCTGGTCTGTGGTCGCACCACGTGGCTTTGCTGCCATCTAGTGGCGGAACCAAGAAGTGACGCAGTTAACGCGTTGAAATGAACGGATCGACAGACAGCTCTGATTTCAGTTGCTGTTTATTTCACTCTTACCACATTTACATTCCCCCTGGGTTTATTTCCGCGCTCACTGGGGTTTCACGACGCGGAATTTGGGGATTAAATGGGAGCCGTTCAGCGCCGACCTGTTGTCCACCGGGTTTCTGCCCCACAGCCCCTGAGCCCCGCTCCTGACGCCGGTCCCGGGACCCGACCCTTATACACACACAGAGCGGAACCGGAGCAGATTCTCAGCCAGTTTCCATCCCAAGTCCAGAAGAAAGGATAAAGTTTCTCCGTGAATTTATTCCCAGTGAAGGTGTGGAGATGGGACTTGGTGTCCGCGTCGTAAAATGAAACTGTCCCGGACTCGTAACTGAGATAAACTCCCAGCCTCCCAGGGATGGTATGGGCGGGGAGAGGGGATGGAGGGGAGGTGAGTGCATCAAACTCGTCATCACACCCCCGCCCGATGCTCCAGACTCCAGTCTCCGGGGTCAGTGTGACCGGTCCCTTCCTCTCCACAGACTCTGCGGCGACTCCCAGACACCAGCCCCGACTCCCCGCCACCTCCACCTCCCAGTAATGTCTCCCCGATGTGAATCCCTCCGATCCCAGCAAACACGCACTGCCTGTAAACCTCTTCCTGGTGTCAGGAAGACGCCTCCAGGTCCCGGTCCATCTCACCCTCTTCCGATCCTCAGACACCTCGAGCCCCGCATGCGCTGTTTCCACATCCAGGGTGACGGAGACTGGGGGGAGAAGCAGAGAATCAGAGAGTCCCCGGGGGTCGGGGGGAGACTCGGGCAGCGCGGCCCCGGGACCGGCCTCAGGCACAGGCGGGCGGACAACTGGAACCTTGCCCGGGGTTTCACCACAACCACATCCGGTGGACAACAGACTTCATTCCCGGTGTGTTTATCCATGGGTGGAGAGGATAATTTCGTGAGGTGGGGGAGGGTGGACGGGGAGGACGAGGTCATAGAGTGAGGAGGATTGCCAGATTGCGGTGGGGATGGAGGAATGAAGCGGGCTATTCAGATATGGAGGCAGATCGGAGCAAGGGGATATTGAGGGGAGTGGTAATTTGAGGTTGTTAAAGAGGAGATGGAGGTGTGGGGTGGAGTCACCATGATCATAGTGAATGGGGGGAGATATGAGGGGCCAGATGACCTGCCTGTGCCTGGTGGAGTGCAGCAGAAATCGGTGGTGCAGCAGGGAAATCAAATCAAGAGTGCAGGTTTATCTTGAGAACAAGTATGTTTACAGTGTATCTGAGTTGGAAGTTTTCTTTACACTGAGAATCGTTGATATCTGGAACATGCTGCAGAGGTGGTGGTGGAGTGAGATATAATCACTATATTTGAGACACTTAACTTGGTGAGGGGCAGAAGTATACCAATGTAACGGTGGCAAATCAATTAGTAAGGCTGGGGGAAATAGGTGGACATGGACATGATAGGCCAAAGGGTCTGACACTGTAACATACAACCATGGCTCTCTGCTCCAAGAGCACTGAATGACTGAGTCACCACAGCCACCGGCGCAGGGAATTCCAAATGTTCCCCAGTCTCTGCGTGCAGTAATGTCTCCTTATCTCTGTCCTACATGGTGCAGCCCACATTCCGAGAGGGTGCCCGTTCTCTAAACCCCTCAGACAGGGGAAACATCCTCCCTGCATCCAGCCCACTGAGCCCTGTAAGAACGTTGTGTTTCACTGAGATCTCCTCGCATACACCCTAACTCTCGAGTGCACAGTCCTAGTCTACTCACTGTCACCCGCACAGCAAACTCATTGTCCCAGGAACAAGTATTGTTAATCTTTGCTGCATTTCCTCTGTGTCAAGTCTGTCAATTTATCAGTACACAGGAGCATAAGAACACAAGAGAACAGGAGCAGGATTAGGATCCGCTCCTCAGGCTTGCCCCTCCATTCAATGTGATCATGGCTGATCTAAGCTGGCACCAATTCCTTTTCTGTGCGAGTTCCCCATAATCTTAAATATTCGATCAATCAAATATTTATTTGTAGCCAATTTGCACATATCCAATAACTCGACGTTTTACCACCATGTTGGACACAACATTCCAGATATTCACTGCCCTCTGAGAGATGCAACTTCTACACACCACATGAGAGGCCGCTCTGGAAGGTTGGATCTCATGGAATCCGGGGTGAACTAGCCGATGGAATACAACATTTTCCTGAAGGTCGCAGACAGAGGATGTTGGTAGAGGGTTGTTTTTCAGACTGGAGACAGAGTCCACTGTTGTTCCTTATTTATATGCACGACTGAGTTCCCCATAATCTTAAATATTCAATCAATCAAATATTTATTTGTAGCAAAGTTGCACATATCCAATAACTCGACGTTTTACCACCATGTTGGACACAATATTCCAGATATTCACTGGTGGAGAGTTGTTTTTCAGACTGGAGACAGTGTCCACTGTTGTTTCTTATTTATATACATGATTGGGTGTGTATGTAGGTTGCACAGTTAGTCAGTTTGCAGATGCAACTAAAATTGGTGACATTGTGGAGAGTGAAGAAGGTTACCTGAGAGTAAATGGGATCCCTGAGAACTGGGCCAATGGGCTCAGGAACGGCAGGTGGGATTTATTCATGTGAAGGTGAGGTGATGCACTTTGCTGAGACAAACCAGGGCAGGACATACACAGTAAACGGGGAACATTATAGAACTGAGAGATCTCGGGCTGCACGTACACAGTGCCATGGAAGATGCAACAGTGACAGGCAGGGTGGTGAAGAATGTGTCTGTCACTCATGCTTTCATAGGTCAGGATATTAAATACAGCATTTGACACAATAAGGTTGTTAGCAAATTAGAGAGGGTGCAAAAGTATTTACAATAATTTCATCAGGTCTGAAGGGCTGGGTTATAAGGAGACGTTGGCAGGCAGGGATATTTGTCTTTGGAGCCCATCAGAATGCTTTTAAAAATGTCTATAAGATATATAGACAACAGGTGCAGGAGTAGGCCATTCGGTCCTTCAAGCCAGCATCGCCATTCATTGTGATCATGGCTGATCATCCCCAATCAGTACCCCGTTCCCGTCTTCTCCCCATATCCCCTGAATCCGCTATTTTTACGAGCCCTATCTAGCTCTCTTGAAAGCATCAAGAGAATCTCACTGAGCGGCGGACTGGCTTGCCAAACAAAAATGGCTGATGAGCCAAAACCAAAGAGGCCAAAGTCGGGCAACGCCATTGTAGTTGGAGACTCCATTGTGAGAGGTACGGACAGGGGTTTTTGCGGCAACAGACGGGATTCCAGGATGGTGTGTTGCCTTCCTGGTGCCAGGATCCAGGATGTTACGGACAGAGTGCAGACAATCCTCAAGGGCGAAGGTGAACAGCCGGAAGTGGTTGTGCATGTTGGCACAAATGATGTTGGAAAGAAGGGGATGAATATTTTGCAGCGGGACTTCAGAGAGCTTGGAAAAATGCTGAAAAGCAGGACTTCCAGGGTTGTTATCTCCGGTTTGCTTCCAGTTCCTCGTGCTGGCGAGAGCAGGAACAGGGAGATACGGGACCTGAATGTGTGGCTGCGGAACTGGTGCAGGGGGCAGGGATTTAGATTCTTAGATCACTGGGATCTGTTTTGGAGTAAGGGGGAACTGTACAAAAGGGACGGATTGCATCTTAATAAGTGGGGGGCCAGCATTCTGGCCGGCAGGTTTGCCACTGCTACACGGATGGTTTTAAACTGAATAAGGGGGGTGGGGTGTCAAATGGGATAATCGAGAACGGAGTTAAAGGGAAAGAGAGTAAAGGGATGGTTAATGACCCCAGAATTAACGGGAAAGAAAGCTCACAAAGGGATAGGAGAGTATGGCCAAGTGTAATAGGGATCGATGTGAAAGGGGCCACTTGTCAACATAATTGTATAAGAAGTAAGAGTGTTGTAAAAACAAGCCTGAAGGCTTTGTGTCTCAATGCGAGGAGCATTCGTAATAAGGTGGATGAGTTGAAGGTGCAGATAGCGATTAATGACTATGCTATAGTTGGGATCACGGAGACATGGCTCCAGGATGACCAAGGCTGGGAGCTGAACATCCAGGGATATTCAATATTCAGGAGGGATAGACGAAAAGGAAAAGGAGGTGGGGTAGCGTTGCTGGTGAGAGAGGAGATTAATGCAATAGAAAGGAAGGACATTAGCGTGGAGGATGTGGAATCGATATGGGTAGAGCTGCGAAACTCTAAGGGGCAGAAAACGCTAGTGGGAGCTGTGTACAGGCCACCTAACAGTAGTATTGGAGTTGGGGATGGCATCAAACAGGAAATTAGAAATGCGTGCAACAAGGGTAACACGGTTATAATGGGTGACTTCAATCTGCATGTAGATTGGGTGAATCAAATTGGCAGGGGTGCTGAGGAAGAGGATTTCCTGGAATGTATGCGGGATAGTTTTCTCAACGAACAGGTGGAGGAACCAACAAGAGAGCAGGCTATTCTAGACTGGGTATTGAGTAATGAGGAAGGGTTAGTTAGCAGTCTTGTTGTGCGTGGCCCCTTGGGCAAGAGTGACCATAATATGGTTGAGTTCTTCATTAGGATGGAGAGTGACAAAATTAAGTCAGAAACAAGGGTTCTGAACTTGAACAAAGGTAACTTTGAAGGTATGAGATGTGAATTGGCCAAGATAGACTGGCAGGTGATTCTTAAAGGGTTGACAGTGGATGTGCAATGGAAGATATTTAAAGACTGCATGGATGAAGTACAAAAGTTGTTCATACCAGTTTGGCAAAAGAATAAATCGGGGAAGGTGGTGCATCCATGGATAACAAGGGAAATCAGGGATAGTATAAAAACAAAAGATGAGGCATACAAATTTGCCAGAAAAAGCAGCCTACCGGAGGACTGGGAGAAATTCAGAATGCAGCAGAGGAGGACAAAGGGCTTAATTAGGAAAGGGAAAATAGATTATGAAAGGAAACTGGCAGGGAACATAAAAACTGACTGCAAAAGTTTTTATAGATATGTGAAGAGAAAGAGACTAGTTAAAACAAATGTTGGTCCCTTGCAGTCAGAAACAGGTGAATTGATCATGGGGAACAAGGACATGGCAGACCAATTGAATAACTACTTTGGTTCTGTCTTCACTAAGGAAGACATAAATAATCTGCCGGAAATAGCAGTGGAACGGGGGTCAAATAAGATGGAGGAACTGAGTGAAATCCAGGTTAGCCGGGAGGTGGTGTTGGGTAAATTGAACGGATTGAGGGCCGATAAATCCCCAGGGCCAGATAGTCTGCATCCCAGAGTACTCAAGGAGGTAGCCACAGAAATAGTGGATGCATTAGTGATAATTTTTCAAAATTCCTTAGATTCTGGAGTAGTTCCTGAGGATTGGAGGGTAGCTAATGTAACCCCACTTTTTAAAAAAGGAGGGAGAGAGAAAGCGGGGAATTACAGACCAGTTAGTCTAATATCGGTAGTGGGGAAACTGCTAGAGTCAGTTATTAAAGAT
Organism: Raja brachyura; assembly: GCA_963514005.1. The sequence goes on from OY740805.1 coordinate 34,349,154, forward strand.
GGGATAGCAGCGCATTTGGAAAGTGGTGAAATCATTGGACAAAGTCAGCATGGATTTACGAAAGGTAAATCATGTCTGACAAATCTAATAGAATTTTTTGAGGATGTAACTAGTAGAGTGGATAAGGGAGAACCAGTGGATGTGTTATATCTAGACTTTCAGAAGGCTTTCGACAAGGTCCCGCATAAGAGATTAGCATACAAACTTAAAGCACACGGTATTGGGGGTTCAGTATTGAAGTGGATAGAGAACTGGCTAGCAGACAGGAGGCAAAGGGTAGGAGTAAACGGGTCCTTTTCAGAATGGCAGGCAGTGACTAGTGGGGTGCCGCAAGGCTCAGTGCTGGGACCCCAGCTATTTACAATATATATTAATGATTTGGACGAGGGAATTCAATGCAACATCTCCAAATTTGCAGATGATACCAAGCTGGTGGGGTATAGTTAGGTGTGAGGAGGATGCTTGGAGGCTGCAGGGTGATTTGGATAGGCTGAGTGAATGGGCAGATGCATGGCAGATGCAGTATAATGTGGATAAATGTGAGGTTATCCACTTTGGTGGCAAAAACATGAGGGTAGACTATTATCTGAATGGTGACAGATTAGGAAAGGGGGAGATGCAACGAGACCTGGGTGTCATGGTACACCAGTCATTGAAAGTAGGCATGCAGGTGCAGCAGGCAGTGAAGAAAGCAAATGGCATGTTAGCATTCATAGCGAAAGGATTTGAGTATAGGAGCAGGGAGGTTCTACTGCAGTTGTACAGGGTTTTGGTGAGACCACACCTGGAGTATTGCGTACAGTTTTGGTCTCCAAATCTGAGGAAAGACATCCTTGCCATAGAGGGGGTACAGAGAAGATTCACCAGACTGATTCCTGGGATGTCAGGACTTTCATATGAGGAAAGATTGGATAGACTCGGCTTGTACTCGCTGGAATTTAGAAGATTGAGGGGGGATCTTATAGAAACTTACAAAATTCTTAAGGGGTTGGACAAGCTAGATGCTGGAAGATTGTTCCCGATGTTGGGGGAGTCCAGAACAAGGGGTCACAGTCTAAGGATAAGGGGGAATTCCTTTAGGACCGAAATGAGGAAAACATTCTTTACACAGAGAGTCGTGAGTCTCTGGAATTCTCTTCCACAGAAGGTAGTTGAGGCCAGTTCATTGGCTATATTTAAGAGGGCATTAGATGTGGCACTTGTGGCTAAAGGGATCAGGGGGTATGGAGAGAAGGCAGGTACGGGATACTGAGTTGGATGATCAGCCATGATCACATTGAATTGCGGTGCAGGCTCGAAGGGCCGAATGGCCTACTCCTGCACCTATTTTCTATGTTTCTATGTAACCTGCCGCCATCACCCTCTGAGGCAGAGAATGCCACAGACTCACCACTCTCTGTGAGGAAAAGGGTTTCCTCATCTCCGTTCTAAATGGCTTACTCCTCATTCTTAAACTGTGGCCCCTGGTTCTGGACACTCCCAACATCGGGAACATGTTTCCTGCCTCTAGCATGTTCAAACCCTTAACAATCTTATATGTTTAAATGAGATCCCCTCACATCCTTCTCAACTCCAGAGTGTACAAGCCCAGCTGCTCCATTCTCTCAGCATACGACAGTCCCTCCATCCCGGGAATTAACCTTGTAAGCTTACGCTGCACTCCCTCAATAGCAAGAATGTCCTTCCTCAAATTAGGGGACCAAAACTACACACAATACTCCAGGTGTGGTCTCACTATGGCTCTGTACAACTGCAGAAGGACCTCTTTGCTCCTATATTCGATTTCTCTTGTTATAAAGGCCAACATGCCGTTTGCTTTCTTCACTGCCTGCTATACCTGCATGCTTAGTTTCATAGACTGACGTACAAGGACCCCTAGGTCCCCTTGTACTTCCCCTTTTCCCAACTTGACGCAATTTAGATAGTGATCTGCCATCCTGCTTTTTGCTACCAAAGTGGATAACCTCACATTTATCCGCATTAAACTTAATCTGCCATGCATCTGCCCACTCCCCCAACCTGTCCAAATCACCCTGCATTCTCATAGTATCCTCCTCACAGTTCACATTGCCACCCAGCTTTGTGTCATCTGTCCTGTTACTGCTATCTAAATGTTCGGCTATCTCATCTTTTACAATTGACTCCAGCATATTCCCCACCACCGATGTCAGACTAACTGGTCTATAATTCCATGTTTTCTCTCTCCCACCTTTCTTAAAAAGTGGGATAACATTAGCTACCCTCCAATCCACAGGAACTGATCCTGGGTCTATAGAACATTGGAAAAGTATCATCAATGCATCCACGATTTCGAGAGCCGCTTCCTTAAGTACCCTTGGATGCAAACCATCATGCCCAGGAGATTTATCAGCCTTCAGTCCATCAGTCTATCCAACACCATTTCCTGCCTAATGTGGATTTCCTTCAGTTCCTCCGTCACCCCAGATCATCAGGCCACTACTATATCAGGAAGATTATTTGTGTCCTCCTTAGTGAAGACAGATCCAAAGTACCCGTTCAACTCATCTTCCATTTCCCTGTTCCCCATAATAAATTCACCTTTTTCAGTCTTCAAGGGTCCAACTTTGGTCTTAACTAATTTTTTCCTCTTCACATACCTAAAGAAGATTTTACTATCTTTCTTTATATTCTTGGCTAGCTTACCTTCGTACCTCATATTTTCTTCCCGTATTGTCTTTTTGGTTATCTTCTGTTGTTCTTTAAACATTACTAAATCCTCTTGCTTCCCGCTCATCTTTGCTACGTTGTACTTCTTTGCTTTAATTTTTATACTGTCCCTGACGACCCTTGTCAGCCATGGTCACCCTTTCGTCCCTTGCAATCTTTCTTCCTCCTAACAATGAAATGATCCTGCACCTTCTGCATTATTCCTAGAAATACCTGCCATTTTTGTTCCCCTGCTAGTGTACCTTTCCAGTCAACATTGGACAGCTCCTCCCTCATGGCCCCATAGTCCTCTTTATTCAACTGCAACACTGACACCTCCGATCTACTCTTCTCCCTCTCCAATTGTAGATTAAACCTGACCATGTTATGGTCACTGCTTCATAATGGCTCATTACCTCGAGGTCCTTTATCAAATACGGTTAATCACTTAACACCAAATCCAGAATTGCCTTCTCCCTGGTAGGTTCCAATACAAGCTGTTCTAATAATCCATCATGAAGGCACTCTACAAAGTCCCTTTCTTGGGGTCCAGTACCAACCTGATTTTCCCAGTCTACCTGCATGTTGAAATCTCCCATAACAACTACAGCATTACTTTTGCTACATGCCAATTTTAACTCCTGATTCAACTTGCACCCTCTGTCCAGGCTACTGTTTGGGGGCCTGTAGATTAGTCCCATTAGGGTCTTTTTACCCTTACAATTCCTTAGTTCTATCCATGCTGACTCCACATCTCCTCTTTTGAGATATATAAAGGGCACAGATCAGGTGACTAGCCACAGTATTTTACCTAAGGCAAGAGAGTCTAAACCTGTGACTATGATGCTTCCCAGCTGATGAGTTTAGTGGTAGATCAAATCTCCAATTTCCATTCAGTTCACAATAGAATTAATCTTTGCATCAAGGTATTGCTTAAAGATGTACAGGAATGAAATGCAGTTGCTGGTTTAAACAGAAGATAGACTCAAAAATCTGGCGTAACTCAGTGGGACAGGCAGCATCTCTGGAGAGAAGGAATGGGTGACATTTCGGTTTGAGACCCTTCTTCTGACTGGTTAGAGATAAGGGAAACAAGAGATATAGGCGATGATGTAAAGAGATAAAGAACAATGAATGGAAGATATGCAAAAAAATAACAATGAGATGAAACATTGTTAGCTGTTTGTTAGGTGAAAATGAGAAACTAGTGCGACTTGGGTGGGGGAGGGATAGAGAGAGAGAGGAAATGCCGGAGCTACCTGAAGTTGGAGATATCAACATTTCATACCACTGTAAGCTTCCCAAACGAAATATGAGAAGCTGTTCCTCCAATTTGTGTTTAACCTCACTCTGACAATAGAGGAGACAGAAAGGTCTGTGTGGGAATGGGAAGGAGATTAAAGTGTTCCGCAACCGAGAGATCGGGTAGATTCAGGCAGACTGAGCAAAGGTGTTCAGCGGAACGATTGCCCAGTCTGGTCTCAATGATGTATAAGAGTCCACACCTTGAACAATGGATACAGTAGATGAGGTTGGAGGAGGTGCAAATGACCCTCTACCTAACCTGAAAGAGTTGTTGGGGTTCCTGGAGAGAGACGAGGGAGGAGGAACCCCCGTTCACTAAAGAATGAGGACATCTCGGATATCCGGGTATGGAACACCTCATCTTGGGCGCAGATGCGGCGTAGACGGAGGAATTGGGAGTAGGAGATGGAGTCTTTGCAGGAAGCAGAGTGGGGAGAAGTGTAGTCGAGATAGTTGTGGGAGTCAGTGGAGTTGTAATAAACGTCTATCGATAGTCTATTTCCCGTGATGGAGACTGTGAGATCAAGAAAGGGGAGGGAGGTGTCAGTGATGATCCAAGTAAATTTGATTGCGGGATGGAAATTGGTGGTGAAGTTGATGAAGTCCATGAGTTCAGCATGGGTGCAGGAGGTAGCATCGATGCAGTCATCAATCTAATCCAATAGAGTTCGGGGATAGGGCCTTGAACTTGGTCTCACCGATGTAGAGCAGCTAACATCTAGAGCAGCGGATGCAATAGATGAGGCTGGAGGAGGTGCAGGTGACTCTCTGCCACACCTGGAAAGACTGCTTGGGTCCTTGAATGGAGTCGATGGGGGAGGTAAACCCACTGACTCCCACGGCTATCTTGACTACACTTCTTCTCACCCTGCTTCCTGTAAGGACCCCACCCCCTGCTCCCAATTCCTCCGTCAATGCTGCATCTGCTTCCAGGATGAGGTGATCCACACCAGGGCATCAGAAATGTCCCCATTCTTCAGGGAACGGGGGCTCCCCTCCTCTACCATAGGTGAAGCTCTCACCAGGGTCTCTTCTATACCGCGTGACACTACTCTCACTCCCCATCCCCCCCACTCGTAACAAGTGCAGAGTCCCCCTTGTCATCACCTTCCACCCTACCAGCCGTCACATACAACAAATAATCCGCTGTCATTTTCGCCTCCTCCAACATGACCCCACCACTTGCCACATCTTCCCATCTCCTCCCCTATCTGCTTTCTGCAGACACCACTCCCTTAGTGACTCCCTGGTCAATTCGTCCCTTCCCACCCCCTCTCCGGGCACTTGCCCTTCCAACCGCAAGAAATGCTACACTTGTCGCTTTACCTCCCCCCTTGAAGGACCCAAGCAGTCTTTCCAGGTGCAGCAGAGGTTCACCTGCACCTCCTTTATTGCACCTGCTGCTCCACATGCCAGCTGCTCTACATCGATGAGACCAAGCGTAGGCTTGGCGATCGCTTCGCACAACACCTCCACTCGGTTCGCAATAACTAACCTGATCTCCCGGTGGCTCAGCACTTCTACTCCCCCTCCCATTCCAAATCCGACCTTTCTGTCCTCGGCCTCCTCCGTGGCCAGAGTGAGGACTACCCTAAATTGGAGGAGCAGCACCGCATACTTTGCTTGGGCAGTCTACACCCCAGCGGTGTGAACATTGACTTCTCCAATTTCAGGTAGTCCTTACTTTCTCCTCCCCATCTCAGCTCTCCCTCAGCCCACTGCCTCCACCTCTTCCTTTCTTCTCCCCCCCCCCCCCCCCCACCGTCACCCGGGCTGTATGGGGCTGGGTAATGATAAGGTATCTGGTATCAGGTGTAAGGCTTAAAGATGTCAGAAACAAGAATAATGGAAAAGTGTAAGTTTTACCTTGCTTGAAGTCATCAGATATTTCTTTGAGTGCCATGTTGAACGAAACAGGGCAAGGAAACTTTTCAATCAGCAAGGCATCATCTACCACCGACAGTGGTTTGGCTTCATCACGAACCCTGGAAATATTTAACAGCTGGTTATAAACTGAGCATTCGAAATGTTTTGAGCTGTTCTACCAAAACTTACAATCTTTCCATCAAGACAATATCCTACCTTCGCTTCTGCCCAGCTTCCTCCTGAAAGAAATAAAACACAAATCTCAATTGATTGAAATGTACCATCCTCATCCCGACTGCGGGAATTACACTAAATATCTACAACACTCTGATAATTCCCATTTCCCAACTCTTATCGGCACTGTCACGCAGGGAGAAAGCGGATATTGCCGCAGAGATGTAGAACGATGGGGGAAAGCACAAGGAATGTTCATGAGAATGACGCTATAACTGAGAGGATGGAACTTAATGAAAAGACTGGACAGGTCGTGGGATTTCATCTGGAGAAGATGTCACGAACGATGAGAGGAATTTAATATTATCGGTGGATTTAAATGGGTGGGAATGAAATAATATCTCAAATCGAAGGGGAGACCAATAATCAAAGTTGAAATGTAACGTGGTCTTCAATAAATACCAAAAGGAATGCAGTCATGAGAACATGGACCTCACTTGCATTGGAGGGACTGAAGCAGAGATAAATTTAAGTGCAAGCGGGATAAACACATTAGGGCTCCTGGAGTTTGGGGTATTGTTACCGGGTGTGGAGAGTAGATGGGAGGGATGATGAGTGGAGCAGGAATCTTGAATGGATAGGATGGGCCAAATGGCCTGTCTATGATGTAGAATGGGATGTCATTCTATGGTGAAACAAAGTGGACAAAACAAACAGAGCACATTCCCTCAAGGTGACCACCCACTGCTGATGGGAACCGGATATAGATGATCAATCTGATGTGTGCGTCACGTTCTAGATTACAATGTTAATCCCCACAATGTGGCCAGGACTGAACTCTTCCTCTTTGCCACATTCCCGTCAATTACAATTCCCCGATTTATTTAAAATGTATCATCCTCTGGTTTAAAATATGTCTAACATGTAAAACCTCTCAGAGTTTCTTGGTTGGAGACTCCCAGATATTCACTGCCCTCTGTCCATTCGTGGTCCTTGGGATCAGGTATAGGATCACTCGTGATTGTTCTAAACTCCACATAATATAAACACCTCTCTACATTCCGACCAGACAGTCCTGAGATCCCACAGATTCAGCGAGAGGCCAATTAGTTTCTGAACAACAACAGCTGGACCAGAGGGATCATTTACTCAGTTCCAAATTACTGGTAAATGCAGCATTTATTTCTGAAATGTCACCCACCATTTTATGACTGCACTTTCACTTCACCAAACTGTAGTGTAACCCCTCACCTTCAGAAACACCACACTGTCTTTTTGATCCATCTGTTGCTGCAACGTTAAGAGTTCCTCCTGAATGGAATTTAAATTCTCTTGAATCTTTCCAAGATTTGTCTCCATTGCATTTAGAATCTTCTTCTCTTCCTCCCGGATATCTGCCAGTGTGCGCTGCTCTTTCTCAGTGAGAATCTGGTGCAGTTCAGCATACAGGGATGTGATCTTGGACTGAAGGTTGTGTGATTGTTCCTGTGAAATAAAAGGTGAAGAACAATATATAATGTCACTGATTGTGTTTCCTCACGACTTTAACAGTGACAAATAGCCTGTACATGTTTTATTTCCCATTTATCCGTCCACCACCCACATTCCTAGGGATTATAAGTTACCGATTGCCCATTGAACCAGCGTGTATTGGGGACGTGGGACGAATCCGACAGGGTCACAGGGAGAAGGCGAGAACCGCACGGGCAGCACCCGAGGTCAGGATCGAACCCGCTCACCAGAACTAGGAGACAGGATAGAAACATAGAAATTTCCTGCACCGCCATTCAATATGATCATGGCTGATCATCCAACTCAGAATCCTGTACCTGCCTTCTCTCCATACCCTCTGATCCCTTTAGCCACAAGGGCCACATCCAACTCCTTCTTAAATATGGCCAACGAACTGGCCTCAACTACCTTCTATGGCAGAGAATTCCACAGACTCACCACTCTGTGTGAAAAAACGATGTTCTCATCTCGGTCCTAAAATACTTCTCCCTTATCCTTAAACTGTGACCCCTTGTCCTGGACTTCCCCAACATCGGGAACAATCTTCCTGCATCTAGCCTGTCCAACCCCTTAAGAATGTTGTAAGTCTCTATGAGATCCCCCCTCAATCTTTTAAATTCCAGTGAGTACAAGCTGAGTCTATCCAGTCTTGCTTCATATGGAAGTCCTGCCATCCCAGGAATCAGTCTGGTGAACCTTCTCTGTACTCCCTCTATGGCAAGAATGTCTTTCCTCAGATTAGGAGACCAAAACTGTACGCAATACTCCAGGTGTGGCCTCACGAAGACCCTGTACAACTGCAGTAGAACCTCTCTGCTCTTGTACTCAAATTCTTTTGCTATGAATGCCAACACACCACTCACTTTTTCACAGCCTGTTGCACCTGCATGCCTACTTTCAATGACTGGTGTACCATGACACCCAGGTCTCGTTGCATCTCCCCTTTTCCTAATCTGTCACAATTCAAATAATAGTCTGCTTTCCTGTTTTTGCCACCAAAGTGGATAACCTCACATTTATCCACAGATTAACCACATTATACTACATCTGCCATGCATTTGCCCACTCACCCAGCCTATCCACGTCATCTTGTAGCCTCCTAGCATCCTCCTCATAGCTAACACTGCCCTCCAGCTTCGTGTCAACCGCAAACTTCGAGATGTTCCCTCGCCAAATCATTAATCACTACTTGTGTCACTGCGTTGCCCTATTATTACACGCAGCACGTGGATCAAATTTACACAAGATCAGGAAATCGAAACTGGAAAGCCTTACCAGAACTCCAGAAATCTTTTGTTGTTGTTGTTGCTCCATTCGTTGGATCCCTGATTTCTCTTTTGTGAGAGACTGGATGGAAGATTTCACTTGATCCTGGGATTGTGTTTGAAAATCAGATAATTAAATTGCTGAACAATAAAGAAGGAATGATGTGATTAAAATCAGTTTGCATTTACCTTATACATTTGAACAGCTTCTTTAACCGGCATGAAGCGGTGATCTCTGTGACCCCGCGCATCTCGACAAACCAGGCAGATCAGCTTCTTGTCAGTTACACAAAACAGCTTCAGTTCTTCCTGATGTTCCTCGCACTGAAGTTTACTTTCCTTCTCTGTCCGATTCAAGCTCAGTGTTCGAGCTTTCTCAGACAGTCTCGCCAAGGCCCGACTAACCCTGAGGGTGCGGTCTGTATACTCCTCTCTACATTCCGGGCAGGAGTTTCTCCCCTCCCTGTCCCAACTCTGTGTGATGCAGGAGCGGCAGAAGTTGTGCCCGCACTCCAGTGCCACCGGATCGGTGAAGAAATCCAGGCAGATGGGACAAATTACCACCTCAGTCAAACTCTCAACCTGCTCTTTCGAAGCCATTTTAATCCTCCACTTCCTGGTTCAAAACGCATTCCCATTCGCTGAAACTGCTGACGCCCTGCAGCAATTAATTGGAGCGCCGGAGGCTGCAGTGCATCGGATCAAGAGGTGAATGGAGAGGGTGAATGCACAGTCTTTTACCCGGAGTAGTGGGATCGAGAACTAGAGGACACAGGTTTGTGGTGAGAGTTGCAAGATTAAATCGGAAGCTGAGGAACAATATTTTCATACAGAAGGTCGTGGGGAAATGGAACAAGCTGCCAGAGTGGGTAAGTGAGGCTGGACAACAACGTGTGGACGGGCTTTAGGACCCGGGGGAGCCCGGAGCTGTGGACCCGCCGCGGCTGCTGCTCAACCCGCGGTCAATGGGGTTTCGGGCGCGAAACGGCGGCGGAACAATCAATGAAAGGGGCGGGGCCCGGCTGAGGGGAGGCGGAGCTCGGTCCCGTCAATCACAGCCCTGACCAGAAAGCCGATGTCATTTGAAATCAGCTTCGGGTAAATTTCATTCCCTTGAACTAAATAATCAGTGTTTCCTGCCGTGAATTGTTCATTATATTAGGCTGCACAATAACATTCGTTCTACAGCAAACACTGTTATTTTATTTAACACTCATGTGCAAACTCGAATTCAACTCAATGATTCAATTATTCTCTATTGTCACATGTATCAAGGGACAAAGTTGCGAGAAGTTCAGTGAATTCTGCGTTATTTTCCTCTCTTGAATTAATTTTTCAAATTTCATTCTCTGCTTCCAAATCGGGGGTAAATTTAGCTTCAGAAGCGTTTTTTGTTGTTGTTTTTAAAAATATTTTTATTAGAAGCAATGCGTATTGTCCACAGTATAACAGTTCTTCAAATACAAATTTAACTTGTTTCAAACATTATACAAATATTACGAAATGATTTATGTATGCTTCTGTTTTTTTTTGGAAAGTAAAGAAGTAAAAGAATAGATCTATAATCAATAGAGATAGTGATTAAATAATAATGATTATATGAGAAAAAATAAAATAAAAATTAAAATTAAAAAAACAGAAAAATAAAAATAAAAAATTATAAAAAGAGACAAATAAGACAAAAAACAAAACAATTATTATATAAGAAAAAAAATGAAGTATACATCTTAACAATGAATGGAGCAATTTCACATAACAATATCTATAGAGACGTGTATTCAAATCCCAGAATACATCTTTTCATCTAATCCTACACCTGGGTACTTATTGAGTTACAATGCTGAGCTCAGCTACCAATTTAAATAATAGAAACATAGACATAGAAACATAGAAAATAGGTGCAGGAGTAGGCCATTCGGCCCTTCGAGCCTGCACCGCCATTCAATGTGATCATGGGTGATCATCCAACTCAGTATCCCGTACCTGCCTTCTCTCCATACCCCCTGATCCCTTTAGCCACAAGTGCCACATCTAACGCCCTCTTAAATATAGCCAATAAACTGGCCTCAACTACCTTCTGTGGCAGAGAATTCCAGAGACTCACCACTCTCTGTGTAAAGAATGTTTTCCTCATTTCGGTCCTAAAGGAATTCCCCCTTATCCTTAGACTGTGACCCCTTGTTCTGGACTCCCCCAACATCGGGAACAATCTTCCAGCATCTAGCTTGTCCAACCCCTTAAGAATTTTGTAGGTTTCTATAAGATCCCCCCTCAATCTTCTAAATTCCATCGAGTACAAACCGAGTCTATCCAATCTTTCCTCATATGAAAGTCCTGACATCCCAGGAATCAAATCAAATATATTACAACAATTCCCGTTTAAAATAGTTACGGACAAATTTAAATATCTAGGAATTAATGTATCCAAATCTTATAATTTTATATTCAAATCAAATCACCCTCAGTTATTGAATAAACTAAAAAAGAATATTCTATACTGGAAAACACTACCAATATCAATGATTGGCAGAATAAATGCTATAAAAATGATCTTTTTACCACAATTATTATATTTATTTCAAGCTATCCCTTTATACCTCCATAAAACTTTTTTTTAATATTTATTTTTTATAATCGATTCCATTGTTAACAGCTTTATTTGGGATTATAAAAATCACAGAATACGTAAAAGACACTTATGTAAATAAAAGATACATGGAGGATTAGCGTTACCTAATTTAAAAGTCCATTATTCTTCCTCCTTCTCTATGGATATTCAGTACCATCAGGTAAATGTTAAATATAGTTCAAATTCGCGATTCTTCATCCTCATCTTCTTCTTCCTCTTCCACTTTCTTCTCGATGTTCTGAGCAAATTCATGTGCTTCTGTATGCTTGATGAAGTGATGCTCTTTGTTATCATAAGTTACTCTTAGTGTTGCGGGATACATCAAGCCATATCTCAGATTCTTTATATTCTTAAGAATGCCTTGTTTCTGTAAATAGAGCTCTTCTCTTGGCAACTTCCGCAGGGTAATCTCTGAATATGCTGATCTTATCTCCATCGTAGTTAAGATTTTTCTTACGAATTATTATCTTCATCATATCCTCCAAGACGTGATCATAAACCACTTTCACAATCAATTGTCTTGGGGGTGAGCCCCTCTTTGGGAGTCATCTCAGTGCCCTGTGTGCTCGCAAGCAGGGTTCCTGATCCAAATTCAAAACTTTTTTAAAGAGTTTTGCAGTAAATTCTCGAGGGTCTTGGTCTCCCTCTCAACCTTCACGCACACCGACAATACGCAAGTTCTGGCGCCTTTGACATCCCTCCAAGTCAATACATTTCTCAGTTATTTTGTTTAATAATTCTGATAAACGTTTGTTCTCGGAGAGAAGTTTCTCATTTGCCTTAGCACTTGTATCGGCAATACTAGTCAGTTCCTTTATTGCCACATGTTGTTGATCAATTGACCTTAAAATAGGTTCTAGCTCAGTATCAACCGCCGACTCCATCACACCAAATTTAAGATTTACATCATCCATATGTTGCTGCAGAGCTGCATCCGCCTTTGTTTTCCAATCATCGAGCATAGTCTTTACTGTGACTATAACTTCTTTTTTTAATTCATCTTTCACTTGCTCTTTAAACAGTTGGATATCTGCTCTAAGGATCTTTAAATCTTCTTTATAATCCTTTTTCATTTTTTTCAGCTCACCCATAATAGTTTTTATTTCTGCAGAAACAGCAGAAACAGCGGTTTTAAGATCTTCCATCTCAGATTTCTTCCTTGAGATGTCTTCCTGGGAAGCTGTCAAACTCAAGCCCGAGCCTCCAATCTTCCTTTTTCAGTACTGTTTTTTTCACTGGGGGGGGGGTGTATGCTGCATCAACATACCGTCGGTATAGTCGCGCGCCTGATGACGTCATGTACCTTTTTAAAGCTGCCGGTGCCGTTCTCACCCGTTCTCCTCTGGTGAGTGACTTTAATTCACCCCGTTTCCCCCCGTTTTTAATTCAATTTTTGAGGAGCTGATTGGCGCGAGTTCCACCTACTCCATAGCGCCACCGGAAGTCGTCTAGCATTTTCTTTTTGCATGTAACAACCCACTTCAACACCATGAGCGATTTTTAAAATTTTACTGCCAGATTTATCACTTCTGAAACTTTTTAGATACCAAAGGAATCAGTAAAAAACAAAAATAATGCCTTACTGTAGGTATGTTACAAAACTTACCTTGAGCAGCGCTGCAGTTCTGCCGCTCCCCGTGTGCGCGACTTTGGCGCCTTTCAGAGGGGGGGGGCGGGCTTAAAGTGCCGTTTTTCCACAGGCAGGGAAAATCGATCCATGTCGGGCGATTTCGTTGCAGAAGAAAAATCACTCCGACATTTCATGAATGAAGGTATTTTTGAATTATGCTAAATTATTTATTAACTAGAGTAATTTAAAAATCACTTTCAAAAACCGTGAGCGCCAACAACGGGAAGGATTTTGCGTAGGGGAGAAAAGAAGGTAAATAGTTTATTTTTATATTAAAAGTTGGTTTTTATGGAGGCTTTAATAACATTTTCATGTTGCGAAATGGGGTCCAAAAAAATGTATGAACAAACAGTATTTTTCCTCTCGACTTCACCGCTAACCGCAACGTTCCAATCCACCGCATTCCACTAAAACCCACTCGCTAGTTGATTTAAATGGCCATTAATTTACAGGAATCAAACACTAATTTCCTTCCATTTGGCCCAGAAATTCATGAAAATGAGATTTTAAAATTATGTTATATTGTGGATTATTGTGTGAACGTTATTTGGACACTTAGGCAATTTAAAAAAAGTTTATATTTTCTTAAGAAATGGATAGATGTTTAGATCTACTCATTGAATTTTGTTATTAGCTACAATTAGATAACTAACTAATTATATGCTTTAATTTCAGGTCATCCAAGTAAGATTGTTTCATATTTGTTTCAGAATACTTCAATCTATAATAACTGAAAATTTCATTGCGTTCTCTTAATTTTTAAGAAAGTTATGGGCTTTTAACTGTTCCAGATCACAGCTTTTGAGTTAAGTCAATTGAAAGGCAATGGGGAACAAGATGATAATTTCCGAGTATGAAAATGGCCATAACTTTCTTAATACTGAAGATATGAAAGTAAATTAGGTGTCAAATTAAACATCTTTTAATGCTTTATCTGATGGGATAAATTGCAGACTTGATTTTTAAAATCTCAAAATTTTGTAACATTGCTACTTACTGTTGATGAATACAGTGAGCAAACGCGATAATTCCCAATATTTTCAATCTTGATATCTGCACGGCCAATGTTCGCTAATCACTTTAGCTGTTGTTGTCCCTTCAACTCTCACTTCTCTCTACCATTATATCTCCTCACTTTTGGAATTCTGAAGTAGGATAAATGTCTCTCACGCTCACCCTGATTTCCAGAATTATTTATAGCACAACAAATGACCATTTCAGTGTTTTTTTAACGGGTAAGAAGTGTATTAACAGTATATGCCGGAAGCTGCCATGTACTCCACATGGACTGAGCTGGTCCGTGCGTCATGCCCTTTGACCCGATGACCTTACGTGCAACCCTTCTATATCTTTAAAAACTTTTTTTTTAAGTTAAATTTTATTATAGACATGTACATATCATAGTCCGAACCACTACAAACTTTGTTAAATGGTTACATATTAAATATTCAGGATTCCAGGGACTCCACTACCAATGTAGCTGGGGTCTTCATTTATCGGTTACATTTTAACATATTTAATTATTATTATTTTTTAATAGATAGAAAAAATAATGAAAAAGAAAAGAAAATTAGAAAAATAGAATAAACTATCCATAATACAACTTAGGAGATAGGTCTGTAGGTAAGAAAACATAACTATTCATCTAGTCCTGGGTTCAAGCTTCCATCAGGTATCAGCGCTGGCCCATTCTACCCCTTCAAATAATCTATGAACGGAGACCATATTCTAGTAAATAATTCTGGTTTCTCAATTAAGGCAAATCTAATTTTTTCCAGATTTAAGGTCTTCAACATCTCCATAATCCACATTTTGATTGTGGAGGATGCAGGGTTTTTCCAAAATTTTAATATTAATTTTTTTCCCAGTTATTATACTATAATCAAGGACATTTCTTTGGTTTATTGTAAGTTTTAGGTATTGTTCAGATATGCCCAGTATTATTAATTTAAGATCGGGCTCCAGTTGAGTATTAACCACTATGGAAATAATTTTAAAAATATCCACCCAAATTGTTTTAATTTTTATGCAATTTACAAAGGTATGGATTAAATTACCCTCAGAGTATTGACATTTATTGCAGATAGGAGAAAGATTAGGAAAAATTCTATTTAATTTTGTTTTAGAATAATGCAATCTATGTAATATTTTAAATTGTATTAAAGAATGTCTGGCGTTTAACAAACATTGATGTATATGTTGTAAACTTTCATCCCAAATATCTTTCATTATGGGTTGAACTAATTCATTTTCTCATGCTTGTCTATGTAATTCCGTCGACGGATTCTCACTATCTAAAAGAATATTATAAATGTAAGATATTAATTTGACTGTGTTGAGGTGTTTATTCAAACATTCATCTAGAATCTCTGGCTCTCTAGTTCTATATTCTTGTGTATGTGATTTAACATAATCTTTTAGTTGTAAACATCTAAAAAAATTGTTGAATGTAATCCATAATTCTGCTGCACCTCCTGAAATGAAAGGAACACACCTTTTCTATAAAGATGTCCCATCTTTTTAATTCCATAATTTTTCCATTGTGCAAAACTTTATCCAATACTGAAAGCTTAAATGAAGGGTTATATGTAATTAATAAACAAAATGTGTTTTGATTATCATATGCATATGCTTCTAATAAAAATATTATTTTTTAAAAAAGACCTGTACGTCTCTGGAGTGTTGGAGGAAACCGACGATCTCTGAGAAAACCCATGTAGAAACGTACAAACTTCGTACAGACAAGCACCCGTCGTCAGGATTGAACCCGGGTCTCTGGCGCTGTAAGGCAGCAGATCTGCCGTTAGTTTAGTTTATTGTCTCGTGTACTGAGGCATAGTGAAAATCCTTTGTTGCGTGCTAACCTGTCAGCAGAAAGACAATGCATGATTACAATTGACCCATTTACAGTGTATAGATACATGATAAGGGAATAATGTGTGGTGCAAGGTATAGCCAGCAAAGTCTTATCAAGGGTCATCAAAGAGGTAGATAGTAGTTCAGCACTGCTCTCTGGTTGAGGTAAGATGATTCAGTTGCCTGATAACAGCTGGGAAGAAACTGTCCCTGAATCTGGTGGTGTACGTGTTCACTCTTTTTGCACTACACCACCATGCCACTCTAAAGATGCTTTATAAAGCAGTTTTATTTTTGCTCCAGTAAAACTATGGGGTGAAATTATTCCCGGAACAGTTTGCATGATACAGTGTTGTGTAATGTGTTGGAGAATTGAGTAACGGACGAGGTTACGCCAGATGGCAGCCTGTTTGAACGTCCTCATTCGAGAGGAAGTGGATGTACTTGTGGATACAAAGTACTGGAGTAACTCAACGATTTGGGTATCATTCTTGGGGAAAACCAGCTGAGTTACTCACCTTGCACTTTGCGAAATTGCTCGCAATTTGTTTAATTTAGCGATACAGTGTGGAAACGAGCCTCTCGGTCCACTAAGTCTATGCTGACCAACAATCGCCCGCACACTAGTTCTGTGTTATCCCAGTTTTGCATCCGCTCCCGACACACCAGGGGCAATTTACAGAAGCCACTTAACCAACACGCCTACACATTTAGGAATGTGGGAGGAAACCAGAGACCCACATTCAATCCAGACTATGGGTGCTTTCTGTATGGAGTTTGCACGCACTCCCGTGACCGTGTGGGTTTTCTCCGGGTGCTCCGGTTTCCTCCCACACTACAGAGGTGTACACGTTTGTTGGTTAATTTGGCTTTGATAAAAATTGTAAAGAGCTTATGATAGTGCTACTTTACAAGGATCACTGGCTGGCATGGACTCTGTGGGCTGAAGGGCCTGTTTCCACGCTGTATCCCTAGGAGTGGGGACACCCTTCTTCCACACCCTCTCCCCACTCGGTTGCTCCACTTAATTGATGCCATTTAAACTTCACTTGGATTTCAATCGCTTCAATGTAAAAGTAATTGGGAATGGGGAGCATTGGAACAAAAATTTGCCCTCGGTACATATTAACTGTAATATAATATATGCATGTTGGTAGGTGCAATCAAAACAAATATCTTTTTTATCATTGTTGTGTTATGAATACCACAGAAAATATTATGTACTCTCAAGATCACATTTAATAGAATAATATTGCTTAAATATATAGTTATTGGACTTTGCATTTCGGAAAAGTCCCAGCTGAGAGGAAGACAGCAAAATACTGAAAATATTGGGGGTGAAAATGACTTCAGGATAGTTTGTTAGGAAAATGAATGAAAAGGTATCAGAATACTTATACAGCTGATGTTTTGATCTGCTCCTGTGATTGAGATTCAGATACAGTGAGTAAAAGAATTAGACCAGACCAGGGCTGGGGAACCTGCGGCATTAAGGCCGCATGCGGCCTTCTAGGTCATTAAGTGAGGCCTTTTGAATTAATCCAAATTTTGTAGAACAAATCCTTTTATTTTAATTTTATTAACATGTTTTTGTCACATTTATCCTCATTAAACTTAATCTGCCATGCATCTGCCCACTCCCACAACCTGTCCGAGTGCTTCCCTTCTCTGCCTCTTGCCCCACACCCTGTCCCCTACCCCCCTCTACCCGAGTCCCTCCCCCCAGCCTTTCTAGTTTAAAGTCTTCCAAGTAGCCTTTGCAAATCTCCCTGCCAGGATATTGGTCTCCCTCGGGTTCAAGTGCAACCCGTCCTTTTTGTACAGATCATGCCTTCCCCAAAAGAGGATTTGTTTATTTGAGTCTCCTTCTTCTAAAAGACCAGAACAATTTTCTTCGATAGAGGCAAGTCACTAGCGTAAAAATGAAGGAGCAATTTTGTGTAACTGCGATTCACAAACAGCCTCTGTGTGATCCTTTCTTTCAGCTGTTTCCCTTCTTCTGTCATTTTCTTTTCGCTTGTCCTGAACTGCTTTGATTGCCCCAACAACTTTGTCTCCGATCTCCTTTGATAAGTAGATACACTTGCACAAGTGGCAAAAGCGCTGACGATCTGGTAAAGACAGGAAGGAAAAGTAGAAGATTGTATACACATCAAACAATCTGAAAGTGTCCACCACCTGGTGTGTGTACATCATACACACTCAGCCACCTTGTTGGAACATAACTCTCGGGTACCGAGAACTTCACACCAAGGATATTGCACAGCTCATCCAAGTACTGGCGAAGGTCTGTAGACCATTTAAAGTCATTGTAGATTGAAGTGAACAGTTCTTCCAAATGATGTTCAAATGTTTTTGAGAATCTCTTCCATGCATTGTGTACGTGGTGGCAAACACCTCCATCCATATCAAGGAGATGAGAAGCATGCTTTGTTCTTATCCTTGTCTCCAATCCACTCTTCGAACCTCTCATGACACTACATGAATCCATCAAGATAGGTATCACATTTGTCCATGGAATGTTGTGTCGTTGCAGCAAGGAATCCATCTCTGTTTGGAGAGTCTCACCACAATCAAACTGAGCGAGGCAAAATGGTTGATAACCACCTTATTCAATGATGGGGAATAGTAGCTTACCAAGACGGTCAAGATTTTTTTGTTTTTGTCTGGTGGCTTCATCAATGTTCATGGAAAACGTGTTGCTTAGAAGATCTTGGACAAGTTTATTTTGAAAGGTTTTTGCCAAACCAAGCTGCATCTTGTATGACGCTGTATTCCTATCCATAGATAGTTGGTTGAGCACCTTGTGATCACTGGCAAAATTCCTTGATAAGTTGATCAGTTCAGGTGCCAAGCTGGATGGTAACGACTTCTCCGCAAGAAATACTAACAGCATGGCCTCTTGGTTGGCAACTCTATAAACCAGAGGGACTTTACCTTGCAGAGATGTCCACGATGGTACTGCTTTTGTCTTGAAGAAAGGAAAGCAACCCATACGTTGAGTTCGTACTTGATGTGGCTGGAGTAGATTTGGCTGTAAAGCGAGAGGAGAAAGAGTTTTCGTTATTAAATTAACAATAATATATTTTCAGTAGACAATAGGTGCAGGAGTAGGCCATTTGGCCCTTTGAGCCAGCACCGCCATTCAATGTGATCATGGCTGATCATCCCCAATCAGTACCCCGTTCCTGCCTTATCCCCATGTCCCCTGACCCCGCTATCTTTAAGAGCCCTATCTAGTTCTCTCTTGAAAGTATCCAGAGAACCGGCCCTCTGAGGCAGAGAATTCCACACTCACAACTCTCTGTGTGAAAAAGTGTTTCCTCATCTCCGTTCTAAATGGCTTACCCCTTATTCTTAGACTGTGGCCCCTGGTTCTGGACTCCCCCAACATCGGGAACATGTTTAATGCCTCTAGCATGTCCATACCTTTAATCATCTTATGTTTCAATAAGATCCCCTCTCATCCTTCGAAACTCCAGAGTGTACAAGCCCAGCCGCTCCATTCTCTCAGCATATGACAGTCCCGTCAATGGAATTAGTCAAGTCAAGTCACATTTATTTATATAGCACATTTAAAAAACAACTCTCGTTGACCAAAGTGCTTTACCTTGAATTAACCTTGTAAACCTACGCTGCACCCGCAATAGCAAGAATGTCCTTCCTCAAATTAGGGGACCAAAACTGCAAACAATACTCCAGGTGTGGTCTCACTAGGGCCCTGTACAACTGCAGAAGGTCCTCTTTGCTCCTGTACTCAGATACACAAATGCTTCAGTCCAGGTTTTAAGTGTCTGTATTAGTAGCACATCACAAAGTGCAGACTCATTCCAGATATCCATAAAATAATTCAGAAAAAACCCATAATAAACCTTGAAAATATTACGGAAAAATATAGCCATATGCTGAAACAAAACTGCAATTTCTCAAATCTTTCAGTGCTCAAATAACACTTTTACTTTCTGACACCTAATCACTCATTCGTTCTAGACATTTGGCACAAAAAAAATGTTTGATGTGCGTACTTTTTTAAATTTGTGCCGAAACGAAAGTGTGCATTGCCTAACCCAATCATTTGTCACTTTGTAGCGTTTTATTATTTTTAATTTCATTTTTCAGGTTTACTTATTCGTCACAATCAATTAGAAACTTCTATCTCTTCCTTTAGACTTCCATCTCCCCCTACTCACAATGTGTAATGAACAAGAAACACAGTGCAGGATAAACATGTCTGCAGGAAGATAAAGGGATAAAAGACACGACAATTGACCTGGAATCTCGACTGCTGCTATCAGCATTCTTCCAGTATTTTCAGTAAATGTTCAACAATTTTTTTTGAAGGGTAAAATACTTGTTGGTCTACCTGTATTATGGCAGAAGGCCCAAGATTCAACCACCTGCCATGATTCAGGCAGTAGGAAAATGCAATTAGCAAAAACCACGTAATCACAAAATCATGCCAAACTTATACGTAAGAGTGATAGGTTTACTAACCATGTTGCAATATCTGTGTGGACCAGGCTGCCAGGCAGCACACATAGTGCCTATTCCTCGTCACTGATGTGCATGCTATGTGCAATCATGCATAGTGAATTCTCATGATGGCAAATTGGATCGTAATACAAATCTCAAAGATAATCTGATTACAACTTGATGGTAGGCCGATGACAATTTTGATCCCTAAACTTCAAGGAATTACTTTAAAATAGTTAGAAACTTACTAATAACCAGTTGACGGTATGGACAATTTTTCACCAGGCATGGGGCATACCTAATTACGATAGCAATATAACAAAAATAAAAAATAAAACTTTTACAACGTATTAGTAATAGAAAAATTTCAAAGACTCATTTTTGTCAGACTAATGTCGTGGTTTTAAGACTCAAATTTGGATAATATGACACAGACACAGAGAATTCTTCAAGAAGACGAAAGCCTTTATTTGCAAATATCAGCTTGGAACATTCAGAGATGACACCACCTGTTCGTTCACTAATTGCTCTCTGAATCCCAGAAACAAGCAGCTTTTTATTACAGTTTCTAGCCCTATCTCTGCTGCATTATCTTTCATGCTGTACTCCTTTTTCATAAATCTTTCTTCAGTTCTAATTTTCTCTATCTCGCCACCATTAAATTCCGACCTTGGCTCAATCTTATTAAACTTTACATTTCCCCTGGTATCTCTCCTTCACTCACCACGCTTAAATTCCAAACTATTGCTTTTTAATCTCCCAGCTATGTTTTAGCTGAAGCCACTTAATATTATTACACACTCCATTTTAGTTTATGTTTTATACAAGGATATGAATGTATTTATTAAGAATACAAAAGTAAAAATAAGTAACTTGTTTATAACTTCCATACTAACATGTCATATTCTTGGCATGAAATTTGTACACGTTCTCATTATTTTCTTATCCGATGAAAATGTCACCATATTTTTAATTTGAAATAAGTTGGAAAGTCTTTTTCTAACTCTAAGGGCCATAACTTAAGGTTTGCAATAATTTCCTAACTATAGTCTAGACTAGCTAAGACGGCATGACATGGCTGGTTCTGGCATTTTTTTTTCCTGCTGGGATTTCAATTTCAGGCGTGCGTAAGCAATTTTTAATCCATGGTATTTGCAACAATTAATCACGACACGCTTACCACTGAATCTGTACTTTGTCTGCCTCAGTCTCTTCCTATCCATGTGTTTCATCTTCGTGATCACTACAAAGCCTCCCTTTCCCGACGAGATTACACAGTCACACCGGATACAGTAGACTTTCCTTGGTTGAGCAACCTTCCTTATGCATTCTGATGTTAAAGTGCCATTAACTGTTGTCTGGATCCATTCCCAAGACCACTTATCGCGAACAGATGCATCAATTTCCTTTACTTGTGTCGCGTCCTTTCAATCAAGTGTATATCTTTCAATGTCAAATTCAATCAAGGGAAGTGAATTCCACTCGCCAGATCAGATTCACGAAGATAGCGATCACATCGCGAGCAAATGAACAGTGTACAGTATGTGCATATGTACATACACAACATATTCACAGAGCTGCCAACTCTCACGCTTTCAGCGTGAGAATCACGCCTTGGAGCAAATTCTCAAGCCCTCACGCTCATGACCAAGTTCTCACGCTGAGTTCAGTCCCTGTGCCAGTTTGTCCCTTTGCGCCGCCTGCCAACGATCTGTGCGGTCCGGGGAAGCACGTCGGTTGACGGCTGTGAGTAACGTCGCGTCTCTTCTCTTTGGTCGAATGTGCAGCTGCCGACAACAACAACCAGGTGAAGCAGTTGTCAAACATGGGTGGGGTTGGGGGGGGCAACAACAACCACAATGAGGCCAAACATCTAGGACAGGGTTCGGACCACGGGCACATGGCCTGTAACCCGAAAAACCATTTTTGCTGGATTGGGGCAGGCGAGCTGACCTGGGAACTGCGGCCAGTCCCTGGGACGCGAGCTGACCTGGGAACGGCAGCCAGTCCCTGGGCACGCAGAATGCCAACTTGATCAGTTATTGACAAATTGGGCCAGCCATGTACATGTTGTATAACTGACTCTATGCAGATCTGGATGGGCTTAGAATGACCATTTAAGCAAAATTGCCCTCAGTTTCCCCATTTTGATTCTTGAGATTAATATCCCTTTGCTCTGTTAACAGCGTTAAAGTACTTGTGAGGTAGAGTCAGGAAAGGGAACATGTTATTTTTTTTTAGTTTGCTTTAATTTGTTAGTTGATTTTTTGTTGACTGCCATAATTTCTGAAATACTCTTAAAGTAACTTCTGTTATAAAGCAGTAATACGTGATTTGTGTCCAAACAATTGGAACTTGCATAAAGTGTTTGAATTATTAGCAAGGCTGCCAACTCTCACACATTGAGTGTGAGACTCGCGCATTTCCCATAATTTTCTCACGCTGATCACAAAATTATATAATGAGAATAGGACCTGTTTTGCTTTACATATAGTGTAGGAAGGAATTGCAGATGCTGGTTTAAACTGAAGATAGACACTAAAAACTAGAAAAACTCAGCAGGACAGGCAGCATATCTGGAGAGAAAGAATGGGTGATGTTTCGAGTCGAGACCTTCAGCCTGAAGCTGTTGAAAACCAGCCATAAAACACAATGACTGGACATGTGTGTTATCCAACTAAGGGCAGAAATCAGTCATGTGTTCATCTTTATTCACGTGACACCATAATAAATATATTACAGATATGATAGATTGCTGGTCGATGTGGACCTGGTAGGCGGAAGGGCCTGTTTCCATATATATTTTAACATATATATCTTAATTTCATTGAACCATATATGATTGAATATGTGACATTATTTTCGTCTTGTTTCTATATTCAAAGGGTAAGGTTGAATCCATCTGAAGAAGGGTTTCGGCCCGAAAAGTTGCCTATTTCCTTCGCTTCATAGATGCTGCCGCACCCACTGAGTTTCTCCAGCAATTTTGTCTACCTTCGGTTCTCCAACATCTGCAGTTCCTTCTTGAACAAGGTTGATTGATTTACTTGTGCAGAACAGTGATGGAAGTCTGACTTTTGCTTTGTTTCTCTGAGTTTTTCTGTATATATATATATGCATAACAGCTTGAATATAATCTGATTTCCATACATGAATATAGTCATTCATGTGCTGCACCTCTTGAGCAGAGCCTGGCTCTATTGTGGAATGTAATTTAGCCTAACCTTATTCATACCTAATCCAATTTAAAGCATAAATGTTGCATCCAAGTGCAAGTTAAAAGACTCGTTACAGAATGCACCAGATTGCACAATTTCAAGTTGAAAAATGTAAAAGCTCCTTACCACACCCTATCACTTATTATGTCTTTTATTGTAAACCAGTATTGTCAATTCCTTACATCTCCTTTCCACTTTGAAAAGTCTTTAGCATAACTAATTGAAATTGAAATAATTACAATATGCCGAGGCAATGCAAGAAATGTTAGTGGGGCGCTGAACAAATTCTGTGCAGTCTTTGTGCCCTTTTTACTGCATTTTATTTCAATTGAGGGAGCCACGTGTTACTCAAGGGCCGGTTGCCAGGATGAAATATGGCGGCGGTCTAATCCACACAGAGATCAAGATTCATCCACTTCGATGAAAAGAAAAGGCGTGAAATGTGCAGCTAGCCGGCTAGAAGATGCTCCAGTAAACCAGACCGTGGTCTAATTGGGAATATGCTCCCTTCCAGCCCCGTCGCTTAGCGGCCATTCACCGAAAGAGGAGATGAGATCAGATAGACAGGCGGAAACCCGATGTCTTGGACCCGCCTACCCGGGGTCGTCACTGCGATAATCGACGTGACTTGGAGCCAATCAAGTAAGAATGCGCCCGCTAGCTGACGTCACCGCATTGACTGACGTTCCTTTGAACGAATCATTTGCAGGGCCTACGTCACGACGGCGATTCACGTGACTTGGAGCCGTTCGTCGACAGGTCCCGCCCATATAACGACGTCACTGTGATGATTGACGTGGCACAGAGCGAATCATCCACAGGTCCCGCACGCGGAGCCAATCGCCAGCCGGACCCGGCCACCTAGCGACGTCATGGCAATGAATGACGCCAGCGCGCACCAATGAGCGGTCGTGTCGCGCCGGGGGCCGGGCCAATTGGGCGAGGGTGGGGAGGCGGGACGACAGGGGACTCCGCCATTTTATATCGCAGCGAGAGAAAGAGAGGGACGGGTGTCGCCGGGGCTTCACTCGCACTTAACGGCTTTCACCTTCACGCTCCCTTGTTAATTGCTCCTCCTCCACCACCTTCTTCAACTTCTCAGACGCAGAGGAAGAAGAAGAAGACGACGACGACGGTCCAAACATTCTCGGCGTAAAGCAGGGAGCGGGGGGGCAACGAGCCGACATGGTGAAGATCTTCGTGGGGAACCTGCCGCGCCCGACCACGGCCGAGGAAATCCGCGCTCTCTTCGAGAAATACGGTGACGTCAGCGAGTGTGACCTCATCAAGGTGGGCGGGGCTGTGGACCCGGGGCGGGGCTGGAGGGCGTCATGGCAACTAGGGGGAGGGGCCGCAGGGTCCTACCATCTCCCCCTCTGGTGAAGGCTCTGTCTGTCTCTGTGTCTATATGTGTATATATATATATATCTATATCCAAGGAGGCCAAGGTTGTGGATCTTTCTAAGGCAGATATTAGGTCTCAGAGGTTATGGGGTGAAGACAGGAGAATGGGGTTAGGAGGGAGAGATAGATCAGCCATGATTAAATGGCGGAGTAGACTTGATGGGTCGAATGACCTAATTCTACTCATTTCATTTATGACCTTACGATTTATTCGCCAATAAAACACTTTAGTTTAGTTTATTATCACGTGTTCTGAGGTAGTGAAACTATCTAAATGGTGTCAAGTTGGGAAAAGTGGAAGTACAACGGGATCTGGGGGTATCACTGCCTGCTGTACCTGCATGCTTAGTTTCATAGACTGATGTACAAGGATCCCCAGATCCCGTTGTACTTCCCCTTTTCCCAACTTGACACAATTTAGATAGCAATCTGCCTTCCTGTTTTTGCTACCAAAGTGGATAACCTCACATTTATCCGCATTAAACTTCATCTGCCATGCATCTGCCCACTCCCCCAACCTGTCCAAGTTGCCCTGCATTCTCATAGCATCCTCCTCACAGTTCACACTGCCACTCAGCTTTGTGTCATATGCAAATTTGCTAATGTTACTTTGAATCCCTTCATCCAAATCATTGATGTATATTGTAAATAGCTGCGGTCCCAGCACCGAGCCCTGTGGTACCCCACTAGTCACTGCCTGCCTTTCTGAAAGGGACCCGTTAATCCCTACTCTTTGTTTCCTGTCTGCCAACCACTTCTCTGTCCATGTCAACACTCTACCCCCAATACCATGTGCCCTAATTTTGCCCACTAATCTCCTATGTGGAACCTTGTCAAATGCTTTCTGAAAGTCCAGGTACACTACATCCACTGGCTCTCTCTTGTCCATTTTCCTAGTTACATCTTCAAAACATTCCAGAAGATTAGTCAAGCATGATTTCCACTTCATAAATCCACGTTATTGCTAACCAAATATGCAGCTATGTCATCTTTTATAATTGACTCCAGCATCTTCCCCACCATCAATGTCAGGCTAACTGGCCTATAATTCCCCATTTTCTCTCTCCCGGCTTTCTTAAAAAGTGGGATAACATTAGCTACCCTCCAATCCACAGGAACTGATCCTGAGTCTATAGAACATTGGAAAGTACCTGTTCAACTCATCTGCCATTTACTTGTTCCCCATAATAAATTCACCTTTTTCGGTCTTCAAGGGTCCAACTTTGGTCTTAACTATTTTTTTCCTCTTCACATACCTAAATAAGCTTTTACTATCCTGCTTTATATTCTTGGCTAGCTTACCTTCGTACCTCATCTTTTCTCCCCGTATTGGCTTTTTAGTTATCTTCTGTTGTTCTTTACACATTACCAAATCCTCTTGCTTCCCGCTCATCTTTGCTACGTTGTACTTCTTCGCTTTAATTTTTATACTATCCCTGACGTCCCTTGTCAGCCATGGACGTCCCTTTCTCTCATTGGAATCTTTCTTCCTCCTAGGAAGTGGTTCATAGATTAAGTACATACATACATATAGCCCTCCCTCAGAGGACGTCAAGAAAGGCTTGAGAGTAAAGATGAGTTTTAAGTCTCGACTTAAACAAGTCGATGGAGGGGCAGTTCTGATGAGAAGAGGGGTGCTGTTCCACAGTCTAGGGGCTGCAACCGCAAAGGCGCGGTCGCCCTTGAGCTTATGCCTAGACTGCGGGATGTTCAGTAACCCCAAGTCCGCCAATCTGAGGGTGCTGGAGGTGGTGTGGTGGGTAGGCAGACTTTTGATGTAGGTGGGAGCAAGCCCGGACATAAAGAAGGAGGTTGAAATGTATTCTGAACCGCACAGGGAACCAGTGGAGAGAGGCCAGAATGGGACAGAGAAGATTGGCTGATACCAGTGTAAAGGGAGTTGCAGTAATCGATGCAGGAGGAGATAAATGTGTGGATTTAGTAGATTGTGGGGGGATCTTATAGAAACTTACAAAATTCTTAAGGGGTTGGACAGGCTAGATGCAGGAAGATTGTTCCCGATGTTGGGGAGGTCCTGAACAAGGGGTCACAGTTTAAGAATAAGGGGGAAGCCTTTTAGGACCGAGATGAGAAAAACATTTTGCACACAGAGAGTGGTGAATCTGTGGAATTCTCTGCCACAGAAGGTAGTTGAGGCCAGTTCATTGGCTATATTTTAGAGGGAGTTGGATGTGGCCCTTGTGGCTAAAGGGATCAGGGGGTATGGAGAGAAGGCAGGTACAGGATACTGAGTTGGATGATCAGCCATGATCATATTGAATGGCCGAATGGCCTACTCCTGCACCTATTTTCAATGGATGATCTTTTCGAGGTAATCAATCTGGAGGAATTGTTTTATTTTAGCTATCGTCCAAAGCTCGAAGAAGCTAGATTTTACCACGGCATTGACTTGTTCGTCAAATTTCAATGCTGAATCAAATATAATGGCAATGTTTTTGAAGTGCGGTTTGAGTATTGGGGTAAGGCTTCCAAGGCTGCCTGCTATCATTTTGATTGAGTCCGAGGGGCCGAGAAGGATGACCTCAGACTTACTCTCGTTTAGTTGAAGGAAGTTCTGGGCCATCCAACACTTTATATCCTCGAGGCAGCGGATAAGGTTAAGTAGATTTGATTGGTTTTTGGGCTTCAGGGGGAGATAGAGTTGTGCATCGTCTGCATAGCAATGGAACAAAATGCTGTGCCTTTGAATGACTTGGCCTTAGAGCAGCATATGCAGGGAGAAGAGAATGGGACCAAGGATGGAACTTTGTGGAACCCCGCAGCAGAGACTAGCTGGGGAGGAGAAAGAGTTGCCTATGTTAGCAGAGAAACTCCAACCTTTGAGGTAGGAGATGAACTAGCTCAGGGCAGTGCCATGAATACCAACCCTGTACCGGAGACGGTCAATTAGGATGGTGTGGTCAACTGTGTCAAATGCTGCGCTGAGGTCGAGAAGGAGCAGGATTGCACACTCGCCGGAGTCAACGGTGAGCAGTAGGTCATTAGGTACATTCAACGAGGCAGACTCTGTGCTGTGGTGGGCCCTGAAACCTGATTGGAAAGTTTCCAAGATAGTATTTTGGTGAAGGTAAGGCGTAAGTTGACTTAAAATTACCTTTGCAAGGGCTTTTGAAAGGAAAGACGGTTTTGAAATAGGACTGTAGTTGCTCGGCAAGGTGGGGGTTGAGGTTAGGCTTTTTAGGAGGGGCTGGACCACCGCATGCTTGAAGCAGGTAGGAACAATGCCAGTGGCCAGAGAACTGTTGAAGGTGGCGAGAATGCTGGGACCGGCTACTGTAATGACATCAATTAGAAGGACCTCTATTGTAAAGAGGTCCTTCTGCAGTTGTACAGAGCCCTAGTGAGATCAAACCTGGAGTATTGTGTGCAGTTTTGGTCCCCTAATTTGAGGAAGGACATTCTTGCTATTGAGGGAGTGCAGTGTAGGTTTACAAGGTTAATTCCCGGGATTGCGGGACTGTCATATGCTGAGAGAATGGAGCAGCAGGGCTTGTACACTCTGGAGTTTAGATGGACGAGAGAGGATCTCATTGAAACATATAAGATTGTTAAGGGTTTGGACACGCTAGAGGCAGGAAACAAGTTCCTGATGTTGGGGGTGTCCTGAACCAGGGGCCACGGTTTAAAAATAAGGAGCAAGCCATTTAGAACGGAGACGAGGAAACACTTTTTGTCACAGAGAGTGGTGAGTCTGTGGAATTCTCTGCCTCAGAGGGCAGTGGAGGCGTGTTCAAGAGAGAGCTAGATAGGGCTCTTAAAAATTGCGGAGTCAGGGGATATGGGGAGAAGGCAGGAACGGGGTACTGATTGGCGATGATCAGCCATAATCACATTGAATCAGCTGGCTCAAAGGGCCAAATGGCCTACTCCTGCTCCTAATGTCTATTGAGATCTTTTTTCCCCATGTCTATCAAGCTGTCTAACTCCTACCCCTTCTGACGTGGTATAGACAGACTTACCCTCCCCAATCTTTGCATATTCCTAATCCTGGACTTTCCAATCGTCACTTTATTTTCATTTTTTATATAGCTTGTTGTATTTCATGACTTTTGGCAGACCAATTTCCCTCCTCGGATAAATAAAGTTCTATCGTATCATTACAGTGTATTGATACATGATAAGGGAATAACATTTAGTGCAAGGTAAAGCCAGTAAACACCAATCAAGGATAGTCCGAGGGTCACCAATGTAGTCGATAATAGTTCAGCACTGCTCTCTGGTTGTGGTAGGATCGTGGGTTGCCATTGGCAACCGGGCAACCGCTAATTCCGAGCCTGGGGATACTGAGTTGGATGATCAACCATCATATTAGGGCAACCTAAAAGCCATGCCATTTTGCCCGGCCTGGCAAGCACCCGGGACACCTCTCATTTAATTCTGAGCGGGCCCCCTCTCTATCTTTCTCTCTCTCTCTTCACTCTCCGTCTCCGCACGCTATCCGTGTCCGTGTCTCCGCCCGCTCCTCGTCCGCTGGCACGGCCGGCCGCATTACACATGTGCACAACCATGGCCAGCACCAAAGTTCCTATAGCGAGGATCATTGGCTTGCACATCATCGGCCGTGGTGGTGCGCATGTGCCGCCCCGCACATGCACGCTGCCACTGCAACTAGTCGGCGTCGGCCACTTTCTCCCTCCCCTTGCACGGTGGAAGATCTGGCTGTCATTGCTGTCCACTCGCCGCGACCGCTGAAAACCAACGCAGACTCATTCGCTGGAGCTGGAGTAACTCTTGCTGCTTGGTTTCCTGGTCCTCCAAAAATATTCGAAACAGAATTTAAACACCACCACCAAACTCTGAAAAATAACAGCCTATTGTATTTTATCTGTTTTTTTATTGTGTGTATATATATATATATATATATGGTCTATGGTATATAGACACAGTGAACTTTTATATCCCGTCCTGTATTATGTTTACATATTCTGATGTGCTGCAGCAAGCAAGAATTTCATTGTCCTATCTTGGACACATGACAATAAAACTCACTTGACTCTTGACTTGGACTTAAACAAGAAAGGCTTCTTGGGGAAAGAAAGAGCAACCTTAAATTTAATTGCTTCTGGTTGGGTACCTAGAGTCGGGTGAAGACAATTCCATGCTTTAATTGTGCGGGGGAACTCCATGGAGCAGCCAGCATCTCTGGATAGAAGAAATTGGTTGATGTTTCCCGTAGAGACCCTTCTTTAGATTTCCTCTAGTTATGGTGTTTTAGTTTAATTTAAAGATACAGCGTGGAAACAGGCCCTTCGGCCCACCGAGTCCACGCTGATCACCGATCACCCGTGCACTAGTTCTATCCCACGCATTAGCGACGTAAGTCAAGAGTCGAGTGTTTTATTCTCTCATGTCCCAATGAAATTCTTACTTGCAGCAGCACAACAGAATATGTAAACATAGTACTCTGTAAACAATGTTATCAACGAGAAAACAAAACGGTGTATGTTTATATATGAATAGATAACTATATATACACACACACACACACACAATTTCCCTCCTTGGATGAATAAAGTTCTATCGTATAGTATCGTGTGTGTAGGAAAGAACTGCTGGTTCAAACTGAAGACACAAAAAGCTGGAGTAACTCAACAGATCAGACAGAATCTCTGGACAAAAGGAAAATATTACGTTTTGGGTTGGGTCTGAAAAAGGTTCCTGCACACCTTTGGAATGTGGAAGGAAACAAGAGCAGCCGGAGAAATCCCATGCGATCAAAGGGAAAAGGAGCAAACTCCATACAGACAGCACCCATATTCAGGATCAATTCCGGGTCTTTGGCAATTTTAGGCAGCAACTTTATGGCTGATGTACTGCCCCATAGTCTTGAACTGAATTAAAACATACAGTAGCTGCAAAGGGGGACGTAGCATCACTTAGAGATTTAAGACTGAAAATGGATAGTTTCTTTTTTTTAGTAACCAAAGTTAACAACGTATAATGTTTTGTGTGTTGGAAAATAAAATATAGTGGCACAGCTGGTGGACTTGCTGCCTCACATGCCAGGGATCTGTGTTCGATCCTGTTGTCGGGCACTGTGTTGAATTTGCACATTCTCCCTGCAAGCATGTAGGTTTCCTCCCACATCCCAAAGATGCATTGGCTTTGTAGGTTAACTTGTCTCTGTAAAATTGCCCCTAAATGTGTAGGGAGTAGGTGAGGAAAGTGGGATAACAGAATTTTTGTGAATAGGGATCAAAAATGCTGCATAAACTCAGCAGGTAAGGCAGCATCTATGAAGCGAAGGAAATAGGCGACGTTCAAACTGATGTGAGGGTGCAGGGGGTGGGAAGAAAAAAGGAAGAGGCGGCGGAGACAGTGGGCTGAGGGAGAGCTGGGAAGTGGAGGAGAAAGCAGGGACTACCTGAAATTGGAGGTCAATTTTCATACCGCTGGTATGTAAACTGCCCAAGCAAAATATGAGGCGCTGCTCCTCCAATTTACAGTGGGCCTCACTCTGGCCATGGAGGAGGCTCAGGACAGCAAAGTCTGATTCGGAATGTGAGGGGGAGTTGAAGTGCTGAGCCACCGGGAGATCAGGTTGGTTATTGCGAACCGAGTGGAGGTATTGGGCAAAGCGATCGCCAAGCCTAGGCTTGGTCTCACCGATGTAGAGCAGCTGACACCTAGAGCAGTGGATGCAATAGATGAGATTGGAGGAGGTGCACGTGAACCTCTGCCGCACCTAGAAAGACTGCTTGATTCCTTGAATAGAGTCAAGGGGGAGGTAAAGCGACAAGTGTAGCATTTCCTGCGGTTGCAAGGGAAAGTACCAGGAGAGGGTGTGGTTTGGGTGGGAAGGGTTGAAAAGACCAGGGAGTTACAAAAGGAGCGGTCTCTGTGCAAAGCCAACAGGGGAGCAGATGGGAAGATGTGGCCAATGGTGGGATCCTGTTGGTAGACTAAGCTGGAGAAAATCAGCGGGTGAGGCAGCATCTATGGAGCGAAGGAATAGGTGACTTTTCGGGTCGAGACCCTACTTCAGACTGATGTCAGGGTGGGGTCAGGAAAAAGAAAGGAAGAGGCGGAGGCAGTAGGCTGTGGGAGAGCTGGGAATGGGAGGGGAAGGAGGGAGAAAGCAAGGACTACCTGAAATTGGAGAAGTCAATGTTCATACCGCTGGGGTGTAAACTACCCAAGCAAAATATGAGGCGCTGTTCCTCTAATTTGCGGTAGAAAGGTCGGATTAGGAATGGGAGGGGTTGAAGTGCTGAGCCACCTGGAGATCAAATTGGTTATTGCGAACTGAGTGTAGGTGTTGTGCAAAGCGATCGCCAAGCGTGCACTTGGTCTCACTGAGGTTGATCATACGCTGAATAATCCACCCAGAATTTTGTTTGGAAGTGGAAATAAATCATAGAAATTGCATTCTTTGCAACGTGTAAAAAGAGTTGAGATACTGTATTATAATTTTGCTGCATGTCATTGTGGTATATACCATTTCTTGATTGGTGAATATGTTTACTTTGTGACTTTATTTGAAGCAGAAATAATATGTGAATGCTTCATTGACCATAATTCTGACTGGTATCTACGCACTTCGTCCGAGCACATTATCGCACGCGTCATGCAAGCCGTCTTAAATGACCACCTAAACTGTCATTTGACAACCTAAAAAGCTGCCAAGGTTGCCCGGCTGGCAACAGGGAAAAAAAATTAAGCGAGAGCCCTGATCCCGTACCTGTCTTCTCTATATAACCCCTAATCCCTCTAGCCACAAGGGCCACATCTAACTCCCTCTTAAATATAGCCAATGAACTGGCCTCAACTACCTTCTGTGGCAGAGAATTCCAGAGACTCACCACTCTCTGTGTGCAAATGTTTTTCTCATCTCGGTCCTAAAAGATTTCCCCCTTATCCTTAAACTGTGACCCCTTGTTCTGGACTTCCCCAACATCGGGAACAATCTTCCTGCATCTAGCCTGTCCAACCTCTTAAGAATTTTGTAAGTTTCTATAAGATACCCCCTCAATCTTCTAAATTCTAGCGAGTACAATCCGAGTCTATCCAGTCTTTCTTCATATGAAAGTCCTGACATCCCAGGAATCAGTCTGGTGAACCTTCTCTGTACTCCCTCTATGGCAAGAATATCTTTCCTCAGATTTGGAGACCAAAACTGTACGCAATACTTCAGGTGTGGTCTCACCAAGACCCTGTACAACTGCAATAGAACCTCCCTGCTCCTATACTCAAAATCCTTTTGATATGAATGCTAACATACCATTTGCTTTCTTCACTGCCTGCTGCACCTGCATGCCCACTTTCAATGACTGGGGTACCATGACACCCAGGTCTCGTTGCATCTCTCCTTTTTAGATAATAGTCTACTTTCCTGTTTTTGCCACCAAAGTGGATAACCTCACATTTATCCACATTATACTGCATCTGCCATGCATTTTCCCACTCAACCAGCCTATCCAAGTCACCTTGCAGCCTCCTAGCATCCTCCTCACAGATAACACTACCCCCCAGCTTTGTGTCATCCGCAAACGTGAGGATGTTGGATTCAATTCCCTCGTCCAAATCGTTAATATATATTGTAAATAGCTGGGGCCCCAGCACTGAGCCTTGCGGTACCCCACTAGTCACTGCCTGCCATTCTGAAAAGGACCCGTTTACTCCTACTCTTTGCTTCCTGTCTGCCAGCCTGTTCTCTATCCACATCAATACTGAACCACTGTACTTTAAGTTTGTATACTAATCTCTTATGTGGGACCTTGTCGAAAGCCTTCTGAAAGTCCAGATATAACACATCCACTGGTTCTCCCTTATCCACTCTACTAGTTACATCCTCAAAATATTCTATAGGATTTGTCAGACATGATTTACCGTTTGTAAATCCATGCTGACTTTGTCCAATGATTTCACCACTTTCCAAATGGGCTGCTATCCCATCTTTAGTAACTGACTCTAGCAGTTTCCCCACTACCGATGTTAGACTAACTGGTGTGTAATTCCCCGTTTTCTCTCTCCCTCCCTTTTTAAAAAGTGGGGTTACATTAGCTACCCTCCAATCCTCAGGAACTACTCCAGAATCTACAGAGTTTTGAAAAATTATCACTGAAGCATCCACTATTTCTGGGGCTACTTGCTTAAGTACTCTGGGATGCAGCCTATCTGGCCCTGGGGATTTATCGGCCTTTAATCCATTCAATTTACCTAACACCACTTCCCGGCTAACCTGGATTTCACTCAGTTCTTCCATCTCATTTGACCCTCGGTCCCCTGCTATTTCCGGCAGATTATTTATGTCTTCCTTAGTGAAGATAGAAGTTAGTTTTTATGGTCCCTGACAGTTTTGTTTCATAATCTATTTTCCCTTTCCTAATTAAGCCCTTTGTCCTCCTCTGCTGGACTCTGAATTTCTCCCAGTCCTCTGGTAGGCTGTTTTTTCTGGCTAATTTGTATGCTTCATCTTTTGTTTTGATACTATCCCTGATTTCCCTTGTTATCCACGGATGCACTGCCTTCCCTGATTTATTCTTTTGCCAAACTGGGATGAACAATTGTTGTAGTTCATCCATGCAGTCTTTAAATGCCTTCCATTGCACATCCACCGTCAACCCTTTAAGAATAAATTGCCAGTCTATCTTGGCCAATTCACGTCTCATACCCTCAAAGTTACCTTTACTTAAGCTCAGAACCCTTGTTTCTGAATTAATGATGTCAATCTCCATCCTAATGAAGAACTCAACCATATTATGGTCACTCTTGCCCAAGGGGCCACGCACAACAAGACTGCTAACTAACCCTTCCTCATTACTCAATACCCAGTCTAGAATAGCCTGCTCTCTCGTTGGTTCCTCCACTGTATCGCTAGTTTAGCTTAGCGATACAGTGCGGAAACAGGCCCTTCGGCCCACCGAGTACGTGTCGACCAGCGATCCACGCACACTAACACTACCCCTACGCACACTGGGGTCATTTCAACATTTATACCAAGCCAATTAAACTACAAACCTGTAAGGCTTTGGAGTTGCAAATCATTTGCACAAGGAGGGGGAATCCTTTGTCTTTGTGTTGTGCCTTTGTGACCTCGGCGCATGCCAAAGTCGTTTCAGCCAATGAAGCAGCAGTCATTATTGCCATGTAGCACAAGGCTGTCAGTTTGGCAACTCGAGAGAGAGGGAGAGAGACAAACCAGAGTGGATTCAATGACCAGATCATTGTCTCTTTTCTTACGATAAATGTGGAAAAATCTTGCAGCGTCTCTAGAAAGAACCAAATTTATGTTTCAGGTCAATGATTTTAATATATATATATATATTCGTATATATGTAGACGATATGAGAATGATCCCAAGAATTAGTGGGTTAACATAAGATGAGCTTTTG
The DNA here is from genome assembly GCA_963514005.1 of Raja brachyura. The sequence goes on from OY740805.1 coordinate 34,384,508, forward strand.
ACGATACTGGGCCTGTACACTCTGGAGTTTTGAAGGATGGGGGGAGGGGGTCGATCAAGTCAACTGCATTCTCCTGCCATCTCCCCATAACCCGCGACACCCTTCCAATATCGCCCGTACACTTCTGTCAATCTCCATCTTAATACCTTCAGACACACCTTCAGACCTGTCTGAAGAAGGGACTCGACCCGAAACATCACCCATGCCTTCTCTCCAGAGATGCTGCCTGTCCCGGTGAGTTGCTCCAACTTTTTTTGTGTCTATCCACCTTAAAAATATCCATAGTCTTGGCCTCCACAGCCATCTGTGGGAATGAATTCCACAGATTCACCACCCTTGATGATGGATCCCTCTGCCATGAGCCTGCGATCTTCTGATCATTGACGGCCATGTATCTCAGAATTTTTAATGGGTGAAAGGGCAGCACGGAGACGCAGCGGTAGAGCTAGCGCCTCACAGCGCCAGAGACCCAGGTTCGATCCTGATTACGGGTGCTGTATGTGCAACGCTTGTATGTTCCTCCACCGTGACCTGTGTAGGTTTTCTCCGGGATCTCCAATTTCCTCCCACACTCCAAAGACTTGTATGATTGCAGGTTAATTGGCTTGGTATTAAAAAAAAAATGTAATTGTCCCTGGTGTTTAGGATAGAGTTAGTGTGTGGGGATCATTGGTTGGCGCAGGCTTGGTGGCCCAAGGGCCTGTTTCTGTACTCTAAACTAAACTAAACTAAAAGATCAGCAGGGCTCAAAATTAGCGGTTGCCCGGGTGCCAATGGCAATCTACAGTCCCGCGGGGCAACCTAAAAGCCATGCCATTTTGCCCGGCTTCGCAAGCACCCAGGACACCTATCATTTAATTCTGAGCGGGCCCCGTCTCTATCTCTCTCTCTCTCACGCCATCTGTGTCCGACTCTCCGCTCAGCACAGCCGGCCGCCTTACGCACTGCCACAGCCTGCGCATCCTCCCCATGCACATGCGCACATACACGGCCAGCACACCATCGGCTGTGGTTGTGCGCATGTGCTGCCCTGCACATGCGCACTGCCACGGCAACTGATTGGCGTCGGCCAAATTCTCCCTCCATTTGCATTGTGGGAGATCTGGTCGCCATTGTGGGAGATCTGGTCGCCATTGTGGGAGATCTGGTCGCCATTTCAGTCCTCACCGCGACCGCTGAAAACCAATGCAGAATCACTGCCTGGAGCTGGAGTAACTCCCTGGAGTAACTCTTGCTTCTTGGTTTCCTGGCCCTCCAAAAATATTCCAAATGGAATTTAAACTGGTGGACCCACCACCACCAAACTCCAAACTCTGAAAAATAAGAGCCTATTGCATTTTATCTGTTTATTTATTGTGTATATATATGGTCTATGGTATAGGGAGGTTACATGGCAGTCGGGTCACGACCTATGACCCGTACTGTTACTATGCTACTCCAACTGGAGTATACGCGATGGACTGCAGGTAAGCACTGACCATTGTTTGCAGCGTAGCGGGCCCGTTAAACCTCGCCGAAATGGTCAATTTTTGCGCTGTAAATAATTATGGAAATTCGGATAAGCGTGAGAGACATTTAGCCTACTTCAGAATTACAAAAGTGAGGAGAAATGACGGTAGAAGCGAGAGCTGAAGGGACAACAGCAGCCAAAGTGCTTGCCGAACATTGGCCGTTTGCTCACTGCATTTCATCAAGAGTAAGGCATTATTTGTGTTTTTTCTTGATTCCTTTGGAATCAAGTTTCAGAAGTGATAAATCTGGCTGTAAAATTTTTAAATCGGCCACGGTTCTCAAGTGGGTTTTTACATACAAAAAGGAAACGCTTCTGATGCAAAATTTACAGCCAGATTTATCACTTCTGAGACTTTTTAGATACCAAAGGAATCAAGATAAAACACAAATAATGCCTTACTGTTGATGAAATGCAGTGGCAAACGTGATAATTCCCAATATTTTCAATTTCGATATCTGCACGGCAAATGTTCGCCAAACACTTTAGCTGTTGTTGGCCCTTCAGCTCTCGCTTCTCTTTACCTTCTTTTCACTTCACTTTTTGAATTCTGAAGTTGGTTACATGTCTCTCACGCTTACCCCGATATCCACACTTTTTTACAGTGCAAAAATTCAATATTTTGGCGTTTTTTAACTGGTAGGAAAGTACGCGTTTTGTGTATTAACAACATATACCGGAAGCTGCTATGTCTTCCAGATGGATTGAGCGGCTTCGTGCGACAAGCCCTATGACCCAGTGACCATACGTGCAACCCCCCTATATAGACACACTGAACTTTTATCTCCTGTTCTGTATTATGTTTACATATTCTGTTGTGCTGCAGCAAGCAAGAATTTCATTGCCCTATCTGGGACACATGACAATAAAACTCTCTTGACTCTTGACTTGGACTTGAGCAAAAAAGGGTTCTTGGGGGGAAAAGAGAGCCACCTTAAATTTAGTTGCGTCTGGTTGGGTACCTATGGTAGGGTGAAGACTATTCCATGCTTTAATTGTGCGGGGGAACTCCATGGAGTAGCCAGCATCTCTGGATAGAAGAAATTGGGTGACGTTTCGGGTGGAGACCCTTCTTTAGATTTCCTCTGGTTTTAGTGTTTTTAGTTTAATTTAAAGATACAGCGTGGAAACGGGCCCTTCGGCCCACCGAGTCCACGCCGACCACCGATCACCCGTACACTAGTTCTATCCCACACATTAGCGACGTAAGTCAAGAGTGTGTTATTCTCTCACGTCCAAGTTAAAACAATGAAATCCTTACTTGCAGCAGCACAACAGAATATGTTAACATAGTACTCTGTAAACAATGTTATAAACGAGAAAACAAAACTCCATACAGACAGCACCCATATGCAGGATCAATTTCGGGTCTCACCGATGTAGGGCAGCTGACACCTAGAGCAGCGGATGCAATAGATGAGGTTTAAGGAGGTGCAGGTGAACTCTGCCACACCTGGAAAGACTGATTTGAATGGAGTCAAGGAGGGAGATAAAGTCCTTGAATGGAGTCAAGGAGGGAGATAAAGCGACAAGAGTAGCATTTCCTGCAGTTGCAAGGGAAAGTGCCAGGAGAGGGGGTGGTTTGGTGGGAAGAATTGACCAGGGAGTTACGGAGGGAGCGGTCTCTGCAGAAAGCCAACAGGGGAAGAGATGGGAACATGTGGCCAGTGGTGGGATCCCGTTGGTAGACAAAGCGGGAGAAAATCAGCGGGTGAGGCAGCATCTATGGAGCGAAGGAATAGGCGACGTATTGGGTCGAGACCCTTCTTCAGACTTATGTCTGGGGAAGAAAGGAAGAGGCGGAAACAGTAGGCTGTGGGAGAACTGGGAATGGGACGGGAAGGAGGGAGAAAGGAAGGACTACCTGAAATTGGAGAAGCCAATGTTCATACCGCTGGGTTGTAAACTACCCAAGTAAAATATGAGGTGCTGTTTCTCCAATTTACGGTGGGCCTCACTCTGTCCATGGAGGAGGCTCACGACAGAAAGGTCGGATTCAGAATGGGAGGGGGAGTTGAAATGCTGAGCAACCGGGAGATCAGGTTGTTTATTGCAAACTGAGTGGAGGTGTTGTGCGAAGCGATCGCCAAGTCTGCACTTGATCGCACCGAGGTTGATCATACGCTGAATAATCCAACCAGATTTTTGTTTGGAAGTGGAAAGAGATAATAGAAATTGCATTAATTGTAATGTGTAAAAAGAGTTGAGGTATTGTATTGTAGTTTTGCTGCATGTCATTGTGGTATATATCATGTCTTGATTGGTGAATACCTAAACTGTCATTTGGCAACCTAAAAAGCTGCCGAGGTTGCCCGGCTGGCAACAGGGAAAAAAAGTTAAGTGAGAGCCCTGATCAGGTAACTGAATCATCCAGAGAGCAGTGCTGAACTACTATCGACCTCATTGGTGACCCTCGGTCTATCCTTGATTGGTATTTACTGGCTTTACCTTGCACTAAATGTTACTCCCTTATCATGTATCAATACACTGTAACGAACCGATAGAACTTTATTTATCCGAGGAGGGAAATTGGTCTGCCAACAGTTATAAAATACAACAAGATCTTATAGAAACTTACAAAATTCTTAAGGGGTTGGACAAGCTAGATGCTGGAAGATTGTTCCCGATGTTGGGGGAGTCCAGAACAAGGGGTCACAGTCTTAAGGATAAGGGGGAATTCCTTTAGGACCGAGATGAGGAAAACATTCTTTACATAGAGAGTGGTGAGTCTCTGGAATTCTCTGCCACAGAAGGTAGTTGAGGCCAGTTCATTGGCTATATTTAAGAGGGCGTTAGATGTGGCACTTGTGGCTAAAGGGATCAGGGGGTATGGAGAGAAGGCAGGTACGGGATACTGAGTTGGATGATCAGCCATGATCACATTGAATGGCGGTGCAGGCTCGAAGGGCCAAATGGCCTTCTCCTGCACCTATTTTTCTATGTTTCTATGTTTCTAAGATATATAAAAATGAAATTAAAGTGACGAGTGGAAAATCCAGGATTTGGGATATGCAAAGATTGTGGAGGGGGGGGGAGGGGTAGTCACGACAGAAGGGGTAGGAGTTAGACAGTTTGATGGCCACGGGGAAAAAGGATCTCCTGTGGCATTCTGCTCTAATGGCTCAAATGTAATCATGCATTGTCTTTCCGCTGACTGGTTAGCACGCAACAAAAGCTTTTCATTGTACCTCAGTACACTTGATAATAAACTAAACCGAAGATATTGTTTATTTGCTATTAATTTAGTGAATTAGGTCATTCGACCCATCATGTCTACTCCTGCATTTAATCATGACTGATCCCTTGATCTGTCCCTCCTTACCCCATTCTCCTGCCTTCATCCCATAACCTCTGACACCTGTATTAATCAAGATCTATCTGTATCTGCTTTAGAAATATCCACTAACTTGGCCTCCACAGCTTTCTGTGGCAATGAATTCCATAGATTCACTACCCTCTGATTAAAGGAATTCCTCCTCCTTCCTAAAATAACGTCCTTTAAATTCTGCGGCTACAACCTCTGGTGGTAGACTCTAGCTTGAGTTACTCAGCAGGTCAGGTAGCATCTCTGGTGATGCTTTCTTTAAAAAATGTAAATACTGATTCTGTTCTGTTGTTTTGCACAATCCCGCAGACATTGCCACTTTCATTTCACTGTACATCTTGGATGTGTATGTAACAAATAAAGTTGACTTGAGTTGACTTGACTTGGAGAGAACGAAAGGGTGATGTTTGGGGTCGAGACCCTTCTTCAGACTCTTCAGGGTCTCGACCCGAAACGTCACCTTTTCCTTTTCTCGTGAGATGCTGCCTGTCCCGCCAGCTTTTTGTGTCGATCTTCGAATCTATCTACCTGTGCCTTATCTATGCCGTCCTAATCAAGACTCTCTTTATCACTTCCGTAAAAATATCCACTGACTTGGCCTCCATAGCCGTCTGTGGCAATGAGTGCCACAGATTCGCCACCCTGGTGTACATTGTCCTGCGTTTCTTCTCCCAACAGAACTATGGGTTTGTGCACATGGACAACAAGGAGGCGGCGAAGGAGGCGATTGAGCACCTGCACCACTACAAGCTGCACGGCGTCACCATCAACGTGGAGGCAAGCAAGAGCATGACCAAGTCGTCCACCAAGCTGCACGTGGGCAAGGTCAGCCCGCTCTGCACCAGCCAGGATCTGCAGGCCAAGTTTGAGGAGTACGGGGCCGTGCTCGAGTGCGACATCATCAAGGACTACGCTTTCGTGCACATGGAGAGGGGCGACGACGCCATGGCCGCCATCAAAGGGCTCGACGGCACCCAACTCAAAGGTGAGCGGCGGGGCGCGGCACTGCCACTGGCACCTCTTCTTGCGGTTGAGAAGGTGCAGCGCAGGTTTTCCGTCCTGCAGAAGGCATCTCTACCCATCAACAGGCATCCACCTGTGGCCAAAGTACAGACAATGGGACAATAGACAATAGGTGCAGGAGTAGGTCATTCGGCCCTTTGAGCCAGCACCGCCATTCACATGTGATTAGTACCACCGTTCCTGCCTTCTCCCCATATCCCCCGACTCCGCTATTTTTAAGAGCCCTATCAAGCTCTCTGTTGAAAGTATCCAGTGAACCGGCCTCCACCGCCCTCTGAGGCAGAGAATTCCACAGACTCACAACTCTCTGTGTGAGAAAGACAGTGAACCAGTGGGTCTGGGAGCGGTGGGGATGGACATGGAGTGTTGTGGGTACAGCAGGCAGTGAATAAGGAAAATGGCATGTTGGCCTTCAGAGCCAGAGGATTTGAGTTTAGGAGCAAGGAGGTCCTACTGCAGTTGTACAGGGCCCTGGTGAGACCATACCTGGACTATTGTGTGCAATTTTGGTCTAATTTGAGGAAGGACATTCTTTCTATTGAAGGAGTGCAGCGTAGGTTCTCCAGATTAATTCCCGGTATGGCGGGACTGACATCTGGTGAAAGAATGGGTCAACTGGGCTTGTACTCCCTTGAATTTAGATGAGAGGGGTACTTATAGAAAATTATAAAATTCTTAAGGGATTGGACAGGCTAGATGCAGGAAAAATGTTCCCCATGTTGGGGGAGTCCAGAACCAGGGGTCACAGTTTAAGAATAAACGGTCGGCCATTTAAGACTGAGATGAGGAAAAATGTTTTCACCCAGAGTTGTGAATCTGTGGAATTCTCTGCCACAGAAAGCAGTGGAGGACAATTCACTGGATGTATTTAAGAGAGAGTTAGATTTAGCTCTTCGGGCTAATGGAATCAAGGATTATGGGGAGAAAGCAGGAATGGGGTACTGATTTTGGATGATCAGCCATGATCATATTGATCAAGGCTGGCTCGAAGGGCCGACTCCTGCACCTATTTTCTATGTTTCTATGCTACCGACAGCTTAAAGGCACATCACAAGCCTGAGATCCCACACCACCACGTCCAGAAACAGCTACTTTCCCACAACCATCAGGTTGTGCTTCTTGAACTGACCCCCCCCCCCCCCCCCCCCCCCCCCCCAATCATGGTCTGACCTCCACCACCAGATCCTCACCGACTACCCATAACTTGGGCGGCACTGTGGTGGTAATAGAGTTGCTGCCTCACAGCGCCAGAGATCTGGTACTTATACATTAGGAGATGGAGACGCTTTGTGTTTGGGCCACCCGGTGTCATTATCAGTCGTTCAGAACTCGGCTGTAATGAGGCAGCAATGACTCCTCAACACCATCCATTCGAAGGGCGGCACGGTGGTGCAGCGGTAAAATTGTTGCCTCACAGCGCCGGAGACCCGGGTTCCATCCCGACTACGGGTGCTCTTTACTCGTTCTCCCTGTGACCTGTGCGGGATTTCGCCGAGATCTTCGGTTTCCTCCCACATTCCAAAGGCGTGCGGGCTTTGGTAAAATTGTAAAATGTCCTGAGTTTGTGGGATAGAACTAGTGCACAGATGATTTGTTTAAGAAGGAACTGCAGATGCTGGAAAATCGAAGGTAGACAGAAGTGCTGGAGAAACTCAACGAGTGCAGCAGCATCTATGGAGCGAAGGAAATAGGCAATGTTTTGGAATGAAACCCTTCTTCAGACTCCCCAGATGATTACTGGAGGCGCAGATTCGGTGGGCCCGTATCCATGCTGTATCTCTATAACTGAAGTGAAATCAGGCCTAAAATAATGTAACATTAAGTCTACATTCCCATTTGTTTTTCACCCCCTTGTTAGAAAGCATCTAATAATTATTATTATTATCATTCCACTTTATTGTCATTGTAAATACTTACAACAACATTTCAGGAGCACAGCCCGAGCGGAGCTCCAACGTATCAGTTAAATAATAATGAATACAAGAAAATGTCATAATGTGCAATATTTCACAGTACAGTGTTGTGGCAGTACAAAATATTGGCCTTGGGGGGCTGTGTGTTCAGTTCAGAGTGGCGATGGCCTTGGGGTAGAAACTGTTCGTTAATCTTGTGGTGTGTGATTTGATGGACCTGTAATGCTTTCCTGAGGGCTATCTGTCCTGGGCTGAAAATCGCCCGAAGGCTCTGGTCTGCCGCTCTGAGAAAGAGCTGCAAAGACTCGTACGTTTCTGTCGCATTAGTCAGAGAACCCGGGTCTCTGGCGCTGTGAGGCAGCAACTCTACCGCTGTGAGGCAGCAACTCTACCACTGTGCCATTGTGGCTGGGCTGAATGAAATGCTGCTTCCCTCTAACAAAGCACTTCTCTATTCCAGAATCGTTTTGGATTGCAGAGGATAATACATGGCCACTTTTTATTGCAGGCCATTGTGTTAAAACCTTGTCCTTTAAAAGAAATCTTCCCTGTCTCAATTATCCTCGCTTGCAAAGACTTTGCGGAGTTCAACCAGCTTCTGAAGAATGGTTCCAGTCCGAAACGTCATTTATTCTTTCTCTCCACAGATGCTGTCTGACCTGCTGAGTTACTCCAGCACTCTGTCTCTTCTAAGACAGACACAAAATGCCAGAGGAACTCAACGGGTCAGGCAGCATCGCTGGAGAGGAGGAATGGGTGATGTTTTGGGTCCAAGACCCTTCTTTAGACTGCTCTAAGAATCCATCTCGGAGGCATTCTACAAACTCTCTTTCTTGGGGTCCTGAACCAACTTGGTTTTCCCAGTCTACCTGCATATTGAAATCCCCCATCACCACAGTGGCATTACCTTTGTTACATGCCAGTTTTAACTCCTGCTTCAACTTACACCCTACATCCGGGCTACTATTTGGGGGTCTGTAAATAACACCAATTAGTGTCTTCTTGCCTTTACAATTCCTCAATTCAATCCACAGTGACTCTACCTCGTCAGTCCGTATGTCTTCCCTCGCAAGGGACTGAATTCCATCCCTCACCAGCAGAGCTACCCCCCTCCTCTGCCCACCTGCCTGTCCTTTCTATAGGATGTATAACCCTGAATATTAAGTTCCCAGGCCCAATCCTCATGCAGCCACGTCTCAGTAATCCCCACAATGTCATATCTAACAACCTGTAACTGAGCCTCAAGCTGATCTACTTTACTTCTTACACTTCGCTCATTCATATACAATACTTTTAATTCCTTACGCATCTCACCTTTCACATCGATCCCTATTACACTTGGTCATACTCTCCTATCCCTTTGTGAGCTTCCTTTCCCGCTAATTCTGGGGTCACTAACCATCGCTTTACTCTCTTTTCCTTTAACTCCATCGTCGACTATCCCATTTGACACCCCACCCCCCCTTATTCAGTTTAAAACCACCGTGTAACAGGCCTGCCAGAATGCTGGTCCCCCACCTGTTAAGATGCAATCCGTCCCTTTTGTACAGTTCCCCCTTACTCCAAAACAGAACCCAGTGATCTAAGAATCTAAATCCCTGCCCCCTGCACCAGTTACTCAGCCACACATTCAGGTCCCGTATCTCCCCGTTCCTCCTCTCGCCAGCACGAGGAACTGGAAGTAAACTGGAGATAACAACCTTGGAGGTCCTGCTTTTCAGCATTTTTCCGAGCTCTCTAAAGTCACGCTGCAGAATATTCATCCCCTTCTTTCCGACATCGTTTGTGCCGACATGCACTACCACTTTCGGCTGTTCACCTTCGCCCTTGAGGATTTTCTGCACTCTGTCCGTGACATCCTGGATCCTGGCACCAGGAAGGCAGCGCACCATCCTCCGTCTGTCCTCGAATTCCGTCTGTTACCGCAGAAACCCTGTCCGTACCTCTCACAATGGAGTCTCCAACTACAATGGCGTTGCCTGACGTTGACCTCTTTGGTTTTGGCTCAACAGCCCTTTTTGCTTCGCAAGCCAGTCCGCCGCTCAGTGTTTTAACGTCACCTGTCCCAACAGCTTCTAAGTGGGTGAACCTGTAGTTCCTTGTACCTTAAACCTATGTCCCCTGGTCCTCGATTCCCCAACTGGGCAAAAGACTATGCATTCTACCCGATCTATTCCTCTCATGATTTCATACACCTCTATAAGATCTCCCCTCATCCTCCTGCGCTCTAAGGAATAAAGTCCCAGCCAACTCAACCTCCTATAGCTGACACCCTCTAACCCTGGCAACATCCTTGTAAATCTTCTCTGTACCCTTTCCAGCTTGACAACATCTTGCCTATAACACGGAACTGAACACAATACACTAAATGCGGCCTCATCAACGTCTCACACAACTGCAACCTGACCTCCCAACTTCTATACCTTTTATACTGTAGTTCCTTGTATCGGCTTCTTAATGCTGGAAAAATCAAAAGGTCGATAAAGATAATGGAGAAACTCAGCGGGTGAGGCAGCATCTATGGAGCGAAGGAATAAGTGACGTTTCGGGTCGAGACCGTTCTTCAGACTGGAGAAACTTACAGAAACGCCTATTCCTTCTCTCCATAGATGCTGCCTCACCCGCTGAGTTTCTCCAGCATTTTTATCTACTTTGTATCAGCTTCTGTAAGTTTCTCTCTGGCCTGCAGGTGAACCTGCCGCCCTACGCGGACTGTACCTCTGTGCTTCTCTCTAGTTTTCCAATGCTCCTTGTGTGGGACCCTTCCACTGCCCTGGCCTTGTGTGTATTTTTGGTGTCACCCAGCATGTGCAGATGCTTGCTGCAGGGGGGGTGGGTGCTGGTAGCTGGGGCCGTGTGTTTGAGTGTGTCTATGCTCCGTGTTGCAGGCAAGCGGATCCACGTGGAGCTGTCCAAGAGCCGGCTGCGCGTGCAGCCGGGCATGGGGGAGAAGAACACCTGCTTCCGCTGCGGAAAGGACGGCCACTGGTCCAAGGAGTGTCCGACAGACCGTTCCGACGTGGGTATGAGCATTCCTGCCCACTACCTGGACGCTTACACCATGTCTGGCCGGTACGGGGAGCAGGCGTTCTACGATAGCCGCTACGTGGACTACTACGAGAAGTACCGGGCGGGTGCGTACGGGGCGGTGGGCACTCCCTACCCGGACCGCTGGGGCGCCCAACTGGGGGGCTACGGTGCCGGCCTGCGGGAGCGCAAGGCCCTGGAGGCCTACGGGCAGAGCGCCATCTCCCAGCCACCCACCTACTACGCCCGCGACCGCAGCCCTCTGCGCCGCTCCGTGGTCTCCACCGTCACCGACTACGCCACGGCAGCCACCGAGTACGCGGCGGCCGCCACCGCCTCGGCCCACGGCCAGCGACTACGCCGCCCAGGCCGCCAGCTACGCCGCACAGGACTACGCCGGGGCCGGCTACGCCGGCTACGCTACCCAGTCGGCCGCTGCAGACTACGCCGGCGGCAGCTACACGGCCGCAGACTACGCCGGCGCCTACGGCTACGACTACTCCGGGGCCGCCGCCAACAGCGCGGCTTACGGCGCCGCTGGAGCCGCCGCAGACTCCTACGTGGGACAGGCGCAGTACTCTGCCTACTAATCACAGGTGAGTGACGGGCAATAGGGAACTAGCCCATCCTGTGTCTATGGCATCTTGAACTCTCCCCATCCCATCCTCCTTTCCCCCCCGTATCTCCTTCTCCCCCCCGCTCTCCCCCCTCTTCCTCCCATCGCCCCCTCTTCCTCCCACCCCCCCTTCCCCCATACCCCCCCTTCCCTCCCCCTCCCCCCCTTCCTCCCCTCCCCCCTCTTCCTCCCATCCCCTCCCCCCTCAACCACCCCTCCCCACCCCCCTCTTCCTCCCCTCCCCTCCCCCCTCTCTCCCCCCCCTCCCCTCTTCCACCCCTCCCCTCCCCCTCTTTCTCCAATTCCCCCCCCTCTTTCACCAATTCCCCCCCTCTATCTCCAATTCCCCCCCCCCCTTCTCCAATTCCCCCCCCCTCTTTCTCCAATTCCCCCCCCTCTTTCTCCAATTCCCCCCCCTCTTTCTCCAATTCCCCCCCCCTCATTCTCCAATTCCCCCCCCTCTTTCTCCAATCCCCCCCCCCCCCACTTTCTCCAATTCCCCCCCCCTCTTTCTCCAATTCCCCCCCCTCTTTCTCCAATTCCCCCCCCTCTTTCTCCAATTCCCCCCCCCCTCTTTCTCCAATTCCCCCCCCCTCTTTCTCCAATTCCCCCCCCCTCTTTCTCCAATTCCCCCCCCCCTCTTTCTCCAATTCCCCCCCCCTCTTTCTCCAATTCCCCCCCCTCTTTCTCCAATTCCCCCCCTCTTTCTCCAATTCCCCCCCCCTCTTTCTCCAATTCCCCCCCCCCTCTTTCTCCAATTCCCCCCCTCTTTCTCCAATTCCCCCTCTTTCTCCAATTCCCCCCCTCTTTCTCCAATTCCCCCCTCTTTCTCCAATTCCCCCCTCTTTCTCCAATTCCCCCTCTTTCTCCAATTCCCCCCCTCTTTCTCCAATTCCCCCCTCTTTCTCCAATTCCCCCCTCTTTCTCCAATTCCCCCCTCTTTCTCCAATTCCCCCCTCTTTCACCAATTCCCCCCCTCTTTCTCCAATTCCCCCCCTCTTTCTCCAATTCCCCCCCCTCTTTCTCCAATTCCCCCCCTCTTTCTCCAATTCCCCCCCCTCTTTCTCCAATTCCCCCCCTCTTTCTCCAATTCCCCCCCTCTTTCTCCAATTCCCCCCTCTTTCTCCAATTCCCCCCTCTTTCTCCAATTCCCCCCTCTTTCTCCAATTCCCCCCTCTTTCTCCAATTCCCCCCCTCTTTCTCCAATTCCCCCCTCTTTCTCCAATTCCCCCCCTCTTTCTCCAATTCCCCCCCCTCTTTCTCCAATTCCCCCCCTCTTTCTCAATTCCCCCCCTCTTTCTCCAATTCCCCCCCCTCTTTCTCCAATTCCCCCCCTCTTTCTCCAATCCCCCCCCTCTTTCTCCAATTCCCCCCCTCTTTCTCCAATTCCCCCCCTCTTTCTCCAATTCCCCCCCTCTTTCTCCAATTCCCCCCCTCTTTCTCCAATTCCCCCCTCTTTCTCCAATTCCCCCCCTCTTCTCCATTCCCCCCCCTCTTTCTCCAATTCCCCCCCCCCCTTTCTCCAATTCCCCCCCTCTTTCTCCAATTCCCCCCCTCTTTCTCCAATTCCCCCCCTCTTTCTCCAATTCCCCCCCTCTTTCTCCAATTCCCCCCCTCTTTCTCCAATTCCCCCCCCTCTTTCTCCAATTCCCCCCCTCTTTCTCCAATTCCCCCCCTCTTTCTCCAATTCCCCCCCCTCTTTCTCCAATTCCCCCCCCCTCTTTCTCCAATTCCCCCCCCTCTTTCTCCAATTCCCCCCCCTCTTTCTCCAATTCCCCCCCCTCTTTCTCCAATTCCCCCCCCTCTTTCTCCAATTCCCCCCCTCTTTCTCCAATTCCCCCCCTCTTTCTCCAATTCCCCCCCTCTTTCTCCAATTCCCCCCCTCTTTCTCCAATTCCCCCCCTCTTTCTCCAATTCCCCCCCTCTTTCTCCAATTCCCCCCTCTTTCTCCAATTCCCCCCCTCTTTCTCCAATTCCCCCCTCTTTCTCAATTCCCCCCTCTTTCTCCAATTCCCCCCTCTTTCTCCAATTCCCCCCTCTTTCTCCAATTCCCCCCCTCTTTCTCCAATTCCCCCCTCTTTCTCCAATTCCCCCCCTCTTTCTCCAATTCCCCCCCTCTTTCTCCAATTCCCCCCCTCTTTCTCCCAATTCCCCCCTCTTTCTCCAATTCCCCCCCTCTTTCTCCAATTCCCCCCCTCTTTCTCCAATTCCCCCCCTCTTTCTCCAATTCCCCCCCTCTTTCTCCAATTCCCCCCCTCTTTCTCCAATTCCCCCCCTCTTTCTCCAATTCCCCCCCTCTTTCTCCAATTCCCCCCCTCTTTCTCCAATTCCCCCCCTCTTTCTCCAATTCCCCCCCCTCTTTCTCCAATTCCCCCCCCTCTTTCTCCAATTCCCCCCCCCTCTTTCTCAATTCCCCCCCCCTCTTTCTCCCATTCCATCCCCTCTTTCTCCCATTTCATCCCCTCTTTCTCCCATCCCCCTTTCTCACCCATCCACCTTCTCCCCCATCTCCCCCCCCCCTCTCTCCCATTCCTCCTCCACGCTCCTTTCCACCCCCCTCTCCTCTCATCCCTCTCTTCCTCTCATCCCCCCCCTTTTCCTCCCACCCTTCCCCCCTCTCTTCCTCCTACCCCCCCCCCTTTCCCTCCCATCGCCCCTCTCCCTTCCTGTCGGCGGCCTGCCGATATTTCCACCCCCAGCCCCACGGGGAAAAGATTTCACCCTCTCCCGTCAGCCCCGAGAGGTCCAGAGCAGGCCGCAGGGACCCCTGCCCGGGTGTGTGCATGTGTCGACTACTCTAGCCCGCACGCCTCTGTTCATTACCGCGGTCGAGAATTGAAACTCTAGCTGTGTCGGTGTGCCCTCTCTCTCTCTCCCTCCCTCCCTCCCTCCCTCCCTCTTCCCCCCCCCCCCCTCTTCCCCCCCCCCCCCCCTCTCTTGTCCTCTGGCACTCTCCACACTCTCATGGGTCTTTTCCTTCTGCTGCCTACCTGCCTAGGAAGGAGAGGAGAGAGCAGGAGCTTCCCTGCCCCCACACACCTGCACTGTCGGACGGTGCCTCTCCTCCCACTGGCCGGGCTCGCTCCAGATCTCCTCCCTGGCCAAACCCGCCTCCTGCTTCGGTAGGTCATCGCCGAGAGTCCGTCTTAGCCAAAAACAAAACGGAGCAGCGGCCGGCTTGGCTACGCGGGTCGCGGCGTCTGGCGGATCTCCCTCTCCCCGTCGTGCTCGGTTTGCTCGGGGCTCGTCGGGAATGGAGCCATTGACTACCCGCCCCACCCCCCCCCCCCCCCCCAGAGAAAAGCAACCGCAGCTGCCCTATACCTGGGACAAACGGTGGCAAGCAGATGCGGTGAGCGGAGAGCTGGACATTTGCGCCGTGCTCTGGGCTCTCTCTGCCTCGTTCCAAACATCGGTATGACACAAAAATGCTGGAGTGACTCAGTTACGATGATTAAGGAAATGGGCCATTGTTAGCTGTTTGCTAGGTTAGAACGAGAAGTTGGTGCGTCTTGGGTGGGGGATGGATAGAGAGGGAGGGAATGCCGGGGTAACTTGAAATTGAAGAAATCAATTTCATACCATTGGGCAATAAGTTACCCAAGCGAAATATGAGATGCTGTTCCTCCAATTTGCATTTAGCCCCGCTCTGGAGGCCCAGGACAGAAAGGTCAGTGTGGGAATGGGAGAGGCAGTTAAAGTGTTTAGCAACCGGGAGATCAGGTAGATCCAGGTAAATCCAAGCAAAGTTGCCTTCTCCCCTTACTCTCAGGCTGAAGAAAGGTCTCGACCCGAAAGATTATTAAGGGTTTGGACACGCTAGAGGCAGGAAGTGTGTTCCTGATGTTGGGGGAGTCCAGAACTAGGGGCCACAGTTTAAGAATAAGGGGTAGGCCACTTAGAACGGAGACGAGAAAACACTTTTTCTCACAGAGAGTTGTGACCCTGAGGAATTCTCTGCCTCAGAGGGCGGTGGAGGCCGGTTCTCTGGATACTTTCAAGAGAGAGTTAGATAGGGCTCTTAAAGATAGCGGAGCCAGGGCATATGGGGAGAAGGCAGGAACGAGGTACTGATTGGGGGTGATCAGCCATGATCACATTAAATGGCGGTGCTGGCTCGAAGGGCCGAATGGCCTCCTCCTGCACCTATTGTCTATTGTCAACCATTTCTTCTCTCCAGAGATGCTACCTGTCCCTCTGAGTTAATCCAGCATTTTTGTGTCTACGGTTTAAACCAGCATCTGCACTTCCTTCCTATGCACATCGGTCTGACCCTCCGCGCATTCCCAGCTGTCGGCCACACAGACTGTGTCTGCGGATTTTTGCACTGTGCGTGCCTGACCCGCCACACTGTGGTTGTGAGTTTTATGTCCTCCCCCACCCTCCCTGTCGTCCCAAGCTGCTGTTTGCTGGACTGTTACTTGTTACAGGTGTGTCACTTGGACTTCCCCACAAAGCTGAAGGCTCCTCTCCATGGTTTCCCCCCTTCCCCTCTCCCATTTCTGCAAAATCCTCACTTTTGACTCCCCCAGCAATCGATAGACTGCATGTAGTTCTGCTCTAAGGCTGTGTAAGTTGGAAACCCCGCCCTGTGCAAGGCCGTGTTACAACAGAGCAGAAGATAGTTACAAAACAGGAGTACCTCAGCAGGTCGTCAGGTCATGTGATAGGAGCAGAATTAGGCCATTCGGCCCATCAAGTCCACTCCGTCATTCAATCATGGCTGACCTATCTCTTACTCCGAACCCCATTCTCCTGCCTTCTCCCCATAACCTCTGACACCCGTACTAATCAAGAATCTATCTCCGCCTTTAAAATATCCATTGGCCTCCACAGCCGTCTTTAGCAATAAATTCCACAGATTCACCCCCCACTGACTAAAGAAATTCCTTCTCATCTCCTTCCTAAAAGAGCGCCCTTTAATTTGAGGCTTTGACCTCTAGTCCTAGACTCTCCCACGAGTGGAAACACCCTCTCCACATCCACTCTATCCAAGCCTTTCACTATTCGGTACGTTTCAATGAGGTCTCCCCCTGATTCTTCTAAACCCCAGTGCCGTCGAACGGCCATCATAAGTTAACCCACTCATTCCTGGGATCAATCTTGTAAACCTCCTCTGGACCCTCTCCAGAGCCAGCACATTTCGGGTCGAGACCCTTCTTAGTCTGAAGAAGGGTCTTGACCCAAAACGTCACCTATTCCTTTTCTCCAGTGATGCTGCCTGACCTGTTGAGTTACTCCAGCACTTTGTGTCTATCTTCGGTGTAAACCAGAATCTGCCGTTCCTCCCGACACGTTACAGCAGAGCAGCATGTTTTATAGCAGAACCGTGTATCAATTGTTCCGATGATCACAAATGACTTTGCAGCAGGGTCCCTCAGGCCACCTTTGCTGACTTATAACACCCTGCGCCCCCTTACTCTTCTTCAGTACCCACGACTGAGCATCCACGGTCCACGAGCAAAGAATTCAGTCATACAGTGTGGAAATAGGCCCTTCAGCCCAACTTTCTCACACCGTCCAACATGTCCCATCTATACTAGACCAACATGTCCCATCTACATTAGACCAACATGTCCCATCTACACTAGATCAACGTATCCCATCTACACTAGACCAACATGCCCATCTACTCTACACCATGTCCCATCTACACTAGATCAACGTGTCCCATCTACACTAGACCAACATGCCCATGTACACTACACCATGTCCCATCTACACTAGACCAACGTGTCCCATCTACACTAGACCAACATGCCCATCTACACTACACCATGTCCCATCTATATATGAGCAATGTGTCCCATCGACACTAGTCCCACTTGCCTGCGTTTACCCCATATCCCTCTCAACCTGTCCTATCCATGTACCTGTCTAAATATTGCAACAGTACCTGCCACAACGACCTCTTCCAGCAGCTCGTTCCACACACTCACCATCCTTTGTGTAAAAATAGTTCTCTCTCAGATTCCTATTAAATCTTTTCCCCCTCACTTAAATCTATGGTTCTCGTGGTCATGGGGAGAACGTACAAACTCCATACAGGCAGCACCCATAGTCAGGATCGAACCCAGGTCTCTGGTGCTGTGATGCAGCAACTCTACCGCTGCACCACCTTGCCGGGCTACAGTGTTTCACCCTGTTATCTGCTTCTGCCCCCCCTTTCAGCCTCTACATCCCCGACCTAGTTCAGTTTTAGTCCCCACCCCGCCCCCACTTGTCATTGTGTCTGTCGCTGT
Organism: Raja brachyura; assembly: GCA_963514005.1. The sequence continues at coordinate 34,402,164 of OY740805.1, forward strand.
ACCGGGCTAAGACTGGAGCTCTGTCTCGGTTACTTTGTGGCTGACCGGCGGAAGGCGATGGGCACGGGGCTGGGCGAGTGCAGGTGAGGCGTGCGTGCGTGTGCGCGTGCGCGCGGAGCCCCGAGAGATGTGGCCGTTCCGGCCTGGCGTGACCCCCCCCCCCCCCCCCTCTGTGTTGCCAGTCACTGAGCATCCTGACTCCCGCCGCGGGAATGGGAGCACGCAGGGGGAGATTGCAACTCGCCCGCCTGCGGTCTCCCGGCGACGGGCTCACCTTGTTGACCGGTCGGTAGCCGCGGTGACTTGTGTACACGCTGTGGGCACTGCTGTCTGCTAACGCGCGGCTGGGTTACATGAGTTGTGCCTCTTGTGTTCCAGATATCCCATCTGCACCACTTTGTACAGACCTATTTCTAACGTGAGCTAAGAAAGTTTGTCATTTTGATTACACCAAGTGTGCAGGCTTTGATCCCTCCCCCCCCCCCCCCCCCCCGTTCCTTCCCCTCCCCAACATAACTCCACCACTGCTGGACCTGACCTACGTTGCCCCCCCACTGCGGACCTGACCTATATCATCCCACCATGACCTGACCTACCACACCCCTCCGCTGCGGTCATGACCTACGTCACCCCTTCCATGACCTGACCGAAGTCATCCCTCCCATGAACTGACCTACGTAACTCCTCCATGACCTGACCCACCTCAGCCCTCAACTGCGGACCTGACCTACCTCACCCCTCCATGACCTGACCTACCTCACCCCTCCACTGCTGGACCTGACCTGCTTCAATGGTTCTATGGTGCTTTTACTGTCGTGTGTGCAAAGTGCTAATGCTGTGAAATTATTTTTCTTACAAGCATAAGAGTTCTGCCAATTGTCCCCGTTCTCTCCCCCCCCCCCCCCCCCGATCGTCGATTAGCAAGTGTATGGGGAGTCTTCCGATCCCGCTTGCCAAGGGGGCGCCATGTTTTGCCGCCATTTCCAGACTCCGTGCTCGTTCCCATGAGTGGTGCCTGTTGCAGGCAAATCCCAAGCTGCTGCCTTGCTTGGACGCCACATCCCACTGCTCTCCTCACCCCCGTCCAACTTTGTGCCCCGGGGGATGAGAGCCCCCCCCCCCCCCCCCTCAGCTGACCTCGAGGGGGCGGAGGGCCAGACTCCGGTTCCCTCTCCTCTCCCACTGGCCTGGCTCCTTGCCCATCATCCCTGGCTCCTTCCGCCTGGTCTCTATCTCACACTCGCAGCAATGGGGGCAGGTAGCCATTAGCTCTGAAGGTTTGTGAGCTTGAAATGACCCCCCCCCCCCCCCCCCCGCCCTCCCTTTCCAGCAGTGACAACAGGCTAGGATTCGGGTCTGTCTCCTTCTCCACCGTCACCCACAACCCTCTCCTGTACAAAAGACAGCACAAAAAGCTGGAGTAACTCAGCGGGTCAGGCAGCATCTCTGGAGCGAGGGAATGGGAGACCCTTCTTCAGCCTGAGAGTCAGGGAAATAGAGCACCTTTGCTCCATCTCCACCTTAATACCTTCAGACCCACCGTCAGACCAGTCTGAAGAAGGGTCTCGACCCGAAACGTCACCCATCCCTTCTCTCCAGAGATGCTGCCTGTCCTGCTCAGTTACTCCAGCGCTTTGCTTCTATCTTTGGTTTAAACCAGCATCTACAGTTCCTTCCTACACACACCACACCCCCCCAACCCCATCTGTCCTACCCGCTGCACAGGGACCAAGCCCCTCACCGCTCCCCCTCTCCCGTGGGGCAGTGGAGTTAGAGGCGGAGATGAGGCAAGTATTGTATCCTCTCCCTTGCCGGGCACCTGTTATTGCATGCTGCAGGTGGACAGGAATGAAGGTGGGTCGGCGTCAGAGATGTCCCTTCGTGCTACCCCGTTATCCGTGGCGTGCTGATCCTCTTAAAGAGCCATGGTGTGATTTGTGGTGAGACCGCGGGCATTTTTAGTGCTTTAACCCCTCCATCTATCGCCGCATTGTGGCCATCTGCGACGTGTCCATCCGTGGTGTGGCCGTGTTGACGAGAGGAGGAGTTGTGTGTGTGTTTGTGTGAGGGTGGAGGAATACGTCTAACCAACCCCCCCTCTCCACCCTCGAGTACTAACCCTGGCCTAATGGCCGCCCGCCAGCCCGCTGCCAATGTGGAGATCAGTCAGCCGGAGAGCGTATGGAAACGGAGCTGGCGTCGCCCAACGAGAGCAGAGACCGAGGGGAGCTGCAGCAGCAAGGCCAGTCCGTACAACCACCCCCCCTCCCCCCCGAGTGCGGAGTGCATTTGCCGGCTGTGGCGCGGCGAGACGTTTGCTGGAGTTGCCGGCGGTTTTTCTGTGTGCGCGACCAATCCAGCTCGCGGGTTTGCTGAATGAACTGAAATGCTGTGTCGTCTCCCCTCCTCTTTGACAGTTGTGTATCCACCTACCTGCCTGCCTGCTGGAGAAACCAGCTCCTGTAGCCACCAGCGGAGACTGTGAACAGTAGCAACTCTCAGACTAGCTTCAGGTTGTGTCTTGTGGTAACTGGCGCCGACACTTATTTCTCTTGTCCATCGCTTACTCCCCACCCCCCCCCTTTTTTTTGTTTCTGTTGGAACTGTTCACTTTATTTCCCCCCACCCCCTCCTCCCTCTCCTGATAGTCACTGGGACACTTATCCCAGATGACTCCCCCCCCCCCCCCCCCCCCATCTCTTCCCTCCCTCTTTTTGTTTTCCTCCCCCCCCCCCCCTCCGAGCAGCGCACAGCGCGGGCACAGTGCGTGACCTCTCAACACGCACCTACGTACACGGGCGCGGGCAAGCCTTTACCCACCTTCCCCTGTCACTTCCCCCACCCCCTTCCTCCCTTCCCCACCCCCTCCGTTCTTCCACCTGTGTCCAGTCCATGCTGGAGGGGCGTCGAGGGCAGTGGGGTGTGCAGAGACTGAGAGAGACAGATGGAGTGAGAGAGAAAGAGAGAGAGAGAGAAAGAGAGCGCGGCTGCCGATTTAACCTCCTGCTCTTATCCACTTCCCAGTCGCCATCTCCAGCAGCGGCCGAGACTCGAGAGATGGAAGTGCAGTTAGAGTGCGGAGGGGCCTGAACCCAGCCTGGTGCTACCTGCTCCACCTGTGACAGACATAGAGCTGCCTGGATGTGTGATCGCAGTCTGCAGTGTGAAGCTGCTTGTGTTTGCTGCCTCCTGGAGACAGGTGTTCCTATTATCGTGCAATTCCACAACTCCTGCACTTGCGTAGCGCCCTTAGACTTTTGCCTCGGCGGATTTAAGAGGCGGGCGTGTCAGACTCCAGCGCCAGGCGGCCATGTTAGGACGGGCGACCACATTTAAATAAATAAATACATAGTGAAGCTCGGGTCAAGGAGGCAGGTTGTGGAGGAGGAAAGAGGAGCGGTGAGGTTCAGGGAAGGAATTCCAGAACTCCGGTTTTGGAGTGGGCGGGTGGGAAGGAGTGGGAGTTTGTCCAGGAAGGGTGGGGGGGGAGGGGGGGGGGGGGGTTTCAAAGCTTCTGGTGAGGTGTAGACTGTAGAGGCCTTGCTGGTACAGACAGGGGCGAGCTGGAGGGATTCCAACGCAAGCCTGTGGTACTTGCACGGCCGAGGAGTGGTCGGTTCGGGCGCGTTGTTGGTGTCTTCGGATTTGCGGTGGTGGTCTGTTCGGTCCCGTGGGAAGGATTGGTCAAGCTACCCCTCTCCCACCCCCTCCTGCTGCTCGCTGCACCGTTGGTGGCTCCGTCTGCAGCTAGCTCTCCAACCATTCTGTTGTGTTCCAGCACCTCTCCATCAGGCGGGCACAGTTCCAACCCCCTCTGCCCCTCCACCACTCCCCTCTGCACTAATGATGGTTCCACCCTCACTCACGACCTCCACACTCAACTGACTCCTGCAGCCAGACCGTGAATGTAAACAGCCCAGCGTGAGCTCCTCTCCACTGTGCTGTGGATGAACCACCAAACATCCGCGAGGAGATTTCGAGAACGAAAAAAAAACACTTCAGTTGTTCTGCTAACTTCTCTCTAGCCCCTCTTGTTGCGACATGTTGGGGCAAGAGATGTTGCCCTGCAAAGACTCAACTCTGGCGAGTTGTGTGTGTGCGCGCGTGCGTGCTTTCTCCCTCCCGTGGCCACTACAGTGTCTTTGAACAGTTTGTGATGTGTTTCCTCTTTGCAGATTTGGTAATCGCTGTTGGTGAGACCGTGGCTGCTCCACACACAAACTCGGCTCGGACCTTGTGCAGAGTACCCACACCATCGAGATTTAGCACAGAGGACTCCGGGGACAATACTATCTGTAGATGTGAAATGTTGGTGTTTTTCTTTCAAAATACTAGCAGTAAAAAGTCGATTTTCTTTTTAATTCCCCCCCCCACCACCCACCCCAATATGATCTGTGACTTCTGGGTTTTATTTGAAGCTGTTTGTTACTCATTTTTTAAAAAATAAAGATTTTTTTTGGTTTTTGTGTTGTTGGTAAATGTTGTGTGGTGGTGGAAGTCTCTATAAAAGGGAGCGACTCCTGAATGTAAACCTGAAGGTGACCACAATTTTCTCCCCACCTCCCTGTAGCACCCTGCAATAAACGATGAGTATTTGAACTGACACAGAGTCCGTGTAAAGTTGCTTTTGACTCTGCCTGGCTCAAGAATCAGAGAGAAACGGTGTCCAAACAGGCCCTTCGGCCCACCTAGTCCAGGTCCCCCTACTTTTTTTTTTACATTAACAGCAGTAGGGTGGCACAGCAGTAGAGTTTAGTTCAGAGACATAGCGCTGAAACACGTCCTTCAGCCTACCGGGTCCACACCGACCGCTAATCCTGTTGCAACACACACTAGAAACAATTTACACTTATGCCAAGTATACAGACCCACGCCAATTAGCCTACAAAGCAATACTTCTTTGGAGTGTGGGAGGAAACTGAAGATTGCTGTCTGTAGGGAGTTTGTACGTTCTCCCTGTGACCACATGGGTTTTCTCACGGGGTGCAAAAACTTATATAGTCCCCAAAACTTATATAGTTTGGAGCTTATTTAGAGGTTGCAGTGTTTAATAGCCTGATGATTGCAGGGATGAAGCTGCTGCTCCTGAACCTGGATGTTACAGTTTTCAGACTCCTGCACCTTCATCCCGATGGCAGGAGTGAAATGGGAGCATGGGAAGGGTGGTGTGGGTTTCTGATGATGCTGAGCAGCGACTCTTGTGGATCCTTTCGATGGCGGGGAGGTCGGCAACCGTGATGGACCGGGCACCATTCAGTGCAGGCAGAAAAAAGTTGGTCTTGGCATCATGTTTTATAGGGACTTAAAAGGGGCATGTCCCTGCGCTGTACTGTTCTATAGGGATTACTTACGGATCATTAGCACCAACCCTTGTGAAGATGTATGACCATCTCTGGGAGACCATCTTAATGGGACATTTCTGCATTTCCCCTTCTCTTGCATGTGCGACTTGCATTTCCTGCTATTGCACGGGCTCTCACTGCAAGCCATGCTATAGAGACCTGGTGATCTTAGCTGAGCATTGAATGGGATTTCCCGCATCAAATATGGTGGCGAGCACTCAACCGTGAACAGAGTATCGCCTTGCTTGGGAGGAAGCCAGCAGTCAACACGGTGGCCTAAAAGAAAGAGTTAGATTTAGCTCCTAATTTGAGGAAGGACATTCTTGCTATTGGTGTGCAGCGTCACCACGTTAATTCCCAGGATGGTGGGACTGACATATGAAAGAATGGAGTGACTGGGCTTGTTTTCACTGGAATTTAGACGGATGGGATGGGATCTTATAGAAACATATAAGATTATTAAGAGATTGGACACGCTAGATGCAGGAAGAATGTTCCCATGTTGGGGGATGTCCAGAACCAGAGGGCACAGTTTAAGAATAAGTTGTAGGCCGTTTAGGACTGAGATGAGGAAACACTTTTTCTCCCAGAGGGTTGTGAATTTGTGGAATTCTCTGCCATAGAAGGCACTGGAGGCCAATTCACTGAATGCATCCAGATATATTCATATAGAGCTCTTGAGGCTAGCGGAATCAAGGGATATGGGGAGAAAGCTGGAATGGGGTACTTACTGATTTTGGATGATCATATTGAAGGGCCGAATGGCCTACTCCTGCACCTATTGTCTGTATCTAAGGAAAAAGCCGTAACGGGGTACTAATTTTGGATGATCATATTGAATGGTGGTGCTACCACGAAGAGCCGAATGGCCTACTCCTGCACCTATTTTCCATGTGACTGGGGAGGGGGGCCGCCAGCATTAATAATGTCGTCACCCTGCCAGGGGAAGTCCGCCAGCATCAAACATGGCGATTGTCCCCGTCCCAGTGAATGCCGCCAGCATCAAATATGGCGATCGCCCCCGCCCCAGTGAATGCCGCCAGCATCAAACATGGCGATCGTCCCCGTCCCAGTGAATGCTGCCAGCATCAAACATGGCGATCGCCCCTGCAAAAACAAGGGGTGGTTGTGGCCAATATCAAATATGGCGGGGGGGGGGGCGGCCCGGGTTAGAGGGGACAGGGGAGGGTTCCGGGGTGAACACCAGCGCTGGCAGCGGAAGTCCGGGGGAAGGGGATGGGCGGCGGGACGGGGGACAGAGCGCAGGGACGGGCCTGGAAGATGGAGGCGGAGTGAGCGACGCTCAGGTAACGCGGGGCCGGGATAGACGGGCCCAGGGTCGCATCGGCGGGGAAGAGGGAACTGCAGGTGCCGGTTTAAACCGGAGACAAGCCTGAAGGAGGGTCTCGCCCATTCCCTCTGTCCAGAGATGCTGCCCGTCCCGCTGAGTTACGGCAGCATTTTGTGTTGATCTTCAGGACAACATCGGGGGCCGGGGGCTCGGGTAAAGGGCTTGGATTCATAAAACGGGCTTGGGGTTGGAACCGGGGTCCGGGTAACGAGGGGCCGGGATCAGGTTTAACTGTCTGGTACTCGGGTAAAGGGCTTGGATTCAGATAACCGACAGGGCCGGGGCTGGGACCCAGGTAAAAGGCTTGGTCTGGGATCCAGGTAAAGGGCCGAGGTAACGGGCTGGGACCTCGACCCAGTCAAAGAAGGAAGGGCTATGACTCAGATAACGGTCTTGAGCCGCTTCCCGCGGGGACCCACCGCCTCTGCTGCAAACACACTGCAGCATGGGGAGGCAGGGCTGTAAATAATCCCTCCTACAAACTGCTGCAACAGAGTGGGAATTCAGAAGTATCCTCTCTGGATATTAATCGTAAACATCATCTATAATGTGGGTCAGTCAGTAAATGTATAGCTCTCTCCCCACCCCCCCCCCCCCCATATATACATTATTGTCACGCTTTAAACAGCATGTATTGTGTGGGCCAACTTTTAAGTAGTCTCTGCCATTAACTAATGTACATTTGTATATTAGCATTACATTAATATAACCATTATCTATACTGTGGGGCAGTAGTGAATTAATATCCACCCATCACATTAATGTTGGGCTTTAAATACAACATATAGCTTGTGGACAGCTATAACTTAATAACGTTCTGAATATAAAGTATGTTTGTTAATGTTTGCATCTATGAACTAATATTAGACTCAAAACATAATCTATAATGTGGGGCAGCTGGTAAATTATTATTCCCCCTCCTCCCCCCATGCATTAATATTGTGCTTTAAACACAATGTATTGTGCAAGACTGTTCGTTAATGGCATCTAAAAACTAATAACATGCTCTACACATCGTATATAAAGTGGGGTAGTTGGGGAAGTAATATCTTCCTATACATTACAGTTGTGTTTTAAATACAATGTATTATATGGAGAAACCTCGTAAACTGTCTTGGTTATAAACTAATATTAGGCTCTAAACATAATCTATAACCTATACATTACTGCCTTGCTGTAAACACAATGTATTGTCTGGTGACAGCTGGTAAATGTTCTAAGCTATAAAATAATATGAGGTTCTGAATGTTATAATGTGGGACAGCTGGTACACCTGTACCCCTCCCCGATACATTAATATTGCCCTTTAAACACAATGTATTCAATGAAGACAGATAAATGGTCTCATCTATATACTAATATCCCCTTATACATTCATATTGTGCTTTAAACGGCATGTATTGTGTGGAGAAACTTCATAACTGCTCCCATCTATAATCAAATATCAGGCTCGAAACATATAAAGTGGGGTATTTGGTGAATTAATATCTCCTTATACATTAATAAAGTCATAGTGATACAGTGTGGAAACGGGTCCTTTGGCCCAACTTGCCCACACCAGCCAACATATCCCAGCTACACTAGTCCCACCTGCCTGTGCTTGGTCCATATCCCTCCAAACCTGTCCTGTCCATGCACTTGTCTACTTGTTTCTTAAAACGTTGGGATAGTCCCTGTCTGAACTACCTCCTCTGGCAGCTTGTTCCATACATCCACCACCGTTTGTGTGAAAAAGTTACCCCTCAGATTCCTATTAAATCTTTTCCCCTTCACCTTGAACCTATGTCCGCTGGTCCAAGATTCCCCTACTCTGGACAAGTGATGGGGGATACATGTACATATGTAGAAACCTAGTAAATGCTCTCATCTATAAACTAATATCCCCTTACACGTTAATATAAACAGCATGTGTTGTGTGGCGAAACCTTGTAACTGGTCTAACCTATAAACTAATATCAGGCTCGTAACATAATCTATAATGTGGGGCAGCTGGTAAATAAATATTTTCTAATAATTAATGTAAACAGTGCATAGCTTGGGGGGAAGGTGGGAAATTTTCTCAGCTGTAAATTAATATCAGGCTCTAAATATAATCTATAAAGTGGGATGGTTGGTAAATAATTCTCCCCGTAAAATATTCTCCCCTTTAAATTAATGTAATAGAAAGGGATATGGGGAGAAGGCAGGCACGGGTTTTTGATAGGGGACGATCAGCCATGATCACAATGAATGGCGGTGCTGGCTCGAAGGGCCGAATGGCCTCCTCCTGCACCTATTTTCTATGTTTCTATGTAATGTCCTAAGCAAAATGTGCAGAGCAGCTTATTTATATTTTGTCAATCTGAAGGATCAAAAAAAAAAATCAAAATGTCATCAGTCCATTCCGTCCTCAGATGCTGCCTGACTTGCTGAGTTCCTCCAGCACTTTTGCTCAAGACTCCCAGCATCTGCAGTTCCTTGTGCCTCCAGTGTTCTCTTGGCATTGGTTTATTATTGGCATATGTCGTGAAAAACTGTGTTTGGCACGGCGCTATCGAGGAAAATGATACTTTACATAAGGTAGTACAACAGAATATGGTATTCCAGCTATGGAGAAAGTGCAAATAGAAGAAACGTGCAAGGGATGCAACGACATACATCGGAAGATCGAGATTGTAGCATATAAGGGCAGCCACGGTGGCGCAGCGATAGAGTTGCTGCCTTACAGCGCTTGCCGAGCCGGTGACCTAGAGTTTGTACGTTCTCCCCATGACCTGGTGGGTTTTCTCCGAGATCTGCGGTTTCCTCCCACACTCCAAAGACGTGCAGGTTTCTAGGTTAATTGGCTTGGTATATTTCCTCTATTTTCAAGATCAGGCTCTGAGGGCTAAAGGAAGCAAGGGATATGGGGGAAAAGCAGGAACGGGGTACTGATTTTAGATGATCAGCCATGAATGGAGGTGCTGGCTCGAAGGGCCGAATGGCCTACTCCTGCACCTATTCTTCAATGTTTCTATATGTGTAAATTGTCCCTAGCGTGAGCGGGATAATGTTAATGTGCAGGGATCGGTGGCCGGTGAAGACTCGGCTGTATCTCTAAACTAAATTAAAGGAGGTCCATTCAAGACTTTACAAATACAGCGGGGAACAGCCCACTGAGTCTGCGCCGACCAGCGATCACCCCACACTATCCTACGCACTAGAGAGAATTTTCAATTTTACCAAAGCCAATTAATCTACAAACCTGTACGTCTTTGGAGTGTGGAAGGAAACCGGAGCACCTGGGGAAAACCCACAAAGGTCACGGGGAGAACGTACAAACTCTGTAGAGACACCACCCGTAGTGAGGATCGAACGCTGGTCCCTGGCGCTGTGAGGCAGCAGCTCTACTGCTGCGCCACCGTGCCGCCCTGAGTCTTGAGAGTCTAATAGCAGCGGGGAAGCAGTGGAAGGAAGATCGCCCAGATCTGAAAGTAAATTTAAGAGAGCATTGTTAGTAATTTTGAGGGTCTTTGAATGGGAGATTTGTAAGAGTATGAATTGATTTGATTATGATAGGTGTAAGGAGACCCGTTTGTGCCAGTGCGCAGTGTCGCCACAGGGTGGCGCCATCTTACTGGAGATGACAACAGGGAGAAATCAACTGGCAGCTGAGGTTCTCTCATGTAATTCATATAAACAGAAATCTTATCTGGATCTTATCGACAAAAATAAAATTCTTAAAGGATTGGACAGGCTAGATGCAGGAAAAATGTTCCCGATGTTGGGAGAGTCCAGAACCAGTGGTCACAGTTTAAGAATAAACGGTCGGCCATTTAAGACCAAGATGAGGAAAATCTTTTTCACCCGGAGAGTTGTGAATCTGTGGAATTCTCTGCCACAGAAGGCAGTGGAAGCCAATTCACTGGATGTTTTCAAGAGAGAGTTAGATTTAGCTCTCAGGGCTAACGGAATCAAGGGATATGGGGAGAAAGGGGTACTGATTGTGGATGATCAGCCATGATCATATTGAATGGTGGTGCTGGCTTGCAGGGCTGAATGGCCCACTCCTGCACCTATTTTTTATATTTCTATAATGCCATCAAAACAGCGTGCAGTGGCGCAGCAGGTCGAGCGGCTGCCTCACAGTGCCAGAGACCCGGGTCCATTCCCACCCCCGATTTTGTCTGAGTTTGTGCGGAGTTTAGTTTAGAGATACAGCGCGGAAACAGGCCCTTCGAATCCACGCCGACCAGCGATCCCCGCACGCTTACACTACCCTGCACACACTTGGGACAATGCTACAATTGCAACAAGCCAATTATCCTACAAACCTGGGCATCTTTGGAGTGTGGGAGGAAACTGAAGATCCCGGAGAAAACCAATGCAGGTCACGGGGAGGACGTACAAACTCCATACAGACAGCACCCGTAGTCAGGATGGAACACGATGGCCTCTGGTGCTGTGAAGCAGCGACTCTACCACTGCCCCACCGTGCCGTCAAGCTGAACGCCCTGTACAACACCAGAGATAACATCAATGGAGCAAGCTCCATAGAGATGCTGAATCACTGCCTGTTTCTTGGCCTTAATGATGGTCTATAGATTATAGTTGTTTAAACATGTATCTCCCATTGCAAACAAATGGAAAATATGACTGCACTAATGAATTGGTAGGAATTTGATGACCTATAAGGTTTTGTGCCCAGTCACCCAGTATATCTGCAGCAGGGATTTTTAAACATTGTTTTCAAGATTTTTTGCACGGTACGGTGGCTCAGCTGGTAAACTCACTGCCTTACAACGCCAGAGACCCCGGGTTCGATCCCGACCTCGGGTGCTGTCTGTTTGTGTGGAGCCTGCACGTTCTCCCTCTCTGAAGAAGGGTCTCGACCCGAAACGTCACCCATTCGTTCTCTCCAGAGATGCTGCCGGTCCCGCTGAGTTATGCCAGCTTTTTGAGTCTATCTTCGATTTAAACCAGCATCTGCAGTTCATTCCTATACATCTTTATGCAATACCTAGAGGTTATGAGTGAAGGCAGGAGAATGGGGTTAGGAGGGAGAGGTTCTACTCCTATCACTTATCACTTATGACCTTATGAACATGCAAACTCCATATGGACAGCACCCGAGATCAGGGTTGAACCCGGGTCTCTGGCACTGTGAACCAGCGGCTCTGCCAGTTTACACATATGCTGTGGAAACAGGCCCTTCGGCCCTCCAAGCCCGCGCCGACCAGGGATTGCCCGTTCACACTAGTTCTATTTATCCCACTCACTCATCCACTCCCTACACACTAGGGGGAAATTCACTGAGGGCCAATTAACCTGCACGTCTTTGGGGTGTGGGTGGAAACCGGACCAAGGGGCGAATATGCAAGCTCCACACAGACAAAGAGACAGCACCCAAAGTCAGGAGGGACAGCAGGTTACGGGGGAAGAAGGGGTGGAGAGAGAGAGGAAACAAGTCACTAGGGAGCGGAAGAGGTCATGAGGAGAGAGGGCAGTTAGTTTAGAGATACAGTGTGGAAACAGGCCCTTCGGCCCACCGAGTCTGCACTGATCAGCGATCCCTGCACATTAACACTATCCAACACCCACTAGGGACAATTATTTACATTTACCAAGCCAATCAACCTACAAAGCTGAAGGGTCTTTGGCGTGTGGGAGGAACCTGAAGATCTCGGAGAAAACCCGCGCAGGTCACGGGGCGAACGCAGCGTAACTCTGTACAGACAGCGCCCGTCGTCGGGATCTCCGGCGCTGCAAGACAACAACTCTACCGCTGTGTCACCGTGACTTCAGTAACAAAACTGAACTGGAATGGGAGAGGAGATGTAGGATTAAAAAATGGCATCAAAACAAACTGCACCAGATGAACAAAGTCAACGAGGATACTGAAGCACTGGAGAGAAGAGATTTGTGAGAGTGAGAGCAGAACCTGAGATGCTCTAACTAACCAGGGGAGAGAGACTGAATAGGCTCTGCAGAGGAGTATTTTATGTGATTGAATAGCATGTGGAGTAGATGGGCCAAATGGCCTAATTCTACTCCTGTAACTTGTGAGCTTGTGTTCCGCGGTCGACAGTACGCTGCGGGGGGTTGTTGAGCTGTGTTGACACTCTTCCCCGCCGCTAGGGAGGACTCCCCTGTGTATAGGGGAGAGCGTAGCAGGGCCGAAGATGTCCTGATTGGGTTAGAAACATAGAAAATAGGTGCAGGATTAGGCCATTCGGCCCTTTGAACCTGTACCGCCATTCAATATGATCATGGCTGATCATCCAACTCGGTGTCCTGTACCTGCCTTCTCTCCATACCCCTTGATCCCTTAAGCCACAAGGGCCACATCTAACTCCCTCTTAAATATAGCCAATGATCTGGCCTCAACTACCTTCTGTGGCAGAGAATTCCACAGATTCGCCACTCTGTGTGTGAAAAATGTTTTTCTCATCTCGGCCCTAAAAGACTTCCCCCTTATCCTTAAACTGTGACCCCTTGTTCTGGACTTCCCCAACATCGGGAACAATCTTCCTGCATCTAGCCTGCCCAACCCCTTAAGAATTTTGTAAGTTTCTATAAGATCCCCCCTCGATCTTCTAAATTCTAGCGAGTACAAGCCGAGTCTATCCAGTCTTTCTTCATATGAAAGTCCTGCCATCCCAGGAATCAGTCTGGTGAACCTTCTCTGTACTCCCTCTATGGGAAGAATGTCTTTCCTCAGTTGTTCCTGGCCATCATCCGTGAGTCACAGCGCCAGGTTGGAAGGGGGCTCTGCCCGAGCCGGCTGCCTGCCTGCCCGCCCCCTTTTCCGGGGTTACATTCGCACCCGGGTCGCACTAGAGGGGGACTACACGCTGTCCATGGGCGCCCAGGGGGATTTTAGTGACCGTGGGGGTGGGCGGGGGGGGGGGGGGGGGGAGTGGAATGCATCCTCAATAAGGGAAATAGTGAATTAATTTTTAAGAATACTTTTGCTTCCGTTTGTATTGTGGTGGTGGGTTTGTTTGCATTTGTCTGTGTAATTTTTGTGTAAATAGTTGATTAAAATGATTTTCTGGCTAGCGGTTAGTGTGGAGTGATCATGGCAGTGTGGTTTGGGACTCTCATTTAAGACTGAGGAGAGAAAAACTGTTTCACCCAGTGAGTTGTGAATTTATGGAATTCTCTGCCACAGAGTGCATGGAGGCCAAGTCACTGGATGGATTTAAGCGAGAGTTAGATAGAGCTCTAGGGGCTAGTGGAATCAAGGGATATGGGGAGAAGGCAGGCACGGGTTATTTAGCAATGCTACAAAATTTTGAGATTTAAAAAATCAAGTCTACAATTTATCCCATCAGATAAAGCATAAAAATAAGTTTAATTTGACACCTAATTCACTTTCATATCTTCAGTATTAAAAAAGTTAGGGCCATTTTCATACTCGGAAATTAGCAACTTGCTTCCTATTGCTTTTCTATTGACTTGTCACAAAAGTTGTGATCGAGGACAGTCAAAAGCCCATAACTTCCTTAACATTTAAGAGAACTGAAAGAAATTTTCAGTTATTATTGATTGAAGTATTCTGAAACAAATATGAAACAATCTTACTTGGATGACCTGAAATGAAAGCATATAATTAGTTAGTTACCCAATTGTAGCCAATTACAAAATTCAATTACTAGATTTAAACATTTATCAATTTCTTAAGAAAAATTTAAAAAAAAATGTAAAGCCTAAGTGTCCAATTAACAGTCACACAATAATTCACAATAAAACATGATTTTTAAATCTAATTGTCATTAATTTATAGGCCAAATTGAAGGAATTCAGTGTTTAATGCCTGTAAATTAATGGGCATTTTAAACAGTTTGCGAGTGGGATTTTATGGAACGCGCTGCATTGGAACGTTGAGGTAGCGGTGAATTTAAACCCCATATCAGCAGGAAAAATTCTGACAGTTCAATTGGGGGCTAAATCACCGTTTCGCAACATGAAATATTGATTAAAGTCCCCTAAAAAAGCAAGTTTATATGAAAAAATAAACAGCTTTCACTTACCTGTCCCCTACATAAAATCGGTCGGCGTTCACGGCATTGGGAGCTAATTTTTATTTTACTGCAGCAATTAAATAGTCGGACGATTTAGTTTAAAAAACGGACTTACCGGCAGTCGGAACGAATCTCCAAAAATAGCTCGCACTCCGAGAAAATAAAGCTCCGGATTGCAAGGGGAAAACCGCATTTCAACCCCGCCCCCCCCCCCTTAAAGGCACCAAAGTCGCGCACACGGCCAGCAGCAGAACTCCAGCACCGCTAAAGGTAAGTTTTGTAACATACCTAGGATATTGATTGGGGACGATCAGCCATGATCACAAAAAATGGCGGTGCTGGCTCGAAGTGCCGAATGGCCTGCACCTATTTTCTATGTTCCTATGGGTGTTGGGGGGGCTGTTGCATTGCGTTTACGCCGTTCCCCACTCTGCAGGGAGCCACGTGTGGAGAGTGATCGCGACCGTCCGTTCGTCCATCCATCACCACCCCCCTCGCAGTTGCCGAGGGCCGGTGGGCAGAGACGGGGGCAGCCCTGGCGACAATGGAGAGGGAGCCGGAGCGCGGAGCCATGGCTGAGACCGCCAGCTCTTCGGCCACCATCACCGAGACGGTGGACAGCTCGCAGCCCGCCCCAACCGTGAGTGCTGCCTCTACCCCCTGCACCCCCACATCTCCCCCCCCCCCGGATCCCCCCCATCTCCCTCTCCCTATCCACCCCCTCCCTGTGACCCCCAACTCCTCCTCCCTGTTACCCCATCCCCTCCACACACCGCCCCCCCCCCCCGCATCCCCACCCCCTTGCCCATCCCCCCCCTCTCCTGTACCCACCCATTGTCCTGTTCAGTCCCACCTCAGTCCCCCCTCATCCTCCCCCCTTTCCCCCTCTCTTCCTACCCCCCACCCCCATCTTTCTCACTTCCTCCCCCCTCCTCCTTCCCCACCCCTGGGGTATTGGCCCCAGTCCGCGGGGTATGTGGGTCGTTCTGTGGGTGTTGTGCAACTCAGCGGGGCTGCGGTCCGCGTCTCACTGCCTCTCTCCCCTCCTACCCGCTTCCCTCCCCCCCCCCCACCCCCCCCCAATGGGTATTAGTGCTGGGTTCGGTGCGGGGGGCGTTGAGCACCTTTGTTGGGACTCCACCAAGGGTTGTGAACGATTGCAGCAGGATCTGGATCGATTGGCCAGGTGGGCGGAGGAATGGTGGATGGTATTTAATTCAGAGGAGTGTGAGGTATTGCATTATGTGACGTCTAACAAGGGCAGGACCTACACAGTGAATGGTATAGCCTCGGGGTAGTGTTGTAGAGCAGAGGGATCCAGGAGTACAGGTGCATGGTTCCTTGAAGGTCGAGTCGCAGGTAGATAAGGTGGTCAAAAAGGCTTTTGGCACTTTGGCCTTCATCAGTCAGAGTATTGAGTATAAGTTGGGAGGTCATGTTGCAGTTGTATAAGACGTTGGTGAGACTGCATTTAGAATATTGTGTTCAGTTCTGGGCACGACGTTATAGGAAAGATATTGTCAAGCTTGAAAGGGTTCAGAAAAGAGGATGATGCCAGGACTAGAGGGTGTGAGCTATAGGGAGAGGTTGAGTAGGCTGGGTCTCTATTCCATGGAGCCTAGAAGAATGAAGGGAGATCTTATAGAGGTGTACAAAATCATGAGAGGAATAGATTGGGTAGATGCACAGAGTCTTTTACCCAGAGTAGGGGAATCGAGGACCAAAGGACATAGGTTCAAGGTGAAGGGGAAAAGATTTAATTGGAATCTGAGGGGTATCTTTTTCCACACAAAGGGTGATGGGTGTATGGAACAAGCTGCCAGAGGCTGGAACTATCCCATAATTTAAGAAACAGTTGGACAGGTACATGGATAGGACAGGTTCTTAAGGGGTTGGACAGGCTAGATGCAGGAATATTGTTCCCGATGTTGGGGAGGTCCAGGACAAGGGGTCACAGCTTAAGGATAAGGGGGAAATCCTTTAGGACCGAGATGAGAAGAACCTTTTTCATACAGAGAGTGGTGGGCCTCTGGAACTCTCTGCCACAGAGGGTAGTTGAGGCCAGTTCATTGGCTATATTTAAGAGGGAGTTAGATGTGGCTCTTGTGGCTAAGGGGATCAGGGGGTATGGAGAGAAGGCAGGTACAGGATACTGAGTTGGATGATCAGCCATGATCATATTGAATGGCGGTGCAGGCTCGAAGGGCCGAATGGCCTACTCCTGCCATGTTTCTATGTTTGGAGGGTTATTGACCAAGCGCAGGCAAGTGGGACTAATGTAGCTGGGACATTGTTGGCTGGTGTGGGCGAGTTGGGCCGAAGGGCCTGTTTCCATGCTGTACGTCTCACTGCCTTACACCCCCACCCGCCCCTGGTTCTGTGCAGACATTGTGCAGGTGTGTTAATCCGCTCGCTGGAATTCTGGTCGACATCTCACTGCCTCCCTCTCTTCCACCCCCCCCCACCCCCCCGCAGGAGAACCGCAGCATCACCATCCGGCTGAGGAAACGCAAAACAAACAAGAAGGTGGAGTGGTCCAGTGACACGGTGGACAACGAGCATCTGGGCCGTCGCTCCTCCAAGTGTAAGCCCCCCCACCCCCGGCCTTGACCCCCCCTCCCCTTGTGGATTCCCCGCAGACCCCTCTTCCTCCCTTCCCCCCCCCCCCCCCATCCCACTCCCTCTCCCCACCTCCCCATCCCTTGGACCTCCCTGCCCCGCCCCGCATGGACTCCTCCTCCCCACCCCTCCATGCGTCGTCAGTCTCCCCCCCCCCCCCCCCCCCCCCCCACCAATCCTGTGGAACCTTCCTCCCTGTGGACCCCACTGGTGAGGGAGGGGGGGGAGGGCTGCTGCCTTGTCCAGTTTACAAAGCGCGCACCGCCAGACTCGGGAACAGCTTCTTCCCCTCTGTTATCAGGCTACTGAACGGTCCTTCCCTAAGCTAGGGTACTGTCCAATTCACCTCCACCCCATTGTAGACATTGGACTTTGTCTCTGGAACTGATGCGCTACAATGCTGAGAACTATATTCTGTATCTTCCCCTTTGCTCTCCCTATAGTACTTGGTTTAGTTTAGAGATACAGCATAGAGTTGAACTGATTATCTTTATGCGTAATATTAGTCATACTGCAAGGAAACTGGCACAACTTGCCCACACCGACCAACATGCCTCAGCTACTCTAATCACAATCGCCTACATTTGGCCCGTATCCCACAAAACCTGCCCTATCCATGTACCTGTCCAAATGTCTGTTATATGTTGTTATAGTTTCCTCAACAACCTCCTTTGGCAACATGTTCCACATAACCACCATCATCTGTGTGGGAAAAACCTGCCCCTTGACTTCCTACTAAACCTTTTCCCCAATCACCTTAAACCTATATCCTCTCGATTCCCCTTCTCTGGGTAAAAGACTGTGCATGAACCCTGTTTATTCTCCTCGTTATAATATATAGATTATAATATATTATCGCATCTGTTTTGACAAGCATGCAAAACAATACTTTTCCGCAATACCTTAGTAAACATGGCAGAGAACAGTACAGCATGCAGGAGGGAATTTTGTGTTTTACCCATACCCTGAAGCTGGCTTCAAGTGAGGCCAGCACAAATTGAAATAGACGCAAAATATAACAACTTGTACAATAGTAGAAAGTCCCTTGAACACATTGGTTTATTGATGGCGTTAACAGTGTGCATTGTGAAACACTCTGTGGGAACCCAAAGTGTTTCAAATATTCACTGTACCTTCAGCATTTTTAAATTTTCACAACATAATGCAACACAGCACATTGGCACAGCGGCAGAGTCGCTGCCTCACAGCGCCAGAGACCCGGGGTTGATCCTGACTACAGGTTCTGTCTGTAAAGAGTTTGCAAGTTCTCCCCGAGACCTGCAAGGGTTTTCCCCAGGTGCTCTGGTTTCCTCCCACACTCCAAAGACATGCAGGTTTGTAGGTAAATTGGCTTTGGAGGGAAAAAAAAAATTGTAAATGGTCCCTAGTGTGTGTAGGATTGTGGAAGAAATTAATTTAGCGGGAAATAAAAGGAAAAACGAAAAGTTACAAACTTCGCAGGCTTGCTTCAAGAGACTTTATAGCATAAAGAGATAGATGGGGCTCTTGAAGATAGCGGAGTCAGGGAATATGGGGAGAGGGCAGGAACAGGGTACTGATTGGGGATGATCAGCCATCATCACATTGAATGGCGGTGCTGGCTCGAAGGACTGAATGGCCTCCTCCTGCACCTATTGTCTATTGATGTAATGGAGAGATGGCGAGAAAAAACTGCTCACCAGTTCTCTGACTTCACAGCAGAATTAGCCGACAGTTATACTGTGCAGTAAATAACCTTTGTTAGATACTATTCTATGAAAACATTCTATCACCACATGGGTACCAATTATTTTCATTAGTCATAACATACTGTTATCCTATTCAACAACTGATGGGTAATACAAATCAAACACAAAACAAGGAAACTTGACATTATTCTATCTCATCTTTCAAGCGGCCCACGTCACCATCCCCATTTCCGAGCCGGTCATAAGCCTCCCACTTAGTGCAACGTATGTACGCTACTAGCGGTAGGGGGGGCGCGGGTGATCCACTGTAACTTCCCAGGAGTGTAAAAAAACTATTTCATGTTTACATTGCCATCCACCCTTCAACATATTCCCGAACAGGAGGTAAGAGCATCTAATCTACTTTGCTGTTTCCCACGGATTCTCTTCCACATCTGGTCAGGACAAAAAATTCCAATTCTCTTCTCCAATACACCCTTTCATTGCCTTGTTCAATTCCTATCAAAATTAAATAAAGAAAGATGTTAATTTTTCTTCCACATGGATAGTGTTAATGTGTGGGGATCACTAGGCGGCACAGACTCGGTGGGGCCAAGGGCCTGTATCTCGAAACTAAACTGAACAAAACTGAAACAATAGACAATCGGTGCAGGAGTAGGCCATTCGGCCCTTCGAGCCATTCAAAATGATCATGGCTGATCATCCCCAATCAGTACCCCGGATGATCAATGGTTACTTGTGGATTCTACATCTTTTAAATAATTCATTACTGATCAATGTCTCCGTAAACTGTTCATCTTTGTCTTTTCCCAGAGTTATCTTTAACCTTTTGCTCCCTGTTATTTAGAAAACCATCTCACATGTGTCTAACAAATGGACACATAAAACTGATCAGGGAGTGGTGATGTTTAATTACCATCAGGTTAGGTATAACCCCCAATGTTTATTTTCACTAAACTAGCTGTGCAGTGGAGCATAAACACAGTGATCGGTTTTAGAGATACAGCGCGGAAACAGGCCCTTCAGCCCACCGAGTCTGCACCGACCAGCCATCCCCGCACATTAGTGCTTTCCTACACACGTTAGGGACAATTTACACTGCCAATGAACCTACAAACCTGCATGTCTTTGGAGTGGGAGGAAACCAAAGATCTCGGATCAAACCCGCGCAGGTCACGGGGAGAACGTACAAACTGTGTACAGGCAAGCACCCGTAGTCAGAATGGAACCTGGGTCTGTGGCACTGTGAGGCAGCAACTGTACCGTTGCCCGGCCGTGCCGCCCTGGAGCTTACTGTGGCAACGTGAGGGTACAATGGTCAACATAGGAAACATAAGGATGTTACTGAGGCAATAAATAAATTAATGGCGGCCACGGTGGCGCAGTGGTAGAGTTGCTGCCTTACAACGCTTGCAGCGCCAGAGACCCGGGTTCGATCCCGACTACGGTTGCTTGTCTGTACGTTCTCCCATTAACCTGCGTGGGTTTTCCCCGTGATCTCCGGTTTCCTCCCGCTCTCCAAAGACGTCCAGGTTTGTAGGCTGAATGGCTTGGTGTTATGTGTAAATTGTTCATAGTGTGTGTACGGTGGTGTTAATGCGTGGGGTGCGCTGATCGGTGGACCGAAGGGCCTATTTCCGCGCTGTATCTCTGAACTAAACTAAGCTCGCTGCCTAGGCCTGTTCCTGCATCCCCACTCCAGTCATTGTACTAGTTTCATTGTTGTCCTGTCGAGTTTTACTCTCTGTAAAACTCATTATCACCTAGCCCACAGCCAACAATGGACCATTGTGGGCTCCACCTTTCCTTGATCGTGGTATCCTTTTTGCATACCTTTCATTCATTTGTTCTCTATCTCCACACTAAACTACCAAACTTTCTTGTAGTAATCAACATTTCGCACATCACGGCTCGAGAACAGGCCCTTCGGCCACCACGCCTGCTGAACCTGCGTCCAAGATCGGTGTTGTAATGGGGCGTAATGTCGAGGGTAGGCTGATCTCTAACGGCGTTTCCCCCCCCCCCCCCCCCCCCCCTCTACCCCCGCAGGTTGCTGCATTTACGAGAAGCCTCGAGCGTTCGGGGAGAGCAGCTCGGAGAGCGAAGAGGAGAACGGCGGCTGCGGCAACGCTCACTGCCTGCGGGGCCACAAGAAGCCCTTCCCGGGGGCTGCCAGTGTGGGGCCCGCTGGCGGGGGGGCCAACAGCAAGCCCGGGGAGCCCGCTGACAAACCCCACCCCCCAGAGCCGGCCCAGAGCCCCAAACACCCCACCCTCCGGCACCCCCACCTGCCCCACAAATGACCCGGTGGCAGAGGCACTGGGGAGGGGGAAGGGGGGGACGCATCACCATCCCCCCTGGACCACCCACTCCCCGCCCTCCCTCCCTCACACCTCCCCTCACCCCCTCCCTCAACCCTGCGACCGACCCCCAGCAAGTCTGCCCCCTCCCCGAACTGAACCGCCCCCCCACTGAACCTTTGCTTTCTCCCACAGGCGGAGAGGATTCTTTTTTAAATCTAGATCTGTACATTTATATTGCATTTGTAATTTATTTAATAGGAACCTTTTTTTTCTTTTGTTTTGGTTGCCACAGCAGGCGGACCCTGGGGGGACGGGGAAAGGGGACGGACCGGGTAGGATGGAGGGGTCGGGGTGGTGGGAGGTTGCATGCGATGCACGGAACCACAGCTCAGCCAATCAAGTTTGCACGATAATCCCGCAGCTAATTCGTGAATGGAGGGGCGAGAGAGGGGGAGAAAAGCATGGAGAGGGGGAGAAAAGCATGGAGAGAGGGAGGAGAGAATGAGAGGATTGGAGGGGGAGAGTGGGAGGAGCGGAGAGGGAGAATGGGGAGGACTGGAGAGGGGGAGCACTGAGGAGGGGGAGGGAGAGAGAGAGGATGGGAGATTAGGCGGGAGGAGAGGGAGTTGGAGGAGGATTTGGGAGTGGAGGGGGCAAGTATTAGTCGCCGGGGAGCGCGTGATCGAGACCCATGGAAGGCCGGGGAGAAGGGGGAGAGGAGGGGGCGTAGGGTAGGCATCAGTCCCTGCAGGACCCGAGACGGCCGAGCGATGGCGGCTCTGGTCATATCCACGGCGTCTGCTGTAGCATGGTACAGGCTGCCTTTGTACCCTCCCCCATCTCCCATCCCCCTCCCTGTGTCCTACCCCCCCCTCAACTCAGTCACGCAACGTGGGAGTCTCTTACACCACCCCCACCCCCCCGCGCCGCAGATCGGATGTATCGAAATAAAATTGGTCTTGCTCAACACTGGAGGTAGCGTGGGGGAGATTGAATGAAGTACCGGGGGCGGTGTGCTGTCTGTGTGGACTTTGTGCGTTCCTTCCCATGTGACCTGCGTGGGTTTCCTCCCACACTCCAAAGACATGCAGATTTGTAAGTTAACTGGCTCCGGTAAAAACTATAAATTGCACCTGGTGTGTGTAGGATGGTGTTAGTTTACCGGGAGAGGGGAGGGAAATGGGATCGTCCCCTTTGGGGTTAAGATCATAAGTGATTGGAGTAGAAGAAGGCCATTCGGCCCATCAAGTATACCCCCCCCCAATATATTCAATTGTTGCTGATTTATCTCTCCCTCCTAACCCCATTCTCCTGCCTTCTCCCCATAACCTCTGACACCCGCACTAATCAATAATAATCTACAGTGCCCTCCATAATGTTTTGGACAAAGACCCATCATTTATTTATTTGCCTCTGTACTCTGCAATTTGAGAATTGTAATAGAAAAAATCACATGTGGTTAAAGTACACATTGTCAGATTTTAATAAAGGCCATTTTTATACATTTCGGTTTAACCATGTAGATATTACAGGAGTGTTTATACATAGTGTCCCCCCCCCCCCCCCCCCTCCCCATTTCAGGGCAGCATAATGTTTGGGACTCAGCAATGTCATGTCAATGAAAGTAGTCACGTTTAGTATTTTGTTGCATATCCTTTCCATGCAATGACTGCTTGAAGTCTGTGATTCATGGACACCACCAGTTGCTAGGTGT
Organism: Raja brachyura; assembly: GCA_963514005.1. The sequence continues at coordinate 34,425,166 of OY740805.1, forward strand.
CTTCTCTGGTGCTGCTCTGCCAGGCCTGTATTGCAGCCATCTTTAGCTTAAGTTTTTTGTTGGGGCTAGTCCCCTTCAGTTTTCTCTTCAGCTTATAAAAAGCATGGTCAATTGGGTTCAGATCGGGTGATTGACTTGGCCACTCAGGAATTGACCATTTTTTAGCTTTGAAAAACTCTTTTGTTGCTTTAGCAGTATGTTTGGGATCATTGTCTTCCTGCAGAATGAAGCACCAGCCAATTTGTTTTGAGACATTTGTTTGAACTTGAGCAGATAGGATGTGTGTATACACTTCAGAATTCATCATGCTACTCCCTTCAGTAGTTGTTTCATCAATGAAGATAAGTGAGTCAGTACCTTCAGCAGCAATACATCCCACCACCGTGTTTCACAGATGAGGTGGTATGCTTTGGATTTGGGCATGTCCTTCTCTTCTCCATACTTTGCTCTTGCCATCACTCCGATATAAATTAATCTTTGTCTCATCTGTTCACAAGACCTTTGTCCAGAACTGTGGTTGCTCTTTTAAGTACTTCTTGGCAAACTATTTTTTGGGGTTGACCAGCGGGTTGCATCTTGCAGTGTTGTCTCTGTATTTCTGTTCACGAAGTCCTCTGCGGACAGTGGTCATTGACAAATCCACACCTGACTCCTGAAGAGTGCTTCTGATCTGTCAGACAGGTGTTTGGGTTTTTTTCTTTATTATAGAGAGAATTCTTCAGTCATCAGCTGGGGAGGCCTTCCTGGCCTGCCAATCCCTTTGTGATTAGTAAGCGCACCAGTGCTCTCTTCTTAATGACGTTCCAAACGGTTGATTTTGGTAAGCCTAAGGTTTGGCTGATATCTAAAATTTTTATTCTTGTTTCTCAGTCCCATAATGGCTTCTTTAACTTTTTTTGGCACAACTTTGTTCCTCATGTTGATAGACAGCAATAAAAGTTTCCAAAGGTGATGGAAAGACTGGAGGAAAGACTTGGTGCTGAGAGCTCTATTACACCTGCATTGAGGAGGCAATTAAACACACCTGAGCAATTACAAACGCTTGTGAAGCCATGTGTCCCAAACATTATGGTGCCCTGAAATGGGGGGGGGGGGGGGGTCTATGTATAAACACGGCTGTAATTTCTACATGGTGAAACCAAAATGTATAAAAATAACCTTTAATAAAACTGACAATGTGCACTTTAACCACATGTGATTTTTTTCTATTACAAATCTCAAATTGTGGAGTGCAGAGGCAAAAAATGATGGGTCTTTGTCTCAAACATTGTGGAGGGCACTGAATCTCCGCCTTAAATATATCCATTGACTTGGCCTCCACGGCCTTCTGTTCAAAGAATTCCACAGACGAATTCTATAGCTTAACGCCACAGACCACCCTCTGATTAGTGAAATTTCTCCCATCTCCTAAAAGAACGTCCTTTAATTCTGAGGCTATGACTTCTAGTCCTAGACTCTCCCACTAGTGGAAACTAGTAAATTGTCCCCTAGTGTGTAGGGAGTAGATGAAAAAGTGGGATAACTAGTGTGATCAGTGGTCAGCTTGGGCTGAAGGGTCTGTTTCCACGCTGTATCTCTGTTTGGAGTTTGCACGTCCTCTCTGTGACTGCATGGGTTTCCTCCCACACTTCAAAGACGTGCAAGTTTGTGGGTTAATTGGTGTGGAGGGGTGACTGGCAGTTGCCTGATGGGCCGAATGGCCTGTTTATGTGCTGGCTGGAGACAGAAACCCGGACAGAGACCAGGCCGATCGGGATTAAATAATTCACCAAAAAACTTCCAAACGGAAGATACCGCACTCCATCTGTCCCACCTCGTCCTTGTCTGAAGAAGGGTCTCCACCAGAAACGTCGCCCATTCTTATAGAATCTTATAGAAACATATACAATTCTCAAGGGATTGGACAGGCTAGATACAGGAAAAATATTTGCCATGTTGGGGTTGGGGGGGAGGGGGCAGAAACCAGGGATCACAGTTTAATAATAAGGGGTTGGCCATTTCGGACTGAGATGAGGAAAAACAATTTCAACCAGAGAGTTGTGAATCAATGGAATTCTCTGTCACAGAAAGCAGTGGAGGCCAATTCACTAGATGTTTTCAAGAGATAGTTAGATTTGGCCCTTGGGGCTAACGGAATCAAGGGATATGGGGGAAAAGCAGGAATGGGGTACTGATTCTGGATGATCAGCCATGATCATATTGAATGGCAGTGCTGGCTCGAAGAGCCGAATGGCCTACTATTGCACCTATTTTCTAAGTTTCTATGTAACATCCTCTCCACATCCACTCTATTCGAGCCTTTCACTGTTTGGTACGTTTCAATGAGGTCCCCCCTCTCACACTTCTAAACTCACTTTGTGACGGGGTTGGGGAGTGTGTCACACTTATCCTCCCTGTTTCTTCAGAGATACTGCCTGACCCACTGAGTTACTCCACCTGTTTGTGTCTTATCTTCTCATGTTGTGAGTTGGGGTAGATGTGCAGGCAGATGGGGGTAGGGCTCTGGAAAAAGGGACAAAGTGCTGGAGGACCTCGGGGGCCATGCAGCATCTGTGGTGGGGGCAGGAAGGGGTGGCCTCATATCTGGAGGTTTCCCCCAAGATGGACACAAAAAGCTGGAGTAATTCAGCACGACAGGCAGCATCTCTAGAGAGAAGGAATGGGTGACGTTTCAGGTCAAGACCTTTCTCCAAACTGAGAGATATGGAAGGGTAGGGTGTGAAAGCGTAAGATCAAAGGAGACAAAGTTCAAGGAAAATGTAGGGTCATTGTTGGCTGAGCGGAAGGTGACATTGAGGCGTACAAAGTGAAATATAACCAGGAGGACAGTCAGGCTGGTCGGAGAATTGAATGGGGGAGAGATGGATATAGCTTCCACTGCACCATCTTGTGGAATAAGGTTCTAGGGCAGCACACAGTGGTGCAGTGAACAGAGCTGCTGCCTCACAGTGCCAGAGACCTGGGTTTGATCCTGACTTTGGGTGCTGTCTATGTGGTGTTTGCACGTTCTCCCTGCGACCGCGTGAGTTTCCTCCTGGTGCTCCAGTTTCCCCTCGCGTCCCAAAGACGAGGAACTCAAGACTGGGCGGTGGGAGGGGAGGCAGGAGCTGCAATCAATGCAGGGGAGGGGAGGAAGAAACCTAAAAAAAGGTGCAGGAGTAGGCCATTTGGCCCTTCGAGCCAGCACCGCCATAGCTGATCATCCAGAATCAGTACAACATTCCTGCTTTCTCCCCATAACCCTAAGAGTTATATCTAACTCTCTTGAAAACATCCAGTGAATTGACCTCCACTGCCTTCTGTGGCAGAGAATTCCACAGGTTCACAACTCTGGGTGAAAAGGTTTTTCCTCATCTCAGTCCAAAATGGCCTTCCCCTTATTCTCAAATTGTGACCCCTGGTTCTGGTCTGCCTTGACATCGAGAACATTTCCCCTGCATCTACCCCTTCCAATCCTTTTAAGAATTTTATGTTTCTGTAAGATACCCTCTCATCCTTCTAAATTCCAGCGAATACAATCCCAGTTGACCCATTCTTTCATCACATGTCAGTCCCGCCATCTCAGGAATTAACCTGGTGAACCTTAATTGGCGATGAACTCGAGCAGGGGTTGGCAACCTATGTCCCCCAGGCCAAATGTAACACAAAATAATCCGGACCGCAGGCGGATTTTTTCCCCCGTAATCATCTGGCCCACTGAGCTCTGGCTGTACCACGTCCTGCGCAAAACCACTAGCACCTTCTGTGAACAGGTTTAAGAAAGAACTGCAGATGCTGGAAAAATCGAAGACAGACAAAAAATGCTGGAGAAACTCAGAGGGTGGGACACGCAAGGATTGCACGAGGCTGCCTCACCCGCTGAGTTTCTCCAGCATTTTTGTCTACCTTCTTTGAACATGTGATTTGTTGCCTGCCATCATGGGATCCATGTGTACATGTGATTAGATGTGGCCCGCCATCTGCTCACAGACATGCGTCCTGGCCCCTATGCAGAACAAGGTTGCCGACCTCTGGACTAGAGGTGCAGGGTACCGCTAACCGGAAACCCGCCCGGAGGGGAGGGAGGGCCGGTGCACCGACCGGCTGCGGAAGGGGTTAAAAGGCCTTGACGGGGGAGTTGGCCACTGGAGGCCCTGCAGCAGACTGGGGGTTCGGCTGGACCAGGCGCTGCCCCAAGAGGCCGAGCATGTGGACTGGACGCAGCCTACAGCGGTGGAGGAAAGCACCGCTATGTTCCTTTTAAAATCTTTTTATTAATTTTTTTCAAAAACAAAAACAAAACAACACAAAAATAACAACAATGATAAACATAACAGTGATATTGATACATAGGGATCAGGATTACATTAATAACAAGTATGACCTAAGTACGAGTCCAGTGTTAAAATTACTCATTGTGTATAGTAGCAATGTTACAACATTTTGAGATTTAAAAAATCAAGTGCAATTTATCCCATCTGACAAAGCATAAAAAGAAGTTTAATTTGACACCTAATTCACTTTCATATCTTCAGTATTAAAAAAAGTTATGGCCTTTTTTATACTGGGAAATTAGCATCTTGTTCCCTATTGCTTTTCCATTGACTTAACACAAAAGCTGTGATCGAGGACAATCAAAAGCCCATAACTTTCTCAAAAATTAAGAACTGAAAGAAATGTTCAGTTATTGTAGATTGAAGCATTCAGAAACAAAAATAGAAACAATCTTCCTTGGATGACCTGAAGTTAAAGCATATAATTAGTCAGTTACCTAATTACAAAATTAAATTACTAGATCTAAACATCTATCCATTTCTTAAGAAAAGATTAACATTTTTAAATAACCCAAGAGTCCAAATAACATTCACACAAGAATTCACAATATAACATGATTTTTAAATCTCATTGTTATGAATTTATAGGCCAAATGGAAGGAATTTAGTGTTTAATTCCCGTAAAAAATAGTGGTCATTTAAATCATCTTGCGAGTAGGATTTTGTGGAGCGTGATCATTTGAAACGTTGCGGTTTGCGGTGAATTTAAACCCCATTCGGCACGAGAAACACTGCCGGTCCGTATGGGGCCTAAATCACCTTTTTGCAACGTAAAATTTGGATTAAAGTAATCCTAAGAAGCAAGTTTATATGTAAAACTAGACTAAGTCCCAGCATCACACGGGAAGGCTGGCCACCAACGCAATATTCCACGTCTCCACCAATTCCAATATTACTCGCCAGTGTAGGGGGGAGGTGGGGGTGGGCTTTCTGTTGCGTTAGCATTGGTGTTGCGGACCGAAGGTACTGGTTTCCAGAGGGCTAGTATCGACATTGTGCGCCGAAAGGTTTCTTGGGCTGGAAGCCAACTGTTGCAATGATTTAAAAAGCCAAGCCAAGGCAAACAATTTGGCCGCAGCCACCAGACAACGAAAATCCATTTTGTGAACACAAACTCTTCAAAAAGGTGAGGCAAACAATTGGGCAGCAAGCTGCCACCTGACAAAGAAAATTCATTTTGTGAACACAACATTTTTTTTAAAGAGCCGTGGCAAACAATTGGGCAGCAAGCAGCCAAATGACAACCAATATTCATTTTGTGAACACAAATGTTTTGAAAAAAAGGCAAGGCAAACAATTGGGCGGCAGCCACCTGACAACCAAAATCCATTTTATGAACACAGACTCTTTAAAAAGGCGAGGCATACAATTGGGCCTCAGCCATCTGAGAACCAAAGTCCATTTTGTGAGCACAAACTCTTTAAAAAGGTGAGGCAAGCAATTGGGCCGCAGCCACCTGACAACCAAAATCAATTTGTGAACACAAACTCTTCAAAAAGGCGAGGGAAGCAATTGGGCCGCAGCCACCTGATAACTAAAATCCATTTTGTGCACACAAACACTTCAAAAAGGCAAGGCAAACAATTGGGCTGCAGTCACCTGACAACCAAAATCCATTTTGTGACCATAAACTTTTTTTTTAAAGGCGAGGCAAACAATTGGGCGGCAAGCAACCACCTGACAACCAAAATCCATTTTGTGAACACAAACTTAAAAAAAAAGGTGAGGCAAAGAATTGGGCAGCAAGCAGCCACCTGACAACCACAATTTATTTTGTGAACACAAACGTTTTTTTTAAGGCGAGACAAACACATAGGCAGCAGCCACATCAAGGGGACTCACTGTGGAGTAGACGTCCATTCAGTGTTATTCACAGCTTAGACAGCCGTGACAATCTCACTTCCTGCGTCTGGCAGAGACTGAATGACGCACGACACTTCCGGGTTTTATAGTCCCTCCCCCTCTCCCCTGCCGCCAGCAGGGGCAGTAGCGAGGACAGAGAGAATGGGGATTTAAAAAAAAGACATTAATATCTCTCTCATTTTGCATCAATGGGAAAAATCCTCTGGGCCAGGAAGGCGGAGGGGGTCTCTAGGGAGGTGGCCAAAAATGGCGGCCGTAGGTGGCGGCGTTCTCTCGGAAATCGCAGCACAGTGGATCAAAAGCGGTCAAGATCAGACATTTAGTAACATAGATAAACGGCTTACCTTTATTTGTCCCATATGGGAGATCCGTCCCTTTGACGTCGTTGACGGCATTAGAAGTCGATTTTTATTTTACTCTTGCGATTAAATTATCCAGCGATGTTTTTAAAAAACTTCATAGAACGGATGTCAGAGCGATTTCTCTGCAGCAGCTGAACAGTCTGAGAAAGATCGACTCAGACAGGCAGGAGAAAACGGCATTTTAATCCCGCCCCCTCTCAAAGGCGCCAAAGTCGCGCGCACAGCTAGTGGCAGAACTGCAGTGCCGCTGAAGGTAACTTTTGGAGCATCCCGGTCTTTATGTAAATATAGTAAAAGTATTTAAAAGAGAACTTGTATATATAAAAACAAAAAGATATAAAGAAAATAAGAGAAAAAAGACTAAAACAAAACCCCCTAAACTAAAAAAAAGCAAAACAAAACAAAAAAGGCGAGGCAAAAAATTGGGTAGCAAGCAGCCACCTGACATCCAAAAATCATTTTGCGAACACAAACGTTGTGAAAAAAAGGCGAGGCAAACAATTGGGCAGCAAGCAGCCACCTGAGAACGAAAATTCATTTTGTGAACATAAACTTTAAAAAAAAAGATGAGGCAAACAATTGGGCAGCAAGCAATCACCTGACAACTAAAATCCATTTTCAGAACACAATCTATTCAAAAAGGTGAGGCATACAATTGGGCCGCAGCCATCTGACAACTAAAATCCATTTTGTGAACACAAACTTTTTTTTTAAAAAGGCAAGGTAAACAATTGGGCAGCAAGCAGCCACCTGACATCCAAAATTCATTTTGTGAACACAAACATTTAAAAAAAAAAGTGAGGGAAACAATTGGGTAGCAAGTAGCCACCTGACAACCAAAATTCATTTTGTGAACACAATTTCTTTTTTAAAAAGGCATGGCAAAGAGTTGGGTCACAGCCACCTGACAACCAAATTCCATTTTGTGAACACAAACTCTTTAAAAAGGTGAGGCAAACAATTGGGCCGCAGCCACCTGCCAATCAAAATCCATTCACAACCAAAAATTCATTTTGTGAACACAAACATTTGGAAAAAAAAGGCGAGGCAAACAATTAAGCAGCAAGTAGCCACCTGACAACCAAAATTAATTTTGTAAACGCAAACTCATTTTTTAAAAAGGCGAGGCAAACAAATGGCCACAAGGAGCCACCTGACAACCAAAATTCATTCTGTGAACACAAACGTTTAGAAAAAAAGGCGAGGCAAACAATTAGGCAGCAAGCAGCCACCTGACATCCAAAATTCATTTTGTGAACACAAACTTTTTTCAAAAAAGCCGAGGCAAACAATTAGGCAGCAAGCAGCCACCTGACAACCAAAATTAATTTTGTGAACACAAATTTATTTTTTAAAAGGCGAAGCAAACAATTGGGCCGCAGCCACCTGACAACCAAATTCCATTTTGTGAACACAAACTCTTTAAAAAGGCGAGGCAAACGATTGGGCCGCAGACACCTGACAACCCAAATCCATTTTGTGAACACAAACTTTTGGAAAAAAAAAGGCGAGGCAAACAATTGGGCAGCAAGCAGCCACCTGACATCCAAAATTGATCTTGTGAACACAAACATTTTAAAAAAAAAGTGAGGGAAACAATTGGGTAGCAAGTAGCCACCTGACAACCAAAATTCATTTTGTGAACACAATTTATTTTTTAAAAAGGCATGGCAAACAATTGGGCCACAGCCACCTGACAACCAAATTACATTTTGTGAACACAATCTCTTTAAAAAGGCAAGGCAGACAATTGGGCTGCAGCCACCTGACATCCAAGTTCCATTTTGTGAACACAAAGTTTTTTTAAAAAGGCGAGGCAAATAATTGGGTAGCAAGTAGCCACCTGGCATCCAAAAATCATTTTGCGAACACAAACGTTTTGAAAAAAAGGTTAGGCGAACAATTACGCAGCAAGCAGCATCTTGACATCCAAAATTCATTTTGTGAACACAAACTCTTTAAAAAGGCGAGGCAAACAATTGGGCCGCTGCCGCCTGACAACCAAAATCCATTTTGTGAACACAAACTCTTTAAAAAGGTGAGGCAGATAATTGGCCGTAGCCACCTGCCAACCACAGTCGATTTTGTGAACACAAACTCTTCAAAGCTGCGAGGCAAACAATTGGGCCGCAGCCACCTGACATCCAAATTCCATTTTGTGAACACAAACTATTTTTTTAAAAGGCGAGGCAAATAATTGGGTAGCAAGCAGCCACCTGACATCCAAAAATCATTTTGCGAACACAAACGTTTTGAAAAAAAGGCGAGCAAACAATTGGGCAGCAAGCAGCCACCTGAGAATGAAAATTCATTTTGTGAACACAAACATTTTTTTTTTAAAGTGAGGGAAACAATTGGGTAGCAAACAGCCACCTGACAACCACAATCGATTTTGTGAACACAAACTTTTTTTTAAAAAGCGAGGCAAACAATTGGGCAGCAAGCAGTCACCTGACAACCAAAATCCATTTTGAGAACACAAACTATTCAAATGGCGAGGCATACAATCGGGCAGCAGCCATCCGACAACTAAAATCAATTTTGTGAACACAAACTCTTTAAAAAGGCGAGGCAGACAATTGGGCCGCAGCCACAAGAAAATCAAAATTCATTTTGTGAACACAAACTCTTCAAAACTGCGAGGCAAACAATTGGGCCGCAGCCACCTGACATCCAAATTCCATTTTGTGAACACAAACTATTTTTTTAAAAGGCGAGGCAAATAATTGGGTAGCAAGCAGCCACCTGACATCCAAAAATCATTTTGCGAACACAAACGTTTTGAAAAAAAGGCGAGCAAACAATTGGGCAGCATGCAGCCACCTGAGAACGAAAATTCATTTTGTGAACACAAACATTTTTTTTTTTTTAAGTGAGGGAAACACTTGGGTAGCAAACAGCCACCTGACAACCACAATCGATTTTGTGAACACAAACTCTTTAAAAAGGCGAGGCAAACAATTGGGCCTCAGCCACGTGACAACCAAAATCCATTTTGTGAACACAAATTCTTTAAAAAGGTGAGGCAAACTATTGGGCCGCATGCATCTGACAACCAAATTCCATTTTGTGAACACAAACTTTTTTTTAAGAAAGCGAGGCAAACAATTGGGCAGCAAGCAGCAAGCTGACAACCAAAATCCATTTTGTGAACAAAACTTAAAAAAAAAGGCGAGGCAAACAATTGGACTGGAATCAGCCACCTGACAATCAAAATTCATTTTCTGAACACAAACTTTTTTTAAAAAAAGGCGAGGCAAGGAATTGGGCAGCAAGCAGCCACCTGAAACCAAATTCCATTTTGTGAACACAAACGTTTTTTTAAAAGGCGAGGCAAACAAATGGGCAGCATGCAGCCACCTGACAATGAAAATTCATTTTGTGAACACACAGTATTATAAGAAAATCGAGGCAAACAATTGGACTGCAAGCAGCCACCTGACAACCACAATTCATTTTGTGAACACAAACTTTTTTTAAAAAAGGCGAGGCAAACAATTGGGCAGCAAGCAGTCACCTGACAACTAAAATCCATTTTGAGAACACAAACTATTGAAATGGCGAGGCATACAATCGGACCGCAGCCATCTGACAACTAAAATCAATTTTGTGAACAAAAACTTTTTTTTAAAAAGGTGAGGGAAACAATTGGGCAGCAAGCACCCACCTGACAACTAAAATTCAATTTGTGAACACAAATATCTTTTTTTAAAAGGTGTGGCAAACAATTGGGCCACAGCCACCTGACAAACAAATTCCATTTTGTGAACATAAACTCTTTAAAAAGGCGAGGCAGACAATTGGGCCGCAGCCACCTGACAACCAAAAATCATTTTGTGAACACAAACTCTTTAAAAAAAGGCGAGGCAAACAATTGGGCCACTGTCACCTGACAACCAAATTCCATTTTGTGAACATAAACTCTTTAAAAAGGCGAGGCAGACAATTGGGCCGCAGCCACCTGACAACCACAATCCATTTTGTGAACACAAACTCTTCAAAATTGTGAGGCAACCAATTGGGCCGCAGCCACCTGACAATGAAAATCATTTTGTGAACACAAACTTTTTTTTAAAAAGGCGAGGCAAATAATTGGGCAGCAAGCAGTCACCTGACAACCAAAATTCATTTTGTGAACACAAACATTTGGGAAAAAAAGGCGACGCAAACCATTAGGCAGCAAGAAGCCACCTGACATTCAAAATTCATTTTGTGAACACATTTTTTTTTAATAGGGGAGGCAAACAATTGGGCGCAGCCCTCTGACAACCAAATTCGTTTTGTGAACACAAACTCTTTAAAAAGGCGAGGCAATCAATTGGGCCGCAGCCACCTGACAACCAAAATCCATTTTGTGAACACAAACTCTTTAAAAAGGTGAGGCAAACAATTGGGCCATAGCCACATGACAAACAAAATCCATTTTGTGAACACAAACTCTTCAAAAATCCGAGGCACACAATAGGGCAGCAAGCAGCCACCTGACAACCAAAATCCATTTTGTGAACATAAACTGTAAAAAAAAAGGCGAGGCAAACAATTGAACTACAAGCAGGTACCTGACAACCAAAATTCATTTTATGAACACAATCTTTTTTTTTAAAGGCAATGCAAACAATTGGGCCGCATCCATCTGACAACTAAAATCCATTTTGTGGACATAAACTGTTTTTTAAAAAGCAAGGCAAACAATTGAGCAGCAAGCAGCCACCTGACAACCAAAATTCATTTTGTGAACACAAACTTTTGGAAAAAAAGGCGAGGCAAACAATTAGGCAGCAAGCAGCCACCTGACAGCCAAAATTCATTTTGTGAACACAAACTTTTGGAAAAAAAGGCGAGGCAAACAATTAGGCAGCAAGCAGCCACCTGACAACCAAAATTCATTTTATGACCACAATCTTCTTTTTAAAAGGGCAAGGCATCCTATTGGGCAGCAAGCAGTCACCTGACAACCAAAATCCATTTTGAAAACACAAACTCTTCAAAAAGGCGAGGCATACAATTGGGCCGCATCCATCTGACAACTAAAATCCATTTTGTGGACATAAACTGTTTTTTAAAAAGGCAAGGCAAACAATTGAGCAGCAAGCAGCCACCTGACAACCAAAATTCATTTTGTGAACACAAACTTTTGGACAAAAAGGCGAGGCAAACAATTAGGCAGCAAGCAGCCACCTGACAGTCAAAATTCATTTTGTGAACATAAACTCATTTTTTAAAAAGGCGAGGCAAACAATTTGCAGCAAGCAGTCACCTGACAAACAAAATCAATGTAGAGAACACACTCTCTTCAAAAATGTGAGGCATACAACTAAAATCCATTTTGTGAACACAAACTTTTATTTGAGAAGGCGAGGCAAACAATTGGGCAGCAAGCAGCCACCTGACAACCAGAATTCATTTTTGTAACACAAATTTGTTTTAAGAAGGGAGGCAAACATTAGGCAGCAAGCAGCCACCTGACAACCGATTTCCATTTTGTGAACACAAACTTTTTTTTAAAAAGGCGAGGCAAACAATTGGGCAGCAAGCAGACACCTGACAACCAAAATCCATTTTGAGAACACAAACTCTTCAAATGGCGAGGCATACAATCGGGCCGCAGCCATCTGACAACTAAAATCCATTTTTGAACACAAACGTTTATTTGAGAAGGTGAGGCAAACAATTGGGCAGCAAGCAGCAACCTGACAACCAAAATACATTTTGTGAACACAAACTTAAAAAAAAAGGCGAAGCAAACAATTGGACTGGAAGCAACCACCTGACAACCAAAATTCATTTTCTTTTTCTTTGTTAAGTTTTTTTATTAGATAGAAGCAATTACATAATTTTTAAAAAAAGATACGTGTTTATTGTTGACATAATAAAAATCATTTTGTTCTTTGTAGATATACATAATCAGTTAAAATTCATTTTCTGAACACATTTTTTTTTTAAAGGCGAGGCAAACAATTGGGCAGCAGGCAGCCACCTGACAACGAAAATTCATTTTATGAACACAAACTTTTGGAAAAAATGGCGAGGCAAACAATTTGGCAGCAAGCAGCCACCTGACAACCAAATTTCATTTTGTGAACACAAACTCATTTTTTAAAAAGGCGAGGCAAACAATTGGGCAGCAAGCAGCCACCTGACAACCAAAATTCATTTGTGAAGACAAATTTATTTTTTAAAAGGCGACGCAAACAATTGGGCCGCACCCACCTGACAACCAAAATCCATTTTGTGAACACAAACTCTTTAAAAACGTGAGGCAAACAATTGGGCAGCAGCCACTTAACAACCAAAATGCATTTTGTGAACACAAACTCTTCAAAAAGCCGAGGCATACAATTGGGCCACAGCCACCTGCCATCCAAAATCCATTTTGTGAACACAAACTGTTCATAAAGGCGAAGCAACCAAAATTCATTTTGTGAACACAAACTTTATTGAAAAAAATTTGAGGCAAACAATTGGGCAGCAAGCAGCCACCTGACAACCAAAATCCATTTTGTAAACACAAGTTTTTTTCAAAAAAAGGCGAGGCAAACAATTGGGCAGCAAGCAGCTACCTGACAAACAAAATTCATTTTGTGAACACAAACTTTTAGAAAAAAAAGTCGAGGCAAACAATTGGGCAGCAAGCAACCACCTGAGAAGCTAAATCCATTTTGTGAACACTAACTTTTTTTAAAAAAAAGGCGAGGCAAACAATTGGGCAGCAGGCAGCCACCTGACAACCAAAATTAACTGTGTGAACACAATTTTTTTTTAAAGCCAAGGTAAACAATTGGGTAGCAAGAAGCCAAATGACAACCAAAATCAATTTTGGGAATACAAACTCTTCACAAGGGCGTGGCAAGCAATTGGGTTGCAGCCACCTGTCAACCAAAATCCATTTTGTGAACACAAACTCTTCAAAAAGCTGTGGCAAGCAATTGGGCCACAGCCACCTGACAGCCAAAATCCATTTTGTGTACACATACTCTTTAAAAAGGCAAGGCAAACAATTGGGTCGCAGCCACTTGACAACTAAAATCCATTTTATGAACAGAACCCTTTTTTAAGACTTCCGGTGGCGCTATGGAGTAAGTGGAACTCGCGCCAACCAGCTCCACAAAATTGATGAAAAAACGGGGAAAAACGGGGTGAATTAAAGCTACTCACCAGAGGAGAATGGGTGAGAATGGCACCGGCAGCTTTACAAAGGTGCGTGACGTCATCAGGCGCGCGACTTTACCGACGGTATGTCGATTCAACGTACCCCTCCCCCCCAGAAAGAAAAAATCTGCACCGAAAAAAGAAGTAGGCCCGATTGGAGCCTCGGGCTCGAGTTTGACTGCCTCCCAGGAAGACATCTCAAGGAGGAAATCCGAGATGGAAGACCTTAAAACTATTATTATGGGTGAGCTGAAAAAATGTAAAGGAATATAAAGAAGATTTATAGATCCTTAGAGCAGATATCCAACTGTTTAAAGAACAAGTAAAAGATGAATTAAAAAAGAAGTTATAATCACAGTAAAGACTATGATTGATGACTGGAAAACAAGGGCGGATGCTGCTCGGCAACAACAGATGGATGCCGTCAATCTTAAAGTCGGTGGGATGGAGCCGGTGGTTGATTTCAAGCTGGAACCTATTTTAAGGTCACTTGATCAACAACATGGGGCAATAAAGGAACTGACTAGTATTGCCGATTCAAGTGCTAAGGCGAATGAGAAACTTCTCTCCAAGAACAAACGTTTATCAGAATTATTAAACAAAATAACTGAGAAATGTATTGACTTGGAGGGACGTCAAAGGCGCCAGAACTTGCGTATTGTTGGAGTGCGTGAAGGCAGAGAGGGAGATCAAGATCCTCGAGAATTTGCTGCAAAACTTCTAAAAAATGTTTTGAATTTGGATCAAGAACCCCTGCTTGGCCGAGCGCACAGGGCACTGAGACGACTCCCAAAGAGGGGCTCGCCCCCAAGACAACTGATTGTGAAAGTGGTTTATGACCACATCTTGGAAGATATGATGAAGATAATAATTCGTAAGAAAAATCTTAACTACGATGGAGATAAGATCATCTTATTCAGAGAATACCCTGCGGAAGTGGCCAAGAGAAGAGCTTTATTTACTGAAACAAGAAGCATCCTTAAGAATATGAGGGATATGAGAAATGGCCTGATGCATCCTGCTACACTAAGAGTAAGCTATGATAACAAAGAGCATCACTTCATCAAGCATACAGAAGCACTTGAATTTGCTCGTTATATCGAGAAGAAGCTGGAAGAGGAAGAAGTAGTGGAAGAAGAAGAAGATGCGGATGAAGAATAGTGAACTTGAACTATACTTAACATTTACCTGATGGTACTGTTGATCCAGAGAGAAGGAGGAAGAATAACGGACTTTTAAAATCACTGGTTAAGGATGGTTTATGGATTACTAATAAAAAACTAACATATAATAGAAATAGCTTAGTATTAACTATCACTTAAAATCGCATGTCATTCCTCCTAAAATAGTTAAAATCGACAGTAGTAGTCAAAATTATCAAGCATTAATAAGCATTTAAATTTAACGCCCCACCTCTATATATATAGCCCTTAAGGCATATATGGAGTTGGAACTATAAACATCTTTTTTTTTAATAACGGAAGGCAGTAGATTAATAGCCACGCTAGTGTGGCTTACACTAACTACACTAAATTTAGTTGTAGTCACTCTTTTTTTTCTGCACATCACTAACACCACTAATATATATATATTTTTTTTTAATTTCGTTTCTTATATTTTATGTAATGTACTATATTATTTTAGTTATGATTGGTATTATACAGTTGGTTTGAAGAGATATGTATGTAAGATAAAGTTACTAGTATTAAAACTCATCGATCTGAAACATGGGTATGTGATTGGGATGGATATGCTGAGAGATCTACATTATAATCCACCTTAATAATAAAATGCAAGACATTAATATGAAAATTGGGGGTGATGGAATCACCTTCTGCAGTTGGAACGTAAAGGGAATTAACGAACCAATTAAAAGAGGTAAGGTTTTGGCTCAGTTAAATAGAATCGAAACAGACATAATTTTTCTTCAAGAGACGCATCTTAAAAAGGATGCGCAATATAGACTAACAGCAAAATGGATTTCTAAAGTGTTTCATTCTTCATTTACACATAAGTCTAGAGGGGTTGCAGTACTTATTCGTAAAGGCATTCCATTTAAACATAACTCAACAATAGAAGATACTGATGGTAGATACATAATAGTTACGGGTGAATTATATTCAAAGAAAGTCATTCTTATGAACATATATGGACCCTACTTCGATAATCCGTTGTTTTTTAAGAAAATATTTAATACTATTCCTATAGTTACACAACATAATCTAATAATTGGGGGTGATTTAAACTGTACTTTAGATAATTATCTAGATAGATCATCAACTAAAAGGAAAGCTATATCTAAATCAAGCAAACTCTTAAATTATTTTATTAGTACCGCAAATGTCAAGGATGTTTGGAGAACTGATAATCCCTCTGGTCGGGAATACTCATTTTACTCTCCGGTATTCGGAACCTATTCAAGGATAGATTATTTTTTAATAGATTCAAAGTTAATTCCATTCACGTATGATTCAAAATATCATAATATTATTATTTCGGATCATGCCCCATTAACATTTAAGATTAACTTAAAGGGTATAACTAATAAATACTCTCAATGGAGATTCAACCCTCAAATATTAAACGATAAGGGTTGTTATGATTATCTGGTTAAACAGATTAAACTGTTCTTTGAGACTAATGATAAACCTAGAATTTCTTTGTCACTTCTATGGGACACATTTAAAGCCTTTATCCGTGGTGCTATAAGATCCGCGCAAGCACACCTTAATAAGGAAAACCGAAATTAAATAAAGCAATTAGATATTGAAAATGCAATACCCCCATCTAGGGTGATA
Organism: Raja brachyura; assembly: GCA_963514005.1. Next base: position 34,441,651 of record OY740805.1, read on the forward strand.
TATAATAAAATTGCAACATCAAAATATAAGCTAAATGAAATATACTAAAATTATGTTATTAAACTTTTCCAACAGACTAAAGAAGTATACTTTGAATTTGGGGATAAACCACAAAAACTTTTGTCACGACAACTTAGAAAATTAGACGTGGAAAAAATGATACATAAAATCAGATCTGAACAAGGAGAAATACTAACTTTACCAAAAGAAATTAATGACAGATTTCTGCATCACTATCAAAAACTTCATTCAACTAAACTGACAGGTCAATCTGATGGAATGGAAACATTCCTACATAAATGTCATATTAAAGGTTTAGATCAGGAAGGAAGAGTCTTGCTAGATGCTGAAATATCAGTAAAAGACATTGAGGAATCAATTAGATCAATGAAAAATGGAAAAGCTGCTGGCCCCGATGGTTCAGGTGTTGAATTTTATAAGAAGTTTCATGATTTGATTTCCCCACATTTACAAACAATATATAAATACGCCTAAGAACAAGGAAAGTTACCAGAAACTTTAAATGAGTCCACAATTACACTCATTCCTAAAGCAGATAAGGATCTGGAAGATCCAGGATCATATAGACAATTGCTCTTCTAAATACTGATCAAAAAATATTAACTAAAATCTTATCTCAAAGGTTAAGTTTAGTGATTAATAAATTAATACATCATGATCAATGATGACCGGGCTTCTCCCCTGGTCCCGGGGCCGCACTGCCCGAGTCTCCCCCCGACCCCCGGGGACTCTCTGATTCTCTGCTTCTCCCCCCAGTCTCCATCACCCTGGATGTGGAAACAGCGAATACGCTGCTCGAGGTGTCTGAGGATCGGAAGAGGGTGAGATGGACCGAGACACAGAGGAGTCTCCCTGACACCAGGAAGAGGTTTACAGACAGTCCGTGTGTGTTGGGATTGAAGGGATTCACATCGGGGAGACATTCCTGGGAGGTGGAGGTGGCGGGGAGTCAGTACTGGTGTCCGGGAGTCGCCGCAGAGTCTGTGGAGAGGAAGAGAGGGGTCACACTGACCCCGGAGACTGGAGTCTGGAGCATCAGGCGGTTGTATGATGTGTTTGTTGCAGTAACCTCCCCTCCATCCCCTCTCCCCGCCCGTCCCATCCCCGGGAGCGTGGGAGTTTATCTCAGTTACGAGTCCGGGACAGTTTCATTTTACGACGCGGACACCAAGTCCCATGTCCACACCTTCACTGGGAATAAATTCACGGAGAAACTTTATACTTTCTTCTAGACTTGGGATGAAAACAACTGGCTGAGAATCTGCTCCGGTTCCGCTCTGTGTGTGTAAAAGGGTCGGGTCCCGGGACCGGCGTCAGGAGCGGGGCTCAGGGGCTGTGGGGCAGAAACCCGGTGGACAACAGGTCGGCGCTGAACGGCTCACATTTAATCCCCAAATTCTGCGTTGCAAAACCCCAGTGAGCGCGGAAATAAAACCAGGGGGAATGTAAATGTGGGAAGAGTGAAATAAACAGCAACTGAAATCAGAGCTGTCTGTCGATCCGTTCATTTCAACGCGTTAACTGCGTCACTTCTTGGTTCCGCCACTAGATGGCAGCAAAGCCACGTGGTGCGACCACAGACCAGGTGTAAAGGGCCTGTCACACTAGCGCGCGATTAGACGCGATAAGCGCGATAAATTCGGACGCGGGGGTCGCGTGGGGGTCAGGCGATCCCGGTGCGAGTGAAGGGCCTGTCACACTAGCGCGCGATAACACGCGCGACGTCCGAAGGAAGGACGTTATTTTTCATCACGTGACGATGCGCATGAGCATGCGCGTTGCACGACGTCGGGCAGTGACGTCATCACGCAACGCCACGCTGAAGACGCACAACGTCAAAACGTCATCACGTTCCGCGCGACAGGATTTTGCCGCGCGATATTTTTAAGCAGTGTCGGTTTTTGGACACTACGCGCGATGTCGACACCAGCTCCACACGAGTCCGCGGAACTCCACGAGACTCCGGCGATCGCAGTGGGTCAGGGTCACGCGAGGCCGGACGACTAAAGCGACCACGGTAGGTCGCGCTTGTCGCGTCTAATCGCGCGCTAGTGTGACAGGCCCTTTACTTTGAGAATTAACTTTGACAATTGCAGAAACAGCGGGAATCTGATTTAATAAGTGAATTTTGTGACCTGTTACCACACCCGCGGCCCAAACCAAATGCATGGCTGAAAATGTGGAATTAAAGGAGATATTGCCCAAAATATTTAGCAAGTCAGGCGCCATCTGCAAGGTAAAACAGACCTTAAATTTCAGATCTAATGCTGATTGTAAATGATTATGTTACACAGGTCTGGGGTTTAAAGTCATCTTTAATAGTAACACATAGTATAGCGGTACAGCTGGTTGTTAGCTGTTAATTCATCGCTACCGCTTCCAAGACAACTTAATGTAGGAAATGAGTGTCAATATAAAACCTACAGTAAGGTGGAGTTATCTGTCAGGCGGTCTACTGATACGACCCGAACGTGTACGGACAAACCTCTCTCTCTCCGTACCAGAAAAGTGGGGGAGGGAGGCAGTGAACCCGGAAGCGAGAAAGCAGCTGGGGACACTTTAGGTGACCGATAGGGTGAGCTTGCGGGAGAGGTAGTGTTGCTGTTAGACTGGGTCACCGGTCGAGGTGGAGAACGGGACACGCTGGGACTCGTCGTGGCCACGGCAGCAGAGGGTTTGAACAGCAGGGGTGGAGCAAAAGGATCGGCTGGTGGCGGACGAGGTTCTTTTACAAGCAGCAACTGTTGGCGGCTCCGTCATTACAGGGCACCATCGACGTCGACAAGGTAGGAGCGGGATCCCTTAGACGGGCCAACAACGAAACCTAGACGGGTAGTGAGTCGGTGGATTTCTTTGCTACAGAAGACTGTGGAGGCCGTCAGTGGATATTTTTAAGGCAGAAATAGATGGACTTGATTACTAAGGGTATCAGAGGTTATCGGGGAAAGGCAGGAGATTGGGGTTTGGAGGGAGAGATAGATCAGCCATGATTGAATGGCGGAGTAGACGATGGGCCCCATGACTTAATTCTGTTCCTATCACTTATGGCCTGCTGAGTTTTTGTCCATTTGAACATAATACTCTCAAGTGCAGCCTCACCAATCAATTGGACAAAGTGAGTGCTGTAGTCTTTGCAGATTGCACACTGAAACACGTGAAGCTCCCCCTGTCAGTCCAAGCTTAGGTTGGGTTACCAAGTCATGGGTTCCCAGGAGATTTTTAAATTAATTAATGAACACGTTTTAACACTGCTGTCTGTCTATCCATTTTTACTGAACAGAATGATTTAGAAATAAACACATCTGTTTTGTTGAATGGCACCGTGGATAACTTCCTGGAACTTCAATTCTGCATCTCATGTCACCCCCATGACCAAAGCTTCAAAGAGTTGCCAATCTTTGAAGCCGGGATGAGGCTGGGGGCGTGGCCCTTGTCACGGGCGGAGGGCAGGACAATGGGAGCACCGTGAGTTATGTCATAGAATCATATAAAATAGGGAACAATCGGGAACAATCTTCCTGCATCTAACCTGTGCAACTACTCAACAATTTTGTAAGTCTCTATAAGATCCCCCCTCAATCTTCTAAATTCCAGCGAGTACAAGCCGAGTCTATCCAATTTTCTTCATATGGAAGTCCTGCCATCCCAGGAATCAGTCTGGTGAACCTTCTCTGTACTCCCTCTATGGCAAAAATGTCTTTCCTCAGATTAGGAAACCAAAACTGTACGCAATATTCCAGGTGTGGCCTCACCAAGACCCTGTACAACTGCAGTAGAACCTCCCTGCTCTTGTACTCAAATCCTTTTGCTATGAATGCCAAGATACCATTCGCTTTCTTCGCAGCCTGCTGCACCTGCATGCCTACTTTCAATGACTGGTGTTCCATGACACCCAGGTCTCGTTGCATCTCCCCTTTTCCTAATCGGCCACCGTGCAGATAATAGCCTACCCTCCTGTTTTTGCCACCAAAGTGGATAACCTCACATTTATCCACATTATACTGCAGCTGCCATGCATTTGCCCACTCACCCAACCTATCCAAGTCACCTTGCAGCCTCCTAGCATCCTCCTCACAGCTAACACTGCCCCCCAGCTTCGTGTCATCCGCAAACTTGGAGATGTTGCATTCAATTCCCTCATCCAGATCATTAATATATATTGTAAATAGCTGCCATCCCAGCACTGAGCTTCGCGGTACCCCACTAGTCACTGCCTGCCATTCTGAAAGGGACCCATTTAATCCTACTCTTTGCTTCCTGTCTGCCAGCCAGTTCAATATCCACATCAATACTGAACCCCCAATACCGTGTGCTTTAAGTTTGTATACTAATCATTAGGCTGTCACGTGTCGGGGCGGTTGAATGGAGGTCTGGTGTCACGTGTCTGGGGCGGGCGGGGAGATGAGGGGGAGGAGAAGGGAAAGGGGATGGAGGGGATGGGGAAGGGAAGGGGGGGATGGCTGAGGGGTCGGAAGGGAAGAGGGTAGGGAAGCGGAGAGGGGTGGGGGGAAAGGTGTGAAAAGAAGGGAGGGAGGAGAGGTTTAGGGGAGGAGGACAAGATGGGATACATCGATAAATAGACAAAAGGTGCAGGAGGAGGCCATTCGGCCCTTCGAGCCAGGACCGCCATTCAATGTGATCATGGCTGATCATCCACAATCAGTTCCCCGTTCCTGCCTTCTCCCTTGATTCCGCCAGCACTAAGGGTAGTATCGAACTCTCTTTTGAACGCATCCAGTGAATCGGCCTCCGCTGCCTTCTGAGGCAGAGAATTCCACAAATCGGTCACGGTGGTGCAGCGGTAGAGATGCTGCCTTACAGCGAATGCAGCGCCGGAGACCCGGGTTCAATCCCGACCACAGGTGCTCGTCTGTACGGAGTTTGCAAATTGTCCCTAGTGGGAGTAGGATGGTGTTAATTTGCGGGGGTCGCTGGTCGGCGCGGACCTGGTGGGCCGAAGGGCCTGTTTCCGCGCTGTATCTCTAAACTAAACTAAAATATGCTGACTGTCCCACTGAGTTACTCCAGCATTTTGTGTGTGTCTATCTGCGGTTTAAACCAGCATCTGCGGTTCCTTCCTGCACAATATGAATGTGATGAATGCTGTGCGCTGTTGTGTACACGTGAATATTTCTGTGAACAAAGTTTTATTTTACAATGTGTTCTCTGCTCTCTGGGCTGGCGTTGGGAACGTGCACTGAGATAGATTTCCCTTCAACCACCTTTTATTAAGAAAATTCAAAAACACACAGAAACAGCGGCCGCCTCTCTCGGTGGTGAATCTTCGCTGGTCCCAGGATCCCGCGTGGTCGGGAGGGTGGGACGATTCCCGCTGCCCAGCCCTACTTGGGGAGGGGATGCTGGGGACTGGACCCAGTGACCCGCTCACCCCCAACAATCCTCCCCGTGACCTGGGTGGGGGGGGGGGGGGGGGGGTGGTGGAGGATCCAGGCAGCATCTCTGGGGAACATGGACAGGGCACAGAGTGCGGGAGTAACTCAGCAGGTCAGGCACTCTTAACGCGTGTCAAGGGTTATGGAGAGAAGGCAAGAAAATAGGATTAGGAGGCAGAGATGAGCCATGATTGAATGGCAGAGTGGACTCGATGGGCCGAATGGCCTCATTCTACTATAACTTGTGAGCATCTCTGAAGAGAAAGGAACAGGTGGCGGTTTGGGTCGAGGCCCTTCTTCAGACTGAATGTGCGGGAGGGGGAGACGAAGCTGGGGGGGGTTACTCCAGTCTGGGCTTGGGGGGTGGGGGGGGGGCAGGAATGGGGGAGAGGGGAGGGGGCGGGAATGGGGGGCGATTCCCTGGGTGGTCAGTTGTGTTTCTGCCGTTTCCAGAAGCGTTTGACATCGGGGTGGCCGGTGGGGGTGACCACCATCAGCCGCTTGGGGGGATTCTCCCACACCAGCACCCCCAGGTCCCGCGCATAGTCACGCAGCAACTCAAGGTCCACCTGCGACAGGAACTGGTTGTACAGCACACCTGGGGGGGGTGGGGGGGGGGGGCAGGGGGAGAGAGAAGTGGGGGGGGGGGGAAGTAAGGAGGGAGAAGGGGGAGATCGTGAGCCACGATCAGCGCCGCAGCCGGAGGCAGAGAGAAGGATAGAGATGTACTGCTGTAAAATTGGACCCCGCGCAAACCGAGACAAGTTTTGTTTTTGTCCTCTCGCCAATAAAACTGATTTGCAAATAAACAGACGAGTGAGCCTTTTTCTGTTCCACTAGTCAGATCCTTGAACCTGTTCAGCTGTCTCCTAGTTCTGGTGAGCGGGTTCGATCCTGACCTCGGGTGCTGCTCTTGTGGTTCACGCCTTCTCCCTGTGACAGTATCGGATTCCTTCTACGTCCCCAATACACGCTGGTTCAATGGTCAATTGGCGATTAGAAGTTATCCCTGCGAACGTGGGTAGTGGGCGGATTAATGGGAATTAATGGGCAGGTGAAAAATGAATAGGCAGAAGGGAAATGTATTGGGGGTAGAGGATTGATGGGTTACAGGGCTGGAAATTAGCGGTTGCCCGGGTGCCAATGACCACCCAAAGTGCCGCCGGGCAACCTAAACGACGACTCATTTTGCCTGGTTTGGCAAGCAAATACTGGTTTACACCGATAGACACAAAAAACTGGAGTAACTCCGCGGGTCAGGCAGCATCTCTGGAGAATAGGATCGTGACGTCTCGTGTCGACAGCGGCGGTTGTATTCCTCTAGTATCTTTGATTGCGGGGCAAAGATACTAGGAGCGGGGTGACGAAGGGTCGGAGCGAATGACGGGCCCAGAACAGCTGCCGCGAAAGCAGCTCCATCTCCTCCTCCTCCCGCACCCCGCCCGGCGGAAGGAGACCTCCCTCTCTCCCCCTCCCTCCCTCCTCCCGGCTTCGGCGTGCGAGAGGGGTTGTATTGAAAGCGCCGTTGGTGGATTTGCAGCAGTAGCTTTTGATTTGCAGGCAGCGGCCGCTATAGCCCTGAGGGAGAGAGGGAGGCGGAGGCATCCTTCCGCCGACTGAAGCCGCTGCGCCAAAGATCGACCCAAGGATCTTTGAGCTGCACCGCTCGGCCCCGCACCTTGCTGTCGGCTGGCGGAGGAGGGGAGGCGGTGGCGACGAGTTGCCAACCGCCTCCCCCTTTGGCGGCGGCACTTTGGCGTTGGACAGGGACGGCCAAGGCAGCGGGGCGATGTTGTCCGAGGAGCGCTGACCTTTCTCCCCCCCCCCCTCTCTCTCCCTCTCTCTCTCGCACCCACCCCTCTTATCCAGGGACCCCTCCTCTCCATCCCACACTGATCCCCATTCCCTCCTCTATTCAGTCCTCACTGACATCCCCTGTGCTCCCCTCCCCATCTACCCCCCCACAATCTATTCAACACCCTACCCACCTCGCACTGATTCTCCTACCATCCCTATCCATCCCCCAATTCATCATGTACTGACCCCCCCTTCCCATCCATCCTGCACTTCTCCCCCCCGTTCAGACTGCACTGATCCACCCATTCATCCCGCACTGACCCACCTTCCATTTACCCTGCACCAAACTCCCCATCCACCCTGTGTTCTTCCCATTCACCCTGTAGTGAATACCCATTCATCCTGCACAGACCCTCCGATCCACACTGTCCTGATTCCCCCCCCCCCATTCATCCTCTACTGACCCCCCCATTCATGCTGTGCTGAACTCCCCCCCCCCCCCCCCCCCATCCATCCTGTACTGATCCTCCCATTCAAGAATGGGGGGAACAGTCTGAAGAAAGGTCTCGACCCGAAACGTTGTCTATTTCCTTAGCTCCATAGATGCTGCCTCACCTGCTGAATTTCTCCAGCATTTTTGTCTACCCCCATTCATCCTGTACTGATCTCTCCCCCATCCATCCGGTACTGATCCCCCATTCAACATCACTGACATCCCCGTGCTCTCCCCTCACAATTTTACATACTCAAACCAACACGTACTAATTCACTTGCTCAATCCATCCATTCTGCACCAATTGCCTTCTCAACCCCCCCCCCCCCCGCCATCTATCCACCCCGCACTGATTCACACACACCCTGACCCTATTGTGATTCATGGTCTTCAGAGCGAACATTGACATTCAGAGCGAACAGTGAACATTCAGAGCAAACTAGCTAATCTTGCCCTATATGTTCTCATCCAAATCATTGTAGATGACAAACAGTAATGGGCCAGCACCAAACCCTGAGTCGCACCACTAGCTACAGGCCTCCAGTCCGAGAAGCAACCTTCCATCACCACCCTCTGTTTCCCACAGTGGAGCCAATTTGCTATCCATTCAGAGTCTGGGACAGTTTCATTCTACAACACGGACACCAAGTCCCATGGCCACACCTTCACACGGAATAAATTCACGGATAGACTTAATCACCAGTGTGGCAGTGTGTGTTGTCCATGTCAGATCCTCTGTGATGTGGACTCCCAGGTAACTAAAGCAGCTCACCCTATCCACAGTAGTCCCATTTATCTCCAGTGGCGTGTACGTACTCGGATGTTGTGCCCTTCTAAAGTCCACAATCAGCTCCTTAGTTTTTGAGACATTCTGTTGGCCTGACACCAGTGCCAGATCAGCCACTTTCTCCGGGTAGGCCTTCACATCGTTATCGGAGATCAGCCCCGCCACCACAGTGTCATCAGCAAACCGAAACAGCGGCCGCCTCTCTCGGTGGTGAATCTTCACTGGTCCCAGGATTCTGCGTGGTCGGGAGGGTGGGATGGTTCCCGCTGCGACACCGACAGCACCCATAGTCAGGATCTAACCCGGGTCTCTGGTGCTGTGAGGAAGCCGCTTTTCAACTGCACCACTGTGCCGCCCCTGATAGTGGAGGGGATGGTTTGGTGATGGGTGGACATACCTCCTGCAGTCAAGATCCTGTCCCCTGCAGCACCGGCCGTGAGCAGCAGGTGGTGGTGTCGCTCCACAGACAGAGCCTGAGAGGGCCCACTGTCCCCTGCAGCACCCACCATGATCAGCAGGTGGTAGTGTCGCTCCACAGACGGGCACAGCCAGTTGCAGAGGGACTGAAGGTCATATTGGATGTTCTCAGTCCAACATAAAGGCTTCCCTCACCCTCCACCAAGAAAACCAAGCCACCAGGAACTGCAGGCGCTGGACTCTAGATGGACAGGGGACCTATGCAAGGATTTTGTTTGTGGATTTTAGCTCTGCATTCAACACCATTGTGCCAGAGCTACTACACTCCAAATTCTCCCAGTTGACTGTGACTGATCCCCTCTGTCAGTGGATCACCAACTTCCTGATGGACAGGAGGCAGCATGCGAGGCTGGGAAAGCACATCTCAGACCCGCAGACCTTCAGCATAGGAGCACCGCAAGGCTGCATACTCTCCCATCTCCTCTACTCTCTCTACACCAACGACTGAACCTCCAATGACACCTCTGTCAAGCTTCTCAAGTTTGTGGACAACACAACCCTGATTGGATTGATCCAGGATGAGGAGGAATCTGCCTACAGACAGGAAGTGTCACAGCTGGCGTCCTGGTGCCATCGCAACAACCTGGAGCTCAATGCTCTTAAGGCAGTAGAATTGATTGTAGACTTTAGGAGAGCTCCCCCTCCCCTCAAACCACTCACCATCAACAACACCACAGTCACATCTGCGGAGTCATTTATGTTCCTTGGAACCATCATCTCCAGGGACCTTAAGTGAGGGGCTACCATCGACTCCACAGTGAAAAAGGCTGAATAGAGGATGTACTTCCTGCGGCAGCTGAGGAAGCACAATCTGCCACAATGATGGTGAAATTGCCATCATAGAATCTGTCCTTGCCTTCTCCTTCATGGTCTGATTTGGCTCAGCCCCCAAGTATGACATCCGGAGGCTGCAGCAAATTGTCCAATCAGCCGTGAAGGTTGTAGGCGGCAACCGTCCCTCCATTGACAAACTATGCACTGCAAGTGCCAGGAAGCAAGCGGGCAAGATCATCTCTGACCCCTCTCACCCTGGCCACAAACTCTTTGAATCACTTCCCTCTGGAAGGCGACTACGGACAGTCAAAGCTGCCACAGCCAGACATAAAAACTGCTTTTTTCCATGAGCAGTAGTTCTACTCAATAACCAAAAGTCTGTAGCCTCCTTTTGCTCTGGTATTTTATTCATTTCTTCACATGTTTAAATTATAATGTTTTATTTTTAATTGTCTACTGTACATTGTGTTCTTACTTGCGAGCAAAGCACCAAGGCAAATTCCGAGTATGTATTCATATTAGGCGAATAAAATTTGTTCAATTCAATTCAAAAGCACAAACTGCTGGAGTAACTCAGCGAGACAGGCAGCATCTATGCAGAGAAGGAATAGGTGACGTTTCAGGTCGAGACCCTTCTTCAGACTGTAAGAAGGAATTGCAGATGCTGGTTTGTAAGAAGATGAAGGGTCCCAACCCGAAACGTCACCTATCCATGGTCTCCAGAGATGCTGCCTGACCCGTTGAGCTAATGCAGAACTCTGTGAAACGTCACCTATCCATGTTATCCAGAGATGCTGCCTGTACCGTTAAGTAACTCCAGCATAGAATCATAGAGTCATACATCGCGCCCATACACACCCCACTTCCCTCCCCCCCCCCCCCCACACACGACAAGGAGGATGGGGGATGAGGGGAAATGAGCCGTGCCTGCACAGTTCTATACTCAATCCTCTGACTGATGAAGGCCAAAGTGCCAAAAACCTTTTTGACCACCTTATCTACCTGCAACTCGACCTTCATGGAACCATGCACCTGTACTCCTAGTTCCTTCTGCTCTACAACACTACCCAGAGGCATACCATTTACTGTGTAAGTCCTGCCCTTGTTCGATATCCCAATTCGCAACACCTCACACTTCTTTGTATTAAATTCCATCAACTATTCCTCTGCCAATCGATCCAGATCCTGCTGCAATCATTTACAACCATCTTCACTATCTGCAAAACCACTAACTTTTGTATCATCAGTAAACTTATTAATCTTGCGCTGTATGTTCTCATTTAAATAATTGATGTAGATGACAAACAGTAACAGGCCCAGCAACGAACCCTGAGGCACACCACTAGTCACAGGCCTCCACTCTGAGAAGCAACCTTCCACCATCACCCTCTTCAGTACTTCGTCAACGGTAACCCTGACTGCGCTCATGACACTTCCTGTGACTGCTCCAATTTCCTCCATCCTACTGTCTTTCCCCTCGGTAAATAGAGATGAGAAATACTCATTGAGGACCTTGCCCATCTCCTGCGGCTCCACACAGAGGTAACCCGAGAGTTCCCACACTCTCTAGTTACCCATTTCCCCCTAATGTATTATGAAATCAATGTGTTGTTGGTTGTACAGGCGCATCACATCCACCCGTGAACCCACTCTCTTCCAGCGACCTTAAAAACCGAAGTCTGCACGTATTCTATCCAACTACCGATTATTCAACCTCTGCATCCTTTCCTGGTCCAAGCCATCTGTCCCTCTGTCTCACCCTCTGTAGCGGCAGATTTTTATATCGCTCAAGAGATTACTCCCTCTAGCCGCTAAGTGGACTACATGATTAAGGAGAATGGCGTTATACGCATGTGAGCTTTCCGTCAGAGACCTTCAGAGCTTCTTCACAGATAAATCTTCATAACACAGCCTTTATTCTTTATTGTTGATGAAAAACAATAAGGTACATCCAACCTTCTTCCAACTCGTACACTATAATCTTCTTCAAACTCCAGCATATTGCTTTAAAGGTTAAAAAACTCCTCGTGTCTCCGCTACACTCTGCATGGCAAGGGGTATGCCTTCCTCATGCTGGTCCAAAACTAAACTAACAATTAGGCTTCTGCGCAGGAATCCTAGCTCCAAACATGCCCAAGAATACGTCATATATCCCACCTATCATATAACGGGCAGTCTAAAACTTAGACACATGCCATCATTAATGTCATGTAAAACGAGCCAAATTGCCACTACATACTGGCCCCTAATTTTTCCGAGTATATAACGAGGCAATTATTAATAAACATGAAAAAAAGTTGCCATGAAGGCTTAACATTTATCAAACGCAAAAAATCAGGGAATTGAACCCCGTGGCTCCCATCGGGGAATTGAACCCCGGTCTCCCGCATGACAGGCGGGGATACTAACCACTATACTAAAGAGGAAAATAGCATGCACTATATCCGCAATCAGATTTCTTCATCAACTCTTCCATCTTCCCTTTCGCCTTCTAGAAGTAAGCATGTCTTGATTATTAATCTGATTAAAACACTGTTTTTAGTTTAAAGTTGTACCGTGTGCACCAAAGCCTTAAATTCAGGCATGATACCCAGTATAGTCCAAAACATAACAGTCCAAAGCTTTGATACCAGGAAATGTCTTCCTCCATGTCCGATCGACTCATGGATGTGTTGTAACAACAATGTTGAAGTGTAAAAATCCTTCGAGAGAATAGCAGGATTTTTTGTAAAAAGATCCCTGTTAGGTTTGATTTAATTTCCAGATCATTAGCAAAGATTTCAAATCCCAGCTCAAGCTTTGGCCGATCTCTGTCTGGTTTACAGAGAGACTCTAGTTTATTGATCCAACTCTTATAACTTAAGAAGCGGTTCACTGTCAGTTCTCTGGAAACTTCATCCGCAGGATTTACTTTTGTGTTAAGATATATTAGTTGTACAACATTAGTAACTCCCAATGCTCTTTCCATTGGCAGATTGCCTCTGTCCAAATTCAACTCTCTGCTTTCTTTGGCTCAGTCATCTAGTGGAATGCTTTCACAATTGTCGCTGATCCACTTGGAAAGTGTGAATCCTCCCTTATTGCAAAGGGAAGTCAGATGTTCCACTGGTTGACTTGCTTCCTGCTCAGTAGGCATGGATTTTAAGTAATCATAGAAACATAGAAAATAGGTGCAGGAGGAGACCATTCAGCCCTTCGAGCCAGCACCGCCATTCATTGTGATCATTGTAATCGTCCCCTATCAATAACCCATGCCTGCCTCCACGTAGAAATTATTTTTCAAAGTGGTTATTACCTCCACTGGAAAACAATCTTTATTGTCCTCTGTGGTCCTCCTTCAAGCAAAGTTCACACAACATGGTGATGACACTGCTCCAAAGAGATGTACCTTCATCCGGTATTCAACAAGATCTTCTAACCATATAACCATATAACAATTACAGCATGGAAACAGGCCTCCTCGGCCCTTCCAGTCCATGCCGACCATTTATTTTCCCCTAGTCCCATCTACCTGCACTCAGACCATACCCCTCCATTCCCTTCCCGTCCATATACCTATCCACTTTACTTTTAAATGTTAAAATAGATCCTGCCTCCACCACTTCTGCTGGAAGCTCATTCCACACAGCCACCACTCTCTGAGTAAAGAAGTTCCCCCTCATGTTACCCCTAAACTTCTCTCCCTTAATCCTCATGTCATGCCCTCTTGTTTGAATCTTCCCTACCTTCAATGGGAAAAGCTTATCCACGTCAACTCTGTCTATCCCTTTCATCATTTTAAAGACCTCAATCAAGTCCCCCCTTAACCTTCTGCGCTCCAAAGAATAAAGACCTAACTTGTTCAACCTTTCTCTGTAACTTAGTTGCTGGAACCCAGGCAACATTCTAGTAAATCTCCTCTGTACTCTCTCTATTTTTGTTGACATCCTTCCTATAATTAGGCAACCAAAATTGTACACCATACTCCAGAATTTGTCTCACCAATGCCTTGTACAATTTTAACATTACTTCCCTACTCCTATATTCAATGCTCTGATTTATAAAGGCCAGCACACCAAAAGCTTTATTTACCACCCTATCTACATGCGATTCCACCTTCAGGGAACTATGCACAGTTATTCCTAGATCCCTCAAGTTCCACAGCATTCCTTAATTCCCTACCATTTACCATGTATGTCATATTTTGATTTGTCCTGCCAAGATGTAGCACCTCACACTTATCAGCATTAAACTCCATCTGCCATAGTTCAGCCCACTCTTCCAAATGGCCCAAATCTCTCTGTAGACTTTGAAAATCTACTTCATTATCCACAGCACCACCTATCTTAGTATCATCTGCATATTTACTTATCCAATCTTCCACCCCATCATCTAGATCATTGATGTACATGACAAACAAGATGGACCCAACACAGATCCCTGAGGCACCCCACTGGTCACCGGCTTCCAACCTGACAAACAGCCATCCACCATTACTCTCTGGCATCTCCCATTCAGCCACTGTTGAATCCATCTTGCTACTCCGCCATTAACACCCAAAGATTGAACCTTCTTAACCAACCTTCCATGGGGAACCTTGGCAAAGGCCTTACTGAAATCCATATAGAAAACATCCACTGCTTTACCCTCATCAATTTCCCTAGTATCCTCTTCAAACAATTCAAGAAGATTTGTCAAACATGACCATCCAGGCACAAATCCATGTTGACTGTTCTTGATCAGACCCTGTTTATCCAGATGCTTATATATATTATCTCTATGTATCCTTTCCATGAATTTGCCCACCACTGACGTCAAACTAACTGGTCTATAATTGCTAGGTTTATTCTTTGAACCCTTTTTAATGGAACAACATACGCAGTACGCCAATCCTCCGGCACTGTTCCCGTTTCTAATGGCATTTGAAATATTTCTGTCATAGCCCCTGCTATTTCTACACTAACTTCCCTCATGTCCTAGGAAATATCCTGTCAGGACCTGGAGACTTATCCACTTTTATATTTTTCAAAAGTGTCAGTACTTCCTCCTCTTTGAATCTCATAGTTTCCATAGCTACTCTACTTTTCTCCCTTACCTCACAGAGTTCAATATCCTTCTCCTTGGTGAATACTGAAGAAAATAAATTGTTCAATATCTCCCCCATCTCTTTGGCTCTGCAGATAGCTGTCCATTCTGGCTCTCTAATGGTCTAATTTTATCCCTCGTTATCCTTTTGCTATTAATATAGCTGTAGAAACCCTTTGGATTTACTTTCACCTTTCTTGCCAAAGCAACCTCATATCTTTTAGCTTTTCTTATTTCTTTCCTAAGATTCTTTTTACATTCTTTATACTCATCTAGCACCTCATTTACTCCATGTCTCCTATAAATATTGTAGATATCTCTCTTTTTTCGAACCAAGTGTCCAATTTCCCTTGAAAACCATGGCTCTTTCCGATTTTTACTATTTCCTTTCAACCGAACAGGGACAAAGATTCTGTACTCTTACAATTTCTCCTTTAAATGTCCTCCATTTCTCTTCTACATCCTTCCCATAAAACAAAATGTCCCAATTCACTCCTCTTGCCACACAACCCCTTCAGGACACCATAAGAATCGCAGGTAATCAATATGTTTACCTGCTACTTTCACATGATGAAACATCGCTCTGATATCAGCCATTAAAGTAATTGGTTCTTGTCTAAATTTAATGAGAACTCCAATAAGTGAGTTGGTAAGGTCTGGACCTTGCAGTAGTTCACCGTTAAGTGATGTTCCTTTAAAGACTGCAGCACAGTCAAAGACCACCCTCAGTGTTGCTTTCTTTGAGTGATATACTCCATGGTGCGGAATATTCCAGAGCTCTCCATCACCCCGATATAATTGATTAGTTGGTACCATTTCTGCATAATCATTATCAATCATATCCTGTAAGAAGGATGTATATTCCTCATGAAATTTCATATTCTGAACAAACTTATGTTTCAAATTCTGGATGTGTTGCTCTGCCATACAATGATTATTCGTCAGATTAACGCTTGCTTGTTTGAAGGATAAGTCCAGACAATAGTGTCCGTCAATCTTTACTAAGTAGTTCATAATAGCCATGAACTTTAACACTTCATTCAACATCTCTTCAGATTATTGGTACTTTCATTGAAGTCATGTTTGTATTGCTTCATCACCGTCTTTTAAAATTTATCAGTAGATATTTGATTAACAGCAATGGTAGGATAGATCTTCGGATTCCTGTTTTCATTATTCCTTTTTAAAGAGCCATAGATAACCTGTCGAATTCGGGTTTTCGTAGCATACGGTCCATCACATTGGTTCCTAACAAATCTGTATAGGTTCCAATGCATTCAAAACATTCGTTCCGATAAGTAGATCAACACTAGAATTTATTTCAGATATCTTGACATCCTTCAGGTATTGCCATTGTTTCAAGTCTTCATGTATTGGTAAATTTTGACGACCAACAGGCATGGTTCCATGTGTCAGCATTCCAGATATTGGTATAAAATTATCTTCATCCAGACTAGATATCTCCATACTCGTAAAGTAATGACTCCTGCTCTCTTTATCTTTAGTCATGTTATGTAATCAAATCTTAGTCTCTTCTCCTGTGATGTTCAGCCTTCTCGTCAGGTTTTCTGTGCAAAAGATAGTCGAACGTCTGTAATTCAAAAAAGCATATGTTTGCAACACTGTATTTGTCTTGGTATTCCTCACCTGTACTGGTAAGATAGAAAAATTACAAGCTTCATCGCCGGCCCCAATATGAGCAGTTATTGAGACGAGGTGATAGCATCTCTAGTAGTTGGCTTCTTCTTCTGTTCTGTTTCCTCCTGTTCATCCTCCTCCAACTCCCTCTCCTCCCCTCAAATCTCCCACCCTCTCTCCCTCCCCCTCCTCAGTGATGTGTGTAGGGTGGTGCTAATGGGTGGGATTCACTGGTCGGTGGGGCGAAGGGCCAGTTTCCACGGTATATCTCTGAGGAGGCGTGAAATGTGGTTAGGAAGGGATAAGGGTGAAAGGGGACTATGTAGAGGGAAAAATAGGTCGGTGGGGGTGCTGCAAGCCGGCAGCCCTGTTAGCAGCTGTCTGTCTTTTTTTCCACTTTTTTTGTTTTTAGTATGTTTCAGTGCACCGTTTAAATGTTTCTTGGTGTGTCTTGTGTGGGTTGTGGTGGTGGTGGGGGGTGGGGGCGGGGGGGTAAGGCCTAACAACAAGGGTCGGCGTGGCCTTTCCCGGAGACGCTCCCGGGACATCAGCGGCGGGCACAGCGTGGAAACTGGCGGGGAGCAGGCGAGTCCTCACTGGGGCTTGCCGGAGGGGAGCGCTTCTTTTCGCTGGCCCGCAGCAGTCGGCAGCCTGAAGCCGCGGTCTGCAGGGAGAACGGCGTCTGCAGCCTGGGATTCCTCGTGGGGGACCCGGGGGAAGAAGAAGCCACCACCGCTGGCCCACTTCTACCACGGGTCCGGCATGGACTTACCATCACCCCCGGAGGGGAGCTTCGACCACCGGCCAGTGCTTCTGGCAGCGGCGGGAACTTTAAATCTTCAACCGCCGGCCTATACCAGCCTGAAGCCGCGGTCTCCGGTGGGGAGAGCCGACCCTGGACTTTACCTTGTCTGGGCGCCTGCAGTGATGGCTGCGGAGGGTTGAGGTCCTGACCACGGGGGAAAGTGGAGGTGGACTGGCAAATGTTGTGCCTTCCACCACAGTGACGAATGCTGTGGTGGATGCTTATGTTACATTTTTATTGTGTATTTGTGTGTTCTTTATTATTGTATGCCGCTGACAAAAGCCTTACTAGGGACAAGTGTTGCGAATTAGCTTTGGCTAAAAACACTATGATGCATACATCAGATGACTGTTTCAAGTGTATCTATGCTTTTGTATCTGTCCCTATTAAATAAACCTTAATCAATCAATCAACTAAACTAAACGAAGCTCGCTGCCTGGGCCCGTTCTTGCATCCCCACTCCAGTCATTGTACTAGTTTCATTGTCGTCCTGTCGAGTTTCAATATTTGTAAAACTCATTATCACCTAGCCCACAGCCAACAATGGACCATTGTGGGCTCCACCTTTCCTTGATCGTTGTATCCTTTTTGCATACCTTACATTCATTTGTTCTCTATCTCCGTACTAAACTACCAAACTTTCTTGTAGTAATCAAAATTTTGCACATCACGGCTCAAGAACAGGCCCTTCGGCCACCACGCCTGCTGAACCTGCGTCCAAGATCCGTGTTGTAATGGGGCGTAATGTCGAGGGTAGGCTGATCTCTAACGGGGTTTCCCCCCCCCCCCCCTCTCTCTCTCTCTCTCTCTCTACCCCCGCAGGTTGCTGCATTTACGAGAAGCCTCGAGCGTTCGGGGAGAGCAGCTCGGAGAGCGAAGAGGAGAACGGCGGCTGCGGCAACGCTCACTGCCTGCGGGGCCACAAGAAGCCCTTCCCGGGGGCTGCCAGTGTGGGGCCCGCTGGCGGGGGGGCCAACAGCAAGCCCAGGGAGCCCGCCGACAAACCCCACCCCCCAGAGCCGGCCCAGAGCTCCAAACACCCCACCCTCCGGCACCCCCACCTGCCCCACAAATGACCCGGTGGCAGAGGCACTGGGGAGGGGGGAGGGGGAAGGGGGGGACGCATCACCATCCCCCCTGGACCACCCACTCCCCACCCTCCCTCTCTCACACCTCCCCTCACCCCCTCCCTCAACTGCCCTGCGACCGACCCCCAGCAAGTCTGCCCCCTCCCTGAACTGAACCGACCCCCCTGAACCTTTGCTTTCTCCCACAGGCGGAGAGGATTCTTTTTTAAATCTAGATCTGTACATTATATTGCATTTGTAATTTATTTAATAGGAACCTTTTTTCTTCTTTTGTTTCGGTTGCCACCAAGGATCGCTCCGCTATAGGATCTTTCATTGCCACAGCAGGCGGACCCTGGGGGGACGGGGAAAGGGGACGGACCGGGTAGGATGGAGGGGTCATAGAAACATAGAAATTAGGTGCAGGAGTAGGCCATTCGCCACTTCGAGCCTGCACCGCCATTCAATATGATCATGGCTGATCATCCAACTCAGTATCCCGGACCTGCCTTCTCTCCATACCCTGTGATCCCCTTAGCCACAAGGGCCACATCTCCCTCTTAAATATGCCAATGAACAGGCCTCAACTACCCTCTGTGGCAGAGAGTTCCAGAGACCCACCGCTCTCTGTGTGAAAAAAGTCCTTCTCATCTCAGTCCTAAAGGATTTCCCCCTTATCCTTAAGCTGTGACCCCTTGTCCTGGACCTCCCCAACATTGGGAACAATCTTCCTGCATCTAGCCTGTCCAACCCCTTAAGAATTTTGTAAGTTTCTATAAGATCCCCTCTCAATCTCCTATATTCTAGAGAGTATAAACACATTTTGTGAACACAAACTCTTCAAAAGGGCGAGGCAAGCAATTGGGCTTCAGCCACCTGACACCCCAAATCCATTTTGTGCACACAGTCTTCAAAAAGGCGAGGCAAGCAATTGCACCACAGCCACCTGACAACCAAAATCCAATTTGTGAACACAAACTCTTCAAAAAGGCGAGGCAAGCAATTGGGCCACAGCCACCTGACAACGAAAATCCATGTTGTGAACACAAACTCTTTAAAAAGGCGAGGCAAGCATTTGGGCCGCAGCCACCTGACAACCAAAATCAATTTTGTGAACACAAACTCTTTAAAAAGGTGAGGCAAACAATTGGGCTGCAGCCACCTGACAACTAAAATCCATTTTGTGAACACAAACAATTTTTTTTAATAGGCATGGAAAACAATTCGGCAGCAAGCAGCCACCTGAAAACCAAAATTAATTTTATGAACACAAACCTCTTGAAAAAAAGGCGAGGCAAACAATTAGGCAGGCAAGCAGCCACCTGACAACCAGAATTCATTTTGTGACCAGAAACTTTTTTAAAAAAAAGGCGACGCAAGCCATTGGGCAACAAGCAGCCACCTGACAACCAAAATTCATTTTGTGAACACAAACGTTTTGAAAAAAAGGTGAGGCAAACAATTGGGCAGCAAGCAGCCACCTGACAACCAAAATCAATTTTGTGAACACAAACTCTTTAAAAAGGCACGGCAAACAATTTGGCCGCAGTCACCTGACAACCAAAATCCATTTTGAGAACAAAAACTCTTCAAAAAGGTGAGACAAACAATTGGACAGCTGCCACCTGTCAACTAAAATCCATTTTGTGAACACAAACATTTCTTTTAAAAAGGCTTGGAAAACAATTGGGCAGCAAGCAGCCACCTGAAAACCAAAATTCATTTTGGGAACTCATACTTTTTCAAAAAAAAGGTGAGGTAAACAATTAGGCAGGCAAGAAGCCACCTGATAACCAAAATTCATTTTGTGAACACAAACCATTTCAAAAAAAGGTGAGGCAACCAATTGGGCAGCAAGCACCCACCTGACAACCAGAATTCATTTTGTTAACAGAAACTTAAAAAAAAAACGGCAAGGCAAACAATTGGGCAGCAAGCAGCCACCTGCCAACCGAAATACATTTTTTGAACACAAACTCTTTAAAAAGGCGAGGCAAACAATTGGGCCGCAGTCACCTGACAACCAAAATCAATTTTGTGAACACAACCTCTTTTAAAAGGCGAAGCAAACAATTGGGCTGCAGCCACCGGAGAACCAAAATCCATTTTGTGAACACAACCTCTCTAAATAGACGAGGCAAACAATTGGACCGTGGCCACCTGACAACCAAAATCAATTTTGTGAACAC
Source organism: Raja brachyura (assembly GCA_963514005.1). The sequence goes on from OY740805.1 coordinate 34,462,156, forward strand.
AAACTCTTCAAAAAGGTGCGGCAAACAATTGGGCTGCAGCCACCTGACAACTAAAATCCATTTTGTGAACACAAACTTTTTTTAAAAAAAAGGCATGGAAAACAATTCAGCAGCAAGCAGCCACCAGACAACCAAAATTAATTTTCTGAACACAAACCTTTTCAAAAAAAAGGCAAGGCAAACAATTGGGCAGGAAGTAGCTGCCTGACAACCAGAGTTCATTTTGTGAACGGAAACTTTTTTTAAAAAGGCCAGGCAAAGAATTGGGCTGCAAGCAGCCACCTGCCAACCCAAATACATCTTTTGAACACAAACTTTTCAAAAAGGCGAGGCAAACAATTGGGCCACAGTCACCTGACAACCAAAATTCATATTGTGAACACAAACTCTTTTAAAAGGCGAGGCAAACAAATGGACCGCAGCCAACTGACAACCAAAATGAATTTTGTGAATACAAATTATTTCAACAGGTGAGGCAGAAAATTGGGCACCAGCCACCTGACAACCAAAATCCATTTTGTGAACACAAACATTTTTTTAAAAAGCGAGGAAAACAATTGGGCCGCAGCCACCTGACAACTAAAATCCATTTTGTGAACACAAACATTTTTTTAAAAAGCGAGGAAAACAATTGGGCCGCAGCCACCTGACAACTAAAATCCATTTTGTGAACACAAACTTTTTTTAAAAAAAGGTGAGGCAAACAATTGGGCAGCAAGCAGCCAGCTGGCAACAAAAATTCAGTTTGTGAACACAAGCATTTAAAACAAAATGCCAAGGCAAATAATTGGGCAGCAAGCAGCCACCTGAAAACCAAAATTAATTTTGTAAACACAAACCTTTTCAAAAAAAGGCGAGGCAAAGAATTGGGCAGCAAGCAGTCACCTGACAACCAAAATTCATTTAGTGAACACAATTTTTTTAAAAAAGGCGAGGCAAACAATTGGGCAGCAAGCAGCCACCTGTCAACTAAAATCCATTTTGTGACACAAACGTTTTTTTAAAAAGGCGTGGCAAACAATTGGGCCACAGCCACCTAACACCCAAAATCCATTTTGTGCACACAAACTCTTCAAAAATGTGAGGCAAGCATTTGGGCCATAGCCACCTGTCAACTAAAATCCATTTTGTGACACAAACGTTTTTTTAAAAAGGCGAGGCAAACAATTGGGCAGCAAGCAGCCACCTGACAACCAAAATTCATGTTGAGAACACAAACTTTTAAAAAAAATGGCGAGGCAAATAATTGGGCAGCAAGCAGCCACCTGACAATGAAAATTAATTTTGTGAACACAAACTCTTCAAAAAGGCGAGACAAACAATTGAGCTGCAGCCACCTGTCAACTAAAATCCATTTTGTGAACACAAACATTTTTTTTAAAAAGGCATAGCAAACAATTGGGTAGCAAGCAGCCACCTGACAACCAGAAATCATTTTGTGAACAGAAACTTTTTTTTTTAAAAGGTGAGGCAAACAATTGGGCAGCAAGCAGCCACCTGCCAAACCAAATACATTTTTTGAACACAAACTCTTCAAAAAGGCAAGGAAAACAATTGGGCCACAGCCACCTGACACCCAAAATCCATTTTGTGCACACAAACTCTTCAAAAAGGTGAGGCAAGCATTTGGGCCGTAGCCACCTGACAACCAAAATCCATTTTGTGAACACAAACTCTTTAAAAAGGCGAGGCAAACAATTGGGCCGCAGCCACCTGACAACCAAAATTCATGTTGTGAACACAAATCTTTTCAAAAAAAGGCGAGGCAAAGAATTGGGCAGCAAGCAGTCACCTGACAACCAAAATTCATTTAGTGAACACAATTTTTTTTTAAAAAGGCGAAGCAAACAATTGGGCAGCAAGCAGCCACCTGCCAACCCAAATACATTTAGTGAACACAAACACTGCAAAAAGGTGAGTCAAACAATTGGGCCGCAGCCACCTGACAACCAAAATGAATTTTGTGAATACAAATGCTTTGAACAGGTGAGGCAGAAAATTGGGCCCCAGCCACATGACAACCAAAATCCATTTTATCTACACAAACTCTTCAAAAAGGCAAGGCAAACAATTGGGCAGCAAGCAGCCACCTGACAACCAAAATTGGTTTCGTGAACAAAGTTTTTTTGTTAAAAAGGAAACAAAAAAACTTTGTCACCTGGTAACCAAAATTCATTTTGTGAACACAAACATTTTCAAAAAAAGGCGAGGCAAACAATTAGGCAGCAATTAGCCACCTGTCAACCAAAATTCATTTTGTGAACATAAACTTTTTAAAAAGAGAGGCGAGGCAAACTATTGGGCGGCAAGCAGCGACATGGCAACCAAAATTCATTTTGAGAACACAAATCTTTTTAAAAAGGCGATGCAAACAATTGGGCAGCAGCAGCCTCCTGACAACCAAAATTCATTTTGTGAACACAATCTTTTTTTTTAAATGCGAGGCAAACAATTGGGCAGCAGCCTCATCAAGGGGATTCAAAGTGGAGTAGAGCAGTGACCCTCTCACTTCCTGGGTCTGGCAGAGACTGTGTGAGGCATGACACTTCCTGGTTTTATACTCTCTCCCCCCTGCCCCCTCCCACCAGCGGGGGCTGCAGAGAGAACAGAGAGAATGGGAATTTTTTAAAACACATTAATATCTCTCTCATTTTGCATCGATGGGTAAGATCCTCTGGGCCAGGAAGGCGGAGGGGGTCTCTGGGTGAGGTGGCCAAAAATGATGGCCGTAGGTGGCGTTGTTCTCTCGAAATCGCAGCACAGTGGGCCAAAAGTGGTGAAGATCAGACTTTTCGTAATATGGATAAATAGCTTATCTTTATTTGTCCCGTTGTCGTCATTGACGGCATTAGAACTCGATTTTTATTTTACTCCTGCGATTAAAGTATTCAGCGATGTATTTTTAAAACTTCATAGAACGGATGTCGGAGCGATTTCTCTGCAGCAGCTGAACAGTCTGAGAAAGATCGACTCCGACAGGCAGGAAAAAATGGCATTTTAATCCCGTCCCCTCTCAAAGGTGCCAAAGTTGCGCACACAGCTAGTGGCAGAACTGCAGCGCCGCTGAAGGTAGGTTTTGTAACATCCCGGTCTCTATGTTAATATAGTTAAATGTTTAAAAGAGAACTTGTATATATGAAAACAAAAAGAGAACAAGAAAAAAAGAAAAAAGAGAAAAACAAAACCCGCTTGTCGTCAAGTCCGTTCCACAGTGTGAAGGTAAAATAATTATTATAACGGTTGGAGAGGGGACAATTTATATCATGTGAAAATGTTGAATAAAGCTTCCCCAAGACCTATCAAATTTAACCAAATGTTCAACAATTTCACACCTAATTATTTTCTAAATTTAAACATGATATTGTTTCAGAGTACCAATGAAACGTTGTAGGAGGATTAGAGTCTTTCCATTTAAATAAAATCGATCTTCTGGCAATGAATGTAGTAAAAGCAATCAGCCGAAGGGCAGAATGGGACAGATAAGTAGCATCTAGGTAGCCCAAAAATGGCAGTAATAGGGTGAGATTGTAAATCAATACATAAAACTATAGAAATAGTGTCAAAATTTTCTTTCCAATATTTTTCAAAAGTTGGGCAAGACCAAAACATCAGTGACTCAGTGAGGCAACTTCAGCATGACATCTGTCACAGATAGGATTTATACAACCATAAAAACGAGCTAACTTATCTTTTGACATATGATCTCTGTGAACCACCTTGAATTGTATCAGAGCGTCTCTTGCACACATTGAAGAGGTATTAACTAATTGAAGAATCCTCTCCCATTTCTCTATACGTAGAGAAATTTGGAGTTCTCTTTCCCAGTCATTCTTAATTTTATCCAATGTATCTATTTGTAATTTCAAAATCAACTCATAAATAGTCGTTATTAAACCTTTCTGATAAGTGTTCAAATGTAAATTTTTTTCAAATATTTCTGTTTGACGTGGTAACGGAAAAGAGAGTAGAGTAACCTTCAAAAATGTCTAATTTGTAAATATCTAAATAAATGTGAATCAGGTAGATGATATTTATTGAAGAGTTGTTCGAAAAATATAAAACAGCCATCCAAAAACAAGTCACGAAAAACTGATAATCCCTTCCTCTTCCATAACAGAAAGGCTTGATCACTACTAGGTTGGAAGAAAAAAAATCAATATGAAATGACTCAATAAGATATGATATGATTCAATCCAAAACATTTACGAAATTGAAACCATATTCGGAATGTATGTCTTGTTATTGGGTTAATCATATATTTATTAAATCTCATAATTGCAAAGGATAATGAGGCCCCTAGAGTAGAAGACAATGATAGACCTTTCATAGAATCACATTCAAGATTTATCCATCCTGGGCATTATAAATCTTTTGTCCAAATCGATAAATAGCGAGCATTAACTGCCCAATAATAAAATCTAAGGTTCGGCAGTGCCAAACCACCATCTTTTTTTGATTTCTGTAAGTATTTTTTACTTAGTCTGGGATTTTTATTCTGCCATATATATGAAGACATTTGAGTCAAAATTGATTTAGCAATAAAAATTGGTATTGTCTGAAATAAATACAAACATTTAGGTAGGAGAGCATTGATTTGGCCGATTAGGGATAAGGAAATTGGTGACCATTTAGTAAATTGTTGCCTGATGTGGTCAACTAGAGGCATAAAATTGGTGTGAAATAGATCCGTGTGTGTTTTGGTAATCTTAATGCCTAAATAAGTAAAACAGTCATTAGTCAATCTAAATGGAAACTAACCATAATTCGAAATTTGATTGTTTAATGGAAAAAGCTCACTCTTACCAAAATTAAGTTTACAACCAGACAGACTACTGATTAAGTAGTGCTACTTTTGCAGGAATAGATTTTCCGGGTTAGAGATAAATAGTAACAGATCATCTGCATAGAGAGATAGCTTATGCGTCTTATTCTCACAGACATACCAAAAATATGAGGGGATTACCTAATAGCGGTGGCCAGAGGTTCCAAAGCGATATCAAACAATAAAGGACTTAAAGGACAGCCCTGTCTAGTACTTCGAAAGAGCCCGAAAAAAGGGGGATTTCTGATTACTGGTAAGTACAGAAGCTTGAGGTATTTGATATATACAAGAGATAAATTTTGGACCAATCTTAAATTTTTCAAGTGTATTGAATAAGTATTCCCATACTACTCTATCAAATGCCATCTCAGCATCAAGTGAAATTACACATTCAGGAGTTTTATTTGTTGCTGGATATACAATATTCATTAATCTCCTAACATTAAAGTATGAGTAACGATTTTAAATAAAACCTGTCTGATCTTCAGAAATAATTTGCGGTAAAATATTTTCCAATTTCATAGCTAATATTTTCAAAATAATTTTGAAATCTACATTTAACAGTGACAAGACTACATGGGACCCGTTGCGTCCCAGCATCACGCGGGAGGGCTGGTCACCAACAATATTTCACCCCTCCACCAATTCCAATATTGCTCGCCAGTGGTTTCTGTTGTGCTAGTATGGGTGTTGCGAACCGAAGGTACTGGTTTCCAGAGGGCTCGTATAGACATTGTGGGCCGAATGGATTCTTGAGCTGGAAAACAACTGTTGCATCGAGCCAAGAGCAAGAGCCAAGCCAAGGCAAACAATTTGGCCACAGCCACCAGTCAACCAAAATCCATTTTTGTGATCGCAAACTCTTCAAAAAGGTGAGGCAAACAATTGGGCCACAGCCACCTGACAACTAAAATACATTTTGTGAACACTAACTTTTTAAAAGGCGAGGCAAACAATTGGGCGACAGCTGCCTGACAAACAAAGTAGATTTTGTGAACACAAACTCTTTAAAAAGGCGAGGCAAGCAATTGGACCGGAGCCACCTGACAACCAAAATCCATTTCGTGAACACAAATTCTAGAAAAAGGCAAGGCAAACTATTGGGCCGCAGCCACCTGACATCCAAATCCATTTTGTGAACACAAACTCTTTAAAAAGGGGAGGCAAACAATTGGGCCACAGCCACCTGACAACCAAAATCAATTTTGTGAACACAAGCTCTTTAAACAGGTGAGGCAAACAATTTTGCCGCAGCCACCTGACAACCAAAATCAATTTTGTGAACACACACTCTTTAAAAAGGTGAGGCAAACAATTGGGCCGCAGTCACCTGACACCCAAAATCCATTTTGAGAACACAAACTCTTCAAAAAGGCGAGGCATACAATTGGGCAGCAAGTTGCCACCTGACAACCAAAATTCATTTTGCGAACACAAACCTTTTGAAAAAAGGCAAGGCAAACAATTGGGTGGCAAGCTGCCAACTGACAACGAAAATTCATTTTAAGAACACAAACCTTTCAAAAGGGCGAGGCAAACAATTGGGCCGCAGCAACATGAGAACCAAATTCCATTTTGGGAACACAAACTTTTTTTTTTAAAAGGCGAGGCAAACAATTGGGCAGCAAGCAGCCACCTGACAACCAAAATTCATTTTCTGAACACAAACTTATGGAAAAAAGTCGAGGCAAACAATTAGGCAGCAAGCAGACACCTGGCAACCAAAATTCATTTGGGAACACAAACTCTTTTTTAAAAAATGCGAGGCAAACAATTGGGCCGCAGCCACCTGACAACCAAATTCCATTTTGTGAACACAAACTCTTTAAAAATGCGAGGCAAACAATTGGGCTGCAGCCACCAGACAACCAAATTCCATTTTATGAACACAAACATTTTTTTTAAAAGGCGAGGGAAACAAGTGGGCAGGCGCGACTCACGTTGCATTGGCCCCTACAGCCTGTCTGTCGTTTTTTTAACATTTTTTGTCTAGTTAAATGTAGTTGTTCATGTTTTTTTTGTATTGTCTCTAATTGTGTATATGTGGGGAGGGGGAAGGGGGAAGCTTTTAAATCTCTTCCCTGCATGGGAGAACCGACCTTTTCCCTGTCAGGTCTCCGTTGTCATTGGGGCCCAGCACCGTGGAGCGGCCTCCGACCGGGATGACCTGGGGGCTCCAGTCACGGAGCCTGCGGAGCTGCGGACTTAACATCATGGGGCTGGCCAGCCTAGGATCATGGGGATTGGTGGTGGCTCGCCGCTGCGGCCCGACCCCGGAGCACCAGCTCCAGCTCCAGCTGCAGACCAGTGGACTGTCGGGATATTGGGAGCTAGCGGGTCCGGGTGAGAGACCGCTCTCCGGAGCTCCCGCAACACAGCTTCTCCCGCTCGTGTCGCGGGGTTGGAGCAACCCGGAGTGGGGCCGTACCTCGCCTGGTGCAGCTTTAATGGCCACGGAACATTTCAGCGCCCACCGGGGGCTCCAACGTTGTGACTTTGGGCCTAGAGCCGGGCCGTACATCGCCTGGCGTGGCCTCAATTGCCATGGGACTTAACACCGCCCACCTGGGGCTTTGACCTCGGGAGAGAATTGGTGCAGGGGAGAGAGAAGACTTCGCCTTCCATCACAGTAAGGAGGAGATTCACTGTGATGGATGTTTGTGTGAATTGAATTGTTGTGTGTTTTTTTTTAATGAATTGTTCTGTTTGTGTGGCTTGTAGAAACGGAGTTTCGTTCGAATAACAAGTAGTAAAATCAACAAATCAAATTGGGTAGCAAGCAGTCACCTGACAAACAAAATCCATTTTGTGAACACAAACTCTTCAAAAAGGCGAGGCAAATAAATGACCCGCAGCCACCTGACAACTAAAATCCATTTTACGAATGCAAACTCTTCAAAAAGACGAGGCAAGCAATTGGGCCGTAGCCACCTGACAACCAAAATTCATTTTGTGAACACAAAGTTTTTGAAAAAAAGACGGGGCAAACAATTGGGCAGCAAGCAACCACCTGGCAACCAAAATCCATTTTGTGAACACAAACTCTTTAAAAAGGCGAGGCAAATAATTGGGTAACAGCCACCTGACAAGCAAAGTAAATTTTGTGATCACACACTCTTGAAAAAGGCAAGGCAAACAATTTCTGCTGCAGCCACCTGCCAACCAAATTCCATTTTGTTAACACAAACTTTAAAAAAAGAAGGCGAGGCAAACGCTTCGGCATCAAACCGCCACCTGACAACCAAAATCCATTTTGAGAACAAAAACTCTTCAAAAAGGCGAGGCAAACAATTGGGCCACAGCCATCTGACAACTACAATCCATTTTGTGAACACAGACATTTTTATAAAAAGGCGAGACATACAATTAGGCATCAAGCAGCCAACTGGCAACCAAAATTCATTTTGTGAACACAAACTTTTGGGAAAAAAGGATAGGCAACCAATTAGGCAGCAAGCAGTCACCTGACAACCAAAATCCATTTTGTGAACACGAACTTAAAGAAAAAGGCGAGGCAAACAATTAGACTGCATGCAGCCACCTGACAACCAAAAATCATTTTGTTAAAACAAACTTTTTTTTTTAAAGGCAAGGCAAACAATTGGGCTACAACCAGCCACCTGACACCCAAAATTCATTTTGTGAACACAAACATTTGGAAAAAAAGGCGAGGCAACCAATTAGGCGTCAAGCAGCCACCTGGCAACCAAAAATCATTTTGTGAACACAAAATCTTTTTTTTTTTAAGGCGAGGCAAACAATTGGGCAGCAAGCAGCCACCTGACAACCAAAATCTATTTTGTGAACACAAACTTTTAAAAAAGGCGAGGCAAACAATTGCACTGCATGCAGCCACCCGGCAACCAAAGTTCATTTTGTTAAAACAAACCTTTTTTTTTAAGGCGAAGCAAACAATTGGGCTGCAACCAGCCACCTGACAACCAAAATTAATTTTGTGAACACAAACTTTTGGGAAAAAAGGAGAGGCAACCAATTAGGAGCAAGCAGTCACCTGACAACCAAAGTTTATTTTGTGAACACAAACTCTTTTTTTTTTTAAAAGGTGAGGCAAACAATTGGACTGCAAGCAGGCACCTGTCAACCAAAATTCATTTTGTGAACACAAACATTTTTAAAAAAAAGGCGAGGCAAACAATTGGGCAGCAAGCAGGCAACTGACAATCAAAATTCATTTTGTGAACACAAACTTTTTTTTCAAAAGGCGAGGCAAACAATTGGACTGCAAGCAGCCACCTGACAACCAAAATTCATTTTGTGAACACAAACGTTTTGAAAAAAAGGCATGGCAAACAATTGGGTAGCAAGCAACCACCTGACAACCAAATTTCATTTTGTAAATTCAAACTCTTCAAAAGGCCGAGGCAAGCAATTGGGCTGCAGCCACCTGAGAACCAAAATCCATTTTGTGAACACAAACTCTTTAAAAAGGTGAGGCAAACAATTGGGCTGCAGCCACTTGACAATCAAAATCCATTTTGTGAACACAAACTTTTTTTTAAAAAGGCGTAGCAAACAATTAGGCTGCAAACAGCCAGCTGGCAACCAAAATCTATTTTGTGAACACTAACTTTTTTAAAAAAAGGCGATGCAAACAATTGGGCAGCATGCAGCCACTTGGCAACCAAAATTAATTTTGAGAACACAAACTTTTTTTAAAAGAGGCGAGGCAAACAATTGTGCAGCAAGCAGCCACATGACAACCTACATTCATTTTGTGAACACAAACTTAAAAAAAAAAAGGCAAGGCAAACAATAGGGCAGCAGCCATTTCAAGGGGACACACGTCCGTTCAGTGCTATTCGCAGCTCAGAAAGCCATGACCCTCTCGCTTCCTGGGTCTGGCAGGGACTGAGTGAAGCACGACACTTCCGGGTTTTATAGGAGGTGGCATTCTCTTGGAAATCGCAGCACAGTGGGCCAAAAGCGGTCAAGATCAGACTTTTAGTGATATAGATATCACATTTTTAAATACAGATCTGAATTTGTTTTGCAAAGACCTTAGCAAGAAGATTGAGTAAATGTATTATTAAATTGATAAATCCTAATCAAATGGGGTTTATACCCAAGACATTCATTTAATAATTTGAGACGCCTGTTTAATATAATGTACTCACATAAAACGGATGAAGAAGATACATCAATTGTTTCTCTGGATGCAGAGAAAGCATTTGATCAGGTAGTGTGGCAGTATTTATATAAAGTATTGCAAAAATTTAACATGGGAGAGAATTTTATTGTATGGGTAAAATTAATATATGATAAACTGACGGCAAGAATATTAACCAATAATATGTTATCTCCAAAATTTCAATTATCGAGGGGCAATAGGCAGGGATGTGCGTTATCACCTTTGCTATTTGCCCTTATGATAGAGCACCTGGCTGAAAGTATAAGAAGCCATCCGAATATTCAGGGATATAATACTTGGGACTCAAATAATAAAATTTAATTATATGCAGATGATATACTTTTATATATTACCAACTCACAAACGAGCATACCAAACTTATTAAATTTAAGAGAAGAATTTGGTTATTTTTCTGGATACAGAATAAATTGGAATAAAAGTGAAATCATGACGTTAAAACCTCAAGAATCTACACACGTATTAAAATTCCACTTTAAAATTGCAACAGAAAAGTTTAAGTATTTGGGTATTCAAATTACCAGAAAATACAAAGCATTAGTTAATGCACATTTTATGCCTTTATTAAATAAACTCAACGTGTCGATTAAATTCTGGAAAACACTTCTGTTACCATTAATAGGCAGAATAAACGCTATAAAAATGATCTTTTTACCACAAATATTATACCAATTTCAATCTATACCATTATATATACCAAAAAACTTCTTTAGAAAACTAGACTCTAATATTACCAATTTTATCTGGGATTATAGATCACACAGAATCCAAAGAAAACATTTGTGCAAACCAAAAGACAGTGGTTATCATCTGTTATCATTCCAACAATTACAATTAAAATTTAAACTGAAAAATAACCAATATTTTAAATATCTTCAGATCTGCGACTTCATGAAGAAATACATGCAAAGATATCAAAACATAACTTTAGATCCACTGGAAGAAGCAATGAAGATTAAGGCTGACTCGCAGAAATTAATATCATATTTATATAATAGTATTTTAAATATAGATTTACCATCGACAGAGGCACTTAGAGTAGAGTGGGAACGATAATTAATGATAAAAATTCCGAAGGAAACATGGGAAAAGTATTTGATATATATACACAAATGTTCGATTAATGTAAGACATAATTTAATTCAATTTAAAATTTTACATAGATTATATTACTCAAAAACTAGATTGAATAAATTCTATCCAAATACTTCCCCCATTTGTGATAAATGTCTATCCCAAAATGCAACTATAACACTCTTTTGTCTCCAGCATAAAGCTTTATAAATTCTGGAGTGATATTTTTGAAATATTTACAAAATTATTTAAGATAAAAATGGAACCTAATACTGAAATGATTATATTTGGAGTAATGGAAGATGGGAATCAAGTGAATTTATCTCAAAATTTATTTTTAAATTATGGGTTAATAACGGCAAAAAAACATATACTTCACTTTTGGAAAAATGCAGCCATACCAACGCTTAAAATGTGGATTTCAAACATGTTGGACACTGCACATCTTGAGGAAATGCGATTCCTCCTAATAGATAAATCAGACCAATTCTTAACGAGTTGGTCTCCATCTGTCGATTTTTTTGGAAGCATATGGTGCAATAAAACTGTAGAAGCTAACTGTTTCAGGATTGGGTGATGGATGGTCAAGAATATAGATAATGATCTCCTTAATCTCTTACTTTCTACTCTTTTTCTTTCTTTTTTTCCTTTCTCAACTTTCTTCTTTCACACTTTTTTCTTTCTCACACACGATGTATCACATGTTTCTCTATCTTTTATTATCTATTCTCTCTTTTTATTATTCTTTTTTTTTAAGCTGTACATAAAATGTAACATGTCAATATATATTAGGCACCTTGGTGCCATATTCCTGTACTTACTTCCAATAACATTAAAAAATACATTAAAATATTCCACTGTGAACCCATCCAAACCGGGAGCTTTACCAGAATTATTCGAAAGGATTGCTTTCTGTATTTCTTCCTCCGTGATGAAGCTGGCCGGGAATATAAAGAAGGACAGTAAAAGCTTCTTTAGATATGTTAAGGGAAAAAGAGTAGCAAAGTCAAATGTGGGTCCCTTGAAGGCAGACATGGGTGAAATAATTATGGGCACCAAGGAAATGGTAGAAGAGTTGAATAGGTACTTCGGATCTGTCTTCACGAAGGAAGACACAAACAATCTCCCAGATGCACTGGATGGCAGGGGGTAGAGGAACTGAAAGACATTTTCATTAGGCGAGAAATAGTATTGGGTAGACTAATGGGACTGAAGGATGATAAATCCCCTGGGCCTGATGGTCTGCATCCCAGGGTCCCCAGGGAGGTGGCTCTAGAAATAGTGGACACACTGGTGATCATTTTCCAATGTTCAATAGATGCAGGATCATTTCCTGTGGATTGGAGGATAGCTAATGTTATCCCACTTTTCAAGAAAGGAGCGAGAGAGAAAACGGGGAATTACAGACCAGTTAGCCTGACTTCGATGGTGGGAAAGATGCTGGAGTCAATTAGTAAAGAGGTAATAATGGGGCATTTGGATAGCAGTAAAAGGATTAGTCCAAGTCAACATGGATTTATGAAAGGGAAATCATGCTTAACTAATTTTCTGGATTTTTTTTTGACAAGTAAAATGGATGAAGGGGTGCCAGTGGATGTAGTGTATCTAGACTTTCAGAAAGCCTTTGATAAGGTCCCGCAAGGCCTTTCTGGTCAGGGCTGTGACTGATGGGACTGAGCTCCGCCGCCCCTGAGCCGTGCCCTGCCATTTTCATTGATTGTTCCACAGCCCCCGGGTCCTAAAGCCCGTCGACACGTTGTTGTCCAGCCTCACTTACGTCCTCTGGCAGCTCCGTCTTCTGTGTGAAAATATTGTTCCTCAGGTTCCGATTAAATCTTGCACCTCTCACCACAAACCTGTGTCCTATAGTTCTTGATTCCACTACATCAGGTAAAAGACTGTGCATTCACCCTATCCATTCACCTCTTGATCCCATGCCTTTTTGAACATTACTGCACATTTAGTTGAAGGCGTTCCTCAATGACTGCTCACTCCGTAACGCCCTGGTCAATTCGTCCCTTCCCACCCAAACCACCCCCCTCCCCTGGTACTTTCCCTTGCAACCGCAGGAAATGCTACACTTGTCGCTTTACCTCCCCCCTTGACTCCATCCTAGGAGCTAAGCAGTCTTTCCAGGTGAGGCAGAGGTTCATCTGCACCTCCTCAAACCTCATCTATTGCTTCCGCTGCTCTAGGTGTCAACTGCTCTTCATCGTGAGACCAAACGCAGGCTTGGCGATCGCTTTGCCCAACACCTCCACACAGTTTGCATTAACCAACCTGATCTCCCGGTGGCTCAGCACTTCAACTAACAAATGTATCTCCTCCCATCAAACGTTTCTTAATGTATGTATTTGATAGTTTACATGAAACGTTTACATATGTTGTTTTTTTCTCTCTCTCTCTGTATCTCTCTCTCTCTCTCTCTCTCTCCTCCAAGGTTAGTTCTTCTGTTTACCTTTATTTGCTTCAATTTTATTCAGTGTTATTTATCACGTTGCAGCTTTTATTGTGGCATCCTACTACACTCCAAACTTTCCGAGTTGTCTGTGCCTGATCCCCTCTGTCGGTGGAGCACCAGCTTCCTGATTAACAGGAAGTGACATGTGGCTGGGAAAGCAAATCTCCGACCCACAAACCCTCAGCATAGGAGCACCGCAAGGCGGTGCAGAGGGTCCAGCAGGGGGCTTGTGATATTTTTCAGCTTGGCCAGCACAAGCCTTTTAAGGGACTACAGAGGTCAGTGCGACAGGCCTGAAGTCATTAAGACCAGACTAGATGGCCTCCCGCATATTCTGTGGGATCTCTGCACTGCCTGCAATCTCCTTGGGATGAGTTACTGTGATCCTATCACTGAGTTGGTGGCTGTTTGATATTTCCCCTAAGATGGAAAATCTCCAGGAAATAAAAGATCACGTGGAAAGTTTGTTGTGTGTTCCTCTTTAGTGGCGTTAAACCAATCCATTGAAGGCAGCTTAATGATCGTGCTCATGGATTCACTTAATCAATCCCTGTGATTTATCCACCTTAACATGCCTTAAGGTCGGCAGCACTTAAGGGGACCTATTCTGTCCTAAATTATCCTTTTGCTCGTAAAGGGACCTATTCGCCACCTAGTTATTATTTTGCTCTTAATACATTTGTAGAATCTCTACGGCAATATCCAATTTCATTGTCTCTGTGATGAGGACAATATATGTTGGGCAATGGAACAATTCTGGGGCTTGTTGTAATTTGTGTGAAACTTCTGCAGTCGGGACATGGATGTCCCGTCTCAGTCTACTCAGATTTGTGTTTTATTTCTTGCAGGAGGAAGCTGGTAGGAAGAGGAGGTAGGACATGCTCTTGATTGAAACACTGCATGTTTGTGTAGAACAGCTCAAAAACGTTGTTGAGGCTCGATTGATAACCAGCTGCTAAATATTTGCAGGGTTAGTGATGAAGATAAAGCACTCTCAGTGACCGACGCTGCCTTGCTGATTGAAAACTTCGATCACCACTTTTTGATGAACACTCTGTGGAGAGAAACATCTGCCATTAAGCGAGGTAAAACCTGTCCAGTTTCCTCTCTTCCTCACAGATGCAAACATTGCCGATAGAAATTGTATTTGCCTCTACCACCTCCTATGGCAGCTATCTCTCAACCACCCAGTGCCTGAAAACGTTGCTGTTCAAGAACATTTTAGACTTTCCCTTCACAACTTAAACCGATGCCCTCGAACTTTAGAAAACTGCATCTTTCATTTCTCAGTCCGTTGGCCCAGTTCATGAGGATCAGTTTAATCTTAAACAAACTTCTTCACTCTCCACGATGTCTCATGAATTTCAGTATAATCCACAAACCTGCCAACCATGCCACCCACATACACAGCATTCATCTAATCATTTATATAAATAGGGACCAACAGTGGAGTCAGCATTGAGCATTGTAGAAACATAGAACATAGAAACATAGAAAAATAGGTGCAGGAGTAGGCCATTCGGCCCTTCGAGCCTGCACCGCCATTCAATGTGATCATGGCTGATCATCCAACTCAGTATCCCGTACCTGCCTTCTCTCCATACCCCCTGATCCCTTTAGCCACAAGTGCCACATCTAACGCCCTCTTAAATATAGCCAATGAACTGGCCTCAACTACCTTCTGTGGCAGAGAATTCCAGAGACTCACCACTCTCTGTGTAAAGAATGTTTTCCTCATCTCGGTCCTAAAGGAATTCCCCCTTATCCTTAGACTGTGACCCCTTGTTCTGGACTCCCCCAACATCGGGAACAATCTTCCAGCATCTAGCTTGTCCAACCCCTTAAGAATTTTGTAAGTTTCTATAAGATCCCCCCTCAATCTTCTAAATTCCAGCGAGTACAAGCCGAGTCTATCCAATCTTTCCTCATATGAAAGTCCTGACATCCCAGGAATCAGTCTGGTGAATCTTCTCTGTACCCCCTCTATGGCAAGGATGTCTTTCCTCAGATTTGGAGACCAAAACTGTACGCAATACTCCAGGTGTGGCCTCACCAAAACCCTGTACAACTGCAGTAGAACCTCCCTGCTCCTATACTCAAATCCTTTCGCTATGAATGCTAACATACCATTTGCTTTCTTCACTGCCTGCTGCACCTGCATGCCTACTTTCAATGACTGGTGTACCATGACACCCAGGTCTCGTTGCATCTCCCCTTTTCCTAATCTGCCACCATTCAGATAATAGTCTACCCTCATGTTTTTGCCACCAAAGTGGATAACCTCACATTTATCCACATTATACTGCATCTGCCATGCATCTGCCCATTCACTCAGCCTATCCAAATCACCCTGCAGCCTCCAAGCATCCTCCTCACACCTAACTATACCCCCCAGCTTGGTGTCATCTGCAAATTTGGAGATGTTGCATTGAATTCCCTCGTCCAAATCATTAATATATATTGTAAATAGCTGGGGTCCCAGCACTGAGCCTTGCGGTACCCCACTAGTCACTGCCTGCCATTCTGAAAAGGACCCGTTTACTCCTACCCTTTGCCTCCTGTCTGCTAGCCAGTTCTCTATCCACATCAATACTGAACCCCCAATACCGTGTGCTTTAAGTTTGTATGCTAATCTCTTATGCGGGACCTTGTCGAAAGCCTTCTGAAAGTCTAGATATAACACATCCACTGGTTCTCCCTTATCCACTCTACTAGTTACATCCTTGAAAAATTCAATCAGATTTGTCAGACATGATTTACCTTTCGTAAATCCATGCTGACTTTGTCCAATGATTTCACCGCTTTCCAAATGCGCTGCTATCCCATCTTTAATAACTGACTCTAGCAGTTTCCCCACTACCGATGTTAGACTAACTGGTCTGTAATTCCCCGCTTTCTCTCTCCCTCCTTTTTTTAAAAAGTGGGGTTACATTAGCTACCCTCCAATCCTCAGGAACTACTCCAGAATCTAAGGAATTTTGAAAAATTATCACTAATGCATCCACTATTTCTGTGGCTACCTCCTTGAGTACTCTGGGATGCAGACTATCTGGCCCTGGGGATTTATCGGCCTTCAATCCGTTCAATCTACCCAACACCACCTCCCGGCTAACCTGGATTTCACTCAGTTCCTCCATCTTATTTGACTCTCGTTCCACTGCTATTTCCGGCAGATTATTTATGTCTTCCTTAGTGAAGACAGAACCAAAGTAGGTATTCAATTGGTCTGCCATGTCCTTGTTCCCCATGATCAATTCACCTGTTTCTGACTGCAAGGGACCAACATTTGTTTTAACTAGTCTCTTTCTCTTCACATATCTATAAAAACTTTTGCAGTCAGTTTTTATGTTCCCTGCCAGTTTCCTTTCATAATCTATTTTCCCTTTCCAATTAAGCCCTTTGTCCTCCTCTGCTGGATTCTGAATTTCTCCCAGTCCTCCGGTAGGCTGCTTTTTCTGGCAAATTTGTATGCCTCATCTTTTGTTTTTATACTATCCCTGATTTCCCTTGTTATCCATGGATGCACCACCTTCCCCGATTTATTCTTTTGCCAAACTGGTATGAACAATTTTTGTACTTCATCCATGCAGTCTTTAAATACCTTCCATTGCACATCCACTGTCAACCCTTTAAGAATCACCTGCCAGTCTATCTTGGCCAATTCACATCTCATACCTTCAAAGTTTGTTCAAGTTCAGAACCCTTGTTTCTGACTTAATTTTGTCACTCTCCATCCTAATGAAGAACTCAACCATATTATGGTCACTCTTACCCAAGGGGCCACGCACAACAAGACTGCTAACTAACCCTTTCTCATTACTCAATACCCAGTCTAGAATAGCCTGCTCTCTCGTTGGTTCCTCCACATGTTGGTTGAGAAAACTATCCCGCCTACATTCCAATAAATCCTCTTCCTCAGCACCCCTGCCAATTTGATTCAGCCAATCTACATGCAGATTGAAGTCACCCATTATAACCGTGTTACCCTTGTTGCACGCATTTCTAATTTCCTGTTTGATGCCATCCCCAACTCCAATACTACTGTTAGGTGGCCTGTACACAGCTCCCACTAGTGTTTTCTGCCCCTTAGAATTTCGCAGCTCTACCCATATCGATTCCACATCCTCCACGCTAATGTCCTTCCTTTCTATTGCGTTAATCTCCTCTCTCACCAGCAACGCTACCCCACCTCCTTTTCCTTTTCGTCTATCCCTCCTGAATATTGAATATCCCTGGATGTTCAGCTCCCAGCCTTGGTCACCCTGGAGCCATGTCTCCGTGATCCCAACTATAGCATAGTCATTAATCGTTATCTGCACCTTCAACTCATCCACCTTATTATGAATGCTCCTTGCATTGAGACACAAAGCCTTCAGGCTTGTTTTTACAACACTCTTACTCCTTATACAATTATGTTGACAAGTGGCCCCTTTCACATCGATCCCTATTACACTTGGCCATACTCTCCTATCCCTTTGTGAGCTTTCTTACCCGTTAATTCTGGGGTCATTAACCATCCCTTTACTCTCTTTCCCTTTAACTCCGTCCTCGACTATTCCATTTGACACCCCACCCCCCTTATTCAGTTTAAAACCATCCGTGTAGCAGTGGCAAACCTGCCGGCCAGAATGCTGGTCCCCCACCTGTTAAGATGCAATCCGTCCCTTTTGTACAGTTCCCCCTTACTCCAAAACAGATCCCAGTGATCTAAGAATCTAAATCCCTGCCCCCTGCACCAGTTCCTCAGCCACACATTCAGGTCCCGTATCTCCCTGTTCCTGCTCTCACCAGCACAAGGAACTGGAAGCAAACCGGAGATAACAACCCTGGAAGTCCTGCTTTTCAGCATTTTTCCAAGCTCTCTGAAGTCCCGCTGCAAAATTTTCATCCCCTTCTTTCCAACATCATTTGTGCCAACATGCACAACCACTTTCGGCTGTTCACCTTCGCCCTTGAGGATTGTCTGCACTCTGTCCGTGACATCCTGGATCCTGGCACCAGGAAGGCAGCACACCATCCTCGAATCCCGTCTGTTGCCGCAAAAACCCCTGTCCATACCTCTCACAATGGAGTCTCCAACTACAATGACGTTGCCCGACTTTGGCCTCTTTGGTTTTGGCTCACCAGCCCTTTTTGTTTTGCAAGCCAGTCCGCCGCTCAGTGAGATACCGTCTTCTGTCCCGGCAGCTTCCACGTGGGTGAACCTGTTCACAAGAGGTACAACACCCGGGGACCTTTGCATTCCATGTTTTCCTCCCTTTCTCACCGTCACCCACCTTCTCTCTTCTAGTGCCTTGGGTGTAACAATCTTACTGTAGGACTTGTCGAGGAACGACTCAGTTTCTCGGATGAACCTGTGGTCATCCACTTGTTTCTCCAGTTCCCCAACACGGTCCTTCAGGAGCTGTACCTGGATGCACTTCTCACATTTGTAGCAGCCAGAGGCACCAGCAGTGTCCTTGACCTCCCACATACTGCAAGCATCACACTGCATCAGCTTGCTTGACATCTCCTTCTTTTGCCTCGGTCTCTCCCTATCCAGTGTTTTGCGCAGCCTCCTCTCCAAAGACTCTCGAGCCAAAGACTCACACTCACAGGACACTTCCCTCACTGCCGCTCCCCAAGAGCTGCCTTGCTTATATTAACTGTTAAATTGCCTAATTTACAAACCAAATTCCTCAGTTTTTAACTGTTTTCCCCCTCTGACTCACTGAGAACTCTCCTCCCACTCGGGCTAGAGCCAATCAGTGCTTTCTCCTGCTTCTCTTTGTTGCTGTTGCTTCAAAATCCACGGGAACACTGAGTAATTGTGGTACATCACTTGCGACAGGCCTCCAGTCTGAAGAACAACTCTCTACCTCCGCCCTCTGTCTCCCACTTTCAGGCCACATTTTGACCCATTGGCTAACTACCCCAGATTCCATATGATACAACCTTCCAGATCAGTCTACCATAGAAGTTACTGCTCTCAAATTGCTAATCATACCACCGACATTCATATCCAAGCCATAAAAATATAACATAAACACCAGTGAACATCTGAAATGTTCTGCCCTAGGAGGTAGTGATAGGTCAGATTGTTGGCAATAGGCAAAGTGGACACAGATGGATAATTGAAGGATCGAGAAATTGGCAGTTATGGAGAACTCACATAGAACAGGAATTGATGCAATCTTAGATCAGTCATGATCACATTGAATGGCGGAGCTGGCCTGAGAAGTGGAGCCTACTACTCCTGTTATTTTTTTGTGTTTTTTAGTTTTTTTCATACCTACAGAATGATAGATTTTACACAGCGGGAATGTGGTAAAGATTGACAATACTTGTCCATGGACCAATGATTTTGCTGTGGGGGTGAGATTGAGTAGACTAGGCCTGTATACTCGAGAGCTCAGGTATATAGGAGGAGATCTCAGTGCAACACAAAGTTCTTACAGGGCTCAGTGGGCTGGTTGCAGGGAGGATGTTTCCCCTGTCTGAGGGGTCTGGAGAACGGGCACTCTCTTAGAATGTGGGCTGCACCATGTAGGACAGAGATAAGGAGACATTACTGCACGCAGAGACCAGGGAACCTTTGGAATTCCCTGCACCGATGGCTGTGGTGACTCAGTCATTCAGTGCTCTTGGAGCCGAGAGCCATGGTTGTACATTACAGAATCAGGCCCTTCGGCCCATCACGTCCATGATCACCTTTTCTCCAGCTTTATTAATCGATTTGTCCACATTACATCACCATTCTCCTGCACCCCACCTATTTAAGTGCCTCACATATTGTGATTATATCTCACTCCACCACCTCCTCTTTAGCATGTTCCAGATATTACCCACCATCGATCTCTGCTGCACTCCACCAGTCACAGCCCTCCAAGCAGAAAAATCCTCCTTCTACCGCTATTCTACCTCCAACCACCAAGCCATTTTTGGATCCATTTCACCGGCTTGCCTTGGATCCCACCTGCCTTCACTTTCTGGACCAGCCTTACATGCGCAACATTGCCAAGTCCCTCAGTGAAGTTCATGTATTAGTTCACAATGCGATCAGTGTGTTCTTAGTTGTACACACCCATCAAATCCACCCGTGAATCCCCTCTCAGCGACCCTACAACCACAAGTCTCCACTCATTCTATCTAACACCCGATCATTCAACCTCTGCTTCCTTCCATGGTCCAAGCCACCCCTCCCTCTCCCTCAACCTCCACACAAAGAAACAGGGGCAGATCATCTGGCCCCTAATGTCTCCCCTCATTCACTTGATCATGGCGACTCCACCCCACACCTCTACCTCCTCTTTAACAACCTCAAATTAACCCTCAGCTCAATATCCTGTTGCTCTGATCTGCCTCCATATCTGAATAGCCCGCTTCATTCCTCCATCCCCACCGCAATCTCGCAATCCTCCTCAATCTCCGCACTTGTCCTCCCCGTCTACCCTCCCCCACCTCACAAAACTCCCCTCTCCATCCCGAATAAAAACTTCTGGCGATGTCTGTTGTCCAATGTGGTTGGGATGAAATCCCGGGCAAGGTTTCAGTTGTCCGCCCGCCTGTGCCTGAGACTGAGCGGCTTCGCCCCCGGACCCGGGGCCGCGCTGCCCGAGTCTCCCACCTGACCCCCGGGGACTCTCTGATTCTCTGCTTCTCCCCCCAGTCTCCGTCACCCTGGATGTGGAAACAGCGAGTCCATGGCTCGAGGTGTCTGAGGATCGGAAGAGGGTGAGATGTACCGGGACCTGGAAGAGTCTCCCTGACACTGGGAAGAGGTTTACAGGCAGTCTGTGTGTGCTGGGATCAGAGGGATTCACATCGGGGAGACATTACTGGGAGGTGGAGGTGGCGTGGGGTCGGGCCTGGAGTCTGGGAGTCGCCACAGAGTCTGTGGAGAGGAAGAGATCGGTCACACCGACCCCGGAGACTGGAGTCTGGAGCATCTGGCGGCGGAAGGATGACGAGATTGTTGCACTCACCTCCCCTCCATCCCCTCTCCCCGCCCATCCCATCCCCGGGAGGCTGGGAGTTTATCTCAATTACGAGTCCAGGACAGTTTCATTTTACGACGCGGACACCAAGTCCCATCTCCACACCTTCACTGGGAATAAATTCACGGAGAAACTTTATTCTTTCTTCGGGTCTTGGAATGAAAACCAGTGGCTGAGAATCTGCTCCGGTTCTGCTCCAAGTGTATAAAAGGGTCGGGTCCCGGGACCGGCGTCAGGAGCGGGGCTCAGGGGCTGTGGGGCAGAAACCTGGTGGACAACAGGTCGGCGCTGAACGGCTCCCATTTAATCCCCAAATCCCGTGTCCTAAAACCACAGTGAGCGCGGAAATAAAACCAGGGAGAATGTAAATGTGGGAAGAGTGAAATAAACTGGTTCTTGGTTCCGCGGGTCCCACCTATGTCAAGGGACACTAGTGGGGCAGGTGGGACTAGTGTAGACCGGGCATATTGGTTGACATGGGCAAGTTGGGCGGTAGGGCCTGATTTCACATCGTATGACTTAATTGTTGCATCAGGCTTGACTTGGTGAAAAGAATAATTGAATAATTGTATAGGCAGCATCGCCGGAGAACCACAATAGGTGACATTTTGTATTGATTTTAAAGGGTCCCGACCCGAAACGTCACTTCTCCACAGATCCTGCCTGATGAGCGTTTGACTGCACTGGGCCTGTGCTCGCTCGAGTTTAGAAGAATGTCGGGGGACCTCATCAAAACGTACTGAATAATGAGAGGCTTGGATAGAGTGGAAAGGATGTTTCAGGGCTGCCAACTCCCACGCTTTGAGCGTGAGAATCACTCCTTTGGGCAAATTCTCACGCTGAATCGCAAATTTCTCACTCTCTGTTGTGAGAAATTCTGTGATCAACGAAAACTTCAAAACTCATATTAACTGCATGGGCCGCGGGTGTTGGAGAGCCGGGGTTGAGGGAGGGGTGGAAGCAGAAGCGGCAGCGGCATATGTGGACGGTGAGACGGGCTGGCGAGTTGCTCGCTGCAGCTCCGGTCACAGAGCAGCCTCAGCGCAAGAGTCCCGGGCCATCGGAGGCATCGGAAGCACAGATCCTATAGCGAGCATATAGGATCTTTGGTCGGAAGCGTTGCCCCGCTGCCGTGTGATTCTGTGTCGAAGGCGAGAGAGAGAGAGAGGAGGGGGGGCAAAGAGAAAGAGGAGATAGAGACAGAGGACAAAGAGAGAGGGGGGAGTGGGTAGAGAGAGCAAGGGGGAGAGTAAAGTGGGAGGGAGAGAGGGTAGAGAGAGCAAGGGGGAGAGTGAGGTGGGAGGGGAAGAGAGGGAGAGAGAGAGGAGAGTGTGGAGAGAAAGCGAGCGAGGGGAGGGAGAGAGGGGGAGATAAAGATGGACGGAGAAAGAGAGAGGGGGAGAGGGGGAGGGGGGAAGAGAGAGGAGAGAGGGGGATGTGAGGGGGAGAGAGAGAGGAGAGGGGGCGAAAGAGAGGGGAAGAGTGAGGTGGGGAGAGAGAAAGGGGGAGAGATAGAGGGGAAGAGAGGAGAGAGAGGGGGGGAGAGGAGAGAGGGGGAGATAGGAGAGAGAAAGGGGAGGAGAGGGGACAGAGGGAGAGAGAGGAGCGAGGGAGGGGGTGAGAGGAGAGAGCAGAAGAGGGGGGAGAGAGAGGAGAGAGAAAGAGGGGGAAGGGAGAGAGACAGGACAGAGGGAGAGAGAGAGAGAGATGAAAGAGAGGGGGATAGGGGCAGGGCTGCCAACTCTCATGCAATGAGCGTGAGAATCACACATTTCGCCAAATTCTTACACTGATCACAAATTTATCACGCTATGCCGTGAGAAATTCTGTGATCAACGAAAATTTCAAAATGCATATCAACTGCATGGGCCACGGGTTTTGGAAGCAGAAGCAGTGGTGGGGACAGATGCGGACGGGAGGGGGGCTGGTGAGTGTTTGCCGGGCTGGCGAGTCGCTCACTGCAGCTCCAGCCATGGAGCAGCCTCAGTGCAAGAGTCCCGGGCTGTTGGAGGCGTCGGAAGCGTTGCGCCTCTGCTGTGAGAGTCTCTGTGCCAAATTCGCCCAGGTAACCGGCATGGATCAGGCTGCGGCTCGGTTCATCCTGGAGGACAACCAGTGGCTGCTGGAACTAAGTACCAAGCACTGGGTAGAAAAGGTGGACGATGGTGGGCTTCAAATGGGAGTGGCTGGAGACAGCATCCTGCTTGCCTGCTAGATTTTCACGTACTGTAACTGCAGGAAAAATGGTCCCGATGTTGGGGGAGTTCAGAAGCAGGGGTCACAGTTTAAGAATAATGGGTAGGCCAGGTAGGACTGAGATGAGGACAAATTTTCTTCACGCAGAGAGTTGTGAATCTGTGGAATTTTCTGCCACAGAAGGTATTGCCCAATTCACTGGATGTTTTCAAGAGAGTGTTACATTTAGCTCTTGGGGCTAACGAAATCAAGGGATTTGGGGGAAAAAAACAGGAAAGAGGTACTGATTTTAGATGAACAGCCATAATCTTATTGAATGGCCTATTCCTGCACCTATTTTCTATGTTTCTATGCTTGAGTATATGGCAATAAAACTCGATCACTTGATTTTGAAGCATTCATGCACAGTGGAGGTATAATGTAGTCACAGAGTGAGACAGTGTGAAAACAGGCCCTTTGGCACAACTTGCCCACACCCACCAACATGTCCCAGCTACGCCACCTGCTTTTGGGCCATACCTCCAAACCTATCCTATCAGTCTAACTGTTTCTTAAATGTTGGGTTGGTCCCTGCCTCAACTACCTCCTCTGGCAGCTTGTTCCATACACACACCACCCTTTGTGTGGAAAAAGTTACCCCTTTAAAAGTTACCTCTTAAAAATACTTCATTCAAAAAATTGAAATCATACTTCTACAATGCACTAAAACATGATTTTAATACATCAAATTTCAAAAGGTCCCTGCCCTGGGAGGGGGGACACCCCCCTTCCACACCCTCTCCCCACTCGGTTGCTCCACTCTCTCACTGGGTACCCCCAAGGCCTGTGATCAGTGATCGCTCAGCCCCCCCACTTTCAAAAATGCTCCACAGCCCCTGGTTCAGACGGAGAACACTGCCAGATGTGAGCAGGGAATGGAGGCCAGTTGTCCATGATGTCTGGATCCCAATGCTCGGCACTTCATGTTTCAGAGTTGGCTAATGTTATTGATTTGTAATTAGCCTGATTTGCAATTAGTTGACAAAACCTTAATTGATGAATCCGGAATATCCAGGGGGATGGGATAAGTGTAATATTAAAATGACATGCAAGGTGTCAGGCTGTGTCTTAAGCATTCTACAATAAAGAGAATCGGAGGGAACAACAGGCATTGGAAAAGGAGATTAAACAATTAGACACAGAGAACGCTGCTAATCCAACCATGATAAAACATAATAAAATCGCTGCATTGAAATACAAATTAAATAAAATATATTCAGATCAAGTTGTAAAACTCTATCAATATACCAAACAATTACAATTTGAATTTGGAGATAAACCCCAAAAATTATTTTCTCGTCAATTACGGAAATTGGAGGGAGAAAAAATAATCCATAGGATTAAATCATGCAATGGCGAACCACTAGTGCACCCTAGAGATATTAATGAGAGATTTTTGCTATATTATAAAAACTTATATTCAGTCAAAACGACAGAAAACCGGATAGGAATAGAAGCATTAAAAAAAATGTAATCTAAAAGGGTTGGATTTAGAAAATAGAGAATCATTAAATGCTGAAATGACAGCAAAAGAAATCGAAGAATCTATCAAATCATTAAAAAATGGTAAAACTCCGGGACCAGATGGTATTGGTTCGAAATTTTATAAAACATTCTATGATCTGATTGCACCACGTTCGAAGACACTTTATGAATACATTTATACCCAACAGAAATTACCAGAAACGTTAAATTAATCTATTATAACACTTATACCTAAAATAGATAAGGATCTGGATGATCCAGGATCATATAGAGCTATAGCTCTTTTAAGCACCGATCAAAAAATATTAACTAAAATACTAGCACAAAGACTAAGCACAGTGATCAACAAATTAATTCACCCAGATCAACCAGGATTTATACCAAAACGATATTCCTCATATAACTTGAGACGATTATTCAATATTATATATTCAAAAAGAGGTATTAATAAAGATCTAGTAATTATCTCGTTAGATGCGGAGAAAGCCTTTGACCAGGTGGAATGGTCTTATCTGTTTTCGGTCATGGAAACTTTTAAGTTGGGAGAGAAGTTTATATCGTGGGTTAAATTATTATACGCTAATCCAACAGCTAGAATACTAACAAATCAAATGTTATCAACTAAATTTAATTTATTCCGAGGCTATAGACAAGGTTGTCCCTTATCCCCACTATTGTTTGCACTCGCAATTGAACCATTAGCTCAAAGCGTGAGATTACATCCTGAAATATATGGGTACGAAACCAGGGAAACTGAAAATAAAATTTCCTTATATGCAGATGATGGATTACTTTATATTACAAAACCGGAAATTAGTATTTCAAATTTATTAAATTTAATCACGGAATTTGGCTCGTTTTCAGGATATAGCATTAATTGGAACAAAAGTGAACATGCCAATAATGGTAAATAACCTACATATATTACAACAATATCCTTTTAAGATAGCAAAAGAAAAAATCAAATATCTTGGAATTCAGGTAACAAAAAGATATGTTTCCTTATTTAAATCTAATTTCCCACCCCTACTGAATAAATTACATAAGAATATCTTATATTGGAAAACATTACCTATTTCAATGTTAGGTAGAATTAATGAAATAAAAATGATTTTCCTTCCGCAAATACTATATCTTTTCCAATTGATACCGATATACCTTCCTAAAAACTTTTTTAAGAAGGTTGACTCCATAGTCACCAACTTTATCTGGGATTATAAGAGCCATAGAATAAATTAAAAACATTTATGTAAATCAAAAATAAATGGAGGTCTAGCACTGCCAAATTTTATGTTTTATTACTGGGCAGTTAGTATTAAAAATATGAATTTTCGGCTGGATGAATTAGATAAACAACCAAATTGGTTAAAAATGGAAAAAGAAGATTGTTCACCTTTTGACATTAGCTCGATTTTATTTGCCAATGCTAAACTAGGTAAGAAAACCTATAGAGAAAACTCTATAATAGAAAATGGTATAAGTATCTGGAAACAACTACAGAAAACATTAAAATTGGAATGTATAGCACTAGCTCTCCCCATTGTAAACAATGTTACATTTAAACCTTCAATGATTGACAAAGGTTTTTTACAATGGAAAAATTATGGAATTAATAAGATGGGCGATCTCTACAGGGAAAACTCCTTTCTTTCATTTCAAGA
Organism: Raja brachyura; assembly: GCA_963514005.1. The sequence goes on from OY740805.1 coordinate 34,489,037, forward strand.
ATTACAACAAATTTATGGATTACATCCAAAAGATTACTTTAGATATTTACAAATTACAAAATCAAACACACAGGGATTTAGAAATAGAAAGGCAGAAATTTTAGATGAATGTCTAAATAAACATCCAAATACAGAAAAATTGATATCATATATTTATAATATTTTATTGGAAAACGACGTACCAATGACAGAAACATATAGGCAATCATGAGAAAACGAATTAGGTCAAATAATTAGACCAGAAATATGGGATGAAAGTTTACAACATATACACCACTGTTCGTTAAATGCTAGACACTCTTTGATACAATTTAAAGTATTACATAGATTACATTATTCAAAATCAAAATTATATAGAATTTTTTCAAATATATCTGCCATATGTGATAAATGTCAACACTCAGAAGCTAATTTAACGCACTCATTCACAAACTGTATAAAAATTACTAACTTTTGGACAGACATTTTTAAGATAATTTTGAATGTTGTTAATACGAATTTGGTTCCTGACTCAAAATTAATAATATTAGGAATATTAGAAACAGATCAATTAATAACAATGATTCAAATAATTTTTAGCGATTACAGTTTAATAATTGGGAAAAAACTAATATTGAAATTTTGGAAAGGTCCTACATCCCCCACAATCAAAATGTGGATCACTGGAATGTCGGAGACACTTCATCTGGAAAGATTAAGACTTGTCCTTCTGGGCAAGTTGGATCATTTCAGAGGGATATGATCTCCATTTATTGAATATTTCAAGGGTCAAAATGGTTCGGTGCGAGAACCTGACTGAAGCCTGAATGAAGGAATAGATGAAGATTTACACATAATAATCCATGGATATATCTCCAATGACATATAAGCTGCTTAATACTTCATTCATCTTTTTGAATTTTTGTTTTTACTTTATTTTTCTCCTTTATTTCCTACCTATATCAAAAATAAAAAATGCATAGAAGTAAAAATTAGAAATAATTGTTAATATTAATAATATTAAGAATGTATGTGACATATATATTCTTCCTTTGATATGTACTTACTTCTAATAAAAATATTTAACAAAAAAAAAGAAACAACATACAGCCCCGATAACCCATTATTTCCTTCAGTTAAATATTGGGAAGGTAGCACTATTGTCATTTACCACTCAACTATTATGTTTGTTTACCTCACTGACAATTTCTAACCCCCCCCCCCCCCCCCCAATTCCTTCTGACAGGTTGAATAGAAATGTTCCCAATCTCATTGTTTTATTAATTGAACACATAGATGAACATCCTCAATGGCATGAAATCAGATGGAAACTGAATCAGGTGTGATATTTAAGAGCTTGTTCAAAGAAGGGACCTTTCTTTAAAGGAGTGACAGATACTTGCAGGGGAATGTGTGAGGAGATTATTATTTGTCTTTAGTTTTAGCTTGAACCAGGACATCTGGAGATTCAAAGTTTAATATAGTCATTGTGCTGATACTGACCGCAACCAACCACGTAATGAATATCATCCATTCCAGAGGTTTTAATTTTATGATGCCATTTAAACTTCACTTGGATTTCAATCTCTTCATTGTAGAAGTAATTGGAAAAGGGGAGCATTGGAACAAAAATTTGCCCTCGGTACATATTAACTGTAATATATTAATGTATGCATGTTGGTAGGTGCAATCAAAACAAAAATCATTTTTTCATTGCTATGTTATGAATACCACAGAAAATATTATGTACTCTCAAGATCACATTTAATAGAATAATATTGCTTAAATATATAATTATTGGACTTTGTATTTTGGAAAAGTCCCAGCTGAGAGGAAGACAGCAAAATACTGAAAATATTGGGGGTGAAAATGGCTTCAGGACAGTTTGTTAGGAAAGTGAAAGAAATGGTAACAGAATACTTATACAGCTGAGTGAGTATAATTTGATGGATGAGAAATTGTGTTCAACCAATTGATGACTTTGACAAAGTAACTAGCATGTTAGATAACAAGGAAGCCAATGATGTAGCAAATTTTGTAATTCAAAATTTGGTCTGTGAAGTGCCCCATAAAAGATTACTACATTAGATAAGCATCTATCGACTTAAACGTAATAGGTTAAGTCCAGGGGGTCAGATATGGGTCTTTATGTATGGGCCAGATATATTGGCAGTGCAGAGGGGCTAGGAGCAAGGCCAAGTGTGCATCCAGAGTCAAGGCCTGGAATAGTACTAGGTGTGCAGTCAAAGCTGGGACCAGGGAGTTCAGCACTGCGGACCTAAGCAGGTAAGCAGCTATGATCAGGGTAGAATAGGGGGGCAGGTGTAAGGCTGGACTCAGGGTTAGGAATGAGAGAAGGTATGCAACTGGAGTCAGGGTCAGGAGTAGTACCAGGTGTGTAGTGAGACTCAGGTTGGTCAACATGGGCCAAGTGTTTGATTATAATCTAATTTTCATACATGAATATACTAAGATCATTCATGTGCTGCACCTGTTGATCAAAGTCTGGGCTCTACTGTGGAATGTAATTAGAAATGTAATTTAGTCGAACCTTATTCATAGCAAATTCAATTCAAAGCATAAATATTGCATTCAAGTGTAAGTTAAAAGACTCGCTACAGTATGCACCATATTGCATAAATTCAAGCTGAAAAATGCAAAAGCTCCGTACCAATGGAGGAGGGTGGGGGTCACTACGCTCCCTCGGGCCTGGGCTCTCGCAATTTCTCACTCCCAACTCTGGCCCAATGTTGGCAGCCTTGCTATCCATTCAGAGTCCTTTCTTCGGGCCTTGGGACGGAAACTGGCTGAGAATCTGCTCCGGTTCTGCTCCAGGTGTGGAAAAGGGTCGGGTCCCGGGACCGGCGTCAGGAACGGGGCTGGGGCGCTGTGGGGCAGAAACCAAGTGGACATCAGGTCGGCGCTGAACGGCTCCCATTTAATCCACAAATTGTGTGTCGTAAAACCCCAGTGAGCGCGGAAATAAAACCAGGGGGAATGTAAATTTGGCAAGAGTGAATCTAAACAGCAACTGAAATTAGAGCATTTCAACGCGTTAACTGCGTCACTTCTTGGTTCCGCCACTAGATGGCACCAAAGCCACGTGGTGCGACCACAGATCAGTTGCAACTTTGAGAATTAACTTTGACAATTGCAGCAACAGCGGGAATCTGATTTAATAAGTGACTTTTGTAACCTGTTACCACACCTGCGGCCAAAACCAAATGCATGGCTAAAAATGTGGAATAAAAGCTTGCATCCAGCGGTATTAATATTGATTTCTCTAATTCAAGTAACCCTTTCATTCCCTCTCCCTCCTTCTCCCCCTGCCCATCATAGGCGTCCCGCTAGTTTCACTATTCGTGCCCCATAATTATCATCTCTTCCACAATCAACAATGGACCATTGTGGGCTAAATTTTCCTTAGACATCTGGACATTGACCACAAACGCCAACAGACTCCAACAGCTAACCAGTCTGTGCCTCTTCCAGCCCAGCCTCCTGTGAGGATGCCACCCCTTCTCTCAGTTCCTCCGTCTCCGCCGCTTCAATGCTAAAGATGAGGTGTGCAGGAAGGAAATGCAGATTTAAACCGAGGATGGACACAAAATGCTGGAGTAACTCAGCAGGACACGCAGCATCTCTTGTGGCCTCCTTTACATCTAAACGCCTCTAGTTCCTCAGAAGACGGAGGACGTTTGGCATCTCAAACTTCGAAGAATTACGAGTCCGCTGTATCATAGTGAATTAATTGGTGTTGATGTTGATCGGACGAGGACAGTATTGATCTTATTGAGGATATGTAAAGTGAAGCAGAGAATGAAATTGGAAAAAAAATTCAAGAGAGGAAAATAACGCTGAATCACTGAACTTCTCCCAACTTTGTCGGCGCCAGATATGTGCCGACTCTCTCTGTACTGCCTGGGTGGGGGTCTGTAGTTTACCGGATTTCATGCAAAAACAAAGAATTCACCGTCCCTTGGCCATTCGGACTGTAAACTTCTATCTCACCAGGGACTAACTCTACTACAGTTACTGTATCACAATACCGCCCACAATATTTTATTATGGAAAAGAACATGTGATTCTGTTTGTAGTATGTTGGTTGTTTGTTTGTTTGTTTGTTTTTTGCACAAAGTCCGCAGGCACTGCCACTTTTCATTTCACTGCACATCCCGTATGTGTATGTGACGAATAAACTTGACTTGACTTGACTTGATACATGTGACAACAGAGTATAATTGCATCATTTAGTTGAATTCAAGTTTGCACATGAGACTATTAAATACAATAACAGTGTTTGCTACAGAACAGATATATTTGTGCAGCCAAATATAATGAACAATTCACGATAGGAAACACTGATGTAGTTAGTTTAAGGGAATTAAATTTACCCGAAGCTGATTTCAAATGTCATCGGCTTTCTGGTCAGGGCCGTGATTGACAGGGCTGAGCTCCGCCTCCCCCCAGCCGTGCCCCCGCCCATTTCATTGATATTCCACAGCTCCAGGCTCTCCCGGGTCCTAAACCCCGTCCACACGTTGTTGTCCAGCCTCACTTACCTCCTCTGGCAGCTTGTTCCATTTCCCCACGACCTTCTGTGTGAAAATATTGTTCCTCAGGTTCCGATTAAATCTTGCACCTCTCACCACAAACCTGTGTCCTCTAGTTCTCGACTCCACTACTCCAGGTAAAAGACTGTGCATTCACCCTATCCATTCCCCTCTTGATCCCATGCACTTCAGCCTCCTGCGCTGCAATGAATAATTCCTTCCCTGCCCAACCTCTCCCTTTCGCTCTGGCCCTCAAATCCTGGCACCATCTTCGTGAATCTAGTCTGCGATTTTTTCCAACATTTTATCCTGCCTTATATTGTCCTAAGCGCTACTCTCCGCTTTCGTCTATATTCAGGACAGTTTAATGTGTAACTGACCTCTCCCTGTGGTGGAGAGCGGGAGAACCCTCCATAGTTTCCGCGGGTGGATTTGTCATCTTCCTTTAAAATGGTCGTAACGATGATGACCCTCGGGATCATCGTGGCTAAAGGGATCAGGGGGTATGGAGAGAAGGCAGGTACTGGATACTGAGTTGGATGATCAGCCATGATCACATTGAATGGTGGTGCAGGCTCGAAGGGCCGAATGGCCTACTCCTGCACCAATGTTCTATGTTTCTATGTTTCTATGTCCCGTGGCCGGCGCTCCTCTTCCCAGAGGAAGGCAGACATTGATGGTGAAATTCACCAGCGCCTTCAGTGCACCTGCACAACCTTTGGCCGTCTGAGGAGAAGAGTGTTTGAAGATCAGGACACAATTCGCAAGTCCTCGATCATTTTCTCACACACTTTCTGCCCTTCATCTCTGGACTTTGTTCAATCGTTTGCCGATCAACTCCCCCCCCCCCCCCCCCCCCCACCCTCAACTGTGTCAACTTATTACCAGCCAGGCTTTGTCCTGCCCCCTTCCTTCCATCGTTCTTCCATCTCCCACCCACCGCCCCTACAATCAGTCTGAAGAAGGGTCCAGACCCGAAGCATCACCTGTCCATGTTCTCCAGAGGTGCTACTTGACCCGTTGAGTTAATCCAGCACTTTGTGCCTTTTTGCTGTGAAGCAGCATCTGCAGTTCCATGGTTCTGCATCTTCACACTGAACACTTGCAGCCGAATTCATTCCCCGAGACGGCAGCAGTTCAGCGAATGGGAATGCGTTTTGAACCAGGAAGTGGCCGATTAAAATGGCTTCAAAAGACAGGTTCGAGAGTTTAACCGAGGAGGTAGTTTGTCCCATCTGCCTGGATTTCTTCATCGATCCGGTGTCACTGGAGTGTGGGCACAACTTCTGCCGCTCCTGCATCACACGGAGTTGGGACAGGGAGGAGAGAAACTCCTGCCCGGAATGTGGAGAGGAGTTTACAGACCGCACCCTCCGGGTTAGTTGGGCCTTGGCGAGACTGTCTGAGAAAGCTCGAACACTGAGCCTGAATCGGACAGAGAAGCAAAGTAAACTTCAGTGCGAGGAACATCAGGAAGAACTGAAGCTGTTTTGTGAAACGGACAAGAAGCTGATCTGCCTGGTTTGTCGAGATGCGCGGGAACACAGAGATCACCGCTTCATGCCGGTTAAAGAAGCTGTTCAAATATACAAGGTAAATGCAAACCGATTTTAATCACATCATTTTAATTCCTTCTTTATTGTTCAACAATTTAATTCTCTGATTTTCAAACACAATCCCAGGATCAGGTGAAATCTTCCTTTGAATCTCTCACAAAAAAGGAATCAGAGAACCAGCAAATGGAACAGCAACAGAAACAGAAGATTTCTGGAGTTCTGGTGAGGTTTTCCAGTTTCGATTTCCTGATCTTGTGTAGATTTGATCCCTGTGATGCGTGTAATAATAGGGCAGCGCAGTGACACAAGTAGTGCTGCTGTCGCCTAGTTCTGGTGAGCATTTCGACAAACTATTGAATTGCCAACGCAAATAAAAAATGCACAGGGCAAATGGCACGGTGAAGGTCGTGAGGAAACACAATCAGTGACATTATATGTTAATCTTCGCCTTTCATTTCACAGGAACAGTCACACAACCTTCAGTCCGAGATCACATCCCATTATGCTGAACTGCACCAGATTCTCACTGAGAAAGAGCAGCGCGCACTGGCAGATATCCGTGAGGAAGAGAAGAAGATTCTAAATACAATGGAGAAAAATCTTGGAAAGATTCAAGAGAATTTAAGTTCCATGCAGGAGGAACTCTTAAAGTTGCAACAACAGATGGATCAAAAAGACAGTCTGGTGTTTCTGAAGGTGAGGGTTTACACTACAGTTTGGTGAAGTGAAAGTGCACAGTCACAAAATGGTCGTCAAGAGAGTTTATTGTCATGTGTCCCAGATAGGACAATGAAATTCTTGCATTGCTGCAGCACAACAGGATATTGTAGTCATAAATACAGATCAGATCAATGTGTCCATATACCAATAATATATATTTATATATATACATCAGGCACGTGCAGTGAGTAATTACTCAGGGTAGGCAGTCAGCCGGCTTTCAAAAAAAAATTTAAACCGCGCACGCGCAGATTGTTCTCTTCGTAAACAATAAAAAATAAGTGACAATTCAATTTTCCCAAGGGTTCTAAATCTCCTTTATTTTTTAATTACTGAATGGGTGGGGGACGGAGGATGAAGGCAGGTGGAGAGATGGTGGGAAAAACGGGAGCACATCGGGACGTTGAATCAGTTGTCATCTTATGGAATGACAATACTAATTCAAGGGTCCAATTGGAGGGGGAGTTCCTTTCACAGCGTGTGGGGAGCCTGCGGCAGGGGTTAAATATGCGAGAAGGGAGAAGTTTTGAGAAGGAGGGGGACAGAGATCATATCAAACTCACTCACCGCTGCCGCAGTGCTCCGGGCAAGGACAGCAGAACTGGCCGCCACTTCCGGGGATAGAAGCAGCTCGGGTGCGAACGGCCACCGGGACCCAACACCAGAACCGGCTGCTCTTCAGCGCCTTCTGATCACCTCTGGCAGTGCTCGTTGTCTGAACATCTCTCATCTGCCGTGTTAAAGAAGGAACTGCAGATGCTGGAGAATCGAGGGTTACACAAAAATCATCGGGTGCAGCAGCATCTAAGGGGCGAAGGAGATAGGCGACGTTTCGGGTCGAGACCCTTCTTCAGACTGAGTCTGAACATCTCTCACCTGCCGCTCGCCGGCCGGCTTCTCGCAAATCTTTAAATTCCGACAGCGCGTTCACGGGTCCAGTTTAGGTTACTTGGCTGTGGGAATTTAAGGATTTGCGGGGCGCGGTTGACATGAGCGAAGCCGGCGAACGGCAGGTGAGAGATGGGGGTTACACAAAAAGCTGGAGAAACTCAGCTGCAGGTGCAGCAGCATCTAAGGGGCGAAGGAGATAGGCGACGTTTCGGGTCGAGACCCTTCTTCAGACTGAGTCGGAATTTAAAGATTTGCGGGAAGCCGGCCGGCGAGCGGCAGGTGAGAGATGTTCAGACTAAGTCTGAAGAAGGGTCTCGACCCGAAACGTCGCCTATCTCCTTCGCCGTCTGAACATCTCTCACCTGCCGTTCGCTGGCTTCGCTCATGTCAACCGCGCCCCGCAAATCCTTAAATTCCCACAGCCAAGTAACCTAAACTGGACCCGTGAACGCGCTGTCGGAATTTAAAGATTTGCGGGAAGCCGGCCGGCGAGCGGCAGGTGAGAGATGTTCAGACGGAGAGCACTGCCAGAGGTGAGTGGGGACCAGCAGAAGGGGCTGAAGTGGCAGGGTCCCGGCGGCCACTCGCAGTCACCCGAGCTGCTTCCTTCCGCGGAAGTGGTGGCCAGTTCTGCTGTCCATGCCCGGAGTGCTGCAGCTACCACCCGAGCTGATCCACTCCCCGGCCACAATAAAACCATATGGCAATACAGCACGGGAACAGGCCATCTCAGCCCTTTTAGTCCGTGCCGAACACTTACTCTCCCCTAGTTCCATCTCACCTGCACTCAGACCGGAGCGTAGCAAGTGGGTTACTGACCCCAATCCCCTCCTTCACAATGCCAGACTGCCCAAACACTGTGAACGGAGCTCTCCCCCCACCCCGGGAACTACAGTATTTAAAAACATAAAGCAGAAAGAAATGCACTTACCACATTATTGGCACATTAAGTCCATTCTCCATTTGTTTGCTAAGATACTATTAAAATAATGGCAATCCATATTTGAACATCCCGCCAAGAAACTCGCGATGCGCATGCGCAGAAAGATGATGCGCATGCGCAGTGCTGCAAAGGCAGACTTTCTGCTGCCTTCAGCTCCCATTGAATCTGACGGCTCAGGCAGCGCTGACGGCACGGGGGCTGCACAGAGCTTCCCGTGTTACAAGCGCTGCGGGTGAAAGGCACGGAGAATTATGCCTACCTAAGAGATCGATCTCTTAGACAGGCATAATTCTTCCATGCCTTTACTATTTATATTAAATAATTGCCATTTCATAATTTTAGTCAGGGTAGGCAGTGCCTACCTTGCCTACCCTGACGACACGTGCCTGATATACATCCATATATATGTACAAGAATAATATATATTTATATATACATCATATTCATAACAAGAGGATTTCAGTACAGGAATAAAGAGGTTCTTCTACAGTTGTATAGGGCTCGGGTGAGGACACATCTGGAGTATTGTGTAGAGTTTTGGTCTCCTAATTTGAGGAACGACATCCTTGTGATTGAAGCAGTGCAGCGTAGGTTCACAAGATTGATCCCTGGGATGGCAGGACTGTAATATGAGGAAATATTGAAAAGACTAGGCTTGTATTCACTGGAATTTAGAAGGATGGGGGGGGGAGGATTGCATAGAAACATATAAAATTATAATAGGACTGGACAAGCTAGATGCAGGAAAATTCCCAATGTTGGGTGAGTCCAGAACCAGGGGCCACAGTCTTAGAATAAAGGTGAGGTCATTTAAGACTGAGGTGAGAAAAAGCTTTTTCTCCCAGAGAGTAGTGAATTTATGGAATTCCCTGCCACAGAGGGCAGTGGAGGCCAAGTCACTGGATGGGTTTGAGAGATAGTTAGATAGAACTCTAGGGGCTAGTGGAGTCAAGGGATATGGGGAGAAGGCAGGCACGGGTTATTGATAGGGGATGATCAGCCATGATCACAATGAATGGTGGTGCTGGCTCGAAGGGCTGAATGGCCTCTTCCTGCACCTATTTTCTATGTTTCTATCAGTAAACAGATCAAGTGCAATAGGTTGTTATAGTTCTTAGTTTGTTTGCCATTAATTCAGAACTGAGTAAATGCTCCGTCTGTTCCAGAGCTGTGCTGCCGTTGTTCCCAAACTAGATGGGCTCCCGCATATTCTGTGGGATCTCTGCACTGCCTGCAATCTCCTTGGGATGAGTTACTGTGATCCTATAACTGAGTTGGTGGCTGTTTGATATTTCCCCTAAGATGGAAAATCCCCAGGAAATAAAAGATCACGTGGAAAGTTTGTTGTGTGTTCCTCTTTAGTGGCATTAAACCGATCCATTGAAGGCAGCTTAATGATCGTGCTCATGGATTCACTTAAGCAATCCCTGTGATTTATCCACCTTAACATGCCTTAAGGTCGGCAGCACTTAAGGGAACCTATTCTGTCCTAAATTAGCCTTTTGCTCGTAAAGGGACCTATTCGCCACCTAGTTATTATTTTGCTCTTAATACACTTGTAGAATCTCTACGGCAATATCCAATTTCATTGTCTCTGTGATGAGGACAATATATGTTGGGCAATGGAACAATTCCGGGGCTTGTTTTAATTTGCGTGAAACTTCTGCTGTCGGGATGTGGATGTCCCTTCTCAGTCTACTCAGATTTGTGTTTTATTTCTTGCAGGAGGAAGTTGGTAGGAAGAGGAGGTAGGACATGCTCTTGATTGAAACACTACATGTTTGTGTAGAACAGCTCAAAAAAGTTGTTGAGGCTCGATTGATAACCAGCTGCTAAATATTTGCAGGGTTAGTGATGAAGATAAAGCACTCTCAGTGACCGACGCTGCCTTGCTGATTGAAAACTACGATCACCACTTTTTGATGAACACACTGTGGAGAGAAACATCTGCCATTAAGCGAGGTAAAACCTGTCCAGTTTCCTCTCTTCTTGTTTATGACGCCTTTAGTAACACAGATGCAAACATTGCCGATAGAAATTGTATTTGCCTCTACCACCTCCTATCGCAGATACCTCTCAACCACCCAGTGCCTGAAAACGTTGCTGTTCAAGAACATTTTAGACTTTCCCTGCACAACTTAAACCGATGCCCTCGAACTTTAGAAAACTGCATCTTTCATTTCTCAGTCCGTTGGCCCAGTTCATGGGGATCAGTTTAATCTTAAACAACCTTCTTCACTCTCCACGATGTCACATTAATTTCAGTATCATCCACAAACCTGCTAACCATGCCACCCACATACACATAATTCATCTAATAATTTATATAAATAGGGACCAACAGTGGAGTCAGCATTGAGCATTGTGGTACATCACTTGCGACAGGCCTCCAGTCTGAAGAACAACTCTCTACCTCCACCCTCTGTCTCCCACTTTCAGGCCACATTTTGACCCATTGGCTAACTACCCCAGATTCCATATGATACAACCTTCCAGATCAGTCTACCATAGAAGTTGCTGCTCTCAAATTGCTAATCATACCACCGACATTCATATCCAAGCCATAAAAATATAACATAAACACCAGTGAACATCTGAAATGTTCTGCCCTAGGAGGTAGTGATAGGTCAGATTATTGGCAATAGGCAAAGTGGACACAGATGGATATTTGAAGGATCGAGAAATTGGCAGTTATGGAGAACTCACATAGAACAGGAATTGATGCCATCTTAGATCAGTCATGATCACATTGAATGGCGGAGCTGGCCTGAGAAGTGGAGCCCCCTACTCCTGTTATTTTTTTGTGTTCTTTAGTTTTTTTCATTCTGTATAATTTATCTACAGAATGATAAATTTTACACAGCGGGAATGTGGTAAAGAATGACAATACTTGTCCGTGGAACAATGATTTTGCTGTGCGGGGTGGATTTGAGTAGACTAGGCCTGTATACTCGAGAGCTCAGGTGTATAGGAGGAGATCTCAGTGCAACACAAAGTTCTTACAGGGCTCAGTGGACTGGTTGCAGGGAGGATGTTTCCCCTGTCTGAGGGGTCTGGAGAACGGGCACGCTCTCAGAATGTGGGCTGCACCATGTAGGACAGAGATAAGGAGACATTACTGCACGCAGATACCAGGGAACCTTTGGAATTCCCTGCACCGGTGGCTGTGGTGACTCAGTCATTCAGTGCTCTTGGAGCCGAGATCCATGGTTGTACATTACAGAATCAGGCCCTTCGGCCCATCACGTCCATGATCACCTTTTCTCCAGCTTTATTAATCGATTTGTCCACATTACATCACCATTCTCCTGCACCCCACCTATTTAAGTGCCTCACATATTGTGATTATATCTCACTCCACCACCTCCTCTTTAGCATGTTCCAGATATTACCCACCATCGATCTCTGCTGCACTCCACCAGTCACAGCCCTCCAAGGAGAAAAATCCTCCTTCTACCGCTATTCTACCTCCAACCACCAAGCCATTTTTGGATCCATTTCACCAGCTCGCCTTGGATCCCACCTGCCTTCACTTTCTGGACCAGCCTTACATGCGCAACAATGCCAAGTCCCTCAGTGAAGTTCATGTATTAGTTCACAATGCGATCAGTGTGTTCTTAGTTGTATACACCCATCAAATCCACCCGTGAATCCCCTCTCAGCGACCCTACAACCACAAGTCTCCACTCATTCTGTCTAACACCCGATCATTCAACCTCTGCTTCCTTCCATGGTCCAAGCCACCCCTCCCTCTCCCTCAACCTCCACACAAAGAAACAGGGGCAGATCATCTGGCCCCTAATGTCTCCCCTCATTCGCTTGATCATGGAGACTCCACCCCACACCTCTACCTCCTCTTTAACAACCTCAAATTAACCCTCAGCTCAATATCCTGTTGCTCTGATCTGCCTCCATATCTGAATAGCTCGCTTCATTCCTCCATCCCCACCGCAATCTCGCAATCCTCCTCAATCTCCGCACTTGTCCTCCCCGTCTACCCTCCCCCACCTCACAAAACTCCCCTCTCCATCCCGAATAAAAACTTCTGGCGATGTCTGTTGTCCAATGTGGTTGGGATGAAATCCCGGGCAAGGTTTCAGTTGTCCGCCCGCCTGTGCCTGCGACCGAGCGGCTTCTCCCCTGGTCCCGGGGCCGCGCTGCCCGAGTCTCCACCCGACCCCCAGGGACTCTCTGATTCTCTGCTTCTCCCCCCAGTCTCCGTCACCCTGGATGTGGAAACAGCGAGTCCATGGCTCGAGGTGTCTGAGGATCGGAAGAGGGTGAGATGTACCGGGACCTGGAAGAGTCTCCCTGAAACTGGGAAGAGGTTTACAGGCAGTCTGTGTGTGCTGGGATCAGAGGGATTCACATCGGGGAGACATTACTGGGAGGTGGAGGTGGCGTGGGGTCGGGCCTGGAGTCTGGGAGTCGCCGCAGAGTCTGTGGAGAGGAAGAGATCGGTCACACCGACCCCGGAGGCTGGAGTCTGGAGCATCTGGCGGCGGAAGGATGACGAGATTGATGCACTCACCTCCCCTCCATCCCGTCTCCCCGCCCATCCCATCCCCGGGAGGCTGGGAGTTTATCTCAATTACGAGTCCGGGACAGTTTCATTTTACGACGCGGACACCAAGTCCCATCTCCACACCTTCACTGGGAATAAATTCACAGAGAAACTTTATCCTTTCTTCGGGCCATGGGATGAAAACCAGTGGCTGAGAATCTGCTCCGGTTCCGCTCCAGGTGTATAAAAGGGTTGAGACCCGGGACCGGCGTCAGTAGCGGGGCTCAGGGGCTGTGGGGCAGAAACCCGATGGACAACAGGTTGGCGCTGAACGGCTCCCATTAATCGCCAAATTCCGCGTAGTAAAACCACAGTGAGCGCGGAAGTAAAACCAGGGGGAATGTAAATGCGGGAAGAGTGAAATAAACTGCAACTGAAATCAGAGCTGTCTGTCGATCCGTTCATTTCAACGTGTCACTTCTTGGTTCCGCAGGTCCCACCTATGTCAAGGGACACTAGTGGGGCAGGTGGGACTAGTGTAGATGGGGCATATTGGTTGAGATGGGCAAGTTGGACTGTAGGGCCTGTTTCCACATCGTATGACTTAATTGGTGCATCAGGCTTGAATTAGTGAAAGCAATAATTGTATAGGCAGCATCGCCAGAGAACCACAATAGGTGACATTTTGTATTGAGTTTAAAGGGACCCGACCGGAAACGTCACCTCTCCATGTTCTCCAGGGATGCTGCCTGATGAGCGTTTGACTGCACTGGGCCTGTGCTCGCTGGAGTTTAGAAGAACGTGGCCGCACGTCAAAACGTACTGAATAATGAGAGGCTTGGATAGAGTGGAGAGGATGTTTCCACTAGTGGGAGAATCTGGGTCTACAGGTCAGAGCCTAAGAATTAAATAACTTTCTTTTAGGAAGGAGATAAGGGGGAATTTCTTTAGTCAGAGGGTAGTGAGTCTGCGCATTTCTTTGCCACAGAAGGCTGTGGCGGCCAAGACAGTGGCTATTTTTAAGGCAGAATAGAAAGACTCTTAATTAGTCCAGGTATCAGGTTATCAGGGGGAAGCAGGAGAATGGGGTTTGGAGGGAGAGATAGATCAGCCATGATTGAATGGCGGAGTAGACAATGGGCCCCATGACTTAATTCTGTTCCTATCACTTATGACCCGCTGAGTTACTCCAGCACTTTGTGTCCCTTTGAACATAATATTCTCGAGTGCAGCCTGAACAATGAGTTGGACAAAGTGAGTGCTGTGGACTTTGCAGATGGGACACAGAAACATGTGAAGCTCACACTGTCAGTCCAACCTTAGGTTGGATTACCAAGTCAAGGGTTCCCAGGAGATTTTTAAATTAATGAACACGTTTAAACACTGCTGTCTGTCTGCCCCTTTTCACTGAACAGAATGATTTAGAAATAAACACAACTGTTTTGTTGATAACTTCCTGGAACTTCACTTCTGTAACTTATGTCACCCCCATGACCAAAGCTTCAAAGAGTTGCCAATCATTTTTTTTTCTTTTTTTCCATCATCTGAAACTTTTAATTGAGAATATCAAATTGAGTATCAGGGTTTTCTCACAAAATCAATATTACCAAAAGACGCAAAGTGCTGAAGTAACTTAGCAGGTCAGCAGCATTTCTGGGGAAGGAACATGAAAGAAGACATTTGCTGAACAGAACCTCTCTGCATTCTTTGCAAAGATTCTGTACAAAATTTCAAACGAGGCAATTAACTTTGTCAGTTAAAGAGCTTTCTCGTGGCGGTATCAGCCACCTGTATGTGCAGACCCAGGTTTGATCTCGACTACTGGTGCTGTCTGTATGGAGTTTGTATGTTCTCCCTGTGACTGCGTGGGTTTTCTCAGAGATCTTTGGTTTCCTCCCACACTCCAAAGACGTACAGGTTTGTAGGTTAATTGGCTTGGTATGAATGTAAAATTGTCCCTAGTGTGTGTAGGATAGTGTTAGTGTTCGGTGATCGCTGGTCTGCGTGAACTCGGTGGGCCGAAGGGCCTGTTTCTATTCTGTATCTCCAAACTAAATTCAACTGAAGCATTGTGCAGGAAGGAACTGCAGATGCTGGTTTAAACCAAAGATAGACACAAAATGCTGGAGTAGCTCAGCGGGACAGGCAGCATCTCTGGAGAGAAGGAATGGGTGATGTTTCCGGTCGAGACTGAAGCATCGCTCCAAGTACAGTGTGCACTGAAATCTCTCCTGCAATAAGTTAAATAATTAATGACCAATGATTCCCTCTCCAGCCTGACCACACTTGCTGATGTTTCTCACTGGTAAAGAGAAGGCAGCACAAGACCAGGGTCTAGCTGCAGTGAAGTGATGCAGGTTCCAGGGGTCAGACCTTCCTCTCAACCACCAGTGCTGACACATCAGCTCCACAAACCCAGCAACATCTGTGCCACCTACACCTACACACCCGGCGTGGTGGGACCACCATGAAGAACGATGGACAATGGGGACCTGGCGTGGGGAGATCACTGTATAGAACGATGGACAATGGGGACCTGGTGTGGGGAGATCTAGTGTGGGTGTGTAGGATAGTGTTAAAGTGCGGGGATCGCTGACGCGGACTCGGTGGGCCACAGGCCCTGTTTCCACGCTTAATCTCAAAACTAAAGTAAACTAAATAAGTAAAAGATCATTTTTTGAAATGAATCCACAGTGAGCTAAAAGCCCACTCCCATAATTTAGATGATTCAAATTGCATTTTCTCCTAGTATCCAAGAACAGGTTAGATCATGTTCCTTCCTCTTATTATTCCACATCCAAATTATGTTGATTCTTTTTAATGCTCTCATCCTAGACATAAATGTACAACACCTAACTCCTACCTTTCTAAACTTAGGTTGTGGCCACAGTCTATTTCCTCTTACTATGCTCGCCTTCGCTCATATCTTTATTTTTAATTAAAACAATTTTTTTTTAAATATCTTGATTTATTAGAGATACCATAAGTTACATAAATGTACATCCCATGTATATTGTTACAATCATTGTACCCCTTAATTTTTTAAGGCTTTAGAAAAAAAGAAAAAAGAAAGAAATATCAACAGAGAAAGTAGAAAGAGTGAAAAAGTGGGTTACACAAAAAGCTGGAGAAACTCAGTCGGTGCAGCAGCATCTAAGGAGCAAAGGAGATAGGCGACGTTTCGGGTCGAGACCCTTCAGTGAAAAAGTGTTGTGAAAGTAAAAAAGCGTGCCAGAGGGAAATGGAACCCTTGGTCGAAGAGTTCGAGAAAGGAGATTAAGAGATAGACCCTGGAGAGGAGGAAAAAAAAGGGAAAGAAAGAGTAGGAAAAAAGAAAAGCCAGTAACTGTATTATAAACATCGCGCAAAAGGAATCTACCAACTCGACCGTTTTTTTTCCCCCTTTACCAAGACCCGACACTGGTACTTTTTTGAGATATTCTTGCACCTTATCCTTGTAGTAGATTTGTAAATGCAGACCACGTCTTATAGAACCAGTCTGATTTTCCTGCCAGTCGGAGTCTCATATCTTCCAAGTGTAGTGTTTCAAACATAGTTGAAATCTACATATTAACTGTTGGTATAGGAGTATTTTTCCAGAATTTTAAGATTAGGAGTTGCCAATCTGTGAAGCCGGGATGAGGCTGGGGGCGTGGCCCTTGTCACATGCGGAGGGCAGGACAATGGGAGCGCCGTGAGTTACGTCATTCGGCTGTCACGTGTCGGGGGCGGGTGAATGGAGGTCTGGTGTCGGGGCGGGTGAATGGGGGTGTGATGTCACGTGTCAGGGGGGCGGGGGTTTTGGGGGGAGAAGTGAAGGGCAAAAGAGGAGGGGAGGTGCGGAGTTGAGGTGCGGGGGGGAGGAGAAGGGAAAGGGGACAGAGGGGATGGGGAAGGGAAGGGGAGATGGCTGAGGGGTGGGAAGGGAGGAGGGTGGGGAAGCGGAGAGGGGAGAAGGGGTGGGGGAAGAGAGGTGGGAAATGAGGGGAGGGAGTAGAGGAGAGGTTTATGGGAGGGGGCAAGATGGGATACATCGATAAATAGACAATAGGTGCAGGAGTAGGCCATTCGGCCCTTCGAGCCAGGACCACCATTCAATGTGATCATGGCTGATCATCCACAATCAGTTCCCCATTCCTGCCTTCTCCCCATATCCCTTGACTCCGCCAGCACTAAGAGCTCTATCTAACTCACTTTTGAACGCATGCAGTGAATCGGCCTCCACTGCCATCTGAGGCAGGGAATTCCACAAATCGGTCACGGTGGCACAGCGGTAGAGTTGCTGGCTTACAGCGAATGCAGCGCCGGAGACCCAGGTTCGTTCCCGACTACGGGCGCTGTCTGTACGACCTGTGACCTGCGTGGGTTTTCTCCGACACCTTCTGTTTCCTTCCACACTCCAAAGATGTAGACTCGATGGGCCGAATGGCCTAATTCTACTCCTATAACTTACAAGCATCTCTGAAGAGAAATGACCAGGTGACGGTTTGTGTCGATATCCTTCATCAGACTGAATGTGCGGGAGGGGGAGACAAAGTTGGGGGGGTTACTCCAGTCTGGGCTGGGGGGGGGGGGCAGGAATGGGGGAGAGGGGAGGGGGCGGGAATGGGGGGAGATTCCTCAGGTGGTCAGTTGTGTTTCTGCCGTTTCCAGAAGCGTTTGACGTCGGGGTGGCCGGTGGGGGTGACCAACATCAGCCACTTGGGGGGATTCTCCCACACCAGCACCCCCAGGTCCCGCGCATAGTCACGCAGCAACTCAAAGTCCACCTGCGACAGGAACTCAGGACCTGTAGGGTGAGAAAGAGGCGGCGGGGGGGGGGGGGGGGGGGGGGGGTGTAGAGAGGAGAGGGAAAGAAATGAGTGGGGGGAAGTAAGGAGGGGTACAATGAGAAGGGGGAGATCACCCTAAACTAGACCATGAGATCTCGAGGCTGCTTTCAGCCCGTCCCTTCTCTCCCCGTCCCTATCTCCTCCCCGCTCCCTCTCTCCATCTGTCTCCCTCTCCCTGTTCCCCTCCCATCCTTCAGCCCATCTCCCCATCCCCTCCCCTCTCCCCATCCCCCCCTCTGCCCATCCCCCCCTCTCCTCGTCCACCCCTCCTTCTCTCTCGCCATCCCCCTCTCTCCATCCCCCCTCACTCCCCCCCCCCCAGCCCTCTCCCTGCCCTCCACCCTCCTGCCCCCGTTCCCCATGCTTGATCTACCCGGTCCCCTCCCTCTCCCCATCCCCCCCTCCCTCTCCCCGGTGCAGCCACCACACGGCTGACGGTCGGTGAACTTGCCTTCGGTGAACTGTAGCCGGTCACGTTCGAGTTCCCAGAGCCGCACCTGGTGGGTGATGGTGGGAGGCAGCACCGGGGTCTGTGGGAGACAAACACAGACTGGGTCAACAGGGAAACCACAGAGACCTCCACCCACACTGCACAAGGTCCTGTCCCCTGCAGCACCGGCCGTGACCAGCAGGTGGAGGTGTCGCTCCACAGACGGGCACAACCAGGTGCAGAGGATCTGTGGTTCATGTTGGATCTTCTCAGTCCAACATAGAGGCTTCCTTGACCCTCCACCGAGGAACTACAGGCGCTGGACCCTGGAGCAAAAAGCACAAAGTGCTGGAGTAACTCAGCGGGTCAAGTAACAGGTAGAGAAACATAGTGCTGGAGTAACTCAGCGGGTCGGGCAGCATCTCTGGAGAGAAAGGAATAGGTGACATTTCAGGCCGAGACCCTTCTTCAGACTGTAAGAAGGAACTGCAGATGCCGGTTTGTAAGAAGAGTCTCGACCAGAAACGTCACCTATCCACGTTCTCTAGAGATGCTGTCTGACCCGCTGAGTTATGCCAGCACTCTGTGTTTCTCCAGAGATGGGGGAAACAGGGACAGGCCCTTCAGCCCATCTCGCCCTCGATGCCCCTCTGCTGATTCCATTTGCTAGCCATAAGTAGAACTGCAGATGCTGGTTTACAAAAGAATTGCAGAGTGCTGGATAAACTCAGCGGGTCAGGCAGCATCTCTGGAGAACATGGATCGGTACAGAGTGCTGGAGTAACTCAGTGGGTCAGGCAGAATCTCTGGAGAACATGGATAGGAGACGTTTCAGGTCGTGACCCTTCATAAGTTATAGGAGCAGCATTAGGCCATTTGGACCATCAAGTCTACTCCGCCATTCGATCATGGCCGACCAGTGATCCCCACACTATCCTACACACACGAGGGATAGTTTACACTTACGCCAAGCCAATTAGTCTACACACCTGTACGTCTTTGGAGCGTGGGAGGAAACACAGAAGATCTCGGATAAAACACACACAGGTCACGGGGGTAGAACGTACAAACTCCGCACAGACAGCACCCGTAGTTAGTATCTAACCTGGGTATCTGGTGTTGTTAAGAAGCAATAAACAATAGGTGCATTCGGCCCTTCGAGCCAGCACCGTCATTCAATGTGATCATGGCTGATCATCCACAATCAGTACCCGGTTCCTGCCTTCTCCCCATATCCCCTGACTCCACTATTTAAGAGCCCTATCTAGCTCTCTCTTGAAAGCATCCAGAGAACCGGCCTCCACCACCCTCTGAGGCAGTGAATTCCACAGACTCACAACTCTCTGTGTGGAAAAGTGTTTCCTCATCTCTGTCCTAAGTGGCTTACCCCTTATTTTTAAACTGTGGCCCCTGGTTCTGGACTCCCCCAACATCAGGAACATGTTTCCTGCTTCTAGCGTGTCCAAACCCTTAATAATCATATATATGTTTAAATAAGATGCCCTCTCATCCTTCTAAACTCTAGAGTATACAAACCCACCCGCTCCAATCTCTCAGCATATGACAGTCCCGCCATCTCGGGAATTAACCTTGTGAGCCTACGCTGCTCTCCCTCAATAGCAAGAATGTCCTTCCTCAAATTTGGAGACCCAAACTGTAAATAAGCAATTTACAAACTCTAAAAGTGTTCAACACATTTTAATGATAGCACAAAGTATTACATACATCCTCAAATACTGGCTACATTCTTCTAGTGAACCGTATCCAGGAAGGGGAAGGCGTTATGATTGATGTTAACTAGGCGGGGTTAATGGTACTGAGGTAACTATGTTATTGGTTGCATGCAAAACCATCTACATCCTTCCCCTTAGAAAATTTAAAGAAACAGACCGTTGTCACTACAACAGAATTAAACAGAATTAAACAGGATCGCCATAACGAACAGGTGGCTTGCTGATCCGGCCCGAGCGCGTACGGATGCCTCCCCCTTCCCCCGGAGGAGCAGAAAAAACAGGGGGACCCGAGACAGCAGGGGAACCAGGGAAGGGCGGTGGGGTTGGAGGAACAGGAGAGGGAGAACCACGACCACCAACAGGAGACCCGCGCAGAGGGGAACCGGGCGCTCGATATGGGGACCGAGGCATGCAGGGAACGCTGGCTGGGACAGGAGCCGGCTGCTGGTATGAGAGCGGCGGGGCATAGGGGCCCGGGGCCTGCGGCTTCGGCTCATTAACCGCAAGCAGGTGTTGTCGGCTTCTACGGTAGATGGTTCCCTCATAGTCGACCAGATACGAACGAGGTGAGTCGGCCACCCCAACCACAGTAGCCAGACGGGAGTGACCACTGGCGGTTTGCAATCGAACAACCTGGCCAGGCAACAGAGGATCGAGTGGTCTGCACGACCGATCGTGGGAACGCCGCTGGCTGTCATGTTTCTCTTGAATGCGCCTCTGCACAGAGGCAGGCTCCAGCACCCGAGGTTTCAGCTGGCGCTGGGCAAGCGGGATGGTAGATCTGGTTGTTCTGGACATCAGACGCTGAGCAGGGGACCCCATGGCCGGATCTCTGGAAACATTCCTGAGGTTCAGGAGATCCAAATACAAATCAGAGTTAGACAGTCTCGCTTGTTCCATCAGAAGCTTGGCGCTGCGGACGGCCCGTTCAGCAAGGCCGTTGCTCTGTGGGTACTCCGGGCTGCTGGTGAAATGCACAAAATTCCATTTGTCAGCAAAACTTTTGAACTCACGGCTGGTAAACTGCCTGCCATTGTCAGTCTGCAGCCGGACAGGGGACCCAAACGTGGAGAAGTGTTTCCGCAGCTTCCGGATCACCATCTCCGACGTGAGGGATGTCAGCAAATCCACCTCGAACCAGTTTGAGTACGAGTCGACCAGGACAAGGTAGTGGTTACCATGCCACTCGAAGATGTCGGCAGCCAGCGAGGACCAGGCCAAGGCAGGAGCAGCATGAATCGGCTTGTTCAGGATTGTCACCAGTGGCTGGTGGTCGGTTTCGACTGTAAATCTGCTGCCAAACAGGAAGTCTCTGAACTTGGAGCAGGCAAACACCACCGCTAGCAGCTCCTTCTCGATCTGAGCGTACCGCTGCTCGGTGTCCGTCATGGTGCGGGAGGCATAGGAGACAGGATGTAACGATCCATCGACAGATTGGAGGCATGCCGCACCCAGGCCGAACTTAGAAGCGTCACATGTGACGGTGATGGGGCGACTCGCATCAAAAAATCGCAACGTCGGAGTGTTAATCAGTTTCGACTTGAGACAGTCAAACGCCTGCTGGTGCTGTGGGAGCCAGACCCAGGCGATATCCTTTTTTGTCAGCTGCCGCAGGGGAGCACTCAGCTCACTGAGATTTGGTACAAACTTCCCAAGGTAGTTCACCATGCCCAAGAAACGTTGTAGACCTGGCACGTCGGTGGGGGCTGCCATCTCAGAGATGGCCGCTGCCTTCAAAGGGTCGGGTTTTAGTCCGTTAGAGGTGAAAACGTGTCCAACATACGTGACTTCTGAGACACGAAACCGGCACTTCTTTGGGTTCAGCTTCAGGTTGGCCTTTCGCGCCCGATCCAGGACGCGGCGGAGGTTCTGGTCATGTTCGGCAATGTCCTTCCCATAGACTAAAATGTCATCCACGATGATGGCACATGGCAGGCCCGAGAATATCTGCTCCATCGTTCGCTGGAACACCTCACTAGCGGAATTGATGCCGAATGGCATTCGCAGGAATTTGAATCTGCCGAATGGTGTGGCGAAGGTTGTCAGGTCGGAAGATGCTTTGTCCAACGGGATCTGCCAGAACGAGTTCTTAGCGTCTAGGACCGAAAAGACGGTGGCTTGCCCGACCTGAGCCGCCACGTCCTCAACAGACCGCATGGGGTAGTGTGGTCGCCTGATGGCAAGGTTTAAGTCCTTGGGGTTGATACACACACGTATTTCATTCTTGTCTTTCTTTATCGTGGCAACCATGGTGGAGACCCAATCGGTGGGCTCGCTGACCGCTTCTAGCACCCCCTTGTCGACCATGTTGTTAAGCATCGCCTCGACCCTGTCTTTCATGGCGTGGGACACCCTGTGAGGTGCGCGGACCACGGGTTGTACATTTGGGTCAATGGAAATATGGTATGTCAGTGGTAACTTTCCCAGGTCATCGTTGAACAGGTCCTAGTATTCTGCAATCGGGTTAAATGACAGTTGCACTTTGTGGACCGTGTGGTCGAAGGACACCAGTCCAAGATCTTGGCACGCACGGTTTCCCAGCAGGGTAACACAGTCAGAGTTCAAAACATAAAAAATCAAGTTTCTCGTGGCCTTCTGTAGCCTGCAAGTTAAAGTGGCCCTCCCCACAGGCCTGAGAATTTCTCCACCATAGGCGTGCAAAGTAGCATTGTCAGCGACCAAGGCCTCATTAGTCCTTATCTTGTTGAAAAGATTTATTGACAAAACATTGACCTTTGCCCCAGTATCTAACTTCGCAAGGAAGGTTACATTGTTGACAGTCACAGACACGGAGGGATCAAGACGTTGGCCAGGTGCCTGGAGGAGGGTAAACACATTCGAATCCTCGGGAGAATTAATTGGATCTGCATCATAGGACTCAGCAACATCGGGCTGTGGGTTGGAACAGCTATCAGATTGTTTAAGCATGTTTAGACTGGGTCTGGAAATCTGTACCTGTCTCCCACGAGAACGGAATAAGCGGCAGGCAGAAGCGAAATGATTCAGTTTGTTACAAAAATTACAAGCCTTGCCATAGGCAGGGCACGTCGACCGTCTGTGGTGCATGTAGTTACAGTTAGGGCACCTTTTTGGGGGCACATCAGCAGGACCAGGGTTGGCACGCGGCAGAAAAGCATTGTTTCCCCTCTGAGGCAGGGCTCTACTAAATCCAGCCTGGTGAACAGACTTATCTCCCAAGTCCAGGTGATCATTTGGCAATACAACGACCTCAGACATTCTGCAGGCATGCATGGCTTTTTCTAACGTTAGATCCGGATCCCTAAGAAGCTCACATCGCAGCTTCTGGTCACGCATGCCAGTTACTAAAATGTCTCTAGTGAGCTGGTCTGTCATGTCACCGAAACGGCACCGCTGGGCGAGATAACGCAAATCGGCAATAAAACATTCAACAGGTTCCTCCGGCAGCTGTCTCCTTGTAAAGAACCGTGCCCTCTCTAGAATGCGGTTCGAGGGCAGGTCACAAATCTCCCTGAACTTACGTAGCAGGCAAGCAGGGTCACTGGCAGATTCTGCAGGGGTAACCACCACGTTGTTGTCGCCCAGGACCGCTGGAGCATAGACGAAAGTTCTGGCTCTCTTCATGGCATCAGGTCCGACAAGGTTGAGTAGGAGGGAGGCTTTGAGGGAGTCAGGATCATTGCGGTGAGCGACGTTGACAAAGTGGGTGAAATCAATTTCAAACGTAGCCCAGCGCTCAGAAATATCAGCATCAAAGACAAGCTGCGCGGGCTTTCTGCACGAGGATGCCATGGTCAGAGAGATAAAGCACAAAAGGCACAAATCAAATAAAAGAAATAAAACCCGATGAACAGGTAGGTGCAAGTATCTTCCAGCTCCGACACCATGTAAATAAGCAATTTACAAACTCTAAAAGTGTTCAACACATTTTAATGATAGCACAAAGTATTACATACATCCTCAAATACTGGCTACATTCTTCTAGTGAACCGTATCCAGGAAGGGGAAGGCGTTATGATTGATGTTAACTAGGCGGGGTTAATGGTACTGAGGTAACTATGTTATTGGTTGCATGCAAAACCATCTACACAAACTGCACACAATACTCCAGGTGTGGTCTCACTAGGGTCCTGTACAACTGCAGAAGGGATTATTTGTTCCTATACTCAACTCCTCTTGTTATAAAGGCCAACATGCCACTCGCTTTCTTCACTGCCTGCTGTACCTGCATGCTAACTTTCATTGACTGATGTACAAGGACCCCAGATCCCCTTTTCCCAACTTGACACCATTCTTCCTCCCTGTTTTTGCCACCAAAGTGGATAACCTCACATTTATCCACATTAAACTGCATCTGCCAGGCATTTGATCACTCACCTAACCTGTCCAAATCACCCTGCATTCTCATAGCATCCTCCTCACAGTTCACACTGCCACCCAGCTTTGTATCATATGCAAATTTACTAATGTTACTTTGAATTCCTTCATCTAATTCTTTAATATATATTGTAAATAGCTGCGGCCCCAGCACCGAGCCTTGTGGTACCCCACTAGTCACTGCCTGCCATTCTGAAAGGGACCCGTTAATCCCTACTCTTTGTTTCGTATCTGCCAACCAATTTCTATCTATGCCAGCCCTCTACCCCCAATACCATGTGCCCTAATTTTGCCAACTAATCTCCGGTGTGGGACCTTATCAAATGCTTTCTAAAAGTCCAAGTACACTACATCCACTGGCTCTCCCTTGTCCATTTTCCTAGTTACATCTCTCCCTCCCGCCTTTCTTAAAAAGTGGGATAACATTAGCTACCCTCCAATCCACAGGAACTGCTGTGCCACCGTGTCGCCCCTGATAGCGGAGGGGAAGGTTTGGTGATGAGAGGACATGCCTCCCGCAGTCAAGATCCTGTCCCCTGCAGCACCGGCCATGAGCAGCAGGTGGTGGTGTCGCTTCACAGACAGAGCCTGAGAGAGCCCACTGTCCCCTGCAGCACCGGCCGTGACCAGTAGGCTCACGTCAATTCAATTCAAAATTGTTGGAGTAACTCAGCAGGTCAAGTTACAGGTTGACACAAAATGCTGGAGTAACTCAGCGGGACAGGCAGCATCTCTGAAGAGAAGGAATAGGTGCCATTTCAGGTCGAGACTTCTTCAGACTGCAGGAAGGAATTGCAAATGCTCATTTGTAAGAAGATGAAGGGTCCTGATCCGAAACGTCACCTATCCATGTTCTTCAGAGATGCTGCCTGACCGGCTGAGTTACTCCAGCACTCTGTGAAACGTCACCTATCCATGTTCTTCAGAGATGCTGCCTGACCCATTGCGTTACTCCAGCAATCTGTGAAATGTCACCTATCCATGTCCTCCACAGATGCTGCCTGACCCGCTGAGTTACTCCAGCACTCAGTGAAACATCACCTATCCACGTTCACCAGAGAAGCTGCCTGACCCGCTGAGCTACTCCAGCATAGTTCTACATCGTGGGAACAGGCCATTCGGCCCAACTTGCCTACACCAAACAACATGTCCCAGCTGCCGTAGTCCCACCTGCCCACGCTTGGCCCATCTATCTATATTATTACTAAAACTCTCATCTTGACCACTTCCGGTCTGCGTTGGTAATAATTTCCGCAAAAACGGTACCCAATATCGCTAGTATTTTTCTGCCACCTTTCTCACCATGCTCCTCTGCTCCAAGCGCACCAGGTTTTGTTTCGATCGGTGGAATATTACAAACTTTATGAAGGTTTAAAAAAATTGAGAGATGAACAGATTGGTCTTCTCGCCTGTCATTCATCATGAAGGTAACGCCCCTTCCAGGGGCGAGGAGAATAAAGCCCCGGAGGCCGGGTGTGAGTCAATCAGCACGGAAGCCATGAGTGAAAGTTGAGTCCAGAACTGTGAGTCCACAAGCCGTTAATGAGTGAATTGTGAGTCCACATGCCGTGCTGAGTTCAGAACCCACGATGACTCCGGAAGTCGAGCCTGAGTCCAGAGGTCCACAAGCCGTGAGTGAGTGAACTGTGAGTCCACAAGCCGTGAGTGACTGAACTGTGAGTCCACAAGCCGTGAATGAGTGAACTGTGAGTCCACAAGCCGTGAGTGAGTGAACTGTGAGTCCACAGGCTGTGAGTGACTGAACCGTAAGTCCACAAGCCGTGAGTGAACTGTGAGTCCACAAGCCATGGCTGAGTGAACTGCAAGTCCACAAGCTGTGGCTGAGTGAACTGTGAGTCCACAAGCCAGAGGCAGGCAGGCCACAGCAGCGCTTCCCACGCCCCCCCCCCCCCACAAGCGACGTGGGTGTGGGGGGGGGGGGGAAAGGGGAGAGAGAGGGTGTGGAGGGGTGGGTGCAGGGAGGGGGTGTGTGGGAGGAGTGAGAAGAGTGAGGGGGTGGGTGAGGGAACGGGGGTGTGGGTGAGGGGATGGAGGTGTGGGGAGAAAGGGGAGAGAGAGGGTGGGGTGGGGTGGGTGAAGGGTGTGTTTGTCTCACCGTCTTCAGCATCACGGGGTGAGTTCTGGTCCTCGGGAAATGGATGATCTGCAGGAGTGAAGCACAGAATGAGCTGAGGGTGAGGGGACAGAGACAGGAGAGAGGGAGAGAAATGAGGGAAAGGAGGGAGGGAGAGAGAGGGGAGAGAGGGTAGAGGGAGAGAGAGGAGGGAGGGAAAGAGGGGATGGAAAGAGGGGAGAGAAAGAGGGAAGAGGGGGGAGAGCGAGTTTAATACAGTTGTGTGTGTGTGGGGGGGGTGGGGGTGTGAGCGCACGTCGGCAGTTGGCGCTGGACGGGAGCGAGCATCTTGCGGCTGCGTGCGCATGCTTGGGGAGGCGGGGCCCCGCGTGCTGCCTCTTCCCGCCAAGTCGGGCGGCCGTTGGGAACGCGCACACGCGGGGCGTGGATTGTTGGCGCCATTTTGATGGACGGCGTCGATACCGTCATGGCGTTGGTCCACTTCATCTACAGCTCACTGTTCTGCTGTCAATTATCTGTCTTGTTTCAGCTTCCGCAATAACTAAGAAAGGTGAGGACATATTATTGTTTTCTGTCCATATTATTCTGTCCTCAATATGGTGTTTTCTGTTGGGAGAGAGGAGAAGGGGGGAGCGAGAGAGGAGAAGGGGGAGGAGGAGAGGAGAAGGGGGGAGGGGAGAGGGGAAGGGGGGAGGGGAGAGGGGAAGGGGGGAGGAGGAGAAGGGGAAGGGGGGAGGAGAAGGGGGAGGGGGAGAGGAGAGGGGGACGAGGAGAAGTGGGGGAGAGGAGTGGGGGGAGAGGAGAAGGGGGAGAAGAAGGGGGGGGTGAGGAGAAGGGGGGCGAGGAGGGGGGGAGTACGGGAGAGGGGAGAGGAGAAGGGGAGGAGAAGGGGAGAGGGGGGAGGAGAAGGGGGAGGGGAGAAGGGGGGAGGGGGAGAGGAGAAGGGGGGAGAGGGGGAGAGAGTAGAAGGGGAGGGGAGAGAGGAGAAGGGGGAGAGGAGAAGGGGGGAGAGGAGAAGGGGGGAGAGGAGAAGGGGGGCAGGAGGAGAGGAGAATGGGGGGGAGAGGGGGAGGGGAGAGGAGAAGGGGAGGGGAGAGGAGAGGAGAAGGGGAAGGGGGAGAGAAGAAGGGGAGAGGAGAAGGGGAGGGGGAGAGGAGAATGGGGGAGGGGGACAGAGTAGAAGGGGAGGGGAGAGAGGAGAAGGGGGGTCAGGAGGAGAGGGGAGGGGAGAGAGGAGAAGGGGAGGAGAGGATAATGGGGGAGAGGAAGGGGGAGAGGAGAAGAGGGGGAGCGGAGAAGTGGGGGAAGGGGGAAGAGGGAGAGGAGAAGGGGGAGGGGGAGAGGAGAAGGGGCTGAGGGGAGAGGAGAAGGGGGCAGGTAATGAGAAGGGGGGTGGGGAGAGAAGGGGGATGGAGAGAGGAGAGGGGGGCAGAGACAGCGCGCCTCCGTTGCTCTGTATCGGTATCTTTGCCTATAATCACCACCACTGGCTGTCACAAACGTATCCTACACCCACTAGGGACAATTTTTACATTCACCAAGCCAATTCACCTGAAAACCTGTATGTCTTTAGAATGTGTGAGGAAACCGGAGATCTGGGAGAAAACCCACGCAGGTCACGAGGAGAACGTGCAAGCTCCGCACAGACAGCACCCGTAGTCAGGACCGAACCCGGGTCTTACATTTTGCTGTAAGGCAGCAACTCTACCGCTGTGCCACCGTGAATCCCCGGGGAGAGTGGCGCCGTTTGTCAACCGGGTCCCCGCTCATCAGTGAAGAGGTTCCTGCGGCCGCAGCCGCCCGGTGACACCCCGAGTTTATGCATCACCGGTCAGAGACGGGTCTGCCGTGGGGAGCAGCTGAATGAGGCCAGTCAGCTCATCTAATCTACTCCGCTATTCAATCATGGTTAGACACAAAATGCTGGAGTAACTCAATGGGACAGGCAGCATCTCTGGAGAGAAGGAATGGGTGATGTTTCGGGTCGAGACCCTTTTTCAGTCTGGGTACGGATAAGGGAAACGAGAGACATAGATGATGACTCTTTTCTTAGACTCAATCTATCTCTCCCTCTCAACCCCATTCTCCTGCCTCCCCACAGCCCTGACGCCCTTACGAATGAAGAATCTGTCAATCTCCGCCTTACAAATACCTAATGACTGATGTCTGCGGCAATGAATCCCACAGATTCACCAGCCTCCAGCTCAAGAAATTCCTCATCATCTCCATTCTAAAGGTACATCCTTTAATTCTGAGGCTAGACTAGTGGTCCTAGACTCTCCCACTGGTGGAAACAACATCTCCACATCCACTCTGTCCAGGCCTTTCACTATTTGATTGGGTGTGGAGGGTGCAGAGAAGGTTCATGAGGATGGGTACGGGGTTTGTAGGGTGTAGAGAGGGGAGAGGGTGCAGAGACGGGTTCGGAAGGGATGTGGAGGGTGCACAGATGGTTTGGGAGAGGGAGTGGGATGTGGAGGGCGCAGAGAGGGTTCAGTAGGGTGGGGATTGGGTGTGGAGGGTTCAGGAGGGGGATGATGGGGTGTGGAGGGTGAAGGGACAGTTCAGGAGGGTGGGGATGGGGTGCGGAATGTGGAACGTGAAGAGAGGATTCTGGAGGGGAGGATGGGGTGTGGAGGGTGAAGAGAGGGTTCAGGAGGGTGAGGATAGAGTGTGGAGGGTGAAGAGAGGGCTTGGTTGGATGGGTGACAGCAAGGTGCCAGATGGGGTGACTGTGGGAAATGTGAGACCATCCTCGTCAGCAGACAATGATGCAGCAATGCTGTATTCTGTGAATGTTTTTTGTACTATTATACAATTAATGTGGTGCCTTGCTGCAGCAGCAGCACCAAGTGTATTAGATAACATTTATTGACATAAATAAGGAATAATATTGCATCCAGTTTCATCAGACTGGTGTGCTGTGTGTGGCGAGACCGATGCTCAGCCTCTGTTCTTTAGTGTTTAGAGGAATGAAATGTCCATAGTTTGGATGTATGTCGGGTGTTGTGTTATGCTGCGTGTAAGTATTTAACTGTTCCATTGTACATGTGAGAATTTAACACTCTTGACTGCTGTTTTTTCCCCTAAGTGAAGAGTCCAAATCCAGGGGTGAAAATCTGTGACTGGGGTGTGGTCGGTGTGTTTCTGGGGTGGCATGTTTCTGACTCTGAGGAACGGTGGAACAATGGCTCCCCAGCTCCACCCAGTGTAAATGTGCTTGTGGTTCCTGTCTTCATCACTCTGTCTACCAGTAGTACCTCCACCCCCCCCAAGTACCATTGGTCATTTGCGCTTTCAATACATTGAGGACGGGGAAGCCAGTTATTCGACCCAAAGTGTCTTTTCCGGTTGTGCAAGAGTTCATCGGTCAGATCCCACCTTCTGGTAACCTGTCTTCAAACACACATTTTCAAACAGGTGACCATATTCCCGAATCAGAAGCCATGGATGAACAGCGAGGTCAGGCTACTGCTGAAAGCACGGGACACCGCTTTCAGGTCAGGCGATGCTCGAGCCTACAGTTCAGCCAGGGCTAACCTGAAGAGGGGCATCAAGAAGGCCAAGCACTGCCATAAGCTCAGGATTGAGGAGCACTTCAACAACAACTCCGACCCCCGACGCATGTGGCAAGGCATCCAGGCCATCACGGACTACAGACCCGCCAACACCACCCCCACATCCAGCAACGCCTCCTTCCTTGAGGAGCTCAATCACTTCTATGGCCGCTTCGACAGGGACAATCTAGAGACAGCCATCAAGGCTGCGCTACCTGCCGATCACCAACCCCTCACATTCACCCCCTACGACGTATACGTGGCACTGAGTAGGACTAATGCACGTAAAGCTGCTGGCCCTGACGGCATCCCCGGGCGTGTGCTCAGGGTCTGTGCGGTGCAGCTGGCAGACGTCTGGACTGATATCTTCAACCTGTCACTTGCCCAGGCAGTTGTCCCCACGTGCCTTAAAACCACCTCCATCGTGCCAGTGCCAAAACACTCCACTGCGGCAAGCCTCAACGACTTCCGCCCAGTTGCACTTACCCCCATCATCACCAAGTGCTTCGAGAGGCTGGTCCTGGCACACCTCAAAAGCTGCCTACCCCCCACACTGGATCCCTATCAGTTTGCCTACCGCAAGAACAGGAGTAGGGAGGATGCCATCTCAACGGCACTTCACTCCGCCCTCTCCCACCTCGACAACAGAGACACTTACGTAAGAATGCTGTTCATCGATTACAGCTCAGCATTCAATACCATTATACCATCAAAATTGATCGCCAAACTCGGTAATCTGTGCATCGCTCCCTCCCTCTGCAACTGGATACTGGACTTTCTAACCAACAGACCCCAGTCTGTTAGGTTAGACAAGCACACCTCTTCAACCCTCACCCTGAACACCGGCGTTCCACAGGGCTGTGTGCTGAGCCCCCTCCTCTACTCCCTCTTCACCTATGACTGCACACCTGTACATGGTACTAACACCATCATCAAGTATGCAGATGATACAACGGTGATTGGCCTCATCAGCAACGATGAGTCGGCCTACAGGGAGGAGGTCCAGCACTTAGCAGCATGGTGCGCTGACAACAACCTGGCCCTTAACTCCAAGAAGACCAAGGAGCTCATTGTAGACTTCAGGAAGTCCAGGGGCGGCACGCACACCCCCATCCACGTTAACGGTACGGAGGTGGAACGTGTTTCTAGCTTCAGTTTCCTGGGAGTCAACCTCTCCGACGACCTCTCTTGGACCCACAATACCTCAACTCTGATCAAGAAGGCTCACCAGCGTCTCTTCTTACTGAGGAGACTGAAGAAGGTCCATCTGTCTCCTCAGATCCTGGTGAACTTCTACCGCTGCACCATCGAAAACATCCTTACCAACTGCATCACAGTTTGGTATGGCAACTGCTCTGTCTCCGACCGGAAGGCATTGCAGAGGGTGGTGAAAATTGCCCAACGCATCACCGGTTCCTCGCTCCCCTCCATTGAGTCTGTCCAAAGCAAGCGTTGTCTGCGGAGGGCGCTCAGCATCGCCAAGGACCTCTCTCACCCCAACCATGGACTGTTTACCCTCCTACCATCCGGGAGGCGCTACAGGTCTCTCCGTTGCCGAACCAGCAGGTCCAGGAACAGCTTCTTTCCGGCGGCTGTCACGCTACTCAACAACATACCTCGGTGACTGCCAATCACCCCCCCCCCCCCCCCCCCCCCCCGGACACTTATTGTTATTTATCCAAATCATTTGCTGTGTCGCTCTTCCAGGGAGATGCTAAATGCATTTCGTTGTCTCTGTACTGTACACTGACAATGACATTTAAAATTGAATCTGAATCTGAATTTTAGTGTATAAGTTTCTTCAAAGATATTTTTGGCTGAGTTCCAGATCTGTACTGATCCTGTGGTGGGAGAAACGTTTCACCAGGTCTACAATCTTTCAGCTAATTCCTGTATCACCGTGCTCTCCTGTATTTGACCGAATTGCCCAGGGAAAGTGGTCTTCCTCCTTTCGTCCCTCATCTCATTACTCTATAAAGCAATGTTACAAAATTTTGAGATTTCAAAAATCAAGTCTGCAATTTATCCCATCAGATAAAACATAAAAATAAGTTTAATTTGACACCTAATTCACTTTCATATCTTCAGTATTAAGAAAGTTATGACCATTTTCATACTCGGAAAGTAGCATCTTGTTCCCCATTGCCTTTCAATTGACTTAACTCAAAAGCTGTGATCTAGAATCGTTAAAAGCCCATAACTTTGTTAAAAATTAAGAGAACTCAATGAAATTTCCATTTTTTTTAGATTGAAGCATTCTGAAACAAATATGAAACAATCTTACTTGGATGACCTGAAATTAAAGCATATAATTAGTTAGTTATCTAATTGTAGCTAATTATAAAATTCAATGAGTAGATCTAAACATCTATCCATTTCTTAAGAAAAGATAAACTTTTTTTAAATTGCCTAAGTGTCCAAATAACATTCACACAATAATCCACAATATAACATAATTTTTAAATCTCATTTTCATGAATTTCTGGGCCAAATGGAAGGAATTTAGTGTTTACTGCCTGTAAATTAATGGCCATTTAAATCAACTAGCGAGTGGGTTTTAGAGGAATGCGGTGAATTGGAACGTTGTGGTTTGCTGTAAAGTCGGTATGAAAAATACAGCCGGTTCATACATTTTTTTTGGACCCCAATTCGCAACATGAAAATATTTTAAAGCCTCCATAAAAACCAACTTTTAATATAAAAATAAACTATTTACCTTTTTTTCTCCCCTCCGCAAAATCCTTCCCGTTATCGGCGCTCACGGCTTTTGAAGGTGATTTTTAAATTACTCTAGATAATAAATAATCTAGAATAATTTAAAAATACCTTCATTAATGAAATGTCGGAGCGATTTTTCTTCTGCAACGAAATCGCCCGACATGGATCGATTTGCCCAGTCTGTTGAAAAACGGCACTTTAAGCCCGCCCCCCTCTGAAAGGCGCCAAAGTCGCGCGCACGGGGAGCGGCAGAACTGCAGCGCCGCTAAAGGTGAGTTTTGTAACATATCTACTCTATACACCTCAATTGATGCTCTCGTGAAACTTAGTCTTTCCAATAATTTATCAAAGTTCCAAATACACTTAATAATTTCCAGACTTATTCCAATTGACCACCTAACAGCCAGTGACTTTGCCAATTGTAACCTTTCTTGGAATTAGAAATGTGTGGTAAATGTTTGAGCTGTGTTTACGTGTCGGAACAGCATTTGTTTTATTTGAGCAGAAGTTGTGAGCAGCGAATTCCACCCATGACATGTGACAGGATCTGTTTGGCCAAGAGAGAGTTCACCATTTGGACTCATCGATATTTTAAAGTAGAGGTGGTGTGCAACCTAAATGGGAACTTGAGGTTGTGTTTTACGATTTGATTTTAGACCTGCAGCATCTGCGGGTTTGCTCTCAGACCTGCAGCATCTGTGGATCTTTATTTTAGATTTGCAGCATCTGCGGGTCTTTATATCAGATTTACAGCATCTGCGGGTTTGTTTAATTTCCTTCCCGGTGACGGACTCGGTCCCGCCCCCGCCATGATGCCACAGTGTGCATGTGCACAGTCTGGCAAGTCACCGGATGGGCGGCACTTCCTTCCTTTCTGCCGACCAACCTGTTGCAGCAGCGGCGGGGGAGAGGAGAGAGGAGAGGAGAGAGGGGAGAGGGAGTCCACGGGCTGGGGAAGCGGGAAGAGGAGAGGGACTCCACTGTCCAGGCCGGGGGAGTGGGGTCCCGCTGTGGGGAGCGGGGCCCCACCGTCCGGGCGGGCGGGGAGACTCAGGGCCGGAGAGCAAGGACAGCAGATTGACATCCATCCATCCATCGGTGAGTATTTTGTCCGCCGCTCCCCAGTGGACAGCTCTAATCTTGGGGAGAGACTTGGGTTAAATTTCCCCCATTTAATGTGATTCGCTCTTGTCTGTCAGCAGCACATTGAATTTATTGTTGTGAGTAAATGTTGTGAGCAGTGATAGTTTGAAGCAGAAAAGTCATGTTGAGCAACAGCTGCTGCTGCTGCTGCGTTTTGTCATTGGATGTGTTGCTGGAGATTCATGCAGCACATCCATCACACACACTTGTATGAAGTTGTAACCAACACTTGATGTGT
Organism: Raja brachyura; assembly: GCA_963514005.1. The sequence goes on from OY740805.1 coordinate 34,523,285, forward strand.
TGAATTAGCTGAGCTGTCTGCTGGAGTCAAAGCTAATGTCCCATTTTGTTTTACACTTGCTAAATGGCTCAATGTTCAGGGAACTATTTCATAATGAAACCGTCAGCTTGATATTTCCAGTTTTAGTTATTTTTACTGATAAAACTTCCTCAATTAAGAGTTGCGCATTTTTTTTGCTCTGTGGTCACTCACAGATAACATTGGTTCTGCTTCTAGTTGACTACTGCGCAAACAGCTCATCAGTGGTTATCTGGCGCAGGTCTGAGTGAGTAGCGATTACATTTTGAACTGGGCCTTTTTCACCAAAGTTGAGGAGATCCAGTTGCTCAATCCCCTTTTTAAATGACTTAACATCGGGGCAGCGCGTGTGTTGGGTGGTAACATATTCCATTCCCTTATCATCCTTGGGTAAAGGGAATATTGGTAGCAAGGTTTATTGAAATTTAACCAGTTGATGATGTAGGGACCGGTATTTTGTCCTGTTTCATGGCAGTTGGTGCTCTGGGATGACGGGAGATGTGACGGCGTGATTTTGTAAATCTCCTTGTAAATTACAATAAGTCTTAGCCTGATTCTGCGGAGCTCTAGGGTATCCCATCCGAGAGAAGTCAGCATATTATTCACGCTTGATTTGCACTTGTGGTCATGACATACAAAGCAGGCTGCTCGGCGTTGTACTTTCTCCAGGGTGATCTTGTTGTTGTTGAAAGGCTCCCATACGGCTACACAATACACCAATTTGAGCCTGACCAAGGACTTGTAGGCATTCTCTTTGACGGATGTACTACATGCGTGAACATTTATTTTGAGTAGGCCGAGGGACAGTGATCCCAGGAGAAGTTGCAGCAGAATGATAGTAAAAGGAAAGGACACTTTGAGGATTTTGGATTTGCAACACAGAATGCGTTTTGTACATGTCAGCTCTCATTTCATTTTTCAAATGAGTTGGGACTATAGGGTATGTGAGTGGAAATATGAAATTTGCACCAATCTATTGACCACTGTAAGATGACTTGTGACTTTCACAACCCTTTTTTTGGGCACGGAATTTTTTTAAAAATATTGCTATTGCGGAAGATTGAATGAAAAAGAGAAATATGCTGGAAACATTCAGCAGTTTGATCAGCATTTGAATACAGTCCCAGTTCTGATAATGGATCATCCACCGTTGCACTGTCCACTGTTTTCTGAATTCACTATTTTTAATCAATAAAGTAAATACACATTGTCTTTATTATACTGGTAACAAATGGTAGTCATTTGTTCTTGGTCAGATCACACACAGTGGTAAGATAAACAAATACGTTTGATTTAGATGCTAGAGGTTGTTTAAAGGTAGGGAGAGATCACTTGTCCACAACTGGGATAGTTCAGGACCAGAAGTAGTACCATTTAATGCAGAATTGTATCTATCAGCTATGATAATAGAGAATGTCTGCAAGATAGCAAAGGATAATCTCTGTTTGTTGAGGATGAATCAGTTGGAGAGCTGAGTGCTGAGAGGAACAGATGTTTGTTCAACAGTTCAGTAGTTCAATATGTAACTGAACAGTGAAATTCTTAAAGGACATATTACACATGCAGGCATCACCATTTTCAAAGTCCAAATCCGATCCGATCCGCCCGTGAGCTCGATGTCCTGGTGCAGATCTTGTGAACAGACCTCCCTCTCCTTACCCATCTTTGTGTCCCATGGGGCGCCTCCACCTACCTTGAAGAGCTGTAGGCATGAACCCAGTTCACCCTCCTGCTGGGCCACTCCTGGCGCCTGACGTCTCCAGATCTCTCCCGGTAACGCCATCCGATGAACCTTTGGGCGGGTTTGGACAGCGTCCTGTAGAGATGAGACGGATGATTCTTCTGTGAGGTGGGACTGGTGACGGTACTGCAGACATCTCCTGACATCATGGAGATCCTGCAGAGTCCAGGCCTGGGATATAATCCTTCTATTCTGGAATGGAAACTCCAGGGATGTGCCATAGGGACAGTGAGGACCACAGTTTCCAGTAGAGTTGGAATGTTTGCAGTTGGCCCATGAAATGGTTTATTTCCCCTTCCAGCTAGTGAGTATCATGGTGGTGTGGAAGCTTTCGTCCTGGATGGCAGGGTTGTGTTTGAAAGAGGGCCAGCAGAGTGTGGCTGTAATTCATCATCCGAGGGTGTTACTTCCCTTTCTCTGTGAGTTGACGCCTCCAATCAGATGAGGCATGGAAGTTGTGGATTGACCTTGTTTGGTCTGGAATAATGATACGGTGATCAGGGGATTTGAAAGCTTCGAGGATGTGGCACAGTTGATGATTTGGGTCTTTGGGTAGATCAGCTAAAAGGCATTTGGAATGCAGGGCAGACACGAGGTGCCAGGTGGTCTACTCCTGTGCTTGTTATTTGGTTCTTGAATTACAGAGGTATACCATACCTTTTTGTTTTCAATGGGGTGTTTTTCCCATCTCCTCTATATTGCTGGTATTTGATGCTTGTGTTCCAGGAAATATTCTACATGGAGATCTTGTAATTTTGTAAACATCCTTCATTCATGATTTTAAAAAATAGCCACACAAATCTTTCTTTATATTTACAATGTTTGTCATTTTTGAAGTGGGGGCATTATGAAACCTTGTGGAGATGCCTCATGTAATAGGTTTTGTAAGCAGCAGAATGTAGAGGTAACAGATTTTAATAGGGGGGTTGCACATAAGGTCACTGGGTCATAGGGCTTGATGCACGGAGCCGCTCAATCCATCTGGATTACATGGCAGCTTCCGGTATATGTTGTTAATACACGAAACACGTACTTTCCTACCTGTTAAAAACCGCCAAAATGTTCAATTTTTGCGCTGTAAATAATTGTGGAAATCGGGGTATGCATGAGAGACATGTACCCAACTTCAGAATTCCAAATGTGAAGTGAAATGAAGGTAAAGAGAAGCGAGACCTGAAGGAACAACAACAGTTAAAGTGCTTGGCGAACATTGGCCGTGCAGATATCGAAATTGAAAATATTGGGAATTATCGAGTTTGCTCACTGCATTTCATCAACTGTAAGACATTATTTGTGTTTTTTCTTGATTCCTCTGGTATCTAAAAAGTCTCAGAAGTGATAAATCTGGCTGTAATTTTTGCTTCAGAGGCGTTTTCTTTTTTATATGTAAAAACGCACTTGCGAACCATGGGCGGTTTAAAAATGTTACAGCCAGATTTATCACTTCTGAAACTTTTTAGATCCTTCCATTGGTGAGTTGTGGCCCGTGGGGGGACACAGTCCTTATTTTTACAAACGATTTCATTGCGAACGTTGGACGTTTTTCTGAAAGTATTGCAACATGCTGAGAAAACTGTATTCAGCACTCTCTTCGCTCTACCTGCTGTACCTGCGCTTGGCTTGGTTGCATTTATGTATAGTATTACCTGACTAGATTGGATAGCATGCAAACAAAATATTTTCACTGTTTCTCAGTACATGTGACAATAAGTGTCGGCACAGTAGTGCAGCTGGTAGAACCTCTGCCTTACGTCGCCACAGACTCTGGTTCGATTCTAACCATGTTTTTCCTATGACGGCGAGTGTTTCCTCACATGTCCCTATGGCATGCTGGCATAAACATCAATTGCCCTCTGTAAATTTGCCTCTAATATGCAGAATGCAAGATAACATAAAACTAGTGTGAGCGGGTGATCCAATTGATGATTGGCATGGACTCGCTGGGCAGAAGGGCCTGTTTGCATACTGTGGCTCTGAACTCTGAATGCTAAAGCTAAAGTGCGAGAGTAAGTCGCGTTTAATGTTGCAACGGTTTATTCTGTCAAAAGGTGTCGACATTGTGTCCATCCAGAATCAAGAAGAGAATGCACCCGGGGGATTGAACAGTGGGAGAGGGACAATTGTTGTGAGTTAGTGCATTGTTTAGATGCTGCAGGGAATAAGTTACAGCAACAGCCTGGGGGCCATTGTCAGGGCAAGCCGAGGATCGCAGCCCGGTCTCCCTCCGTGCAGTATGCGGGTAGATCCGGCACGTGGCCTGACAGCAACCCGCTGATCGGAGCGCCTCATCTCCGTCATGTGGTCTGCCTTTTAGCAGAGTGGGGTGGTGACACTCCAAGTGCAGCTATTGGTGGAGGAATGCAGACAACCCTTGATAATTCCATTATTTTTATTCACCACAGCTCCTCCAATGTCTTCAATGATGGAGCTCCTGGAAAGGTGTGATGATTCGCAGCTGCTCGATTTGACAAATCATTACCGCCAGAGGCTGGAAGAGGCGATTCAAGAGAAGGTGGAGAATGTCGTCTTCGTTCTAGCATATGAGAGATATTTCAGTGAGCAAGAGTACAAGGTAGGGATAGGAATGGATAAGTGGGTTACTTCAGCTGATACCCAAATGTTTTCATGCACAAATATTGTGGGCCGAAGGGTCCATTCTTGTGCTGTACTGCTCTCTACAATTACAGCTCAGTATGGCACAGTCACAAAGAATATCCCGTACAGTGGTGGTGAGTTTATCAAACATGCCATTATATTCAGGATGTGGTGCAATACACTGACACAACGCAAAGCATTTCAATGATTCACATCGAGTAAGTTAGTAGCATGTTAATCCCAAGAGTTTACATACTAAGGAAGCATGTTGGGAAAAAAGGTCAACATATAGAAGGTAAATTACACTGGGTGATATTGGGAAAGACAATTATAGATTTAGAAAGTGTTTACAATTGCACTCGAACTGGTGAGAGGATGCTACAGTTGTCTGATAATAGCTGGATAATAGCTTGAAACTGAAGTGACAATGGAAATGAAATAAAATGCAAATGAGATGAGTTGTTTTGCCTGCACTGTGCCTGAAATTGAAATGGCAATGGAAATGAAAATGAGATGTTGTTTGGGCTGCCCTATGCTTGAAAATGAAATGGCAATAGAAATTAAAATGAAATTAAAATTTTTCCTAGTTGAAAAATGTTCATAACCGAAAATAAATAGGGCCACTCCACCTGGTCAAAAGCTTTCTCAGCGTCTAATGAAATAATTGCTAGGTCTTTGGTAATATTTCTTTTTGAGTATATAATATTGAATAACCGTCTCAGGTTGTATGAAGAATACCTTTTTGGTATAAATCCTGTTTGATCCGGGTGTATTAATTTATTAATCACTATACTTAATCTTTGTGCTAGGATTTTAGTTAATATTTTCTGATCAGTATTTAAAAGAGCTATAGCTCTATATGATCCTGGATCATCCAGATCCTTATCTATTTTTGGTATAAGTGTTATAATAGATTCATTTAACGTTTCTGGTAATTTTTGTTGTGTATAGATATGTTCGTACAATGTCTTTAAATGCGGAACAATCAAATCATAAAATGTTTTATAAAATTCCGAGCCAATGCCATCTGGTCCCGGGGATTTACCATTTTTTAATGATCTGATAGACTTCAATTTCTTTTACTGTTATCCAGAGGTTGTAGACAAGGATGTCCATTATCCCCGTTATTATTTGCATTGGTAATAGAACCATTAGCAGAAAGTGTGAGGTCCAATCCTGAAATATATGGGTATAAAACCAAAGTTACGGAAAATAAAATCTCATTATACGCAGATGATGTATTAGTTTACATTACTAAACCTGAAGTTAGTATCCCAAATTTATTAAATTTAATAACTCAATATGGTTTGTTATCAGGATACAGAATTAATTGGAACAAAAGCGAAATTATGCCAATAATGGAAAGTAACCCACATATTTTACAACAATTCCCTTTTAAAATAGTAAAAGAAAAACTTAAATATCTTGGAATTTATGTAACAAAGAGATATACTTCTTTATTTAAATCTAATTTTCCGCCTTTACTGAACAAATTAGATAAGAATATTTTGTATTGGAAAACATTACCCATTACAATGATGGGTAGAATTAATGCGATAAAAATGATTTTTCTCCCGCAACTATTATACTTTTTTCAATTAATCCCGATAGATCTCCCAAAAACTTTTTTTAAAAAGGTTGATTCTATAGTCACCAATTTTATATGGGATTATAAGAACCACAGGATAAACAAGAAACATTTATGTAAATCAAAAGTAAATGGAGGCAGTTATTTCTGGGCAGTTAATATTAAGAATATGAACTTTTGGTTGGAAGAATTGGATAAACAACCAGACTGGTTAAAAATGGAAAAAGAAGATTGTTTACCTTTTGAAATTGGGTCAATTCTATTTGCTATTACCAAATTAAGCAAAAAAACCTATAAAGAAAACCCTATCATTGACAGTGGAATACGCACTTGGAAACAAATAAGGAAAACATTAAAATTGGATTATATACCACTATCTCTTCCTATTGTAAACAATGCAGCATTTAAACCTCATGGATGGAAAAGGGTTTTTTACAATGGAAAAACCATGGAATTACAAAGATGGGTGATCTCTATAGGAAAAATACATTTCTCTCATTTCAGGAATTACAACAAATTTACGGGCTTCAATCAAAGGATTACTTTAGATATTTACAAATCAGAGACTATGTTAAGTCAATTACAATGAATATAGATTTAGAAAGATAGAAACTTTTGATAAATGTTTGAATAAACACCCAAACACAGAAAAATTGATGCCATATATTTATAGTATTTTATTAGATAGTGATGCTCCAAAGACGGATTTATATAGGCAATCATGGGAAAATGAATTAGGTCAAACAATTAGACCAGAAATTTGGGATGAAAGCTTACAACATATACATCACTGTTCGTTAAATACTAGACATTCTTTAATACAATTTAAAGTATTACATAGATTGCATTATTCAAAAACAAAACTGAATAGAATTTTTCCAAGTGTTTCCCCTATTTGTGATAAATGTCAACACTTAGAGGCTAACCTAATGCACTCATTCGTAAGTTGTATAAAAATTAATTATTTTTGGATGGAAATTTTTAAGATAATCTCAGAAGTCGTCAATACCAAACTGGTTCCTGACTCAAAATTAATAATATTAGGAATAACAGAACCAAATCAATTCATTACTTCGAATCAAAGAACTTTTATTGATTATAGTTTAATAATTGGGAAAAAATTAATATTAAAATTTTGGAAAGGCTCTATAACCCCCAAAATTAAAATGTGGACCACAGAAATGTCGGAGACCCTATATTTGGAAAGAATAAGATTTGTCTTAATGGACAAACAAGAACTATTTAAAATAATATGGTCCCCATTTATTGAATATGTGAAGGGGCAAACTGGTTCGGCACGAGAACCCGCCTGAAACCAGAATCAAAGAATAGATGAAGTAGTACATTTCATAAAACGCCGATATATCTCCAACGATGCAAAATCTGTAGAACATTCCATTCTTTCCCAACTTTTTATATATATATTTTTTTGTTTAATCTTTCTCTACTATTTTCTATCTTTATAAAAAATGGAAAAGAATAATATAGAAGCACAATTATTATGCAATCATTAATATAAATAATACTGATTATGTATATCTACAAAGAACAAAATGATTTTTATTATGTCAACAATGAACACGCATCTTTTTTATTATGTAATTGCTTCTAATTAATAAAAAAAAATTAACAAAAAAAGAAAATGAGATGTTGTTTGGGCTGCCCTGTCCTTGAAACTAAAATGGCAATGAAAATGAAAATTAGATGAATTGCTTGGCCTGCCCTGAGCTTGAAACTGAAATGGCATGGAAATGAAATGAAATGAGTTTGGCCTGTCTGAAGCCACTCATTTCGGCCCAATAGGCCCCTATTAACCGAGAAACTCATCCCTTTTGGCCAAAATGCCCGTATAAGCCCAGGAAGAGCATTTTGGCCCAAAAGGCCCGTGCCAGGCTAGGAAAAGTCCAGAACTAGGGCCTTTCACTGAGATTTCACTCAGGTTGTTTTTAATTATACAGTCCCTTCAGTCCATCAGGCCTGTACTAGCCCAGGAGGAGTCCCTTCGGCCCATCACTAAGTATTCCCCCTACAAGTATTAACCCTCATCCCGGTATTTTTCTCCTTTCCTTCATTGGCTCCCTGTGAGATCCAGGCCAGGGTAGACTTTCCTCCTTCATTGCTGTGATCTGTAGAAAAAGATGAAAAATGTCTAAAATTGATTCTCCACCCTCTCTCCCTTCTCTCTCACAGAGTCTCTCACCTCTTTTGGGCAGAATTTCTGGTAGTTTCTGAGCTGCCAGCCCACCAGGCCCGAATGACTGAGCTGCCAGCCCAAGAATCCATTCGGCCCACAATGTCCATACCAGCCCTCTGGAAACCAGTCCCTTCGGCCCACAACACCCATACTAGCGCTCCAGAAAGCCCCTCTCCTACTGGCCACCAATATTGGAATTGGTGGAGAGCAGGCACGTGCCGTGAGTAATTACTCAGTAATTACTGCATTCACTGCTCCATATGTCCGGGAAGTCCATCCCTGAGCAATTCCTCACTTTCTTATTTGACGTGACTCTGTCCCGTTCCTTCACAATATCTTCCTTATTAATCTTAGCAAATATACAATAGGTGCAGGAGTAGGCCATTTGGCCCTTTGAGCCAGCACCGCCTTTAACGTAATCATGGCTGATCATCGCCAATCAGTACCCCGTTCCTGCCTTCTCCCCATATCCCCTGACGCCGCTATTTTTAAGAGCCCTATCTAGCTCTCTATTGAAAGCGTCCAGAGAACCTGCCTCCACCACCCTCTGAGGCAGAGAATTCCACAGACTCACCACTCTCTGTGAGAAAAAGTGTTTCCTCGTCTCCGCTCACTTCTTATTCTGAAACTGTGGCCCCTGGTTCTGGACTCCCCCAACATCGGGAACATGTTTCCTGCCTCTAGCGTGTCCAAGCGCTTAACAATCTTATATGTTTCAATGAGATCCCCTCTCATCATTCTAAACATCAGAGTGTACAATCCCAGCTGCTCCATTCTCTCAGCATATGACAGTCCCGCCATCCTGTGAATTAACCTTGTAAACCTACGGTGCACTCCCTCAATAGCAAGAATGTCCTTCCCCAAATTAGGGGACCAAGACTGCACACAATACTCCAAGTGTGGTCTCATTTGGGGTCTGATCTTGTCGTTCAGTTGGAAATGATATAGGCTAGATTAACCAGGATGCCCAGTCCTACTTCTTGAGTTATATGGGGAGGTTACGTAGGCCGGGATATTTTTTTCTTTGGTGTGCAAGAGAATGAGGGGTGACTTTACTGAGGTGTGCAAGACAAAGAGATGCTGGGATAAAGGGAACACTGTCTTGTTTTCCAGGATAAAGGATCCACAAACTGGAGGGTGCAGGCTTGAGGGGAGTTGGGAGAAATGTAGGTGGGATCTGGGGACAACAGGTTTACTTGGAGAGCAGTCCATATCTGGAACACAATGCCAGAGGAAGCTGGAAAAGCGGATAACATTAGGGATTTCAAAGTACATTCTGACAGATGAGTGGATAGGAGGGGCTTAAGGGGCTATGGGCCAAATACAGGCAAATGGCCATAGCTTACAATTGCAACTTGGTTGGCATGGACAATGTGGGCTGAATGGCCTGTCTCCCTGTGGTATACTGCTCTATCACTCTCCCACTTAAGGCACCGTGACTCCAGTAAATCCATCGCCAAGGTTGGCCGAGGGTTCCATTTCCATGTTGTACAGCTGTATAACTATTTGTCTCTACGACTCTTTACAGCAAGTCATCAAACGCACGAAGAGAGGAAGCCATACGGCCGGTTCCACACTTCTCCTCAACCTGGTGACTGAGAAAGAGCCGCGGGTCCGTAAACTGATATGGAAATGCTTCGTGAAAATGCACCACTTGCTCCCCAAACTGGAGGAATTGCTGAAAGCAATGGGGGAAGAAGGTATAGGACATTAAGTTTTCTACACGGAATTTGTCCTTTTCGTCAAAATGCAACTCAGACTCATTCCATGAAATTATTCCAACAGGTTCTGATCTGATCGAATCGTTCAAAGCCATGAAGGCTTCCTTGGAACTATCTGATCATCTGAAAGGTATTCAGTTGCATCTTTCGGCAAACTGCATATACGCCGTCCATCGCTCAGCCGTTCCTATTTATCCCATCTTTATATCGACTCCTTGCAGACTAGGGACAATTTACAGAGGTCCAATTAATCAACATCTTTGCAATGTGGGAGGAATGTAAAGGACTTGGAAATAACCCTCGCGGTTACAGGGAGAAGGTCCAAACTCCACACAGGCCGCACCCAATGTTAGGATCGAACCCGGGCTCTGGCACTGTGAGGCAGCTGGGCTCCCAGCTTTCTCCACCCACCTCCACTATAAACAGTCTGCAGAAGGCTCCTGACATGACATGTCTCAGGCCAGTGAATCCAATTTCATAGCATGTCAAGCCGAGTGCAGGCCAGCGAATCCAATTTCACAGCATGTCAAGCCGTGTGCTGGCTAGCGAATCCAATTTCATAGAATTTCACACGAATGCATGCCAGCAAATCCAATTTCATTGCATGTCACGCCGAGTGCAGGCCAGCGAATCCAATTTCATAGCATATCACGCCGAGTGCAGGCCAGCGAATCCAATTTCATAGCATGTCAGGCCGAGCGCAGGCCAGCGAATCCAGTTTCATAGCATTTCCCAGCACAGTGCAGGCCTGCAAATCCAATTTCATAGCATTTCCAGTAGAGCGCAGGCCAGCAAATCCAATTTCATAGCATTTTCAGCAGAGTGCAGGCCAGCGAATCCAATTTCATAGCATTTCAAGCAGCGAACAGGCCAGTGAATCCAATTTTATAGCATTTCAAGCAAAGAGCGAACCAGCATATCCAATTTCATAGCATTTCAAGCAGGACAGGCCAGCGAATCCAATTTCATAGCATTTCAAGCAGAGCGCAGGCCAGCAAATCCAATTTCATAGCATTTCAAGCAGAGCGCAAGCCAGCAAATCAAATTTCATTGCCTTTCAACCTCCTAACAAATCATTTATTGAAAGTACATTGCAGACACACAGTTCAGTTGATTCACAGCTTAGAATCACAGTCGTGCACTCCCTCGCGATCTTCCAGAGTGACTGACTCGTGTCCAGGCAGCAGGGGTTTTATAGTCCTGCCACCCCCCCAAAAGTGGCATTACCTTCATCATGGTGATTGACAGACGAGAGGACTAATCAGCTGATCAAAAGATTTCTTAAACACTCATAACTTTTTTATTTTTCATCGATCGGAATTATTCTCGGGGCTGCCGCAGCGGAGGAGGACTATGAGTAAGATGGCCAAAATCATAGCGATATAGGGCAGCGTTTTTTCTAAAATCAAATATACAGCGCAGACAGAAAGTGGTCAACTTGAAACTTTTAGTTAGATAGATACAGAGAATCTGAGGTCTAATTTGTCCATAGCGACCAAAATGCCCCATTTAAGCTCTCTCGACCAGCCGCTACTGCCCAATATCACTCTAACCCGTTCCAATCCATGTATCTGTCCAAATATTATTTTACCAAATTATTTCTACTTAGTCGACCAATAAACAGCTATAACGATCAGATAATATGTAATCCATAACACAGTCAACTAATGAGCGTAACATTCATCATAATCGTAAAGTGTAATATGGGCAAGTCAATAGTCAGAGATGCAGACAGGATATTCTGCAGCAGGCAGCAGGCGAGACTCCAGGATGGTGTGTTGCTTCCCTTGTGCCAGGGTCCAGGACGTCTCAAAGCAGCTGCACGACATGCTCAAGAGTGAAGTGGAGCAGGCGGAGGTTGTTGCACATGTTGGCACAAACTACATAGGTAGGAAGCAGAAGGAGGTTCTACAAAACCAGTTTATGGAATTGGGTAGAAAACTGAAAAGCAGGACCTACAGTGTTGTGATCTCAGGATTACGTCCAATACCTCGTGCTAGTGAAGGTATGAACGGGAAGAGAGGGGAAATGAATGTGTGGTTGAGGAATTAGTGCAGGGGGCAATGAGTTAGATTTCTGGATCATTGGAATCTCTTTTGGGGTAGGGGTGACCTGTACAAAAGGGACGGGTTACACCTTAACTGGAGGGGGAGCAACATCCTAGTGGGCAGATTTGCTAACGAGAGGGTTTAAACTAGATTGGCAGGGGGTGGGATCTCGTATGGGACAGAGGCGCGTGAGAGGCTAGAATTTGGTATGGAGGGTGGTGTGGGAGAGGTTAGTGGGCAGAATAGGCCGGTGAAAGGCGGCGAGCGAGGAAGGAGGGTTGGTTTTAACTGCGCCTATTTTAATGCAAGGGGCCTGACGGGTAAGGCGGATAAGCTAGGGGCATAGATAGGTACGAGCCACTGGGATGTTGTAGCCATGACTGAAACCTGGTCAATGTTCCGGGGTACAGGAGCTTCAGGAGACACAGGGGTGAGGGAAAAAGAGGAGATGGGTTTTGTCCAGTGAGGCTATATGGGTAGAGCTGAGGAACAAGAAAAGGATGATCACCTTGTTGGGGATGTACTACAGACCCCAAATAGTCAACGGGAATAGTAAGATTGAACGAGAACTTACCAAGTTTGAAGGTTGATCTTTATTTCATGAGGAGTTGCGGTGAGGGATTTCGTGAAGAGCCCGCCGGCACGCATGCGCGACATTCTTCAAAGCAGCGGTGTGGAATCACAGAAACAACAACAGAAATGACTTGGCATAGTAAGATTTAAAGAGACTCTGATTACCAGCTGAAGATGATCGAGGGTTGGGAGCGGAGGGCACGAAATCCCTCACCGCAACTCCTCATGAAATAAAGATCAACCTTCAAACTTGGTAAGTTCTCGTTCAATCTTACTATTTCATTTCGGAGTCACGTGAGTGACTTCGTGAAGACTTCAAAGCTTCTGTGATTACACGCCCTGGACAACGTCCATGCAGACACACCACTAGCAAGGATGGATTGGAGTAAACAAGTTGATGAAACGAGGTTATACTGAAACAAAAAGAAGATTTATTAATAACACAACAAATAACGCCCTTTTAATCAGGGACATCCCCACGTTCACACCCGGCGTTCAGCACGGCCTCTGCGAATTGAAGGGGAGCAGCAACAGGCTTATTATAGAACCGCTGGAACACCGATTCATTCGCCCATCCTGCTGTGGCGAGGATATGGTCCATGGGTACCTCCATGACCCTCGCCGCCGACGTAGATGCAGCCCTGGTGGAGTGGGATTTAAACACATTAGTGTCAATACCTGCCTTATCCAGGACGATCCGGAGCCACCTGGATATCGTCTGGACTGTCACTCGATGGTGAGGTCTTTTGTGAGTGACAAGCAGGTACAACTCCATTCCTCTGATGCTCCTCGTCACCTTGATGTAGTAACGGATGTGAGTGGCTAAACATAGCCGAGCATCTGCAGGGTATGCCGGGAACTTCAGCTGCAGCCCTGTGCACCAAGGTCTATTCTGCTTGAGTAGCTCATCGATGAAAAAGACTACTTCTCCAGGGGTCGATGCCATCCTATCAATACGAAGTTTGTGGAGCGTCTGAACCCGCTGTGCTGAAGTCAGCGCTAGTAACATCACCAATTTCATAGTGAGTCGGTCCAGCTGTAACCCTTCCATGGGTGACCACGACCTGAGCAGGGTAAGCACATCCCTGACATCCCAGGTGATGTTGTAGCGTGGTGTCGGCGGATTTAGATTGAATATTCCCCGCATCAGTCTGGACACTAGCCTGTTCGATCCTACCTCGATGTTGAGGTAGAATGATAGCGCACTCCTTGCGCTGTTGATGGCACTATAACTCAAGTGCTCATCGTGGTGCAACCCCGCGAGGAATTCCAGGACGTCGGCTATGGAGACATCATCATAGGCGATGTGAGAGCGACTGCAGTAGGCTTCCCACTTGGTGATGTGGGAGAGATATCTCCGCCTGGTTGACTCTCGACATGATGCTCCAATGGTGTTCATGGTCCGGGTGGTGAGGCCATACTGCATCCATGGCCTGGTCAGAACCTGCAAGCCAGTAATTTTAGATAGGCATGGCAGGGGTGTAATTCCCCTGAAACAGGGTGAGAAACCAAATGTGGGCAACCCGCTAGAGGGACCCAAGGTTGACTAATCATGTCAGAGACCACCGGATACCAAGGCTGCGTAGGCCAGTCGGGTATGACAAGAATGCCTCTGGCAGAATCCATCTTGATTTTTTGTAATACCCGACTGATGAGGCAAAACGGGGGGAATGCATAGAAAAACCAATTCCCCCAGTCTAGCGAGAATGCATCAATCGCTAATGCCCCAGGGTCTGGTTCCCATGAAACATATGTTGGTACCTGATGGTTCAACCGGGACGCAAAAAGATCTATATCCGGTTGGCCAAATTTGGCTGCAATTTGGGCAAATATTTGAGGATGCAGCATCCACTCAATACTATCATTGAATTTGCGTGACCTGGTGTCTGCCACAGTATTAAGCCTGCCTGGCAGATAGGTGGCTGAAATCCAAATATCACGATCAATACACCAGCACCAAATAGTATTAGCCAATTTGTCACAAGAGACTGACCTGGTACCGCCCATATGGTTTAAATATGCCACCGCTGTGGTGTTGTCTATTTGGAGACGGACATGAGTTCCACTAAGATTAGCACAATATGCCCGTAGTCCGTGAAATGCTGCAAGCAGCTCCAAATAGTTAATCCCTTGTATTAGCAACATGCTAGCTTCAAGGGGATCCCACCTGCCACCACAACTAGAAGAGCTGTCCGCAGCTCCCCAGCCTAGAGAGCTTGCGTCAGTTTGCAAATATACCACCGGATTGGGCACAACAATGGGTTTGAATGCCCTGCCAATATTGGACACCCACCATTGCAGCTCAACCTTAGCATCAGAAGGCAGCCCCATAGGTCTGTCAAAATGACCAGCGTTCTTTTTTAACGCAGCAATCTTGGCCCTTTGCAAATTTTGATAATGCAAAGGCCCAAACCGGGCTGCCGGAAATAAAGCTACGATTTTCCCAATCACCTTAGCTGTATGCCGAATAGATGGTATACTGGCGGATGCGAGATCCTGACATGCAAGGGAGACATCCTCAACCTTGTGAAATGGAATGGTGGCCCTCATTTGAATAGAGTCCACCGTGAAACCCAAATAATCCATAACCTGGGATGGGTGAAACTTTGATTTTTCTGGATGGACTATAAACCCTAGCTGCTGAAATATAGTGACAGTAGCCAAAACAGCCCTTTCAGCTGCTTCCAGAGTGTTGCCAATAATCAGAATATCATCTAAATAAGCCATTACAATATGATGTTGTATGCGTAATTTGGCCATAATAGGTTTGAGTAATTTAGTAAAGAGCCTAGGGGCGGTGGTAAGCCCATTTGGTAAGGCCCGATATTGCCAGAGCTGATCCATCCAGACAAATTTCAAAAATTTCCGGTGATGTTTCCGGATGGACACTGAATAGTATGCATCTTTCAAATCAATACATGCCATAAAGCAACCATGCGAAATCAGTGATTTGGCTGTCTCAAAGGTGTCCATTTTGAAATGTGTATATGTTACAAAGGTATTCAACTGGGTCAAGTCAATAATCACCCGACAACCTCCATCCTTTTTTGGCCTAGTAAATATATTGGAGACTAATTCAATGGGCTCGTGAATAGTTTTTTCTATCACGCCTTTTTGTTCCAAACGAAAAATTTCAGCCGTGCCTGCTGCCTGCTCAACGGCAGACAGCGTAAACTTCCGTTTAGGCATATGCTGGGATGGAGGAATGTTGCCGTGAATAAATTCAATAGAATGACCTCGAATATTTTGTAACACAAATTTGTCTGAAGTAACTGCTCCCCAAGCTTTAGCAAAGAACCGGAGTCGCCCTCCAACATGTGAGATTAAAGGGGCAGGAGAAAGAAAACCAGACCACCTTACCTCCATGGTCACCGGCGGTCCCTGACATACTTGAGTGGCCGAGGAGGTGCTGGGTTGGGCTGACGATGAGATGGCTTCATCTTCCACTGGGGTCGCTGTGTGCCTGACCCCAAAAAAGACCGCTGCTGCTGGCCCTGTTGATAGTAGTGCTGAGTAGCAGCATATGGTCTTGATGCTGGTGCGACCGGACCTCGCGGTCGAGCAGGAGGAGCTTTTGGCACCGTCGGTCTGGGGGCGATCTGAGATCGCATAAGTCCCACCGTTTTGGCTACCTCATCAAGCTCCTTGACCCTCTTCGGCAGGTCTTCTCCGAAGAGTTGTCGGGGCGGCGGTGGCGGTGGAGGTTTACACAACCCAGCAAATTTTGGGTTGATAGACGGACGGATGCTATTCTTCCGAAAATCGTTGATTTCGTGCTGGGTGGCACATAACAGCGCCAACGCATCCTCCTGGTCCAATGACAGGTCAGTTCCATCGACCGACCGCGCAAAGGCGGTAATACCGGCCGTGAGGAGTTTGAGGATCCGCTGGAGTTTAACCTCCTGATGGCGGACAGCCACGCCGATGTTGCCCCATATGGGCGTATTGACCAGGGGCACGTTGAGGGCATTACAGTTGGACGGGGCCTTGTGGCGCTGAGTGGCCTGTGAAAGTACTTCCTCCTGCAACCGCTGATCTGTGAGAAAGTCTATTGTTGCTGCCAGTTTTGGCTGAAGCGGAAGTCCAGTTGTGATTGGTGCAGCAAATTTGGCCGCCACGTCCAGTAGCTCAGGTGTCGGTGCCTCCGACGGTGTTGGTGTAGGGTCAAACCCTTCTTCCCCTTGTGGCTCGCTGATGATAGAAACTGGCGAGGTGGCCCTGTGCCTGTCGATATCTGTAGGTGCGTACTGCTGTTGATTATGGAGCAACAGCTCCAGCAGCCACTCGATGCGGTCAATACGCCCACCATCCTGAACACTCGGATGGTCGGAGTCCTCCGGCTCAGAAACCATGCCGGGGCTCCTATCATCGGCCCGCACCTCTGAGAAGTGATCTCGGTGCCGGAATGGATCGCTTTCGGCCGCCGCAGCAAAACCGTGCGAGTCCCGTGCGGGCAGGGTGTCCAACCGCCTCTTCTTGGCGGGAGCAGAAACCGTTGCCACAAAGGGCCCTGACGGCTTGGGGTCGACTCCAGCAGAAGCATGGAGCGACGCCCGCACAGGCTTGCCGGCTGTCCGCATTTCGGACGGTGCCGACGCATGGTCTCGTCCTCCCATCCATGGGGGACTCGGCGACCGAGGCGGGACCGTACCCAAGCCCCCCGTCCCGGCGGCGGGGGTTGGGAGTTGGATAGCAGACCTTAACGACCCAGGTCCCGCCGTTGCACCAGACCGCTCCATGGCGGCTGGTGGAGCCTTGGCCCGAACCGGGTTAGGCTTACGGGCGCCTCTGCTGCCTTTTGATGAAGGGCTAGCGGAGGGGGGTCGGGCCGCAGCACGAGACCCCTTCCCCGTTGTCGCCAAAGGCGAACTTGTGGCAGGGTCCACCCTTTCAGGAGGCACCCCGACGTCCTCCTCCACGCACTCCTCCTCGGAGCTGTGGCGACTCAGCGGGTCCCGACCTGCAGCAGCAGACGGCAATGATTTCCCCGCCTTCTTCCCGGCCCCAGGTGTAAACGATGAGGGCGCCGGGCCACGACTTCTTCGTCCAGACATTCTGAACACTCCAATCCGCACCCTTGCTGAAAGACAAAACCGACAGCAAGGGCCAACCAACTTAAGGTTAGTTTAACTTACCTAAGCGGCTCCTTTTGAAGGGCTGGCGAGGAGCGCGCCCCACCGCCAGCTGTCGGCAGCAATGCGTTGCGACGATATGTCGCGCATGCGTGCCGGCGGGCTCTTCAAGAAGTCACTCACGTGACTCCGAAATGAAATTAGAAGAACAAATGTGTCAGGAGATTGCAGACAGCAGCAGTTCAAATAAGGTTGTTGTATTAGGAATGTTTAACTTTCCCAATATAGGCTGGATAATCATAGGGTGAAGGGTTTAATGGGGTGCAATTAAATGTGGTGACAAATTGGGAGTATAACGATGGAGTTAAAGGGGAAGTGAGTAGGAATGACCGGAATAGATTGGTTAGATGCGCAGAGTCTCTTGCCCAGAGTAGGGGAATTGAGGACCAGAGGACATAGGTTCAATGTGAAGGGGAAAAGATTTAATAGGAATCCGAGGAGTAGCTTTTTCACACAAAGGGTGGTGGGTGTATGAAGTAGGCTGCGAGAGGAGGTAGTGGAGGCTGGGACTAACCCATTGTTTAAGAAACAGTTAAGGTAGAAGCATAGAAGCATAGGAAATAGGTGCAGTAGGCCATTCGGCACTTCGAGCCTGCACCGCCATTCAATATGATAATGGCTGATCATCCAACTCAGTACCCTATACCTGCCTTCTCTCCAAACCCCCTGACCCCCTTAGCCACAAGAGCCACATCTAACTCCCTCTTAAATATAGCCAATGACCTGGCCTCAACTACCTTCTGTGGCAGAGAATTCCACTCTCTGTGTGAAAAATGTTTTTCTCATCTCGGTCCTAAAAGACTTCCCCCTTATCCTTAAACTGTGATCCCTTGTTCAGGACTTCCCCAATCTTCCTGCATCTAGCCTGTCCAAACCCTTAAGAATTTTGTACGTTTCCATAAGATCCCTTCTAAATTCTAGCGAGTACAAGCTGTGTCTATCCAGTCTTTCTTCATATGAAAGTCCTGACATCCCAGGAATCAGTCTGGTGAACCTTCTCTGTACTCTCTCTATGGCAAGAATGTCGTTTCTCAGATTAGGAGACCAACACTGTTCACAATATTCCAGGTGTGGTCTCATCAAGACCCTGTACAACTGCAGTAGAACCTCCCTGCTCCTATACTCAAATCCTTAGGTGTATGGATAGGACAGGTTTGAAGGGATATGAACCAAGCGCTGGCAAGTGGGACTAGGGTAGCTGGGACATTGTTGGCCGGTGTGGGCAAGTAGGTCCAAAGGGCCTGTCCCCGCACTGTATCATACTATGACTATTAGGATGCTGTGAATGTGTTTTTCTTTGCGTGATGAATTTAATTTCAGGACCTGTTGTTTATCTCACCTGATGACAGATGTTCAACAGAAGCACAAGGAGACTCTGAAGGCACAGACTGAAACACTGAGTGTGAACACCATCCTGATGAACGAGAAGGTTAAGGTTTTCCAGCTGCTTGATCGATACGCTGAGCTCACGGTCATCTCCACTGTTCGAGATCTGACACTGGTGGAACATGAGCTGCTGGCAAGAGGCCGGGACCATGAAATGTGGAGAGAGGAACATCTCGGGGGAGAGTTTGAAAAAATCCGAACTGATCAGTTATTCCAGAACATTTCGGCGAGCAAATCCAAATCTGGGAGTTCGTCTGCCGTGGCCGGAGTTCCGGGAATCGGAAAAACAACAATGGTGCAAAAGATTGTTCATGACTGGGCCACGGAGAAAATATTCCAACAATTCCAGTTTGTCTTCAGTTTCAAATTCCGGAATTTGAATACGATTAAAGGCAGAATAAACCTGAGGGAACTGATTCTGGATCAGTATCCTTACTTTGGGAATATGCTAGGAGAGGTCTGGAAGAACCCAGAGGGATTGCTGTTTATATTCGACGGTCTGGATGAATTGAAGGGTAGAATTGATTTTGCTGACAGTCGGAGAGACACAGAACCTAAGCACCAGTGCCCAGATCCCGAGTGGTGGTGTGAAGTGTCTGACATTGTGTACAGTTTAATCCAGCACAAGCTGCTCCCAGGGTGTTCAGTGCTAGTGACCACCCGCCCCACTGCGTTACATTTACTGGAAAAGGCAGAGATCAGTGTCTGGGTTGAAATCATGGGATTTGTTGGTGAGGAACGGAAGAAATATTTCACCAAGTATTTTGAAGGTCAGACGGTGGCAGCAGCTGTTTTCAAACATGTGAAGGAGAACGAGATCCTGTACACCATGAGCTACAACCCCTCCTACTGCTGGATCCTCGGCCTGACGCTGGGCCCCTTCTTCACACAAACACACCGGGACCCGCAGCGAATTCCCAAGACCATCACCCAACTATATTGCTACTTTATTTACAACATTCTGAAAAACCACGGCCGTGAGATTGAGAGCCCCCGTGAGGTGTTACTGAGGGTTGGTCAGATGGCCTTCACTGGAGTGGCTGAGAAGAACATTGTGTTCACAGATGGAGATTTGATCAAATACAATCTGCAGCCTTCCCAGTTCCTGTCTGGGTTCCTGATGGAACTTTTGGAGAGAGAGGATTCAGCCCGGAGCGTGGTGTACACCTTCCCGCACCTTACCATACAAGAGTTTGTAGCCGCACTCGCACAAGTCCTGACTGTAGATCCCAGGAATATCGTGAAACTCCTGTCTGAAGTCCACAGCACGACAGACGGGCGATTTGAAGTATTTCTCCGTTTTGTCGCTGGTCTCTCCTCACCATGGGCATCTTGGATCCTGGAGGAGTTTCTAGGTCCATTTCCTAATGAAACAATCTGCCGAGTGATTGACTGGATGAAGGAGGAGGTTCAACGTCAGATTAGAAATGCAGGGAGTGAGTATGGTCAAAGGAGGCTCCTGAACACACTGCACTACTTGTTTGAGTCTCAGAATCCTGTACTGGCTCAGCAGACACTGGGATCTGTGGAATCACTTTCATTCAGTGGACTGGGCCTGACGCCGATTGACTGTGCGGTCCTGTCTCATGCCATCAGGCTCTGTGATACAATCAAACGCCTCAATCTGACGAGCTGCCGTATTCAGTGTGAAGGTCTCCAGCGGCTGGGACCGGCTTTGCACAAGTGTCAGGACTTGAGGTAACTATCCATTTGACACTAACACTGAACTGTAAGATTGTTCCACTATTTTGTTATTCCGTCCAGCACCCCTTCTATGGGGCCGAGCGAGCGGCCGTCACTGTGCACGGGGGGAGAGACGGGGGGCACCCCTCCTATTTTACCCTCCCTCCCCCGCGTTACGCGTGTTGCCTGCCCTGCCGCCGATCTCTGCACGGGGAACATTTGCCAGTCGTCCGTCGGTCGGGGAATTAGAATAAATGGTGAAAGTCACCAAAGACCACAACCACAGAGATTTCAATCAATCAATCAATCAGTTTTATTTGTCACTTGCACGCACATAAAGTGCAAGTGAAATGAATTTGCCAGCAGCGAGCGGTACAATGAAAAGAACACACAAGAACACAATAAAAATGTAACACAAACATCCACCACAGCATTCTTCACTGTGGTGGAAGGAAGGAAGGCGCAACATTTGGCCAGTCCTCCTCCATTTTCCCCCGTGGTCAGGACCTCAACCCTCCACAGTCGTCGCTGCGGACGTCCAGATGTTCAGACAAGGTAAAGTCCAGGTAGGTCATGAATCGGTGCTTCCCTACCAGAGACCGTGGCTTCAGGATGGTGTAGGCCGCAGGCCGGCGGTCGAAGATTTAAAGTTCCCCCCGCGCCGCAGCCAGAAGCTCCCCTCCAGGGATCCCTGGCAAGGGATCCCGCTCCTGATGGTAAGTTCACGCCGCGCCCGTGGTAGAAGAAGGCCACGGGCCAGCGGTCGGAGTTCTTCTTCTCCGGGGTCCCCAACGAGGGATCCCAGGCTGCGGACACTGCGCCAGCTGGAGCCCTGCGGACCGCGGCTTCAGGCTGCCACGGGCCAGCGAATGGAGCGCGCCCCTCTGGTGATCCCCGGCGAGGGCTCGCTCGCTCCACGCCGAGAGTCCCGGGCCTGTCTCGGGAAAGGCCGCACCGATCCTTGATGTTAGGCTATGGGGGGGGGGGGGGGGGGGGAAGAGGCGACATGGAAAACGTCGCCTCTCCGTGGAGGAGGCGACCAAAGCGGTTTCTCCCTTACTCCCCCACACTACACACCACCCCCCCACACAAGACACACAGAGAGACATTAAAAACATACATTTAAGCACACTAAAAAAACAAAAAAAGTAGAAATAAACTGACACAGACGCTGCTGGTGTTCAATATTTGTTCAATAATGTGCTGAGGTGTTTCCATAAATATCCGTTTGGGAGAAGTTAGCTATCTCAACCTCGCCGGGGTTTGTATCAGTTTGTTTCTTACTCTGACTGTTTGTGTTTAGACTGGGATTCAACGACCTGGGAGATTCCGGAATGAAACTGGTGTCTGCGGCTCTGAGGAACCCGGACTGTAAAATACAGATACTGGGGTAAGTCCCAGACTGTTTACACTCACTGGGTGTCTGACACTGAACATTGATATGATCAGTAATTATATTACTGATAAACGCTGGGGATTTGCACTGTCTCCTGTCTCTCTATGTCCCTCACGCTCACTCTCTCTCTCATCTCCAGGCTGTACGGTATCGGTCTCACAGATTCTGGAGCTGAGGATTTTGCCTCCACTCTCAGTACAAACCCCTCACTGACGGAGCTGTGGTTGGGTGATAATAAACTTGGAGATTCCGGAGTGAAACTGGTGTCTGCGGCTCTGAGGAACCCGATCTGTAAAATATCCATGCTGGGGTAAGTACCAGACTGTGAGATATTGAGTTTACACTCACTGGGTGTCTGACACTAAACATTAATATGATCAGTAATTGTGTCACTGATAAACACTAGGGATTTGCACAGTCTCTCTGTGTCCCTCACCCTCACTCTCTCTCATCTCCAGGCTGAACAGTGTCGGTCTCACAGATTCTGGAGCCGAGGATCTCGTCTCCGCTCTCAGTACAAACCCCTCACTGACGGAACTGAAGCTGGCACTCAACTCCCTCACAGACCGATCTGTCCCCGCTCTCTGCCGCCTCATACTGACCCTCCCGAGACTGAAGCGGATCTGGTGAGAGTTTGTGTTAATGTTTAATGTGATAAAATATCAGGGGATCTGCGGGCTTCTTTCTCCTGTGATTTTGTTCTGTAAGTGTTGTTGAAATATTAACACCAGTCCCTGTTATTGACATGGGGGTGCATAAAATGCTGGAGAAACTCAGCGGGTGCAGCAGCATCTATGGAGCGAAGGAGATAGGCAACGTTTCAGGCCAAAACCGTTCTTCAGACCCCTCACTGACGGAGCTGAAGGTGGCACTCACAGACCGATCTGTCCCCGCTCTCCGCCGCTGTTATTGACACTGTTGTTTCATCTGTTTATTTTCTCTTTATTCCTCGACTTGTTTCAGGCTGGTGGGGAATGAATTCAGTCCAACCAGGAAGCAGGAACTGAGGTCGCTGCAGGAACCCAGACCCGGACTGAGTGTGGACGTGTGAACATCTCGTGGTGATCCGCTATAGAATCTTTGGCGTAATAGTGCAGTTATGACATCAATAAACTCTAACATAAGAACCTTCCACAATAACATCTAAATAATAATGAGCCTATGAATAAATAGTAAAAAGTAAACAAAGCAGCATGGTTCAAAGACAGCAGCATAGAAACATAGACAATAGGTGTAGGAGTAGGCCATTCGGCCCTTCAAGCCTGCACTGCCATTCAATGTGATCATGGCTTATTATCCAACTCAGTATCTTGGACCTGCCTTCTCTCCATACCCCCTGATCCCTTTAGCCACAAGGGCCACATCTAACTCCCTCTTAAATATAGCCAATGAACTGGCCTCAACTACCTTCTGTGGCACAGAATTCCACAGATTCACCACTCTGTGTGAAAAATGTTTTTCTCATCTCGGTCCTAAAAGACATCCCCCTTATCCTTAAACTGTGACCCCTTGTTCTGGACTTCCCCAACATCGGGAACAATCTTCCTGCATCTAGCTTGTCCAACCCCTTAAGAATTTTGTACGTTTCTATAAGATCCCCCCATAACCTTCTAAATTCCAGTGAGTACAAGCCGAGTATCCAGTCTTTCTTCATATGAAAGTCCTGCCATCCCAGGAATCAGTCTGGTGAACCTTCTGTGTACTCCCTCTATGGCAAGAATATCTTTCCTCAGATTTGGAGACCAAAATTGTAGGCAATACTCCAGGTGTGGTCTCACCAAGGCCCTGTACAACTGCAGCAGAACCTCCCTGCTCTTATACTTAAATCCTTTTGCTATGAATGCTAACATACATGCTAACAATGCTAGCATAACAATGTCCACAACAGCAGCAGCAGTTCACTGAGGTAGTGAGGGATCAGTCAGTGAGACTGGGAGGTTGAAATTCTCACGGTCTCGGGGAAGAAGTTGGCTTTAAGCCTTGTTGTCTGTCCTGGCCTTTATGCTGCACAGCCTTCACCCTGAGGGCAAAGACTCCAAAGAGTGGAGGGACAGAGAGAGAGAGACAGAGAGAGATCACACACACACTCTCCATTCCCTCTCTCCTCATTCTCTCTCCATTGTCTCTCTCTCTCCATTGTCTCTCTCTCTCCCTCTCTCTTTCCATCCCCTCTCTTTCTCTACACTCACCCCTCCTCTCTCTCTCTCTCAATCTCTCTCTCTCTCTCTCTCTCTCTCTCTCTCCCCCCCCCCCCCCCCATTCTCTCTTTCTCTCCATCCCCTCTCTTCATTGTTCATTGTTTTATTGCCATTCGATAAAAACATGCTTCCATATGAATCATGAACGGCATTTGTACTCAGGTCCGAGCAGCGTAATAGAGCAGTAAAGACAATAGACAATAGACAAAGGGTGCAGGAGAGCCATTCAGCCCTTCAAGCCAGCACCGCCATTCAATGTGATCATGGCTGATCATCCCCAATCAGTAGCCCATTCCTGCCTTCTCCCCATTTCCCCTGACTCCGCTATCTTTAAGTGCCCTATCTCACTCTCTCTTGAAGCATCCAGAGAACCGGCCTCCACCGTTCTCTGAGGCAGAGAATTCCACAGACTCACAACTCTGTGAGAAAAAGTGTTTCCTTGTCTCCGTTCTAAATGGCTTAGTCCTTATTCTTAAACTGTGTGTGGCTCCTGGTCACTCCCCCAACATCGGGAACATGTTTCCGGCCTCTAGCATGTCCTAGCCCTTAACAATCTTATATGTTTCAATGAGATCCCCTCTCATCCTTCTAAACTCCAGACTGTACAAGCCCAGCTGCTCCATTCTCTCAGCACATGACAGTCCTGCCATCCCGGGAATTAACCTGGTGAACCTACGCTGGGCTCCCTCAATAGCAAGAATGTCCTTCCTCAAATTAGGGGACCAGAACTGCACACAATACACCAGGTGTGGTCTCACCAGGGCTCTGTACAACTGCAGAAGGACCTCATTGCTACTATACTCCTCTAGTTATGAAGGCCAACAGGCCAAAACTGCACACAATACTCTAGGTGTGGTCTCACCAGGGCCCTGTACAACTGCAGAAGGACCTCTTTACTCTTATACTCCTCCTGTTGTTATCAAGGCCAACAGAAAGGCCAGAAGGAGTACCTGCAGCTTTTTCCCTACACAACCGACAAGCTTGCGTGTCTTTGAAGTGTGGCAGGGAACCCGAGCGCCCGGAGAAAACCCATGCAGGCCACGGGGGGGGGGGGGGGGGGGGGGGGGGGGGGGGACGTGCAAACTCCGCACAGACAGCACCCGTGGTCGGGAAGGAAGCTGTGTCTCTGGCGCTGCGAGGCAGCAGCTCTACCCGCTGCTCCACCGTGACTGATGCATGTAGACGGGGGGACTATTCATATGCTCCAAGACTGACCTCTGACTGGGCCAGAGTAGGCGCAGGCTCTTACTGAACGGGCTACTATAGTGGCGATTCTTGCTATTGAGGGAGCCCAGCGTAGGTTCCCCAGGTTATTTCCCAGGATGGCGGGACTGTCATATGCTGTCACAGTGGGGAAACTTTTGATTCTGCTGTGTGGGGGGGATGTTTTATGTTGAACTCTATCGTGTGTTGTGTCCTTTATTTTACTGTATGGCTGTATGGTGATCACATTTCACTGTGCCAACTGGGACATGTGACAAATAAATGTATCTTGTATCTTGATTATGATTTGCAATTCCTTGTTTCTACATTTTTCTGATAGTGTAGAAGATTACCCGTTTGGCTTGATTTTAGCGAGGTTTAGAGATACAGCGAGGAAACAGGGCTTTCTGCCCACTGAGTCCGTGCCGTCCAGTGAACCCCGTACACTAACACTATCCTACAAACTAGGGACAATTTACAATTTTTTCCGAAGCCAATTAACCTACAAACCTGCACATCTTTGGAATGTGGACGGAAACCAGAGCACCCGGGGAAAATCCTTGCATGGGTCATGGGAGAAGGTACAAACAGCACAGACAGCACCGATAGTCAGGATCAAAACCGTGTCTCTGGAGCTGTAAGGCACCAACCCTCCCACTGCATCACTGTTCCTCCTTGACTGAAAAAGTTACTTATTTAACAACTAAACAGGTTCACTTCTTAAAAGTAAGATTAAACTAGAACTTACCAGTTTGAAGTTTGATCGTTATTTTATGAGGAGTTACGATGAGGGATTACGTGAAGAAGGCCGTCCCCATGCATGCGCATCAATCTTCAAAAGAGCGGTGTGACATCACAGATAATAGTTGTTGAACTAACATAGTAAGATGACTAGAACTACCAGATGATTGTTATGTTAGGGTAGGGAGCGGAGGGCACGTAATCCCTCATCGTAACTCCTCATAAAATAACAATCAAACTTCAAACTGGTAAGTTCTCATTTAATCTTACTATTTTACTTCGGAGTTACTCCCGGAGGTTTTTGTCCTCCGGCAACCACCTTCAACTAGCATCGCAGCCGGCTTCGACTAAAAAAATTATCAATTTTTAAAACGGAAACCACTTTCGACCATTAGGGAGACTGACAAAAACCTCCGGGAACCGCACGGAAACCTTGGGTGGGGTGCAAAGTCTCCAGAGGTTTCCGTTCAGGTTTCCTAAGTGGGACAGGGGCATTAAAATCAGTGGGAATCAAAGAGAAAGAGCCATACCGGTTGGAGACATACTTTGCAAAAGGAGGTTGGTTATGGTTCATTGGAGGTCAATCCCCTTAGGGCGGCACGGTGGCACAGCGGTAGAGTTTCTACCTTGCAGCACCGGAGACCCGGGTTCCATCCAGACTACGGGTGCTGTCTGTACGGAGTTTGTACGTTCTCCCCATGACCTGTGTGGGTTTTCTCTGAGATCTTCGGTTTCCTCCCACACTCCCAAGGCGTGCAGGTATGTAGGTTAATTGGCTTGGTGTAAATGTAATTTGTCCATGGTGAGTGTAGGATAGTGTTAATGTGTGTGGGCGATCGCTGGTCGGTGCGGACACGATGGGCCGAAGGGCCTGTTTTCGCACTGCATCTCTAAACTAAACTAAACCTCACCTCTAGACCATTACTGCAAGAGTATCTAAGGCAGAGCCCAGCCATGAGCATCAATAACATTC
Source organism: Raja brachyura (assembly GCA_963514005.1). Next base: position 34,550,475 of record OY740805.1, read on the forward strand.
TATTTTTTGTAATGTTAGACATTCAATAATGATGACATGACATTCAATTCTTTTTAGCAATCCACAGCTACTGAAACAGTTCCCACCTGCATGGAATAAAACATAACAGCATTCCAACAATAAGTAATGCAACTGAGCCACGTGTGTCTGCAAGAGGGTCAGAAGTTCGGTACCATGCAATGAGCAATATCCCTCTAATCTCCCCAGTACCATAACCTACAATACCCAAGTCATTAGCTTAGATGAGCACAGCTCTAACATCCAACAAATTCAATGCTATCCAAGGCATAGTTGCCCATGATTAGTAGATAATCCTCCTCCTTGTATCGTGTGTTTATTGCCCATTGTCACCTTCTCAAGACAGGTAGGAAACCCAGATCTCGTCAGTAAAATCCACAGTTATATATGAATGAAAAGAAACTTCACAAGAAACATAGAAAATAGGTGTAGGAGGAGGCCATTTGAGCCAGCACCGCCATTCGTTGTGATCATGTCTGATCGTCCCCAATCAATAACTTGTGCCTGCCTTCTCCCCATATCCCTTGACTCCACTAGCCCCTAGAGCTCTATCTAACTCTCTCTTAAATCCATCCAGTGATTTGGCCTCCACTGCCCTCTGTCGCAGGGAATTCCATAAATTCACAACTCTCTGGGTGAAAAAGTTTTTTCTCACCTCAGTCTTAAATGACCTCCCCTTTATTCTAAGATTGTGGCCCCTGGTTCTGGACTCGCCCAACATTGGGAACATTTTTCTTGCATCTAGCTTGTCCAGTCCTTTTATAATTTTATATGTTTCTATAAGATCCCCCCTCACCCTTCTAAACTCCAGTGAATACAAGCCTAGTGTTTTCAACCTTTCCTCATATGACAGTCCCCCCATCCCAGGGATCAATCTCGTGAACCTACGCTGCACTGCCTCAATCACAAGGATGTCCTTCCTCAAATTAGGTGACCAAAACTGTACACAATACTCCAGATGTGGTCTCACCAGAGCCCTATACAACTGCAGAAGAACCTCTTTACTCCTATACTGAAATCCTCTTGTTATGAAACCCAACATTCCATTGGCTTTCTTCACTGCCTGCTGTACCTGCACGCCAACTTTCAGTGACCGGTGTACCTCCCCCTTACCTAACCTAACCCCGTTGAGATAATAATCTGCCCAAAGTGGATAACCTCACAGTGCCCTTTAAATAGGTCAAGAACTAACATTCCTGCTCTTTCACTCTTCATCCTCTTCCTTTGTTCGGCAATTCAAATGCCTAAGAACAAAGGAGGCTGCAGAAAGTGGTGGACATTGCCCAGTCCATTGGCATGAAGGTAAAGGAGTCTGAGAACTGTTAACTCCAGGTTCAAGAACAGCTACTTCCCATTAGCCATGTGACTTGTGGCCTCAAGTCGGTCACTCCATTTTTTCCAGCCTGATAAAAAATTTCCACAAGTAAAAAAAAAGTCGTCATGGAAAAAACGGATACTTTTACTCGTAGGTAGGTCGTGATGGTAATCGTAGGTAGTCGTAGGTCGGTAACTGGCCCGAGAATAAAAGGCAAACATGACATCATTTTATCATGTGATCATTTTCCGCTCATACTTAGTCGTAGTTGGTCTTAGGTGTGGAAGGCTGAGGTCGAGGGGGGTCGTAGGAGGTCATAGACATAGTCGTAGGAGGTCGTAGACATAGGCGTAGCAGGTTGTAGACATAGTCTAGGTATGTTACAAAACTTACGTTCAGCAGCGCTGCAGTTGTCACTGGCCGTGTGCGTGACTTTGGCGCCTTTGGGGGGGGGGGGGATTAAAATGCAGTTTCCCCCTGCCTTCCGGAGTTTTATTTTCTCGGGGTGCGAGATTTTGCTGAAGATTTGTTCCGACTGCCGGTCTGTGAATTTTTTTTAATTTTTAAAATCGCCCGACAATTTCAGCGCTGGAGTAAAATAAAAATTTCCTTCTAATGACGTGAACGCCGACAACGGGGACGGATTTCAGCTACGGGACAGGTAAAGGAAAGCCGTTTATTTTACACTTAAACTTGCTTCTTAGGATGCCTTTAATCCAAATTTCACGTTGCAAAAAGGTGATTTAAGCCCCATACGAACCGGCAGTGTTTTTCCTGCCAATATGGGGTTTAAATTCACCGCAAGCGCAACGTTCCAATCGATCGCGTTCCACAAAATCCCACTCGCAAGATGATTTAAATGGCCATTCATTTACGGGAATTAAACACTAAATTCCTTCCATTTGGCCTATAAATTCATGACAATGAGATTTAAAAATCATGTTATATTGTGAATTCCTGTGTGAATGTTATTTGGACACTTAGGCTATTTAAAAATGTTAATCTTTCTTAAGAAATGGATAGATGTTTATATGTAGTAATTGAATTGAACTAAGTGATTATATGCTTTAATTTCAGGTCATCCAAGTAAGATTGTTTCATATTTGTTTCAGAATGCTTCAATCTATAATAACTGAAAATTTATTTCAGCTCTCTTAATTTTTAAGAAAGTTATGGGGTTTTTACTGTCCTCGATCACAGCTTTTGAGTTAAGTCAATGGAAAAGCAATAGGGAACAAAATGCAATTTCCGAGTATGAAAATGGCCATAACTTTTGAATACTGAAGATATGAAAGTTAATTACTCCTGCCTCTGGGCATGATTTTAAAAAAGGAGATATTTAGTATGATGTAGATATATATAAACTTCTAATTGACAATTTTATCTATCAATCCAACAACATATGAATAAAAAAGATTTCCTATCGTATAGCGATTTGGGTGTTTTCTATCAACTTCTTGTTGTGTCGCTTGTTCCATGCTGTCCTTGCTTTAATTCTCGCAAATCCCAAAGACGTTTTTTTTTAAAATATATTTTTATTTAATAGAGGAAAATACATCAGTTTACATCACATATATATTGTTACAATCATTGTACCCCTTAATTTTAAGGCTTTTAAAGAAAATGAATAGAAACAGAGAGAATGGAGTAGGTGAAAAGAGTTGTGAAAGTGAAAAAATGTGCCAAAGGGAAGACAAAAAAAACCCTTGGACAAGGAGTTAGAGAAAGGGGATTAAGAGATAGACCCTAGAAAAGAGAAAAAAGAAAAGAGAGAGGAAAAAAAGGAAAAGCTACTATATTGTATATTGTATTGCAAAAGGAATTTACCCACTCAATAGCTATTCATCCCCCTTTACCAAGGCCCAACGTCAGTACCTTTTTGAGGTAGTCTTGCACCCTATCTTTGTAGCAAATCTATAAATGCAGTCCACTTCGGATAGAAACTATCTGTTTTTCCTGCCAGGCGGAGTCTCATATCTTCCAGATGTAGTGTTTCAAACATAGTTGAAATCCACATATTTACTGTTGGTATAGGGGCATTTTTCCAGAATTTAAGATGAGCTTTTTTCCTATTATTAAGCCGTAATCAAATAGATTCTTTTGAAACACATTTAATTCCGGGCTACCTTCTGTCATTCCGAAAATAATCCAATCTGCCTTTGGTGTCATTTTTATTTTAAATAGTTTTGTGAAGATTTCAATCCAAAACCTTTGAATTTTTGTACAAAAGACGAATTAGTGCACTATAGTGGTTTCTTGAGACTGGCATTTATCACAAATAGGTGAGACGTTGGGGAAATTTTTATTTAATTTAGTTTTTGAGTAGTATAATCTGTGTAAGATTTTAAATTGTATTAAAGTGTGTCTTACTTTAATTGAACATTTATGCACATTTAATAAGTGCTCTGTCCACCTTTCTTTGGAAATTGTTATACTTAATTTGTTTTCCCAGTCTCTTCTGA